>OX465392.1:18331299-19531299 GCA_950005105.1 Lycophotia porphyrea | reverse complement strand
GGCACGGACGTGGAGGGGGGGTTCGGGAATGACCGACGGAGGTGACGGGTGCAATGCGGGCGTAGGCACCCCCGCGCCTGTCGCCCGCCCGTCACCGTGAGGAGGGAGGGCAAACGCCCCTTCCCCCCCCCCGCCCGCAGAGCAGCGCAGCGAGAGTAAACTCCCGCTGGCGCTCCGCCTCCTCCTTCTGTGACATCGCAGAAGGAGGCATCCGCTGACCAGGCCTCCTCGCTCCCCAGCATGGTGTTCCGTGGCACGCACGCCGGGAAGCGGGAGGCCCAGTCGCCCGCGAGGTGACGGGTGCAATGCGAGCGAAGGCACCTCCGTGCCTGTCGCCCGCCCGTCACCGTGAGGGGGGAGGGCAAACGCCCCTTCCCCCCCTCTCCGCTAGCGGAGCGGCGCAGCGGGAGGGTCCTCCCGCGCGCGCTCCGCCGACCAGGCCTCCTCTCCACACTCCCCAGCATGGCCTCGACCACGCCGGGAAGCGGGAGGCCCAGTCCCCCGCGGCACTCCCCTGCTGTGCCCTCCGCTATGCCCGCTGCTCAGAGGGCACGCAGGGGAACGCACACCGCACATCGCATGAGTCATCACACGACGTGCGGTGCGCCCCTCCCCAGAAAGCGCCTGGTGGTTTTTTGTTGCGTCTATTTCTTATGGATTTCTTATGGAATTAGACCAAGAACAGGGCGGCAACCACGTGAAGGTAACACACCAGACTTGCCTTGAGGATCTACACGACCGTAGCGCTCCCCCTCAAGACCCCGCCACCCTACCGCCTCTGAGGGAGGCAGTAAGGTAGACCTGCATCTATGCTACCAAGCAAAGCATGTGCAAAGCTTGTCGTTGTGCAACCGCGAAAGCATAAATACAGATCCGCCCCAACCTAACCTAACCTAACCTAACCTAACCTAACCTAACCGTTGATATCTTCGCTTCCAGACGCGCGATTTTGACGCTGTTTTCAGCTCAAATTGACATAACTAGGCGTCCGCCTACGTATTGACCACCCCGCACTGACCTGCACCCCTGGATAAAATATTTACCACCTACCCCTAGTTTTTTAATACATTTTTAAAGTAAATCGTCTAAATTAATTGTTTTTCCAAATTTTCTTTGCAATCTAACACCAAATTATAGTTTCAATAGTACTCACCCTTCATCCCTGTGTCCCGGTCCGCGTTCCGTGAGCCGGCGTCCCAGTTGGAGGCTGATAACCTAAATTTTTTGGTTCAAAAACTGGTTTTTTGACCATAACTCCAGAATTTTCTTCGGCGCTCATCCCGTTTTATTTCACAGTTCGCTAGCCCGCGCGGAGACGCGTCTCTGGACGTATCGCACGTGCGTCTAGCTGAAATAAAACATAAATATTTTTTAAAAATTGTCATTTTCACGTAGTTTCTGCTAGTACCAAAATCCACGTAAGGGGATAAGAGAAATATAAAAACGTTGATATCTTCGCTTCCAGACGCGCGATTTTGACGCTGTTTTCAGCTCAAATTGACATAACTAGGCGTCCGCCTACGTATTGACCACCCCGCACTGACCTGCACCCCTGGATAAAATATTTACCACCTACCCCTAGTTTTTTAATACATTTTTAAAGTAAATCGTCTAAATTAATTGTTTTTCCAAATTTTCTTTGCAATCTAACACCAAATTATAGTTTCAATAGTACTCACCCTTCATCCCTGTGTCCCGGTCCGCGTTCCGTGAGCCGGCGTCCCAGTTGGAGGCTGATAACCTAAATTTTTTGGTTCAAAAACTGGTTTTTTGACCATAACTCCAGAATTTTCTTCGGCGCTCATCCCGTTTTATTTCACAGTTCGCTAGCCCGCGCGGAGACGCGTCTCTGGACGTATCGCACGTGCGTCTAGCTGAAATAAAACATAAATATTTTTTAAAAATTGTCATTTTCACGTAGTTTCTGCTAGTACCAAAATCCACGTAAGGGGATAAGAGAAATATAAAAACGTTGATATCTTCGCTTCCAGACGCGCGATTTTGACGCTGTTTTCAGCTCAAATTGACATAACTAGGCGTCCGCCTACGTATTGACCACCCCGCACTGACCTGCACCCCTGGATAAAATATTTACCACCTACCCCTAGTTTTTTAATACATTTTTAAAGTAAATCGTCTAAATTAATTGTTTTTCCAAATTTTCTTTGCAATCTAACACCAAATTATAGTTTCAATAGTACTCACCCTTCATCCCTGTGTCCCGGTCCGCGTTCCGTGAGCCGGCGTCCCAGTTGGAGGCTGATAACCTAAATTTTTTGGTTCAAAAACTGGTTTTTTGACCATAACTCCAGAATTTTCTTCGGCGCTCATCCCGTTTTATTTCACAGTTCGCTAGCCCGCGCGGAGACGCGTCTCTGGACGTATCGCACGTGCGTCTAGCTGAAATAAAACATAAATATTTTTTAAAAATTGTCATTTTCACGTAGTTTCTGCTAGTACCAAAATCCACGTAAGGGGATAAGAGAAATATAAAAACGTTGATATCTTCGCTTCCAGACGCGCGATTTTGACGCTGTTTTCAGCTCAAATTGACATAACTAGGCGTCCGCCTACGTATTGACCACCCCGCACTGACCTGCACCCCTGGATAAAATATTTACCACCTACCCCTAGTTTTTTAATACATTTTTAAAGTAAATCGTCTAAATTAATTGTTTTTCCAAATTTTCTTTGCAATCTAACACCAAATTATAGTTTCAATAGTACTCACCCTTCATCCCTGTGTCCCGGTCCGCGTTCCGTGAGCCGGCGTCCCAGTTGGAGGCTGATAACCTAAATTTTTTGGTTCAAAAACTGGTTTTTTGACCATAACTCCAGAATTTTCTTCGGCGCTCATCCCGTTTTATTTCACAGTTCGCTAGCCCGCGCGGAGACGCGTCTCTGGACGTATCGCACGTGCGTCTAGCTGAAATAAAACATAAATATTTTTTAAAAATTGTCATTTTCACGTAGTTTCTGCTAGTACCAAAATCCACGTAAGGGGATAAGAGAAATATAAAAACGTTGATATCTTCGCTTCCAGACGCGCGATTTTGACGCTGTTTTCAGCTCAAATTGACATAACTAGGCGTCCGCCTACGTATTGACCACCCCGCACTGACCTGCACCCCTGGATAAAATATTTACCACCTACCCCTAGTTTTTTAATACATTTTTAAAGTAAATCGTCTAAATTAATTGTTTTTCCAAATTTTCTTTGCAATCTAACACCAAATTATAGTTTCAATAGTACTCACCCTTCATCCCTGTGTCCCGGTCCGCGTTCCGTGAGCCGGCGTCCCAGTTGGAGGCTGATAACCTAAATTTTTTGGTTCAAAAACTGGTTTTTTGACCATAACTCCAGAATTTTCTTCGGCGCTCATCCCGTTTTATTTCACAGTTCGCTAGCCCGCGCGGAGACGCGTCTCTGGACGTATCGCACGTGCGTCTAGCTGAAATAAAACATAAATATTTTTTAAAAATTGTCATTTTCACGTAGTTTCTGCTAGTACCAAAATCCACGTAAGGGGATAAGAGAAATATAAAAACGTTGATATCTTCGCTTCCAGACGCGCGATTTTGACGCTGTTTTCAGCTCAAATTGACATAACTAGGCGTCCGCCTACGTATTGACCACCCCGCACTGACCTGCACCCCTGGATAAAATATTTACCACCTACCCCTAGTTTTTTAATACATTTTTAAAGTAAATCGTCTAAATTAATTGTTTTTCCAAATTTTCTTTGCAATCTAACACCAAATTATAGTTTCAATAGTACTCACCCTTCATCCCTGTGTCCCGGTCCGCGTTCCGTGAGCCGGCGTCCCAGTTGGAGGCTGATAACCTAAATTTTTTGGTTCAAAAACTGGTTTTTTGACCATAACTCCAGAATTTTCTTCGGCGCTCATCCCGTTTTATTTCACAGTTCGCTAGCCCGCGCGGAGACGCGTCTCTGGACGTATCGCACGTGCGTCTAGCTGAAATAAAACATAAATATTTTTTAAAAATTGTCATTTTCACGTAGTTTCTGCTAGTACCAAAATCCACGTAAGGGGATAAGAGAAATATAAAAACGTTGATATCTTCGCTTCCAGACGCGCGATTTTGACGCTGTTTTCAGCTCAAATTGACATAACTAGGCGTCCGCCTACGTATTGACCACCCCGCACTGACCTGCACCCCTGGATAAAATATTTACCACCTACCCCTAGTTTTTTAATACATTTTTAAAGTAAATCGTCTAAATTAATTGTTTTTCCAAATTTTCTTTGCAATCTAACACCAAATTATAGTTTCAATAGTACTCACCCTTCATCCCTGTGTCCCGGTCCGCGTTCCGTGAGCCGGCGTCCCAGTTGGAGGCTGATAACCTAAATTTTTTGGTTCAAAAACTGGTTTTTTGACCATAACTCCAGAATTTTCTTCGGCGCTCATCCCGTTTTATTTCACAGTTCGCTAGCCCGCGCGGAGACGCGTCTCTGGACGTATCGCACGTGCGTCTAGCTGAAATAAAACATAAATATTTTTTAAAAATTGTCATTTTCACGTAGTTTCTGCTAGTACCAAAATCCACGTAAGGGGATAAGAGAAATATAAAAACGTTGATATCTTCGCTTCCAGACGCGCGATTTTGACGCTGTTTTCAGCTCAAATTGACATAACTAGGCGTCCGCCTACGTATTGACCACCCCGCACTGACCTGCACCCCTGGATAAAATATTTACCACCTACCCCTAGTTTTTTAATACATTTTTAAAGTAAATCGTCTAAATTAATTGTTTTTCCAAATTTTCTTTGCAATCTAACACCAAATTATAGTTTCAATAGTACTCACCCTTCATCCCTGTGTCCCGGTCCGCGTTCCGTGAGCCGGCGTCCCAGTTGGAGGCTGATAACCTAAATTTTTTGGTTCAAAAACTGGTTTTTTGACCATAACTCCAGAATTTTCTTCGGCGCTCATCCCGTTTTATTTCACAGTTCGCTAGCCCGCGCGGAGACGCGTCTCTGGACGTATCGCACGTACGTCTAGCTGAAATAAAACATAAATATTTTTTAAAAATTGTCATTTTCACGTAGTTTCTGCTAGTACCAAAATCCACGTAAGGGGATAAGAGAAATATAAAAACGTTGATATCTTCGCTTCCAGACGCGCGATTTTGACGCTGTTTTCAGCTCAAATTGACATAACTAGGCGTCCGCCTACGTATTGACCACCCCGCACTGACCTGCACCCCTGGATAAAATATTTACCACCTACCCCTAGTTTTTTAATACATTTTTAAAGTAAATCGTCTAAATTAATTGTTTTTCCAAATTTTCTTTGCAATCTAACACCAAATTATAGTTTCAATAGTACTCACCCTTCATCCCTGTGTCCCGGTCCGCGTTCCGTGAGCCGGCGTCCCAGTTGGAGGCTGATAACCTAAATTTTTTGGTTCAAAAACTGGTTTTTTGACCATAACTCCAGAATTTTCTTCGGCGCTCATCCCGTTTTATTTCACAGTTCGCTAGCCCGCGCGGAGACGCGTCTCTGGACGTATCGCACGTGCGTCTAGCTGAAATAAAACATAAATATTTTTTAAAAATTGTCATTTTCACGTAGTTTCTGCTAGTACCAAAATCCACGTAAGGGGATAAGAGAAATATAAAAACGTTGATATCTTCGCTTCCAGACGCGCGATTTTGACGCTGTTTTCAGCTCAAATTGACATAACTAGGCGTCCGCCTACGTATTGACCACCCCGCACTGACCTGCACCCCTGGATAAAATATTTACCACCTACCCCTAGTTTTTTAATACATTTTTAAAGTAAATCGTCTAAATTAATTGTTTTTCCAAATTTTCTTTGCAATCTAACACCAAATTATAGTTTCAATAGTACTCACCCTTCATCCCTGTGTCCCGGTCCGCGTTCCGTGAGCCGGCGTCCCAGTTGGAGGCTGATAACCTAAATTTTTTGGTTCAAAAACTGGTTTTTTGACCATAACTCCAGAATTTTCTTCGGCGCTCATCCCGTTTTATTTCACAGTTCGCTAGCCCGCGCGGAGACGCGTCTCTGGACGTATCGCACGTTCGTCTAGCTTAAATAAAATTTTGGCCACCCACCCGCCCTTTGGCTTATAGAAAGGGTAGAACTTAGGATTTCGGCCAAAAATTTTTTATCCAGGTTTTGATTTTGAACGTTTGTGGGGACTGTTTAAGCTTTTTTATATCGTTTTAAAGCTCCTTTATCGTCAAATTTGGTGACAGAGGAGAAAATTCAAACTCTCTTTTGCGATTTCATTTTACTTTTTTGACAGGACAAGTCCTTATTCTAGGACCGAAATTATATTTTAGCATTTTAGTTATTTTATTTTAATAAATATCTCATATCTTAGATCCCCCCTTTACAGGGATCCAGATATTTATACCAGTGCCCTCTGACAGGTCAAAATATGCTCGGGCTAAGGACACCCCACAAGCCGAAGGTTGCTGAGGAGGGTTCGGGCGCAGGGGAGGAGGGCTCAGCGCCAGCTGGCCCCTCAGTGAGGCGCAGCATCGGGGAGTGGGAAGCGGAAACGCACAAATCGGGGCAACCCCAGAAGGCCAAAACACCGCCCACAAAGGCACCCGTTCCCACCCCCCCCAACAAGACAGTTGTGCCCACCTCCCCAAAACCCAACCCCAAAAGCATAACAACTCAGCGGGCAAGGACGGGAACCTACGGTCTGCCGGGGAAGGCCTTGGAGAGCCCGCCTCGGGAACAGCCACCGATTAAATACCTAAACAGGACCTCGGAGGCCAAGGCTTGTCTCTCCAAGGCCAAGATTAACTTGGAAAGCTCCAGAAACCTGAAAAAAGAGATCAAGGATGCGATAACAAAAGCTGTCGAGAGACTCTATCACCTTGTCAGGGAGGGAGAGATGGAGAGGGCCGAAACATCGGGAGAGGTAGTCGTGCCGGAGAAGTCCTCCAAGGACCTGACACCGACCCCCAGTGCACCGACGGAGCTCGTGATGCAGCTCATGGAGAACCTCCAGCAGCACAAAAAGGCGCTGGAGGAATGCCAGCTGCACACGCGGGCTCTGTCGGAGCACCTTATACAGGCACCTCGCTTTGTCGCGGGCCAGGGACCATCATTCGCGGAGATGGCCGCTGTTCCAAAGCAGCACATCCAACCGCCTCTTCACTCGATGGTCGTGTCATCAGTTGATGACAAGGACACGGGTGAAGAGGTGGTTGAGAAGCTAAGGACGGCAGTAGACGCCAGGAATGAAGGCATCAGGGTGGAGAGGCTGCGGAAAGCGAGGGACCAAAAGGTGGTGGTCGGTTTTAGGACCAGGGAGGAGCTTACTAGGGTGGCCGAGAGGATTAAAAAGGCCGGAAATCTAACGGTGGAAGAAATGAAAAATAAAGATCCTCTCATCATCGCCAAGGACGTCCTCTCGTGCCACTCAGACGAGGAGTTTCTGGAGGCATTGAAACGCCAGAACAGTCACCTTATTGGGGATGTGCCTGCGGATGACCTGAGGCTGGGGGTGAAGTACCGTCGTAGGACGAGGAACCCCCACATGTGCCACGTCATCCTGCAGGTGTCCCCTGTAGTGTGGCAGAGGCTGACGCACGCGGGTCGTGTGCATATTGACCTACAGCGGGTGCGTGTGCTGGACCAGTCGCCACTGATCCAGTGTACCCGCTGTCTGCGATTCGGCCATAGCCGCAAGATGTGCACGGAATCCGCCGACCTCTGCACACACTGCGGGGACCCCCACATGAGGGCGGACTGCCCTTCAAGGCTAGCGGCGGAACCACCAAAGTGTCGAAACTGCGTTTCCGCAAAAATGGGTAACACAGAGCACAACGCCTTCGACAGCGAGTGCCCAATTCGTGTCAAGTGGGACGGATTGGCGCGGCTGTCGGTGGCGTATTGCTAAGGTGGTCCCAGGCGGAAACGCAGCAAACAGTGCGATCAGACCTCACCAGTATCACGTCGTTCAAGCAAACCTCCAAAAGAGCAAACTGGCCACAGCTGAGCTCATTATAGAAGCTGCAAAGAGGAAAATGGCGTTTGCAATGGTTCAAGAGCCGTATATAGGTGGGATTGGCGAAATGAAGAGCCATCCGGGTACACGAGTAGTACAGTGCGCCAGGAAGACTGAAAAGGTCAATAAAGCGGCCATTGTACTATTTGACGACACCATAGACCTCACACAATGCCCAACCCTAACAACGGAAAACTTCGCAGTTGCAAAACTGAGGACCGGAGCTTGGGAAATAGGTGTGGTGTCGGTGTACCTGGATGGTGGACAGCCTATCGAGCCAGACTTGAACCATTTAAAGAAAATCATGGAGGAGATTGGAGTTAGCGACGTTATACTGGGGGGGGATGTGAACGCTTGGAACACGTGGTGGGGAAGCCGAGAGGCGGATCAGAGGGGGGAGGCCCTGGCAGGTGCCCTCGATGAACTGGGACTCCAGATCCTAAATATTGGAACGGCCCCTACCTTCGACGTCATCAGAGGCAGCCAAAGGTACAGCAGCTGCGTCGACATAACGACATGCACAGAGGACATGCTTCGAAGTGTGGCAAACTGGAGACTGTCTGGGGACGTCACCACTTCGGACCACAGGGCGATCCTGTTTGAATTAAAATTGGAAAAATCAAAAGGTATGGACATAACTAGAACTACAAGAAAATACAATACTAAAAAAGCAAAATGGACACAATTTTTCGGGAAACTTAATGAAGTCTGGGAACAACAAAACATAAATAAAACAGAAATAGACAAGATACTTACAATAGAAGAGTTGGACAGGATTACAAAATTATATACAGAATCAATAGAGAAAGCGTGTGAAGGGACCATACCAACAATTAGTAAAAGAAATCAAACAGGATTGCCTTGGTGGACCGAGGAGCTGACACGTATGAAAGAAGAAGTCAAGAGGCGGAAGAGGAGGGTCTCAAGTGCCGCACCGCGAAGACGCGCCTGGGTCCTGGGCTTGTATCTCGCAGCTAAAGAGGAGTTGAAGCAGAAGATGGAGAGCGCATTAACATCGAGCTGGAAGGAGTTTTGCGGAAGGCAGGAGCGAGAGACAATGTGGGATAGCATATACAGGGTGATAGGCCGCACTGCCACTAGGCAGGAAGACATACCGTTAGTACAAGGCAACCGCGTACTCAACAGCGAGGAGTCAGCCCGGATGCTTGCGAAGACGTTTTATCCTGAGGATAAAACGCAGGATGACAATGCGGACCACAATAGAATACGTGAGCTGGCGAATAGAGTGAACGAAAACACAAATGGTGAGACATTTGATCCTCTATTCACAGTGGAGGAGCTAAAGTGGGCCGCATTCAGCTTCAATCCGAAGAAAGCTCCGGGTATCGACGGACTAACAGCGGATATATGCAGGGCGGCTATTACCCACAACCCGCAACTGTTTCTGGCAGTCCTAAACAGATGCCTCTCTTTGTTTCACTTCCCGACCATCTGGAAGGAAGCAGTAGTAGTGGTCCTCAGGAAACCGGGAAAAGACGATTATGCGCACCCCAAATCGTACAGGCCGATTGGCCTACTGCCTGTACTGGGAAAAATTTTAGAAAAGATGCTGATACGCCGCATTAGGTGGCACATATCGCCACAGGCAAGCAGGAGCCAGTACGGATTCGTGCCCCAGCGCAGCACCGAGGACTCCCTCTATGACCTGATAAATCACATTAGGGACAGACTTAGTGAGAAGAAAATCGTCGTTGTAATATCATTGGACATAGAGGGAGCCTTCGATAATGCCTGGTGGCCGGCGATGAAATGCCGACTGGCGGAGACGAAATGCCCCGTCAACCTGCGACGCCTCGTGGACAGTTACCTTCGAGACAGGAGAGTAAAGGTACGGTATGCAGGAGCAGAGCACGTGCAGGAGACAACCAAAGGCTGTGTGCAAGGCTCAATAGGGGGGCCCACATTCTGGAACCTGCTCTTGGATCCCCTGCTCAAGGAACTGGAGGCGCGTGGCGACTACTGCCAGGCATTTGCGGATGATGTGGTGCTGATATTTTCGGGTGAAACAGCACTTGACGTCCAGGGACAGGCCAACGCCAGTCTCGCTCATGTTCAGAAGTGGGGAATCGGAATGAAACTCAAGTTTGCGCCACACAAAACCAAAGCAATGGTAATCACAAACAAGTTGAAGTACGATTCACCACTTCTGCACATGGGTGGTGAGGACATTGCCCTGTCTCGGGAGATCAAGATACTGGGGCTCACGGTTGACGACAAGCTGACGTTTAACGCTCACGCCTCGAATGTTACGAGGAAAGCGTTAAACCTATACAAACAGCTGTCGAGAGCCGCAAAAATCAGCTGGGGCCTGAAACCCGAAATTATCAGGACCATATATACCGCGGTGGTAGAGCCGGTAATAATGTACGCTGCTAGTGCTTGGGCACCGGCGACAAACAAAAAGGGGATAAAAAAGCAGCTGGACAGCGTCCAACGGGGCTTCGTGCAGAAAATAATCAAGTCGTACAGGACGACATCGTTGAACTCGGCCTTGTTACTCTCCGGACTGCTTCCACTGGACATCAGGATTCGGGAAGCAGCCTCTTTCTATGAAGAGAAAAGAGGATACTCCCGGAGAGTAACAGGGGACCGAGGAATCGAAACACCAGTCCCTTACAACGATATACCACATCCTGCCAGCCAAATTGGTATAGAGTTCAAGTGCGTGATGAACGGTGCAGAGATGGACCAGCAGGGACTCGCTTACCCAAAGATTTTCACCGACGGGAGTAAGATCCAAGGTAAGGTCGGTGCAGCGATAAGCCTTTGGGAAAATGGGATGGAAGTGAAAGCCCAAAAGTTCAAGCTGGATCATTTCTGCACCGTCTATCAGGCCGAACTATTGGCTCTGCACGGGGCCTCGGAACTGGCCTTAAAGCACCCTTCAGCCGTTGTCGAAGTCTATTGCGACTCTCGATCAGCCCTAGAAACAGTCACCCGAGGCGTTTCCCTACATCCCTTAGCATTTAAAACGCAAAGAAACATCCAGGCACTGAAAACTTGCGGGAAAACCCTTCAGTTGTACTGGATTAAGGCTCATGCGGGGATGGAGGGAAACGAGAGGGCAGACGTGTTGGCAAAAGAGGCAGCAATCGGCAGTAAAACAAGGCCTCACTACAGCCTGTGTCCGGCTTCATTCGTTAAGCGACAAATACGAATGGGGTCTCTTGACGAATGGAGCACGAGATACGGGTTGGGCGAAACGGCCGCAACAACAAAAATTTTTCTCCCTGAGGCGATTACAGCCTACCACATAATCCGTAAGATTGAGCTCAACCCACTCATAGTACAGGTGCTTACAGGGCATGGCGGGTTCTCTGAGTACTTGAGTCGCTTCAAGTGCAAGGAGAGCCCGGCATGCCCTTGTGACCCCGATAAAAATGAAAGTGTCAAGCACATTATAACGGAGTGCCCCATTTTTGCAAAAGACAGATACAACATAGAACTGGAAATAGAAATAGATATAAAACTGGAAAACATACCAATAATTATGGGAAATAATAAATTAAGGGAAAAGTTTTTGAAATTTTGTGAAGAAATAGCTTGTAAAGTCATTAAAAATAATAAAGTATAAGAAATTAGATATACTCTTATGTATTATCAGAATACATAAAAAGTAATCGCCGAAAAACATAAAGTAATAAAATCAATTGTTAAATTCAGCCACAAAATTAAAAGTATTAATGTTCAGTCGTTAATGTATCAATAAAAATGAAATGTAAATAAATTTGAGCCATTAAAATAACATCTTCCAAATACGTAACTAAAGTATTATCAGAAAATAAATCTGTAAATAGTTGGAAAAGAGCTCTGATGCCCATGTCAGAGGACACTAGCAGAGCAGGAGTGGTTTTTAGTCGGTTCGAGTCCGACACTACCTCGACTGTCTCACGATCCGTGAGACCGGGAGACAGTCGAGGTGTCCGTGGGGATTTTCCACTCCTGCCAAATATAAAAAAAAAAAAAAAAAAAAAAAAAAAACCTAACCTAACCTAACCTAACCTAACCCAGTTGCACTCGGTCTCTCGAGCGGTAAGCAGCGAAAACCCACGCGCTCCGCACTCAAAAATAGGAATTAATTGGTTTTTCTGCTCGAATAGTAGCAAGTGAAGTGTCGTTGGATGCGTAAAATTGCGCCGCACATAGTGCCGCAATCAAATCGTGCCGCTCCACAGTGCTGTGCAAGTTATTGCTGAAAAACCTCTCTTTTTGAGGTTAAGTGAAAATCTCCAAAAGTTAAAACGAATACGCTGCTGAAACAAGATCGGTGACACCCCGATTTTTAATTGACATCGTGTGGACATCGTGGTTCCTGATCATCTGAACCTCTGAAAACCACCCTGACATCACGCAGTCACGAGTTATTCAGGATTTTCACAAAACCACGTGTCCTGAAAAGGCAGAAGGAGTTGAGACAGCGGCGTGAAACTTGGCGCTAACGTGGACCTTAATCAGACAAGGCGAGTGCAACTTGTATTAGAATTTTAAAACAACCGGTATATTTTATATGACAGTTTAAACTTTGTATATTTCGTCCCATATAACTCTGGACAGAAGACGTTTTTCAAAAATCTACGACTGCAGCCTGGTGCGCGCTCATTAGAAGAACTTAAGTTTCTATTTTCAAAATTTTCGGCAAACCCATATTAATGTAATAATTAAAAAACTGAAAAATATTTAATTCTTGATTTTTAATATTAAAATATAGTTTAAAAACTGAAGTCTAGTTTGGGTCTCTTAGAAGCCTATTTATAGTTACTTTGAGTATTTTTTTCAAAATTTTTAATCAAATAGTTTTAATGTTATTGAATTTTATATGTTTTTCGTAAATAATTCCTCATAAATAGGAAAAATTCACTTTTTTATGATATTATTGTGTTTTTCTACCTTATTCGGACTTATTTAAGCCGAAACTCGGCTCGGATAACTTTAAGATCGCCGATAATTGTAAAAGTCGGCCATTTTAAATAAAACGGATACTTGCTTATTATTTGAATATTTCCCAAACCGTTTGGTGTACGAAGCTGCGGTTTTCAGATTCGGAAGGAGTTCCTTTTGTAGATTATTGAAATATAGATTTCAGGCGTTTTCAGGCTGAAAACTTTTTCAGGCCTGAAACTTGCATCTAAAGACGGAAAGGGTGGAGCCAGTCTGTAAGTTGAAAACCCCGGTTCTATACGACTATTGGTTGTGGAGAAAACGGCAGTTTAACTCGTCGTTTGACAGATCGGCGGCCATCTTGGCAAGTCTAACTCGGCTCCTACTCCTGAACCGACAAAGATAAATTGATTCTGTTTTCAGAATATAACTAAGGGGCTTAACATCTACTCCATCCTTCGGTTTCAGGAGGATTGGAGCTGAAATTTTTCAGTTTCCTGAAACTGGTTTCAGCAGACAAAACAAACCGGGCCGATACCAACGAGCCCAAACTCGGGTCTTCTGTGACGCATACGACTGGAGATATCGCAGGTCAAAAAGTGACTTTGACGTTTACGGCGGCCATTTTGGAAATATTAAAACACCCGTATCTCTGGAACGGTGGGTCGTAGAAGACTGGGGTTTCTTTTGTTAACTCTGGCTGGAGTCCGGCTGCTTGGGAGAACCTGCTTCAGTAGTTTACAGAAGGAAAACATTTTTCAGTGCTGAAAATCAGTGTTGCGGGGAGATCTCGTCGAGCACTTCCATTTGAGCCCAAACTCGAGTCATTTTGGCCGGGGCGTTCGGAAGTTACAGCAAGTATCCCTTTGCATCCGTTTCTTTGGAACGGATACTGCGTAGTATCCCAAAATTTTGAAAAGCTGTATCTCCGGAACCCTTTGAGCTACAGACTGGTGCTTGGTGTCATCTTGAAGGGCTCGGAAAGGTCTATGTTTTGAGATCGTTTAACTGCCTCTACATAGAGCACAAAAGTTTTACGATCTTAAATCGGGAACTGAAAGCCCTGGAGCAGTTTTTCTTGCGGAGCGTGACTATTAAAATTGAATCAATTAAATTTATAGGAACTCTACTGTTTTAATCCAGTGGAGACTGACTCTACATAGAGACGAAAAATATTTTCTCTTATATTTTTTTTTGCAAAATTTATTTCATATTGCTATTAAGTACCATCACGAAGGCTTTATTGAGCCCGACTGTAAACTTGTGTCTCCTTTGCGACTGTTGACTAGCACTTATTTCCAAGTTTTCTTGTTTTCTGTTTGGTGTTTACTCGTATTTTATTCTTATTCAGACTGCACACATCTTTACACTGTGTGCAGACCACGATTTGACTTTACATACACTATTGTGTTTATTTTATATATCCTCACCTGACGCATTCCTCTGACAATGTTCGCCAGAACACCAGCGAGACCTGTACAAGAAAAGGAGAAACAAAAATCTCCGCCAAAAACACAGACGCTCTCGTCTAATGCTGGACGCAGCGTTGAAAAACAAATCTCTCCGCCAAGGACAGAAACGATTTCCTCTAATGTTAGGCGAAGTGTTGAAAAGTTGGAGGCAGCGGGATCAGAACCGCATAACCTAACTCCAGCTTCCAGTAAAATGGAAATACAAGTTCTTCCTAGACAGGTTCTTGCATCGCGTTTAGCTGAAGCCAAAGCAAACGTAGTCAAAGCCAAGACGAACATAAATAACTCCCGGAATATAAAAACGGACATCAAAACAAACGTTCTGGAAGCTGTAGACAAATTATTTCAGATAATTAAAGAAGCGGACATTGAGATCAAAAGACTCAAAAGAACTGGAGAGACACATGCATCTGAAAATAAAGATAACTCCCAGATAATACCCGACAACACGTCTCAGCAAGAGACCGACGAACGAAACAGTCTGATGATTGAACAACTAAAAGAGCAGAGCCGGCTACTCATGGAAAACAACAGAAAAATTGACGAACTCAAGGAAAGGATGGAACAACAGCACCAACTCATAAGCGCAAAAACCTACGCAGAGGCCACAGTAGTCCGATCCACCTTTCACCCACCCTCGCAGAACGTACTGCACTCTGTAGTTGTTACGTCCCAGGACGAAAACGACACTGGAGACCAAGTCCTAACAAAAGTTAGAGAGGCGGTGAATGCTAAGGAAGGGTGGATCAGGGTGGAAAGGACCCGGAAAGGTAAGGACAGAAAGGTTATAATGAGTTGTAACTCAGCCGAAGACAGACTGAAAGTTAAACAGAGGCTGGAAAATTCCGGAAAGAGCCTGGTCGTGGAAGAGGTCAAGAACAGAGACCCTCTCCTGAAGCTCGCCGACGTACTAACAGTTAATACTGACGAGGATGTCTTAAGGGCTTTCAGGAACCAAAACCGGGGTATCTTCCATGATCTAAAGGAGAATGAAGATAGACTGGAAATTAAGTATAAAAGGAAAGCCCGCAACCCGCATACTAGCCACATCGTCCTGAGCGCATCTCCGACTATTTGGAAGAGGGCAACCGACGCTGGAGCAGTTTACATCGACCTACAACGCATCCGTGTATTGGACCAGTCGCCACTGGTACAGTGCTCGAAGTGCCTTGGATATGGTCATAGCAAGAGATTCTGCACAGCCCCAGCGGACCTCTGCAGCCACTGCGGAGGGCCGCACCTTAGGGCGCAATGCCCAGAATGGCTAGCAGGAGGCGAACCCTCATGCAGAAACTGCACAGCGGCCAAGCTCGATCGCAATGACCACAACGCCTTTAGCAATGAATGCCCCATATGCAGAAAGCGCGATGCTATAGCTCGCATGTCAGTAGCGTATTGCTAAAGGCGCCCAGGAGGACAAATGCCTGTACCGGGTGTTCCAGTGCAACCTTCAACGGAGGAAGCTGGCTACAGACGAGTTAATGGTTGAAGCAACTAAAGGCAAAGTTGCAGTAGCGTTGGTCCAGGAACCTTATGTGGGCGGGTCAGATAATATGAAAACATACCGTGGCGTCAGAATATACCAGAACACCGGAGGGGGCACGGTCAAAGCAGCCATTGCTATATTTGACCCCAACCTAGACGTCACGCAACACCCGGAGCTCACCAATAACAACATCGTAGTGGTAAGCGTAAGCACCAAGCAATGGAAACTAACATTGGTTTCATATTATTTTGAACCTGATCAGCCCATAGATCCGTACCTGGATCACATTAAGAAAATCGCAACAGCCGTAACACGGAGACTCATTATAGGAGGCGACTCCAATGCAAAGAGCACCTGGTGGGGAAGTCCTGAAATCGACCATAGGGGGGAAGATGTGGCTGGCACGCTTCACGAACTGGGCCTTCACATCCTTAACAAAGGTGACACTCCAACCTTCGATACCATTCGCGGCGGGAAACACTACACCAGTTTTGTTGACGTGACGGCCTGCACTATTGATATGCTGGACCTAGTGGAGGACTGGGAAGTCATCGTAAATCTCACGTGTGCTGATCACAGTGGTATTAGCTTTAACATCAAGCTCAAAAAATCGGTTGGGGTAAGGGTCAAAAGAACCACAAGACTTTACAACACCAAGAAAGCAAACTGGGAAACTTTTCATCATAAATTTAAACAATTAAAATCCGAATACAACTTAGAAACCGTAACAATTTGTACCATTAATACAATCGAAAACCTAGATCTATTCATAAAAAACTACAACAAAGCTATTACAGAATCTTGCAACACCTCAATTCCATTAAAGAAGAATACAGAGACACTTACCCTACCATGGTGTACAGAGGAGCTCACAAAGATGAAGCAGGAAGTCACCACTAGGAAACGCAGAATCAAAAACGCCGCACCGATTCGTAGACAAAGTGTGGTGGACGCTTACATAATCGCCAGAAACGAGTATGAAGCTAGAGCTGTGGAGGCCCAGATCAGAAGCTGGAAGGATTTCTGTAGCAAACAGGACAAGGAGAGTATGTGGGAGGGCATATACCGAGTAATAGGGAGAACAGCCAAAAGGGAAGAGGACATACCCTTGGAAGAAGGCGGCATCACTCTTGATGCAAAAGGCTCGGTGGAGTTGTTGGCGAAAACTTTCTACCCGGAAGATCTAAGGGAGAATGAAAACCAGACGCATCGAGAAATAAGGAACCGAGCATCAGCTGTGAACTTCCAAAAACCCGAGGGACAGAACGATCCTCCGTTCACAATAACGGAAATGCTCACCGCGCTGGATTCCTTGAACCCGAAGAAAGCGCCTGGTGCCGACGGATTCACTGCGGATATATGCAGCCATGCCATTAGGAGTGACCCTTCACTTTTCCTGGAACTACTCAACAAATGTCTAGAGCTCCATTATTTCCCAGTTATCTGGAAGGAAGCTACGGTTATAATGTTGAGGAAACCAGGAAAAGAATCATATACAACTCCCAAGTCATACCGCCCCATAGGACTTTTACCGGTAATGGGCAAAGTATATGAAAAAATGCTGGTCGCCCGACTTAAACACCACCTGCTACCGAAACTAAACACCAACCAGTTCGGATTTATGCCCCAAAAGAGCTGCGAAGACGCCCTCTATAAATTAATGCAACATATAAAAACTAAACTGGACGAGAAGAAACTCATAACCGTCGTGTCAATGGATATAGAGGGCGCCTTCGACAGCGCATGGTGGCCAGCGATCAAAGTCCAACTGGCAAACGCGAACTGTCCTCTCAATATCCGAAAGGTGTTTGACAGCTACCTCGACCACAGGAAGGTCACGGTGAGATACAATGGGGAAACATATACAAAGGCGACCAACAAGGGGTGCGTCCAAGGATCTATAGGTGGGCCCATCCTATGGAACACACTACTCGATCCCCTACTGAATACCCTTGAATCCGCTGGTCACTATGTACAGGCGTTTGCCGACGACGTCGTCATGGTTTTCGATGGTCAGACCGCACAACATGTGCAAAGACGCGCAAATGCCGCTCTCGAGCTTGTTCGGGGGTGGGGTGTCGAAAATAAACTCAAATTCGCACCTCATAAGACCAATTCAATGGTAATCACGCGCAAGCTTAAATTCGACACTCCGCACCTGAGCATGGGGGGGGTGGACATTGGCGTGTCCAAACAAATTAAGATTTTGGGTGTGACGTTTGACGAAAAACTCACTTTTAAGGCACACATAGCAAACGTTTGTAGGAAGGCCATAAACATCTACCAACAGCTCGCAAGAGCAGCGAAGGCGAGTTGGGGCCTCCACCCCGAAGTGATACGCACAATCTACACAGCGACCATCGAACCCATTATTTTATATGCGGCGAGTGTTTGGGCACCAGCTGCTGAAAAATTAGGAGTGCAAAGACAGCTCGGAACTGTGCAGAGAGGCTTCGCACAAAAAATGTGCAAGGCTTATCGCACGGTCTCTCTGAACTCAGCACTGGTCCTGGCGGGAGTGCTCCCGCTTGATCTACGTGTACGCGAGGTAGCCTCACTATACGAGATCAGGAAGGGGGCAGCTCTGCCGGGATTAGGGGACAGAGAGATCGAGCGATTAACGCCAGCAACAGAAGCGCCACACCCTGCAGCAGTCGTAGACCTTCAGTTGACATGCCTAAGAGACCAGAATGACGTGGACGCAAATGGTAGCTGTGCAGTAAAAATCTTCACAGACGGCAGCAAGATTGGGGGAAGGGTCGGCGCAGCTCTATCCGTGTGGGAGGGCGAAGCGGAAACTCGGACTGTCAAGCTTTGCTTGCCGTCATACTGCACAGTTTACCAAGCGGAATTATTGGCCGTTTGCGAAGCCACGAGGCGAATAAAGAAATACGATGCGCCCACATTCGGCATTTATAGTGACTCTATGGCAGCACTACAAACGATCAAAAACCTCGGCTCCCTCCATCCACTAGCTGTAGAAACCCGCGAGAACCTATCAGAATTATCTCGACAGAACAAAGTGGTTTCTCTGTTCTGGATAAAAGCACACGCAGGATTGGAGGGAAACGAAAGGGTCGACCAGCTTGCCAAGGAAGCCGCTGCAGCATCAAGTAAGAGGAAACCGGACTACGATTTGTTTCCCGTCTCATTTGCGAAGCGCCAACTCCGACTGGAGTCGATTCGCGAATGGGATGCGAGGCATAAATCAGGACAGGTAGCCGGAATCACGAAACTCTTCTTCCCGGATGTGATCACTGCATACAGTGTGATTCGCAAGTTCGAACCGACATGCCTGAGCACTCAATTGTTGACTGGCCATGGAGGATTCTCCGAATACTTATGCCGTTTTAAGCGTAAGGAGAGTCCCTCTTGCACTTGTGACCCAAATGCAAAAGAGTCCGTCCCCCACATTGTCTTGGAATGCCCAGTGTTTGGATATGAAAGATACAAAATTGAACAGATACTGGATACAAAACTTAAAGCAGAAAACATAAAATGTATTATGGTGGACAAAAGAAGAAAAAAGTTCATGGAGTATTGCTTAAAACTAGTAGAAACAGTCGTAAAGAGAAACAAGTAACAAAAGTATGATGACCGTATATTATAGAATATATTGTACATCATACACTGAAATTTATTAAGGGATATTGTAATTAAAAGTAAGAATAAGCTTAGTTTAAGTAACATAATAAGTACTAGATTTAAACCCACCGTGTAAGAATAATGTGTTAAGAATATAATTATACTGGCCCAAAAAGCTCAGACAATAGTGGGTATTGTAAACTCAAATTATCCCAAAATATATATATGTAAAATAGATTTAAATTGTAGTTATAAGTACACTATAAGATAAAAAGCAAGGATAATCTGTAAACTAGAAACCTAAGGAAACAATGTGCCAGAAGTTTGCTGTTCAGTAATTAAATAAAGAGAACTGTGTATGCTGTAAACCCGATACCTAAAATAAAGTTATAAAATAAGAAATCTAGAGTAGAGTAGATAGATAAGACCGGAATCCCACCGGGAAATTGCATGCAAGAGATAGAAAGATAGAAAGACAAAGTATGAGGAATAAAAGTACGAGAGGAATACTTGATAGAACTGGAATGAAAGAGTAGCATAAGATAAAATAGGCTCTGATATTATGTCAGAGGAAGTAATAAAAAAAAAAAAAAAAAAAAAAAAACCTAACCTAACCTAACCTTTTTTTTTTTTTTTTTTTTTTTTTTTTTGACGCTGGGAAAAAATGCATTACGCATACCCTCCCGTCGGGGGACGGGAGGGGTATGTGGGACTCCCCGGGCGAACCCGGTATACCCACTAAAACGACCCAGCGCATTCCCGCTTCGTCACAGTGGAGGGGGACTGGGAAACCGGCACAGCCTTTACTTCCAGTCCCCCGCCGACGATTGCAAGGCAAGACCCCTCACACCCTCACGGGTGTGGGGGGTCGGGAATGACCGACGGTGGTGACGGCTGCAATGCGGGCGGAGGCACCCCCGTGCCTGCCGCCCGCCCGTCACCATGAGGAGGGAGGGCACGACGCCTTCTCCCCCTTCTCCGTCTGCGGAGCGGCGCAGCGAGAGGGTCGTCCTCCCGCGCCCGCTCCGCCTCCTCCTTCTGCAAGAGTACGTCCTCGCAGAAGGAGGCTACTGCCGACCAGGCCTCCTCGCTCCCCAGCATGGCGTTAACCACGCCGGGAAGCGAGAGGTCCGGTCCGACCACCGCGGTGAGACCGCGGCGCAGCTCGGACCACGCCGGGCACTCCTCGAGGGTGTGCTGCGCCGTGTCCTCCGCCGCGCCGCAGTCGTGGCACGCCGGGGTCTCCTCCCTCCCGATCCGGTGCAGGTGCGATCCGAAGCAACCATGCCCAGACAACACCTGGACCAGACGGAAAGAGAGGAAACCGTGAGACCGCTCGAGCCAGCCCTGCAGGACCGGACCGAGCGCATCCAACGTCCGGCGGCCAAAGGCGGCGCTGGCGAGGTCCTCCGTCCAATGGAGGACGATGGCGTCCTTCGCCTCTCGCCGCACCGCCTCCCGCTCTTCGCCCATGGGGCGCTCCCCGAGCGCCTTTCTGCGCGCCGTCCACTCGTACACTCTGGCGAGCACCCAAGCATCCAACTCCCATGGAGGGGTGCCCGCCAGAGCGCACGCCGCCGAAAAGCCCACTGAGCGGTAAGCCCTCGCCACCCGCTGTGCAATAGCCCGCTGGGGCCTGCGGATGGCGGTAGCGTTCTCCCTCCTATGGAGGGAGTCCGCCCAGATGGGTGCCCCATATAGGGCCATGCTCCGCAAAATGCCGGCATAGAGGCGCCGGCACTTCGCCTTGGGCCCCCCCAGGTTTGGGAGGAGCCATGAGAGGGCGTCCGCGGCCTTCAACAGGCGCGTCGACAGCCCGCTGAAATGCGGGCCGAAGCGCCACCTGTCGTCCAACACCAGCCCCAGATATTTCATCCGGGGCTGGACCCCTATACGGACGCCCTCCACGACGATGTGGCCGTCGGGAGGGCAGCGCTGCCGGGGACCGCGAAAGAACACGGCCTCCGTTTTGTGCAGCGCCACCCTCAATCCCAGGCGGCGGATCCTCTCTGCCACCAAGGATCCGCCAGCCGAGGCCAAACAAGCCGCGTCGGCGAAGTTCCTCCCCCGGGCAGTAAGGAGAGTGTCATCCGCGTAGCAGATGACACTCGTGCCCGGGAGGAGGGCTCCCCGCAAGAGCCAGTCGAAGCCGATGTTCCACAAGGGAGGGCCTAGCACCGACCCCTGTGGAACACCGGACTCTGCGCCGTACCGCCTCACCGTGGCCAGCCTGTCTACGAGGAGGACCTCTCGGCCCTCCAAGTAACTGGCCAGCAGGTCCCGCAAGTATTGGGGCACTCCGTGATATCGGAGTGCCTCCAATATCGTCGAGTGGGGGACGGAGTTGAAGGCGTTGGCAATGTCGAACGACACCGCCAGCACTCCGTCCCCCGCCTCCACCGCCTCCTTCACCTGGCCCTTGAGTAGGGCCAGCGCATCGATCGTCGAACGCCCACGACGGAAACCGAATTGGGCGTCCGACAGATCCGGCCCTACCCCCCTCAGGTGGCTTTCCAGTCTCCCGGCGACAATCCCCTCGAACATTTTACCGACCTCATCGAGTAAAACGATGGGCCGGTATGCCGAGGGTGAGTCCACCGGGCGACCCTCCTTTCGGAGGAGACATAGCTGCCCCTCCTTCCACAGTTTCGGGAACCTCCCAGCCGTAAAACACAGGCTGAAGAGGTCCCGAAACCTGTCCTCCATTTCGGTGGCGGCGATCGCCACCACCCGCGCGGGGACGCCGTCCGGCCCGGGGGCGGTCCTCTTCGCGCGGAGGCTCAAAACCCCCGCGTAGAATTCCGCCGACGTGACCGGGGGCACCTCCGCCTCCGGTGGAGCCGCCCCTTGCGGGGGATCCATTGTTGGTGGGGCGAAGTCGGTCCTGCATGGAAACAGGGACCGAACCACCCCATCCAACAATGCCGGCTCGAGGGTCTCCGACAGTGGGGGACCATAGGGGCGGAGCTGATTCCGCGCCGCCTTGTACGGTCTCCCATAGGGGTCCCTGTCGAGACCCTCCAGCATCTCGGCCCTCGCCGAGTCCTGCGCAGCGCCCATTGCAGACTTGAGGGCCACCGTAGCCTCTCGGTAAGAGGCGTACAGGCGGTCCTCCTCCGCCCGGACTCGGTTCTGGGCGCTGCGCCGCCGGCTCCGCGTGTAGGCCCTTCGGGCCGCCACGCAGGCGGCCCGGAGCCCCGCCAGCTCCTCCGTCCACCAGTACACGGCACGACGGGGAGGCGGACGGCGAGACCGAGGCATGCAGGAGTTGCACACCTCGGTCAAGGACCCCCGTAGCCGGACCGCTGCGGCGTCCACGTCCGGGGCTTCCTCGACAGGGGGAGACGACAGCCAGTCCTGGAGGAAGGCAGCCTCCCTGGCTGCCTCCCGGTCCAGGCGGGTGAGCGCCCACCGCGGGAAGGGAGATTGCCCAGCGCGGGCCGTCCCCCCTCCCCGCTGTGTGGAGATGTCGAACCGCACGTAACGGTGGTCCGACAAGGTCTCCACCAGCTCCACCCGCCAGTTCACAACGCGGGCGGCCAGCGCGGGGGTGGCGAACGAGACGTCCACCACCGACCCGCCCTGTTGCCGCACACACGTGTGGACCGCCCCCCTGTTGAGGAGGGACACACCGCACGAGGCCGTCCAAAACTCGACGGCGCGTCCCCGGACGTTACAACCGGCGGCCGGGTTGCCCCAGGCCGCCGACTTGGCGTTGAGGTCGCCGAGCACCACGACCTGGCGTGGTGCCGCCCTCCCTACGACAGCAGTGAGGATCTCTAAGAAATCCTCAAAGTCCGAGAGAGGGCGGTTTGGGGAGAAATACACCCCCACTATCGCTATCTCTCCCCACGCGGCGGCCACGTATCCCGGTCCCCTCTCTAAGAGCGAGAGGGGAGGGGAGTCTGTGGAAGACCGCGCCACCAACGCCACTAGGCCATCCCGGTCGCCCAGCCAACGGCCAGGGACCGAGTATGGTTCGGCGACCACCGCCAAGTCCACCAACCACTCAGCCATGGTCTGCATCAGCAGATCCTGGGCTGTCCTGCAGTGGTTGGCGTTCGCCTGAAGGATGCGATGTTCGACTCTGGGCATTAGTCGGACATCGCACCCTCCTCCGCTGCCGCCGCAGGAACGGCGGCGTTAGCGGCAACAGCTGGCGCAGGCCCGGTCGGCGCCTGCGCTTTGCCACGCTTAGGGGGGGGATTGCACCTCCTCCCCATCGTGACGTGGCCTGCCAGGCGGCCACTGGCAGCACACACCGCGCAGTGCGGCGTGGCGGCCTGGCAGGAGGAGGCTTTGTGGCCCTCCTTGCCGCAGCGGTAGCAAGTGTCCGACCGATCCACTTTGGACGGACACAGGGGCCGGGTGTGGCCGATGCCGAAGCACCGGAAACACCGCAAAGGCTGGTCCTCGAGCGCCCGAACCGCACCCGAGCTAAACCCGACTTGAAGCCGTCCTTTTGCAAGGATGGCTTTGGCAGCTGCGATTGGGCACTCGAGGCGGATTGTGCCCATTCCGCCGCGGCCGGGCCTTATGTCCCGGCCTTGGACCGCCGCTGCACCACAGCCCCCTACCGCTGCGACCGCCGCCACTACCTCCTCCTTGGTGACGGAGTCATCCAACTCCGTCACTTCGATGGCCGCCGACTTGACCGGCCGGGCCACCCTCGCCGAGTCAGCGATGACCTCTTGCAGCTTTGCTGCGAAGAGGTCCGCGTGGGCACTCCCCTCGGCCCCCGGGAACTCGAATATTCGAGCCCCGGCCTGGGTCCGCCGGCAGGACACACTGCCGATCCCCAGCTGAGCGGGATCGGCATTGCTACGCGCCCGCACCAGGATGGAGGCGTAGGTCTCCCCCCGCCCCGCAGCCTCCGCGGTGAGCGTCACCACGACGGCTGCGGTTTTAGGGGGGACTAACTTCCCCCTTCCCTTTTCTTTCCCCTTCCCCTTTCCCTTGCCAGTCGTCTGTGGCTGGCTGGCCAGGGTGGTTGCGGGGACGGCAGGGACGGCTGTCGGCGCCTTTTTGGCCTTGCCCTTCCCCCTACGGACCACTTCCGTCCACCCTGGCTGGTTGGACGGGGTGGTGGCTGGAAGAAGGGCGTCTTCCTCCTGGGACGAGGACGGCCCCGGCTCAGACCGCCTTACATCCGCCTGGGAGGACGACGGCTCCGGCTCAGACCGCTTCTTATCCGCCGCAAGCGGTGGTCGGAGGCGCTTCTCCGGCAGGAGCCGGTCCTCAATCCCTGCAAAGCAGGCTCTTGTGAAGGCCCTCTCCTCCAATATGACCTTGCGGATGACATCCTCAAGGTTGGAGGAGGGGCCCTCTGCCGCCGGGCTCGCCTTGGCCCGTTGTGGCTGGGCCGAGACAGGGCCCTCTGCCACAGGGCTTGCCTTGGCCTGCTCTGGCCGGGCCGTGGCTTCAGCCAGCTTCTGATGAAGCTGGCTGACCTCCGACTGCAGGCGATCCACCCTCGCCTGCAGTTGCCGCGTCTCGTCGCTGGTCGTCCGCTGGACCAACTCAGCGACGACACCACGCAGGCTCGCGGCCCTGCACTTTAGGGCCTTTTGCAAAGTGCCCTTTAGGTTGGAGGACTTAGAGGCGACCTCCACGATCTCCTCCTCGTCCTCCTCCGCCATCCTCTGGAGCTCTTCCAGGGACAGGTCCGCGTACAGAACGCGGGACGCACCGTACCCGGACTTTGCCCGGGCAGCCTGCGCCCGCTTCTCCTTAGCGGCCACCCGCTCCTCCAGCTCTTGCTGGAGCTGCGCCCGTCTAGCCAGGTCTAGCTGGCGCTGGGCGTCCGCAAGCCCAATGACGTGGGTGTCCGCAGCTGTCGTTGGCTTTTTTGCCTTCGACCGCCGCGCCGACCCCGACCCCGATGAGCCCTCGGACCCATCCTTTCGGAAGGCCCGCTTACGCGACTGCGCATTGGCCGCGTCCGACACACTAACGAATGTGTCGTCGGAGTCTGACGACTCGTCCGCCCTTCCGAAGAAGCTAACCGCAGACGGCGCGCGGCTAGCCTCTGACGCCGAAGCGTCGGAGTGGCCCTGAGAAGGGCCTTTTGGTTGGCCCTGAGAAGGGCCTTTGGGTTGGCCCTGAGAAGGGCCTTTTTTGAACCGCCCGGAGGCGTCCCGCGAAGGTTTAGGCATTGCCTAAAATAAAATAAAATCCCACAAACTCGAAAGCAACAAGGCAAATAAAATAGCTACGAGAGCACAGAGCACTTTGGCCAGTCCCAGTCTGCCACTCCGTTACGGTGGTCAGAACTGGGCTGTTTCCAGGGGACGCGACGTGGACGCAAGCTCTGTGGGGTGGTCCCCCAACCTAACCTAACCTTTTTTTTTTTTTTTTTTTTTTTTTTTTTTTTTTTTTTTTTTTTTTTTTTTTTTTTTTTTTTGACGCTGGGAAAAAATGCATTACGCATACCCTCCCGTCGGGGGATGGGAGGGGTATGTGGGACTCCCCGGGCGGCCAAACACCACGGTATACCCACTAAAACGACCCAGCGCATTCCCGCTTCGTCATAGTGGAGGGGGACTGGGAAACCGGCACAGCCTTTACTTCCAGTCCCCCGCCGACGAACACACAAGGCGGACCCCCCTCTTGTCCTCACGGCACGGACGTGGAGGGGGGGGTTCGGGAATGACCGACGGAGGTGACGGGTGCAATGCGGGCGTAGGCACCCCCGCGCCTGTCACCCGCCCGTCACCGTGAGGAGGGAGGGCAAACGCCCCTTCCCCCCCCCCCCCGCCCGCAGAGCAGCGCAGCGAGAGTAAACTCCCGCTGGCGCTCCGCCTCCTCCTTCTGCGAAATCGCAGAAGGAGGCAACCGCTGACCAGGCCTCCTCGCTCCCCAGCATGGTGTTCCGTGGCACGCACGCCGGGAAGCGGGAGGCCCAGTCGCCCGCGAGGTGACGGGTGCAATGCGAGCGGAGGCACCTCCGTGCCTGTCGCCCGCCCGTCACCGTGAGGAGGGAGGGCAAATGCCCCTTCCCCCCCTCTCCGCTAGCGGAGCGGCGCAACGAGAGGGACCTCCCGCGCGCGCTCCGCTGACCAGGCCTCCTCTCCACACTCCCCAGCATGGCCTCGACCACGCCGGGAAGCGGGAGGCCCAGTCCCCCGCGGCACTCCCCTGCTGTGCTCTCCGCTATGCCCGCTGCTCAGAGGGCACGCAGGGGAACGCACACCGCACATCGCATGAGTCATCACACGACCGTAGCGCTCCCCCTCAAGACCCCGCCACCCTACCGCCTCTGAGGGAGGCAGTAAGGTAGACCTGCATCTATGCTACCAAGCAAAGCATGTGCAAAGCTTGTCGTTGTGCAACCGCGAAAGCATAAATACAGATCCGCCCCAACCTAACCTTTTTTTTTTTTTTTTTTTTTTTTTTTTTGACGCTGGGAAAAAATGCATTACGCATACCCTCCCGTCGGGGGATGGGAGGGGTATGTGGGACTCCCCGGGCGGCCAAACACCACGGTATACCCACTAAAACGACCCAGCGCATTCCCGCTTCGTCATAGTGGAGGGGGACTGGGAAACCGGCACAGCCTTTACTTCCAGTCCCCCGCCGACGAACACACAAGGCGGACCCCCCCCTCTTGTCCTCACGGCACGGACGTGGAGGGGGGGTTCGGGAATGACCGACGGAGGTGACGGGTGCAATGCGGGCGTAGGCACCCCCGCGCCTGTCGCCCGCCCGTCACCGTGAGGAGGGAGGGCAAACGCCCCTTCCCCCCCCCCCCGCCCGCAGAGCAGCGCAGCGAGAGTAAACTCCCGCTGGCGCTCCGCCTCCTCCTTCTGCGTAATCGCAGAAGGAGGCAACCGCTGACCAGGCCTCCTCGCTCCCCAGCATGGTGTTCCGTGGCACGCACGCCGGGAAGCGGGAGGCCCAGTCGCCCGCGAGGTGACGGGTGCAATGCGAGCGGAGGCACCTCCGTGCCTGTCGCCCGCCCGTCACCGTGAGGAGGGAGGGCAAATGCCCCTTCCCCCCCTCTCCGCTAGCGGAGCGGCGCAACGAGAGGGACCTCCCGCGCGCGCTCCGCTGACCAGGCCTCCTCTCCACACTCCCCAGCATGGCCTCGACCACGCCGGGAAGCGGGAGGCCCAGTCCCCCGCGGCACTCCCCTGCTGTGCCCTCTGCTATGCCCGCTGCTCAGAGGGCACGCAGGGGAACGCACACCGCACATCGCATGAGTCATCACACGACGTGCGGTGCGCCCCTCCCCAGAAAGCGCCTGGTGGTTTTTTGTTGCGTCTATTTCTTATGGAATTAGACCAAGAACAGGGCGGCAACCACGTGAAGGTAACACACCAGACTTGCCTTGAGGATCTACACGACCGTAGCGCTCCCCCTCAAGACCCCGCCACCCTACCGCCTCTGAGGGAGGCAGTAAGGTAGACCTGCATCTATGCTACCAAGCAAAGCATGTGCAAAGCTTGTCGTTGTGCAACCGCGAAAGCATAAATACAGATCCGCCCCAACCTAACCTTTTTTTTTTTTTTTTTTTTTTTTTTTTTTTCTCAAGGACGTGTACCCTGGACATTTTTCCACCAGCTCGCCAGGGTCAAATTTTTACCTTCCCAGGGGAATATCTTTTAAACGGGACCAGCTGCAGGAACCCTACTGGTGCCAGCAGTTGAAGAAACACCAGCCCTACAACCCGACATAGGTCACTGTCCAGTCAACACCACCCCCTGGAACCGGCACCCCCGGGAAGTTTTTGGACGTCGTTGGTGCAGCGAAGATCAGCAGTGGAACAAAGACACCTAGTTAAGTAGATAGATAAGTTTACTGTTTAAGTTTATTATTAAGAACTAGACACTGGGAGCAACCCGTTTCAGGGATACAGAGCCCAAAGCAAGCCGACTCGCGAAAACCACAAATAGGCATTTGCGGCTGTTGGTAATTAAACAAAAATTTTAGAAGTAAACAGTTCACACCCTATAGAAGACGCCCCATTTCTAAGGAGCACCAGAGGTTAGTGGTACCTTCCTCTATAAGGATCCACTCTCAAATTATTTTTAAGACTTATAACTTTTGTGTAAAATAACTCTCAGTACAGGCAAATTAGTTTACCAACAGCACAAAAGCTGAAAAAGGCCTGTAACTCTGAAACGGTGCGTCCTAGCCAAAAAGTAAAGAAATTTTCGAAGCCCCCCCCCTGACCCCCCCCCCTGGTTGGATACCCAACCATCCTGCACCATCCGCACCTGTGGGCAAAATATCAACCCTCTAGGGCTAAGTCACCCTTACCCTTACCACGACTTCGAAAAATTTAACACATAAACATTGTTGAGTATTCTACACTAACAAGTTGCCCTCAGCCATACAACTTGCAATACCTAGACTTATATTTCCGGGATACCCCCCCCCCCCCCAGGTACACCACCACCCTCCTTCCTTCCAAAACCACCCTACCCAACCCCCAAACTAGTAATAAATAAGAGGCCCTAAGCCGCAGAAACCAATCCCATATTTTCGTGACATCACCCCCCCCCCCTTCCCCTCCCCCCCCCTAAGTTGACCCTGAAACCCGACCTACCAAAAGTGCTCAACAAGACCGAACAAACGAGCCCACCCACGCCTAAATCGGACACGGGTAGACCCAGCTAGGTCAACTGGAACATCTATCCGACACGCCTGCGATACGGTGCGGTACGGTACGGCAGGAATCACAAAAAGGCAGATATCTCTGGAACCCGTGCAGCTAGGCGATTTTCGACCGCGGATTCAGCCTTAGTGGTGTCGGAGACACCACGGGGTGAAAACCACCACAGAGGTATCCATCCCCCCCCCCTTTTTACCCTTTTTCCTGAACCCTCACCCCCTCATCCTTTAACGGGCCATAACTCGGGAAAGAGTGGAGATACGACATTTCTGACCTCAAAATCAGCCTTTGTGGTGTCGTAGACACCACGGCTAAAGCCGCACAAGAGGTACCCACCCCCCCCCGATTGGACCCCCCCCCACCCCTTACATATTAATATACCGGTATCTCGGAAACTACAGGACCTAGATCAATTTGGATCGCGGATTTGTACTGCTTGATTTTGACTCCCCATTTACAGGATCATAACGGAACCATATATTACAGGCCGTACACACAGGACATACACTTACCCCCCTATACAGGGACAGATTTTTGGACAAACCACTCTTGGTTATAGTTTATAGATTATATTTATTATTTTATATTTTTATATTTACATTGACAACTTTCCCCGTTCTCTTCGCTGTGCCTTATACACACAAGCCACACAACCTAATAGATCAAAATGGTTCTCGGAATTCGCACCCCAGTAAAAGCAGGAGGGCCGGGGGCCGGCACCAGCGGACCACAAGAGCCCACGTCTCCCACCCACCCGGGAAACGAGGGACCGTCTGGAGTGCGCGAAGCGCCGAAGGGGTTATCCTTGATGTTCGGCAGAAAAGACGCAGCCCGAGGAACCCTAGCGGAAACAGCCGAAACGCCAATGTCATCGTCGGCAGGGACCTCTGGTGCTGTCGCTCCTACCACCACTCCCAGTCCTGTAGGCCCGCCTGGACAGGCATTGGACGCCGCCAGGACATTTATCCGGAGACCAGAGCGAAAGAGAAGGTCTATAGACAATATGGAGGCGTACAAAAAACAGGTTGACACTTACTCCGCATTATCAAACGACAAACTTCTCCAGGAGGTCATGAAAACCTTTGAAGATATTCCGACCAGAGTCAAAGACTACCCTCAGATGAGGAGAGACATTAAGATCTTCCTGGAGACCCAGTCGGACAAAAGTCTAAAGATTTTATTTGAACTGAGTAAGCGATTTAAGAGCCTGGAAAGTGCACCTAAATCAGTTCCGCCGAAAAAGACCAACACCACGCCTACATCACCCGAACTACCGGAGGAAATCATGGAAAGGCTAGAAAAGGTAGAAACCACCATAAAGACGCGACTCAACAACCTCGAAGAGAAGGTCTCAAAAGGCTTCCATGATATGACCGAGCACTACACCGAAAGCGGCTCAGACATCATCGACAGGGTCACCGACAAGATCCTCGAGGTCAGCGACAGGATTGATGTAGTGCAAGCGAGCATAAACCACACAACGCAAGGGGTGAAAGTCGTTGGAAATGCCATGGCTGTTCTGGAGGAAAAACTCGATGACGTCACCGGTGAGGTTGCCGTCAGAACCGACAGAATAAAGGAAATAATAAAGGAGGTGGCATGCGAGCCAAAAGTTGAGTCGCAGTCATACGCCAACGTCACGGCAGCCAAACCCGGGCGTCGACCGGCACTTCACTCGATGGCGGTCACCATGGAAGGCAGCCTGGAAACTGCTGACGAGGTGCTTGCCAGGGTGAAGAGGGCGGTCGATGCCAGGGGAACTGGCCTTAAAATAAATAAAGTGCGTAAGGCTAAAAACCAGACAATCATACTGGGGTGCGACTCAGAGGCGGAGCTCAAGAAAGTGAAAGAAAGGATCGAGAGTCGAGGTGAAGGGCTAACAGTAGCGCCCATGAAAAATAAAAACCCGCTCGTCGTCCTAAAAGACGTCTTTTTGGACAGCGATGACGACGAATTGGTAAAGGCGCTCTACTCCCAGAACCAAAACATCTTTAGGGACTTGGACCAAGAAGACCAAGAAATGGCAATAAAATATAAGAAGAGGACTAGAAATCCCAAAACAGCGCACGTTGTCGTCCAAGTCAGACCCAAGGTATGGCAGAGGATGACGGAGGCTGGGGCTCTTTACCTTGACCTGCAAAGGGTCAGGGTGGAGGATCAGTCGCCGCTCATCCAATGTACTAAATGCTTAGCATTTGGACATGGCCGGAAATTTTGTACTGAGAGTGCGGACAGGTGCAGCCACTGCGGAGGACCGCATCTGCGTGAGAAGTGCGTGGAATTTGTTGCGGGCAATGAACCGCAGTGCTGCAACTGCTCGCACTCAAAGCTTCAGAGGACCGACCACAACGCATTTAGCGTGGAGTGCCCGGTACGCAAGAAATGGGACTACCTGGCTCGGACGACAACGGCATACGCTTAAAACGGAACCCGTCCTTAGGGAGTACATAACACACACAACACACACAGGAACACATCAATACAGCAACACAAAATGGGAGTACAGAACAAAACAGCAACAAACACAGATATATAAAATATATAGTAAATATATACAAACATATCAAAAACACATACGCAACAAGAAACACACACCCCAAACAACCCCTAAATACGCAGAGAAAATTATTAAAAAACCCAGTGCAAGAAATGACAATAAATATGTATAATCTAAGCATATATATATATATTATTGCCGAAATTTTAAGGAAATAAACAAAAATAACAATGCAAAAGAACCCATACAAACCACCTATACTTAAATAACACAATAAAACACACACAAAACACGAAATATGTACCGTAAATAACCTAATAATACTAAATAGCAAGCAATCAGCATAAGAAATATCAGTAAATGTATATATAGTAAAAATATTTATATTTACTGCATAAAATTAATTTATCGCAAATTTGTCTAAACTTAAAGAAGTTTATAAATTGTTACAAATTAAACAGGTCCAATCCCTATCCCATAAATCCGTAAATAAGTACAGCAAACCACCTCGTAAAACCCAAATGTACACTTTGTTAGAAAATAAAAGGACAAGAAAAGTATTAAGATAAGATTGTATAGTAAAACATAGAATAAGATATTAGACGTGTAAAACCAATAATGTTAGAATATATATAGGATATGTAAACTAGAAATAAAAATGTATTAAAATAAGAAAGCGCACATGTATAAATATAACACAGCATATAATAACATAATTAGTTAAGAAATAGACCTAAGGAAATAAGCAAGTAACCACCTATGCAAGAAGCTAATCCATGTAATAAAATAAACTGGTGTACTTGAATATCCCTAAATAAAGAAAAGTAAGATGTAATTAAAAAGTAGATAGAATAGCGGGAGTCCCACCCGGCTAAGTATGTGAAGGATGTATGAAAGAAAGACACAGTATGAAGCTTGAAAGTGCGAGAGGAATAAATGCGAGAACTGGAATGAATGAGTATATTAGAATAACAAGATCCCGTTGTACCCATGAACGGGGAAAAGCACAAAAAAAAAAAAAAAAAAAAAAAAAAAAAAAAAAAAAAAAAAAAAAACCTAACCTAACCTAACCTTTTTTTTTTTTTTTTTTTTTTGACGCTGGGAAAAAATGCATTACGCATACCCTCCCGTCGGGGGATGGGAGGGGTATGTGGGACTCCCCGGGCGGCCAAACACCACGGTATACCCACTAAAACGACCCAGCGCATTCCCGCTTCGTCATAGTGGAGGGGGACTGGGAAACCGGCACAGCCTTTACTTCCAGTCCCCCGCCGACGAACACACAAGGCGGACCCCCCCTCTTGTCCTCACGGCACGGACGTGGAGGGGGGGGTTCGGGAATGACCGACGGAGGTGACGGGTGCAATGCGGGCGGAGGCACCCCCGCGCCTGTCGCCCGCCCGTCACCGTGAGGAGGGAGAGCAAACGCCCCTTCCCCCCCCCCCGCCCGCAGGGCAGCGCAGCGAGAGTAAACTCCCGCTGGCGCTCCGCCTCCTCCTTCTGCGAAATCGCAGAAGGAGGCAACCGCTGACCAGGCCTCCTCGCTCCCCAGCATGGTGTTCCGTGGCACGCACGCCGGGAAGCGGGAGGCCCAGTCGCCCGCGAGGTGACGGGTGCAATGCGAGCGAAGGCAACTCCGTGCCTGTCGCCCGCCCGTCACCGTGAGGAGGGAGGGCAAATGCCCCTTCCCCCCCTCTCCGCTAGCGGAGCGGCGCAACGAGAGGGACCTCCCGCGCGCGCTCCGCTGACCAGGCCTCCTCTCCACACTCCCCAGCATGGCCTCGACCACGCCGGGAAGCGGGAGGCCCAGTCCCCCGCGGCACTCCCCTGCTGTGCCCTCTGCTATGCCCGCTGCTCAGAGGGCACGCAGGGGAACGCACACCGCACATCGCATGAGTCATCACACGACGTGCGGTGCGCCCCTCCCCAGAAAGCGCCTGGTGGTTTTTTGTTGCGTCTATTTCTTATGGAATTAGACCAAGAACAGGGCGGCAACCACGTGAAGGTAACACACCAGACTTGCCTTGAGGATCTACACGACCGTAGCGCTCCCCCTCAAGACCCCGCCACCCTACCGCCTCTGAGGGAGGCAGTAAGGTAGACCTGCATCTATGCTACCAAGCATCCGCCCCAACCTAACCTAACCTTTTTTTTTTTTTTTTTGACGCTGGGAAAAAATGCATTACGCATACCCTCCCGTCGGGGGACGGGAGGGGTATGTGGGACTCCCCGGGCGAACCCGGTATACCCACTAAAACGACCCAGCGCATTCCCGCTTCGTCAGAGTGGAGGGGGACTGGGAAACCGGCACAGCCTTTACTTCCAGTCCCCCGCCGACGATTGCAAGGCAAGACCCCTCACACCCTCACGGGTGTGGGGGGTCGGGAATGACCGACGGTGGTGACGGCTGCAATGCAGGCGGAGGCACCCCCGTGCCTGCCGCCCGCCCGTCACCATGAGGAGGGAGAGCACGACGCCTTCTCCCCCTTCTCCGTCTGCGGAGCGGCGCAGCGAGAGGGTCGTCCTCCCTCGCCCGCTCCGCCTCCTCCTTCTGCAAGAGTACGTCCTCGCAGAAGGAGGCTACTGCCGACCAGGCCTCCTCGCTCCCCAGCATGGCGTTAACCACGCCGGGAAGCGAGAGGTCCGGTCCGACCACCGCGGTGAGACCGCGGCGCAGCTCGGACCACGCCGGGCACTCCTCGAGGGTGTGCTGCGCCGTGTCCTCCGCCGCGCCGCAGTCGTGGCACGCCGGGGTTTCCTCCCTCCCGATCCGGTGCAGGTGCGATCCGAAGCATCCATGCCCAGACAACACCTGCACCAGACGGAAAGAGAGGAAACCGTGGGACCGCTCGAGCCAGCCCTGCAGGACCGGACCGAGCGCATCCAACGTCCGGCGGCCAAAGGCGGCGCTGGCGAGGTCCTCCGTCCAATGGAGGACGATGGCGTCCTTCGCCTCTCGCCGCACCGCCTCCCGCTCTTCGCCCATGGGGCGCTCCCCGAGCGCCTTTCGGCGCGCCGTCCACTCGTACACTCTGGCGAGCACCCAAGCCTCCAATTCCCATGGAGGGGTGCCCGCCAGGGCGCACGCCGCCGAAAAGCCCACTGAGCGGTAAGCCCTCGCCACCCGCTGTGCAATAGCCCGCTGGGGCTTGCGGATGGCGGTAGCATTCTCCCTCCTATGGAGGGAGTCCGCCCAGATGGGTGCCCCATATAGGGCCATGCTCCGCAAAATGCCGGCATAGAGGCGCCGGCACTTCGCCTTGGGCCCCCCCAGGTTTGGGAGGAGCCATGAGAGGGCGTCCGCGGCCTTCAACAGGCGCGTCGACAGCCCGCTGAAATGCGGGCCGAAGCGCCACCTGTCGTCCAGCACCAGACCCAGATATTTCATCCGGGGCTGGACCCCTATACGGACGCCCTCCACGACGATGTGGCCGTCGGGAGGGCAGCGCTGCCGGGGACCGCGAAAGAACACGGCCTCCGTTTTGTGCAGCGCCACCCTCAATCCCAGGCGGCGGATCCTCTCTGCCACCAAGGATCCGCCAGCCGAGGCCAAACAGGCCGCGTCGGCGAAGTTCCTCCCCCGGGCAGTAAGGAGAGTGTCATCCGCGTAGCAGATGACACTCGTGCCCGGGAGGAGGGCTCCCCGCAAGAGCCAGTCGAAGCCGATGTTCCACAAGGGAGGGCCTAGCACCGACCCCTGCGGAACACCGGACTCTGCGCCGTACCGCCTCACTGTGGCCAACCTGTCCACGAGGAGGACCTCTCGGCCCTCCAAGTAACTGGCCAGCAGGTCCCGCAAGTATTGGGGCACTCCGTGATATCGGAGTGCCTCCAATATCGTCGAGTGGGGGACGGAGTTGAAGGCGTTGGCAATGTCGAATGACACCGCCAGCACCCCGTCCCCCGCCTCCACCGCCTCCTTTACCTGGCCCTTGAGTAGGGCCAGCGCATCGATCGTCGAACGCCCACGACGGAAACCGAATTGGGCGTCCGACAGATCCGGCCCTACCCCCCTCAGGTGGTTTTCAAGTCTCCCGGCGACAATCCCCTCGAACATTTTACCGACCTCATCGAGTAAAACGATGGGCCGGTATGCCGAGGGTGAGTCCACCGGGCGACCCTCCTTTCGGAGGAGGCATAGCTGCCCCTCCTTCCACAGTTTCGGGAACCTCCCAGCCGTAAAACACAGGCTGAAGAGGTCCCGAAACCTGTCCTCCATTTCGGTGGCGGCGATCGCCACCACCCGCGCGGGGACGCCGTCCGGCCCGGGGGCGGTCCTCTTCGCGCGGAGGCTCAAAACCCCCGCGTAGAATTCCGCCGACGTGACCGGGGGCACCTCCGCCTCCGGTGGAGCCGCCCCTTGCGGGGGATCCATTGTTGGTGGGGCGAAGTCGGTCCTGCCTGGAAATAGGGACCGAACCACCCCATCCAACAATGCCGGCTCGAGGGTCTCCGACAGTGGGGGACCATAGGGGCGGAGCTGATTCCGCGCCGCCTTGTACGGTCTCCCATAGGGGTCCCTGTCGAGACCCTCCAGCATCTCGGCCCTCGCCGAGTCCTGCGCAGCGCCCATTGCAGACTTGAGGGCCACCGTAGCCTCTCGGTAAGAGGCGTACAGGCGGTCCTCCTCCGCCCGGACTCGGTTCTGGGCGCTGCGCCGCCGGCTCCGCGTGTAGGCCCTTCGGGCCGCCACGCAGGTGGCCCGGAGCCCCGCCAGCTCCTCCGTCCACCAGTACACGGCACGACGGGGAGGCGGACGGCGAGACCGAGGCATGCAGGAGTTGCACACCTCGGTCAAGGACCCCCGTAGCCGGACCGCTGCGGCGTCCACGTCCGGGGCCTCCTCGACAGGGGGAGGCGACAGCCAGTCCTGGAGGAAGGCAGCCTCCCTGGCTGCCTCCCGGTCCAGGCGGGTGAGCGCCCACCGCGGGAAGGGAGATTGCCCAGCGCGGGCCGTCCCCCCTCCCCGCTGTGTGGAGATGTCGAACCGCACGTAACGGTGGTCCGACAAGGTCTCCACCAGCTCCACCCGCCAGTTCACAACGCGGGCGGCTAGCGCGGGGGTGGCGAACGAGACGTCCACCACCGACCCGCCCTGTTGCCGCACACACGTGTGGACCGCCCCCCTGTTGAGGAGGGACACACCGCACGAGGCCGTCCAGAACTCGACGGCGCGTCCCCGGACGTTACAACCGGCGGCCGGGTTGCCCCAGGCCGCCGACTTGGCGTTGAGGTCGCCGAGCACCACGACCTGGCGTGGTGCCGCCCTCCCTACGACAGCAGTGAGGATCTCTAAGAAATCCTCAAAGTCCGAGAGAGGGCGGTTTGGGGAGAAATACACCCCCACTATCGCTATCTCTCCCCACGCGGCGGCCACGTATCCCGGTCCCCTCTCTAAGAGCGAGAGGGGAGGGGAGTCTGTGGAAGACCGCGCCACCAACGCCACTAGGCCATCCCGGTCGCCCAGCCAACGGCCAGGGACCGAGTATGGTTCGGCGACCACCGCCAAGTCCACCAACCACTCAGCCATGGTCTGCATCAGCAGATCCTGGGCTGTCCTGCAGTGGTTGGCGTTCGCCTGAAGGATGCGATGTTCGACTCTGGGCATTAGTCGGACATCGCACCCTCCTCCGCTGCCGCCGCAGGAACGGCGGCGTTAGCGGCAACAGCTGGCGCAGGCCCGGTCGGCGCCTGCGCTTTGCCACGCTTAGGGGGGGGATTGCACCTCCTCCCCATCGTGACGTGGCCTGCCAGGCGGCCACTGGCGGCACACACCGCGCAGTGCGGCGTCGCGGCCTGGCAGGAGGAGGCTTTGTGGCCCTCCTTGCCGCAGCGGTAGCAAGTGTCCGACCGATCCACTTTGGACGGACACAGGGGCCGGGTGTGGCCGATGCCGAAGCACCGGAAACACCTCAAAGCTGGTCCTCGAGCGCCCTAACCGCACCCGAGCTAAAGCCGACTTGAAGCCGTCCTTTTGCAAGGACGGCTTTGGCAGCTGCGATTGGGCACTCGAGGCGGATTGAGCCCATTCCGCTGCGGCCGGGCCTTATCTCTCGGCCTTGGACCGCCGCTGCACCACAGCCCCCTACCGCTGCGACCGCCGCCACTACCTCCTCCTTGGTGACGGAGTCATCCAACTCCGTCACTTCGATGGCCGCCGACTTGACCGGCCGGGCCACCCTCGCCGAGTCCGCGATGACCTCTTGCAGCTTTGCTGCGAAGAGGTCCGCGTGGGCACTCCCCTCGGCCCCCGGGAACTCGAATATTCGAGCCCCGGCCTGGGTCCGCCGGCAGGACACACTGCCGATCCCCAGCTGAGCGGGATCGGCATTGCCACGCGCCCGCACCAGAATGGAGGCGTAGGTCTCCCCTCGCCCCGCAGCCTCCGCGGTGAGCGTCACCACGACGGCCGCAGTTTTAGGAGGGACCAACTTCCCCCTTCCCTTCCCCTTTCCCTTGCCGGTCGTCTGCGACTGGCTGGGAGCGGGGGTGGCGAGGACGGCAGGGACGGCCGCCGACGACTTTTTCCCCTTCCCTTTGCCCTTCTTCCCACGGCCCACCTTCGTCCACTCGTTGGACGGGGTGGTCGACGGAAGCAGGGCGTCTTCCGCCTGGGACGAGGACGGCCCCGGCTCAGACCGCCTTTCATCCGCCTGGGAGGAGGACGGCTCCGGCTCAGACCGCCTCTTATCCGCCGCAAGCGGCGGTCGGAGGCGCTTCTCCGGCAGGAGCCGGTCCTCAATTCCTGCTAAGCAGGCTCTTGTGAAGGCCCTCTCCTCCAATATTACCTTGCGGATGACATCCTCAAGGTTGGAGGAGGGGCCTTCTGCCGCCGGGCTCGCCTTGGCCCGTTGTGGCTGGGCCGAGACAGGGCCCTCTGCCACAGGGCTTGCCTTGGCCTGCTCTGGCCGGGCCGTGGCTTCAGCCAGCTTCTGATGAAGCTGGCTGACCTCCGACTGCAGGCGATCCACCCTCGCCTGCAGTTGCCGCGTCTCGTCGCTGGTCGTCCGCTGGACCAACTCAGCGACGACACCACGCAGGCTCGCGGCCCTGCACTTTAGGGCCTTTTGGAAGGTGCCCTTTAGGTTGGAGGACTTAGAGGCGACCTCCACGATCTCCTCCTCGTCCTCCTCCGCCATCCTCTGGAGCTCTTCCAGGGACTGGTCCGCGTAAAGAACGCGGGACGCACCGTACCCGGACTTTGCCCGGGCAGCCTGCGCCCGCTTCTCCTTAGCGGCCACCCGCTCTTCCAGCTCTTGCTGGAGTTGCGCCTTCCGGGCCAGGTCTAGCTGGCGCTGGGCGTCCGAGAGCCCAACGACGTGAGTATCCGCAGCCGTCGCCGTCGGCTTTTTAGCCTTCGACAACGGCTTGGACCCCGAAGCCGAAGAACTCTCGGACCCACAGCTCAGAAAGACGCGCTTTCGCGCCCGAGAGCCACTCGCGTTCGACACACCAACGAGCGAGTCGCTGTCAGACGACTCTGCCCCGCCGTAGTAGCTAGCCGCAGACGGCGCGCGGCTAGCCTCTGACGTTGATGCGTCGGGGTGGCCCTGAGAAGGGCCTTTTGGTTGGCCCTGAGAAGGGCCTTTGGGTTGGCCCTGACAAGGGCCTTTTGGTTTAAAAAATCGCCCGCAGGCGTCCCGCGATTGCTTGGGCATACCGCAGATTCTCGTAGAACAAGGCAATAGATAAAATAAGCTACGAGAGCACAGAGCACTTTGGCCAGTCCCAGTCTGCCACTCCGTTACGGTGGTCAGAACTGGGCTGTTTCCAGGGGACACGACAAGGACGTAAGCTCTGTGGGGTGGTCCCCCAACCTAACCTAACCTTTTTTTTTTTTTTTTTTTTTTTTTTTTTTTTTTTTTTTTTTTGACGCTGGGAAAAAATGCATTACGCATACCCTCCCGTCGGGGGATGGGAGGGGTATGTGGGACTCCCCGGGCGGCCAAACACCACGGTATACCCACTAAAACGACCCAGCGCATTCCCGCTTCGTCATAGTGGAGGGGGACTGGGAAACCGGCACAGCCTTTACTTCCAGTCCCCCGCCGACGAACACACAAGGCGGACCCCCCTCTTGTCCTCACGGCACGGACGTGGAGGGGGGGGTTCGGGAATGACCGACGGAGGTGACGGGTGCAATGCGGGCGTAGGCACCCCCGCGCCTGTCGCCCGCCCGTCACCGTGAGGAGGGAGGGCAAACGCCCCTTCCCCCCCCCCCGCCCGCAGAGCAGCGCAGCGAGAGTAAACTCCCGCTGGCGCTCCGCCTCCTCCTTCTGCGAAATCGCAGAAGGAGGCAACCGCTGACCAGGCCTCCTCGCTCCCCAGCATGGTGTTCCGTGGCACGCACGCCGGGAAGCGGGAGGCCCAGTCGCCCGCGAGGTGACGGGTGCAATGCGAGCGAAGGCACCTTCGTGCCTGTCGCCCGCCCGTCACCGTGAGGGGGGAGGGCAAACGCCCCTTCCCCCCCTCTCCGCTAGCGGAGCGGCGCAGCGGGAGGAACCTCCCGCGCGCGCTCCGCTGACCAGGCCTCCTCTCCACACTCCCCAGCATGGCCTCGACCACGCCGGGAAGCGGGAGGCCCAGTCCCCCGCGGCACTCCCCTGCTGTGCCCTCCTGGCTGCTCAGAGGGCACGCAGGGGAACGCACACCGCACATCGCATGAGTCATCACACGACGTGCGGTGCGCCCCTCCCCAGAAAGCGCCTGGTGGTTTTTTTTTTTTGTTGCGTCTATTTCTTATGGAATTAGACCAAGAACAGGGCGGCAACCACGTGAAGGTAACACACCAGACTTGCCTTGAGGATCTACACGACCGTAGCGCTCCCCCTCAAGACCCCGCCACCCTACCGCCTCTGAGGGAGGCAGTAAGGTAGACCTGCATCTATGCTACCAAGCAAAGCTTGTCGTTGTGCAACCGCGAAAGCATAAATACAGATCCGCCCCACCCCAACCTAACCTAACCTAACCTAACCTTTTTTTTTTTTTTTTTTTTTTTTGACGCTGGGAAAAAATGCATTACGCATACCCTCCCGTCGGGGGACGGGAGGGGTATGTGGGACTCCCCGGGCGAACCCGGTATACCCACTAAAACGACCCAGCGCATTCCCGCTTCGTCAGAGTGGAGGGGGACTGGGAAACCGGCACAGCCTTTACTTCCAGTCCCCCGCCGACGATTACAAGGCAAGACCCCTCACACCCTCACGGGTGTGGGGGGTCGGGAATGACCGACGGTGGTGACGGCTGCAATGCAGGCGGAGGCACCCCCGTGCCTGCCGCCCGCCCGTCACCATGAGGAGGGAGGGCACGACGCCTTCTCCCCCTTCTCCGTCTGCGGAGCGGCGCAGCGAGAGGGTCGTCCTCCCTCGCCCGCTCCGCCTCCTCCTTCTGCAAGAGTACGTCCTCGCAGAAGGAGGCTACTGCCGACCAGGCCTCCTCGCTCCCCAGCATGGCGTTTACCACGCCGGGAAGCGAGAGGTCCGGTCCGACCACCGCGGTGAGACCGCGGCGCAGCTCGGACCACGCCGGGCACTCCTCGAGGGTGTGCTGCGCCGTGTCCTCCGCCGCGCCGCAGTCGTGGCACGCCGGGGTTTCCTCCCTCCCGAGCCGGTGCAGGTGCGATCCGAAGCATCCATGCCCAGACAACACCTGCACCAGACGGAAAGAGAGGAAACCGTGGGACCGCTCGAGCCAGCCCTGCAGGACCGGACCGAGCGCATCCAACGTCCGGCGGCCAAAGGCGGCGCTGGCGAGGTCCTCCGTCCAATGGAGGACGATGGCGTCCTTCGCCTCTCGCCGCACCGCCTCCCGCTCTTCGCCCATGGGGCGCTCCCCGAGCGCCTTTCGGCGCGCCGTCCACTCGTACACTCTGGCGAGCACCCAAGCCTCCAATTCCCATGGAGGGGTGCCCGCCAGAGCGCACGCCGCCGAAAAGCCCACTGAGCGGTAAGCCCTCGCCACCCGCTGTGCAATAGCCCGCTGGGGCTTGCGGATGGCGGTAGCATTCTCCCTCCTATGGAGGGAGTCCGCCCAGATGGGTGCCCCATATAGGGCCATGCTCCGCAAAATGCCGGCATAGAGGCGCCGGCACTTCGCTTTGGGCCCCCCCAGGTTTGGGAGGAGCCATGAGAGGGCGTCCGCGGCCTTCAACAGGCGCGTCGACAGCCCGCTGAAATGCGGGCCGAAGCGCCACCTGTCGTCCAGCACCAGCCCCAGATATTTCATCCGGGGCTGGACCCCTATACGGACGCCCTCCACGACGATGTGGCCGTCGGGAGGGCAGCGCTGCCGGGGACCGCGAAAGAACACGGCCTCCGTTTTGTGCAGCGCCACCCTCAATCCCAGGCGGCGGATCCTCTCTGCCACCAAGGATCCGCCAGCCGAGGCCAAACAAGCCGCGTCGGCGAAGTTCCTCCCCCGGGCAGTACTAACCTAACCTAACCTTTTTTTTTTTTTTTTTTTTTGACGCTGGGAAAAAATGCATTACGCATACCCTCCCGTCGGGGGATGGGAGGGGTATGTGGGACTCCCCGGGCGGCCAAACACCACGGTATACCCACTAAAACGACCCAGCGCATTCCCGCTTCGTCATAGTGGAGGGGGACTGGGAAACCGGCACAGCCTTTACTTCCAGTCCCCCGCCGACGAACACACAAGGCTGACCCCCCTCTTGTCCTCACGGCACGGACGTGGAGGGGGGGTTCGGGAATGACCGACGGAGGTGACGGGTGCAATGCGGGCGTAGGCACCCCCGCGCCTTTCGCCCGCCCGTCACCGTGAGGAGGGAGGGCAAACGCCCCTTCCCCCCCCCCCCCGCCCGCAGAGCAGCGCAGCGAGAGTAAACTCCCGCTGGCGCTCCGCCTCCTCCTTCTGCGAAATCGCAGAAGGAGGCAACCGCTGACCAGGCCTCCTCGCTCCCCAGCATGGTGTTCCGTGGCACGCACGCCAAGCGGGAGGCCCAGTCGCCCGCGAGGTGACGGGTGCAATGCGAGCGAAGGCACCTCCGTGCCTGTCGCCCGCCCGTCACCGTGAGGGGGGGAGGGCAAACGCCCCTTCCCCCCCTCTCCGCTAGCGGAGCGGCGCAGCGGGAGAGTCCTCCCGCGCGCGCTCCGCTGACCAGGCCTCCTCTCCACACTCCCCAGCATGGCCTCGACCACGCCGGGAAGCGGGAGGCCCAGTCCCCCGCGGCACTCCCCTGCTGTGCCCTCTGCTATGCCCGCTGCTCAGAGGGCACGCAGGGGAACGCACACCGCACATCGCATGAGTCATCACACGACGTGCGGTGCGCCCCTCCCCAGAAAGCGCCTGGTGGTTTTTTGTTGCGTCTATTTCTTATGGATTTCTTATGGAATTAGACCAAGAACAGGGCGGCAACCACGTGAAGGTAACACACCAGACTTGCCTTGAGGATCTACACGACCGTAGCGCTCCCCCTCAAGACCCCGCCACCCTACCGCCTCTGAGGGAGGCAGTAAGGTAGACCTGCATCTATGCTACCAAGCAAAGCATGTGCAAAGCTTGTCGTTGTGCAACCGCGAAAGCATAAATACAGATCCGCCCCAACCTAACCTAACCTTTTTTTTTTTTTTTTTTTTTTTTTTTTTTTTGACGCTGGGAAAAAATGCATTTCGCATACCCTCCCGTCGGGGGATGGGAGGGGTATGTGGGACTCCCCGGGCGGCCAAACACCACGGTATACCCACTAAAACGACCCAGCGCATTCCCGCTTCGTCATAGTGGAGGGGGACTGGGAAACCGGCACAGCCTTTACTTCCAGTCCCCCGCCGACGAACACACAAGGCGGACCCCCTCTTGTCCTCACGGCACGGACGTGGAGGGGGGGTTCGGGAATGACCGACGGAGGTGACGGGTGCAATGCGGGCGTAGGCACCCCCGCGCCTGTCGCCCGCCCGTCACCGTGAGGAGGGAGGGCAAACGCCCCTTCCCCCCCCCCGCCCGCAGAGCAGCGCAGCGAGAGTAAACTCCCGCTGGCGCTCCGCCTCCTCCTTCTGCGAAATCGCAGAAGGAGGCAACCGCTGACCAGGCCTCTCGCTCCCCAGCACGGTGTTCACGCACGCACGCCGGGAAGCGTGAGGCCCAGTCGCCCGCAAGGTGACGGGTGCAATGCGGGCGGAGGCACCTCCGTGCCTGTCGCCCGCCCGTCACCGTGAGGAGGGAGGGCAAATGCCCCTTCCCCCCCTCTCCGCTAGCGGAGCGGCGCAACGAGAGGGACCTCCCGCGCGCGCTCCGCTGACCAGGCCTCCTCTCCACACTCCCCAGCATGGCCTCGACCACGCCGGGAAGCGGGAGGCCCAGTCCCCCGCGGTACTCCCCTGCTGTGCCCTCTGCTATGCCCGCTGCTCAGAGGGCACGCAGGGGAACGCACACCGCACATCGCATGAGTCATCACACGACGTGCGGCGCGCCCCTCCCCAGAAAGCGCCTGGTGGTTTTTTGTTGCGTCTATTTCTTATGGAATTAGACCAAGAACAGGGCGGCAACCACGTGAAGGTAACACACCAGACTTGCCTTGAGGATCTACACGACCGTAGCGCTCCCCCTCAAGACCCCGCCACCCTACCGCCTCTGAGGGAGGCAGTAAGGTAGACCTGCATCTATGCTACCAAGCAAAGCATGTGCAAAGCTTGTCGTTGTGCAACCGCGAAAGCATAAATACAGATCCGCCCCAACCTAACCTAACCTTTTTTTTTTTTTTTTTTTTTTTTTTTTTTTGACGCTGGGAAAAAATGCATTACGCATACCCTCCCGTCGGGGGATGGGAGGGGTATGTGGGACTCCCCGGGCGGCCAAACACCACGGTATACCCACTAAAACGACCCAGCGCATTCCCACTTCGTCATAGTGGAGGGGGACTGGGAAACCGGCACAGCCTTTACTTCCAGTCCCCCGCCGACGAACACACAAGGCGGACCCCCCTCTTGTCCTCACGGCACGGACGTGGAGGGGGGGTTCGGGAATGACCGACGGAGGTGACGGGTGCAATGCGGGTGGAGGCACCCCCGCGCCTGTCGCCCGCCCGTCACCGTGAGGAGGGAGGGCAAACGCCCCTTCCCCCCCCCCCCCCGCCCGCAGAGCAGCGCAGCGAGAGTAAACTCCCGCTGGCGCTCCGCCTCCTCCTTCTGCGAAATCGCAGAAGGAGGCAACCGCTGACCAGGCCTCTCGCTCCCAGCACGGTGTTCACGGACGCACGCCGGGAAGCGTGAGGCCCAGTCGCCCGCAAGGTGACGGGTGCAATGCGGGCGGAGGCACCTCCGTGCCTGTCGCCCGCCCGTCACCGTGAGGAGGGAGGGCAAATGCCCCTTCCCCCCCTCTCCGCTAGCGGAGCGACGCAACGAGAGGGTCCTCCCGCGCGCGCTCCGCTGACCAGGCCTCCTCTCCACACTCCCCAGCATGGCCTCGACCACGCCGGGAAGCGGGAGGCCCAGTCCCCCGCGGCACTCCCCTGCTGTGCCCTCCGCTATGCCCGCTGCTCAGAGGGCACGCAGGGGAACGCACACCGCACGTCGCATGAGTTATCACACGACGTGCGGCGCGCCCCTCCCCAGAAAGCGCCTGGTGGTTTTTTTGTTGCGTCTATTTCTTATGGAATTAGACCAAGAACAGGGCGGCAACCACGTGAAGGTAACACACCAGACTTGCCTTGAGGATCTACACGACCGTAGCGCTCCCCCTCAAGACCCCGCCACCCTACCGCCTCTGAGGGAGGCAGTAAGGTAGACCTGCATCTATGCTACCAAGCAAAGCATGTGCAAAGCTTGTCGTTGTGCAACCGCGAAAGCATAAATACAGATCCGCCCCAACCTAACCTTTTTTTTTTTTTTTTTTTTTTTTTTTTTTTTTTTTTTTTTTGACGCTGGGAAAAAATGCATTACGCATACCCTCCCGTCGGGGGACGGGAGGGGTATGTGGGACTCCCCGGGCGAACCCGGTATACCCACTAAAACGACCCAGCGCATTCCCGCTTCGTCAGAGTGGAGGGGGACTGGGAAACCGGCACAGCCTTTACTTCCAGTCCCCCGCCGACGATTACAAGGCAAGACCCCTCACACCCTCACGGGTGTGGGGGGTCGGGAATGACCGACGGTGGTGACGGCTGCAATGCGGGCGGAGGCACCCCCGTGCTTGCCGCCCGCCCGTCACCATGAGGAGGGAGGGCACGACGCCTTCTCCCCCTTCTCCGTCTGCGGAGGGGCGCAGCGAGAGGGTCGTCCTCCCGCGCCCGCTCCGCCTCCTCCTTCTGCAAGAGTACGTCCTCGCAGAAGGAGGCTACTGCCGACCAGGCCTCCTCGCTCCCCAGCATGGCGTTAACCACGCCGGGAAGCGAGAGGTCCGGTCCGACCACCGCGGTGAGACCGCGGCGCAGCTCGGACCACGCCGGGCACACCTCGAGGGTGTGCTGTGCCGTGTCCTCCGACGCGCCGCAGTCGTGGCACGCCGGGGTTTCCTCCCTCCCGATCCGGTGCAGGTGCGATCCGAAGCAGCCGTGCCCAGACAACACCTGCACCAGACGGAAAGGACCACCCCACAGAGCTTGCGTCCACGTCGCGTCCCCTGGAAACAGCCCAGTTCTGACCACCGTAACGGAGTGGCAGACTGGGACTGGCCAAAGTGCTCTGTGCTCTCGTAGCTATATTTGTCTTGTTGCTCTCGAGTTTGCGGAATTTTATTTTTTTTATTTTAGGCAATGCCTAAACCCACGCGGGACGCCTCCGGGCGGTTCAAAAAAGGCCCTTCTCAGGGCCAACCCAAAGGCCCTTCTCAGGGCCAACCCAAAGGCCCTTCTCAGGGCCAACCAAAAGGCCCTTCTCAGGGCCACTCCGACGCTTCGGCGTCAGAGGCTAGCCGCGCGCCGTCTGCGGTTAGCTTCTTCGGAAGGGCGGACGAGTCATCAGACTCCGACACATTCGTCAGTGTGTCGGACGCGGCCGATGCGCAGTCGCGTAAGCGGGCCTTCCGAAAGGATGGGTCCGAGGGCTCATCGGGGTCGGGGTCGGCGCGGCAGTTGAAGGCAAAAAAGCCAACGACAGCTGCGGACACCCACGTCGTTGGGCTTGCGGACGCCCAGCGCCAGCTAGACCTGGCTAGACGGGCGCAGCTCCAGCAAGACCTGGAGGAGCAGGTCATTGCGAAGGAGCAGCGGGCGCGCGTTGCCCGGGCCAAGTCCGGGTACGGCGCGTCCCGCGTTGTGTACGCGGACCACTCCCTGGCCGAGCTGGAGCAAATGGCGGAGGAGGACGAAGAGGAGATAGTGGATGTCGCCTCTAAGTCCTCCAATCTAAAAGGGACAATTCAAAAGGCCCTTAAGTGTCGGGCCGCGAGCATGCGCGGCATCGTAACGGAGCTGGTCCAGCGCAAAGCGACCGACGAGACGCGGCAATTGCAGGCGAAAGTGGATCGCCTGCAGTCGGAGGTCAGCCAGCTTCATCAGAAGCTGGCTGAAGCCACGGCCCGGCCAGGGCAGGCCAAGGCAGGCCCTGTGGCAGAGGGCCCTGTCTCGGCCCAGCCACAACGGGCCAAGGCGAGCCCGGCGGCAGAGGGCCCCTCCTCCAACCTTGAGGATGTCATCCGCAAGGTCGTAATGGAGGAGAGGGCCTTCACAAGAGCCTGCTTCGCAGGCATTGAGGACCGACTCTTGCCGGAGAAACGCCTCCGACCGCCGCTCGCGGCGGATAAGAGGCAGTGTGAGCCGGGGCCGTCCTCCCAGGAAGAAGACGCCCTTCTTCCAGCCACCACCCCGTCCAACCAGCCAGGGTGGACGGAAGTGGTCCGTAGGGGGAAGGGCAAGGCCAAAAAGGCGCCGACAGCCGTCCCTGCCGTCCCCGCAACCACCCTGGCCAGCCAGCCACAGACGACTGGCAAGGGAAAGGGGAAGGGGAAAGGAAAGGGAAAGGGGAGGCTCGTTCCTCCAAGCACCGCGGCCGTCGTGGTGACACTCACCGCGGAGGCTGCGGAGCGGGGGGACACATACGCGTCCATATTGACGCGGGCGCGTGCCAATGCCGATCCCACCCAACTGGGGATCGGCAAAGTGTCTTGCCGGCGAACCCAAGCCGGGGCTCGACTATTCGAGTTCCCGGGGGCGCAAGGCAGCGCCAACGCGGACCTCTTTGCAGCCAAGCTGAAAGAGGTCATCGCGGACTCGGCGAAGGTGGCCCGGCCGGTCAAGTCGGCGGCCATCGAAGTGACGGAGTTGGATGACTCCGTCACCAAGGAGGAGGTAGTGGCGGCGGTCGCAGCGGTAGGGGGCTGTGGTGCAGCGGCGGTCCAAGGCCGGGACATAAGGCCCGGCCGCGGCGGAATGGGCACAATCCGCCTCGAGTGCCCAATCGCAGCTGCCAAAGCCGTCCTTGCAAAAGGACGGCTTCAAGTCGGGTTTAGCTCGGGACCGAGGACCAGCCTTTGCGGTGTTTCCGGTGCTTCGGCATCGGCCACACCCGGCCCCTGTGTCCGTCCAAAGTGGATCGGTCGGACACTTGCTACCGCTGCGGCAAGGAGGGCCACAAAGCCTCCTCCTGCCAGGCCGCCACGCCGCACTGCGCGGTGTGTGCCGCCAGTGGCCGCCTGGCAGGCCACGTCACGATGGGGAGGAGGTGCAATCCCCCCCCTAAGCGTGGCAAAGCGCAGGCGCCGACCGGGTCTGCGCCAGCTGTTGCCGCTAACGCCGCCGTTCCTGCGGCGGCAGCGGAGGAGGGTGCGATGTCCGACTAATGCCCAGAGTCGAACATCGCATCCTTCAGGCGAACGCCAACCACTGCAGGACAGCCCAGGATCTGCTGATGCAGACCATGGCTGAGTGGTTGGTGGACTTGGCGGTGGTCGCCGAACCATACTCGGTCCCTGGCCGTTGGCTGGGCGACCGGGATGGCCTAGTGGCGTTGGTGGCGCGGTCTTCCACAGACTCCCCTCCCCTCTCGCTCTTAGAGAGAGGACCGGGATACGTGGCCGCCGCGTGGGGAGAGATAGCGATAGTGGGGGTGTATTTCTCCCCAAACCGCCCTCTCTCGGACTTTGAGGATTTCTTAGAGATCCTCACTGCTGTCGTAGGGAGGGCGGCACCACGCCAGGTCGTGGTGCTCGGCGACCTCAACGCCAAGTCGGCGGCCTGGGGCAACCCGGCCGCCGGTTGTAACGTCCGGGGACGCGCCGTCGAGTTTTGGACGGCCTCGTGCGGTGTGTCCCTCCTCAACAGGGGGGCGGTCCACACGTGTGTGCGGCAACGGGGCGGGTCGGTGGTGGACGTCTCGTTCGCCACCCCCGCGCTGGCCGCCCGCGTTGTGAACTGGCGGGTGGAGCTGGTGGAGACCTTGTCGGACCACCGTTACGTGCGGTTCGACATCTCCACACAGCGGGGAGGGGGGACGGCCCGCGCTGGGCAATCTCCCTTCCCGCGGTGGGCGCTCACCCGCCTGGACCGGGAGGCAGCCAGGGAGGCTGCCTTCCTCCAGGACTGGCTGTCGCCTCCCCCTGTCGAGGAGGCCCCGGACGTGGACGCCGCAGCGGTCCGGCTACGGGGGTCCTTGACCGAGGTGTGCAACTCCTGCATGCCTCGGTCTCGCCGTCCGCCTCCCCGTCGTGCCGTGTACTGGTGGACGGAGGAGCTGGCGGGGCTCCGGGCCACCTGCGTGGCGGCCCGAAGGGCCTACACGCGGAGCCGGCGGCGCAGCGCCCAGAACCGAGTCCGGGCGGAGGAGGACCGCCTGTACGCCTCTTACCGAGAGGCTACGGTGGCCCTCAAGTCTGCAATGGGCGCTGCGCAGGACTCGGCGAGGGCCGAGATGCTGGAGGGTCTCGACAGGGACCCCTATGGGAGACCGTACAAGGCGGCGCGGAATCAGCTCCGCCCCTATGGTCCCCCACTGTCGGAGACCCTCGAGCCGGCACTGTTGGATGGGGTGGTTCGGTCCCTGTTTCCGGGCAGGACCGACTTCGCCCCACCAACAATGGATCCCCCGCAAGGGGCGGCTCCACCGGAGGCGGAGGTGCCCCCGGTCACGTCGGCGGAATTCTACGCGGTGGTTTTGAGCCTCCGCGCGAAGAAGACCGCCCCTGGGCCGGACGGCGTCCCCGCGCGGGTGGTGGCGATCGCCGCCACCGAAATGGAGGACAGGTTTCGGGACCTCTTCAGCCTGTGTTTTACGGCTGGGAGGTTCCCGAAACTGTGGAAGGAGGGGCAGCTATGCCTCCTCCGAAAGGAGGGTCGCCCGGTGGACTCACCCTCGGCATACCGGCCCATCGTTTTACTCGATGAGGTCGGTAAAATGTTCGAGGGGATTGTCGCCGGGAGACTGGAAAGCCACCTGAGGGGGGTAGGGCCGGATCTGTCGGACGCCCAATTCGGTTTCCGTCGTGGGCGTTCGACGATCGATGCGCTGGCCCTACTCAAGGGCCAGGTGAAGGAGGCGGTGGAGGCGGGGGACGGAGTGCTGGCGGTGTCGTTCGACATTGCCAACGCCTTCAACTCCGTCCCCCACTCGACGATATTGGAGGCACTCCGATATCACGGAGTGCCCCAATACTTGCGGGACCTGCTGGCCAGTTACTTGGAGGGCCGAGAGGTCCTCCTCGTAGACAGGCTGGCCACGGTGAGGCGGTACGGCGCAGAGTCCGGTGTTCCACAGGGGTCGGTGCTAGGCCCTCCCTTGTGGAACATCGGCTTCGACTGGCTCTTGCGGGGAGCCCTCCTCCCGGGCACGAGTGTCATCTGCTACGCGGATGACACTCTCCTTACTGCCCGGGGGAGGAACTTTGCCGACGCGGCTTGTTTGGCCTCGGCTGGCGGATCCTTGGTGGCAGAGAGGATCCGCCGCCTGGGATTGAGGGTGGCGCTGCACAAAACGGAGGCCGTGTTCTTTCGCGGTCCCCGGCAGCGCTGCCCTCCCGACGGCCACATCGTCGTGGAGGGCGTCCGTATAGGGGTCCAGCCCCGGATGAAATATCTGGGGCTGGTGCTGGACGACAGGTGGCGCTTCGGCCCGCATTTCAGCGGGCTGTCGACGCGCCTGTTGAAGGCCGCGGACGCCCTCTCATGGCTCCTCCCAAACCTGGGGGGGCCCAAGGCGAAGTGCCGGCGCCTCTATGCCGGCATTTTGCGGAGCATGGCCCTATATGGGGCACCCATCTGGGCGGACTCCCTCCATAGGAGGGAGAACGCTACCGCCATCCGCAGGCCCCAGCGGGCTATTGCACAGCGGGTGGCGAGGGCTTACCGCTCAGTGGGCTTTTCGGCGGCGTGCGCTCTGGCGGGCACCCCTCCATGGGAATTGGAGGCTTGGGTGCTCGCCAGAGTGTACGAGTGGACGGCGCGCCGAAAGGCGCTCGGGGAGCGCCCCACGGGCGAAGAGCGGGAGGCGGTGCGGCGAGAGGCGAAGGACGCCATCGTCCTCCATTGGACGGAGGACCTCGCCAGCGCCGCCTTTGGCCGCCGGACGTTGGATGCGCTCGGTCCGGTCCTGCAGGGCTGGCTCGAGCGGTCCCACGGTTTCCTCTCTTTGCCCCAACCTAACCTAACCTAACCTAACCTTTTTTTTTTTTTTTTTTTTTTGACGCTGGGAAAAAATGCATTACGCATACCCTCCCGTCGGGGGATGGGAGGGGTATGTGGGACTCCCCGGGCAAACCCGGTATACCCACTAAAACGACCCAGCGCATTCCCGCTTCGTCAGAGTGGAGGGGGACTGGGAAACCGGCACAGCCTTTACTTCCAGTCCCCCGCCGACGATTGCAAGGCAAGACCCCTCACACCCTCACGGGTGTGGGGGGTCGGGAATGACCGACGGTGGTGACGGCTGCAATGCAGGCGGAGGCACCCCCGTGCCTGCCGCCCGCCCGTCACCATGAGGAGGGAGGGCACGACGCCTTCTCCCCCTTCTCCGTCTGCGGAGCGGCGCAGCGAGAGGGTCGTCCTCCCTCGCCCGCTCCGCCTCCTCCTTCTGCAAGAGTACGTCCTCGCAGAAGGAGGCTACTGCCGACCAGGCCTCCTCGCTCCCCAGCATGGCGTTAACCACGCCGGGAAGCGAGAGGTCCGGTCCGACCACCGCGGTGAGACCGCAGCGCAGCTCGGACCACGCCGGGCACTCCTCGAGGGTGTGCTGCGCCGTGTCCTCCGCCGCGCCGCAGTCGTGGCACGCCGGGGTCTCCTCCCTCCCGATCCGGTGCAGGTGCGATCCGAAGCAACCATGCCCAGACAACACCTGGACCAGACGGAAAGAGAGGAAACCGTGAGACCGCTCGAGCCAGCCCTGCAGGACCGGACCGAGCGCATCCAACGTCCGGCGGCCAAAGGCGGCGCTGGCGAGGTCCTCCGTCCAATGGAGGACGATGGCGTCCCTCGCCTCTCGCCGCACCGCCTCCCGCTCTTCGCCCATGGGGCGCTCCCCGAGCGCCTTTCTGCGCGCCGTCCACTCGTACACTCTGGCGAGCACCCAAGCCTCCAATTCCCATGGAGGGGTGCCCGCCAGAGCGCACGCCGCCGAAAAGCCCACTGAGCGGTAAGCCCTCGCCACCCGCTGTGCAATAGCCCGCTGGGGCCTGCGGATGGCGGTAGCGTTCTCCCTTCTATGGAGGGAGTCCGCCCAGATGGGTGCCCCATATAGGGCCATGCTCCGCAAAATGCCGGACCTAACCAACCTAACCTAACCAAACAGGACCACAAGAATCTATAACACTAGAAAAGCAAATTGGAGCCAGTTTCATTCGAAACTGGCCCAATTAAAAGCTGATTCATATTTAAACTCAATAGAAATTAATAAAGTTAGTAACGTAGTAGAACTAGAAAGTAAAATTAATAAATATATAGCCAACATAACAGATTCTTGTGAAGAAACATTGAACAAAATTAAAAACAACACCCAACTTACTATACCGTGGTGGTCCAAAGAGCTCACTGAGCTGATGTCGAAGGTGAACACCCGAAGACGCCGCATCCGGTGCGCTGCACCAGTCCGGAGGCAAAAGGTCGTCGATGAGTACCTGCAAGCAAAAGCAAAATATGAGTCCCTAGCCAAAAAGGCGCAGACAGAAGGTTGGAAAGGCTTCTGTCAAAAACAGGATAGGGAAGGAATGTGGGAAGGGATATACAGGGTCATAGGACGAACCGCCAAAAAACAGGAGGACTTGCCGTTGGTGAAGGACGGAGTACCACTGAGTGCACAGCAATCGGCTTTGCTGTTGGCCGAGACCTTCTACCCCGAGGACCTGAAAGAGGGAGAAACTGCTGACCACCGTCGGACGCGTGAAGCGGCCAGTCGTGTAAACGAGTGGGCGCATGATGAACAACATGACCCACCGTTTACACTTCAGGAGCTGAAAACCGCGGTGGAAAGCTTCAACCCGAAGAAGGCACCCGGGGCAGACGGTCTCACAGCCGATATCTGTGCCCAGGCTATATCCCGGGACCCAGGGACGTTCCTTGCACTGGCCAACAAGTGCCTTGAGCATGGACACTTCCCTGGGGCCTGGAAGGTAGCCACTGTGGTGGTCCTCCGAAAGCCCGGCAAGGATTCCTACACCACCCCTAAGTCATACAGGCCGATCGGCCTCCTACCAGTCCTAGGCAAAACCTTGGAAAAACTCCTAGTAGCAAGGCTAAAATGGCACCTAATCCCGCGGCTCAGTACTCGCCAGTTTGGCTTCATGCCACAGAAAAGCACCGAGGACTCCCTCTACACCATGATACAACATATCAAGGGGAAGCTAAGTGAAAAGAAGCTGATCACTGTTGTATCACTGGACATAGAGGGAGCCTTCGATAGCGCATGGTGGCCGGCCATTAGGACCAGACTGGCTGAGGAAAAGTGCCCGGTGAACCTTAGGAGGCTGCTAGACAGCTACTTGACTGGTAGGAGTGTCCGAGTTAGGTACGCGGGTGCCGAGTGTCGAAGGGACACGACGAAGGGGTGTGTGCAGGGGTCCATTGGCGGTCCGATCCTGTGGAACCTGATCCTCGACCCCCTGCTGAAGGGGCTGGAGGCGCGTGGCGTCCACTGCCAGGCGTTCGCCGATGATGTTGTGATGATCTTCGACGGTGACACAGCGTTGGAAGTCCAGAGACATGCCAATGCCGCCCTCGAGTATGTTCGGTTGTGGGGCATCGGAAACAAGCTGAAGTTTGCACCGCAAAAAACTTGTGCAATGGTGATAACCAAGAAGCTGAAGTACGATGTCCCACTCCTGAGCATGGGCGGGGTAGACATTGGCATGTCTAAGGAAATAAAAATACTGGGGCTCACCGTCGACCACCAGCTCACTTTCAACACCCACGTCGCAAACGTTTGCAGAAAAGCTGTGAACATCTACAAACAGCTGGCACGTGCGGCAAAAGTGAGCTGGGGCCTTCACCCGGAGATCATCCACACCATATACACGGCGGCAGTGGAGCCAGTCATTCTGTACGCGGCCAGTGCCTGGGCGCCGGCAGCCAAAAAGATCGGAGTGCAGAAAAGCCTCAACACGGTCCAGCGAGGATTCGCGCAGAAGCTCTGCAAATCCTACCGCACCGTTTCACTGAACGCGTCCCTGGTGCTGGCTGGGATACTCCCTCTCGACCTTCGTATACAAGAAGCAGCCGCTCTGTATGAGGCAAAGAGAGGGGTGCCACAGCCGGCACTTGCGGGCAGGGAGGTGGAGCGGGTGGTGGCATTTGCAGAGACTCCGCACCCGGCGAAACATATGGCCATGGAGTTCGTATGCCTGGAAGACCGGACGCTTGTGGATACCCACAACATCCAAGCAGTCAGGGTGTTCACGGACGGCAGCAAGATCGAGGGCAAGGTCGGAGCAGCGCTGTCGCTCTGGGACAGCAATGCCGAGATCAAGTCCTTCAAGCTTAGCTTGCCGTCGTACTGCACGGTCTACCAGGCGGAACTTCTGGCCATATGCGTAGCCACGCGCGAAATCCTCAAGCGCGAAGAGGGAACCTTCGGTATCTATAGTGACTCAAAGGCCGCACTTCAAACAGTTACAAACCAAGGTTCCCTCCACGCCCTGGCCGTGGAGGCGAGAGCGAACGTGGCCGCAGCTTTATCCCAGAGCAAAGATGTGTCTTTGTTCTGGGTAAAGGCACATGCGGGGCTGGAAGGCAACGAGCGCGCGGACCACCTCGCCAAGGAAGCTGCACTCCGGTCCAGGAAGAGGCCGGACTATGACCGCTGCCCGGTTTCATTCGTCAAGCGGCAGATCCGTCTGGGGTCGCTCGACGAATGGAACCGGAGGTACCAGAACGGCGAAACAGCCTCCGTCACTAAGATGTTCTTCCCAGATGCGATCGACGCCCACAGAATCGTGCTAAAAATGAAACCAGTCGGTATAGTCACGCAGATCTTGACGGGTCACGGTGGATTCTCCGAATACCTGCACCGCTTCAGGTGTAAGGAGAACCCATGGTGCATCTGTGAGCCGGATCAGGTGGAGTCGATCGCGCACATTCTGACGGAATGCCCAGTGTACGAGATGGAGAGGTACGATGCGGAGCGGAAGCTGGAGACTAAAATAAGTCAAATATTTACAAAATAATGTCAGAAACAAAACTGCGAAATACCCTTATAGAATACTGCATAACAGTGGCGACAAAAGTTATTACACGAAATAAGGACAACTAAAAAAATGTGCTTTTTCAAATATGGACGTTTCTCGAACAGAAAAGATATTTAGAAATAAGCACAGGAAAATTTTTGAATAAAATCAATTTATTAAAAATAATAGCAACAAAATTCTTTTTTGTTAACATTTAAAACCACAAAAATAAGAGCTTACTTTTAAAAACTTAATAAATAATTACATAAAATTGCAGTTAAAATGACCAAAGCCTATTAAGGTCTCTGACTATGTCAGGGGGACACTAGTCAGGCAGGAGTGTGGTTTTAGCCGGTTCGAGTCCGGCACTACCTCGACTGTCTCACAATCAGCGGGGCAGTCGAGGTGTCCGTGGGGATTTCCCACTCCTGCCAAAACAAAAAAAAAAAAAAAAAAAAAAAAAACCTAACCTAACCTAACCTAACCTAACTTTTTTTTTTTTTTTTTTTTTTTTTTTTTTTTTTTTTTTTTTTTTTTTTGACGCTGGGAAAAAATGCATTACGCATACCCTCCCGTCGGGGGATGGGAGGGGTATGTGGGACTCCCCGGGCGGCCAAACACCACGGTATACCCACTAAAACGACCCAGCGCATTCCCGCTTCGTCATAGTGGAGGGGGACTGGGAAACCGGCACAGCCTTTACTTCCAGTCCCCCGCCGACGAACACACAAGGCGGACCCCCCTCTTGTCCTCACGGCACGGACGTGGAGGGGGGGGTTCGGGAATGACCGACGGAGGTGACGGGTGCAATGCGGGCGGAGGCACCCCCGCGCCTGTCGCCCGCCCGTCACCGTGAGGAGGGAGGGCAAACGCCCCTTCCCCCCCCCCGCCCGCAGAGCAGCGCAGCGAGAGTAAACTCCCGCTGGCGCTCCGCCTCCTCCTTCTGCGAAATCGCAGAAGGAGGCAACCGCTGACCAGGCCTCCTCGCTCCCCAGCATGGTGTTCCGTGGCACGCACGCCGGGAAGCGGGAGGCCCAGTCGCCCGCGAGGTGACGGGTGCAATGCGAGCGAAGGCACCTCCGTGCCTGTCGCCCGCCCGTCACCGTGAGGGGGGAGGGCAAACGCCCCTTCCCCCCCTCTCCGCTAGCGGAGCGGCGCAGCGGGAGGGTCCTCCCGCGCGCGCTCCGCTGACCAGGCCTCCTCTCCACACTCCCCAGCATGGCCTCAACCACGCCGGGAAGCGGGAGGCCCAGTCCCCCGCGGCACTCCCCTGCTGTGCCCTCTGCTATGCCCGCTGCTCAGAGGGCACGCAGGGGAACGCACACCGCACATCGCATGAGTCATCACACGACGTGCGGCGCGCCCCTCCCCAGAAAGCGCCTGGTGGTTTTTTGTTGCGTCTATTTCTTATGGAATTAGACCAAGAACAGGGCGGCAACCACGTGAAGGTAACACACCAGACTTGCCTTGAGGATCTACACGACCGTAGCGCTCCCCCTCAAGACCCCGCCACCCTACCGCCTCTGAGGGAGGCAGTAAGGTAGACCTGCATCTATGCTACCAAGCAAAGCATGTGCAAAGCTTGTTGTTGCGCAACCGCGAAAGCATAAATACAGATCCGCCCCGCCCCAACCTAACCTAACCTTTTTTTTTTTTTTTTTTTTGTCTCTGGGAAAAAATGCATTACGCATACCCTCCCGTCGGGGGATGGGAGGGGTATGTGGGACTCCCCGGGCGGCCAAACACCACGGTATACCCACTAAAACGACCCAGCGCATTCCCGCTTCGTCATAGTGGAGGGGGACTGGGAAACCGGCACAGCCTTTACTTCCAGTCCCCCGCCGACGAACACACAAGGCGGACCCCCCTCTTGTCCTCACGGCACGGACGTGGAGGGGGGGGTTCGGGAATGACCGACGGAGGTGACGGATCTGCACCGCTTCAGGTGTAAGGAGAACCCAGCGTGTATCTGCGAGCCGGATCGGGTGGAGTCGATCGAACACATCTTGACAGAATGCCCAGTGTTTGAGATGGAAAGGTATGATGCCGAGCGTATGCTGGAGACAAAAATTAATCGAGATAACATAAACAAAATAATGTCACAAACAAAATTGAGGAAAATTTTAATATAATATAGCTTAAATGTGGCGACTAAAGTTATAAATCGTAATAAAGAAATTTAAAAAACCGTGCTTTTTCAAATATGACATTCTCTATCAGAAAAGATATTCGATATAAGCACAGAAATTTTATAGAATATTATAAGTCAATTAACAAAATTAGTAAGAGTAAATTCAACGTTTAGAATCAAAAACCAAAATTAATAGCATATTTTCAAAAAATTGAACAACAAATTTAACAAAGTCGTAAACAAAATTAACAAAGTCAAATAAGGTCTCTGACTATGTCAGGGGGACACTAGTCAGGCAGGAGTGGGTTTTAGTCGGTTCGAGTCCGACACTACCTCGACTGTCTCACAAACCGTGAGACAGTCGAGGTGTCCGTGGGGATTTCCCACTCCTGCCAAAACAAAAAAAAAAAAAAAAAAACCTAACCTAACCTAAAACATTTCCCAATGGTTTAAATAAACTTTGTTTTTTCCATTTAAATCAGAGTATATATCGTCATATTCAGCAAGCTGGTCTAGCTACGAAATACAATAATGATGCAGTTTTCGCTCATAAGATGCGGCATATCGGTGCACTGGCATTTCTAGAGCCTAATGAAATTATTGAAGCCTTTGCTATAATAAAAGACGAAATTATACCGGACGAAGCAATTGATGTGATAACGTGGTTCGAAAAATATTATATCAATGGATCAATGGATCAATGAGAATTACAAAATCAGTTAGCTCTATAATGGCATTGAAACGATTTCCACCGCAATTTCCACCTACTCTGTGGTCAGTACATGATAGTATATTATCATAATATGTTCCTTTATCACAGAACGCCCTTGAATCGTGGCATAATAGATGGAACACACTACTAAATCGACAGAAGTGGAACATATTTAAAACTAACTCAGAGTTTAAAACGGAGCAAAAGAATACAGAGAACATTATTGAAAGAATTAAATCCGCAGAACCTATGTCTAAGCGAAAGTGTGGAGGTACAGATTATTATAGGAAAAGGATTGAGACACATTCATCTGAAAAAAATCAAATGGACTTAAAATCATATTTAAATGGATGGGCACATATTTGTCACTAAATTGAGTCATCACTGTAAATTGAAGATACATTTTTTAAATCACTTTGTAATCTCCACTTTATAATATGAATGAATAAATACTTTTCTTTATTGTTGGAACGAAGTTCCTTATCGCGCGTTGTGAAAGGGGGCTAGACGGAAAAAATTCTCACGAAAAGTTGTCACGACACTTTTTGCTATAGTAAGCTATTGTAAGCTGTGCGGCGTCGCATGTTTCTCTGTCTGTCTCTCTCTCTCTTATAGAAAGCAAGCCAGATATTTTCATTTCTATTTCGCATTGAACAGTGTGGTGTCGCGACATCTGTCTGTCTATCTGTCTGCCTATCTGTCTGTTTATCTGTCTGTCTATCTGTCTGTCTATCTGTCTGTCTGTCTGTCTATCTGTATGTCTATCTGTCTGTCTATCTGTCTGTCTATCTGTCCGTCTATCTGTCCGTCTATCTGTCTGTCTATCTGTCTGTCTATCTGTCTGTCTATCTGTCTGTCTATCTGTCTGTCTATCTGTCTGTCTATCTGTCTGTCTATATATTATAATAACTTAAAAAAAAAGGAACTTCGTTCCATCCGGGTGTCCCTTGACACCTCTCAAGTTTTTTTTTGTTTTTATATTTCCCCAATGTTTGCAATAACAAAATAGAAGAATATTGGTAGGTAATAGATAAATACCATTCATTAAAAGTAAAGCCAGTCTTACATTAAAACATTTTCTTTCTTCATGTCTTTGTAGCAAGCTATTAGCTTTTTGGTGGTTTTGTAGTTAAATAGTGAAAAGCCATGTCAAAACAATCGTAGACAAAACGGTGTGTCGCCGAATATTCCATAGTTGAAAAGTCCTGTCGTCGAAACAAACAAATACGAACCATTCTGTCGGCGAAACGTCCATAGGTGAAACGTTCTATCGACGAATCTCTTAAAAACGAAACGTCCTGTCAGTGATCAGTTCAAAGGAGAAACGACTGTCGGAGAACGCTTGCAGAATCGTTCACAGTGTAATAGTGTGTAATCATTAGGAAAGTTTATATATTATATCAATCTGTATTACTTCCATGCTGATTTTCATTTCCGTCGAACCTCGCCGTCGTAAGGGCGAAACAAAAGGGAAAGAGTATTATCTTCGTGTGTTCCCAAAGTGGTGACCCCGACGTGATAGTGAGTTTACATCTCGCGAAGCGAACTCCTGTGACTTGCTGTACATGAGATACAAGCTCCATACTACGGACATTGTCGCCTAAAAACGAGCTACCCTGCGGACTACGAGACTCTATGTTTTTCATATTAGTCCCCGCATTCCAGCCGTTTTCCCGAGTACGTTCCTCATACAAGCGTCATTACAAAGGCATGTGAAATTGTGGAGATATTGTGAATTCATCGATACCGACCAGTATGAACTTTTTTTTTTTTTTTGGGAAATCGATATCATACGGAGTGCATCACTATGACGAAGCGGGAATGCGCTGGGTCGTTTTAGTGGGTATACCAAGGTGTTTGGCCGCCCGGGGAGTCCCACATACCCCTCCCATCCCCCGACGGGAGGGTATGCGTAATGCATTTTTTTTTTCCCAGCGTCAAAAAAAAAAAAAAAAAAAAAAGAGCGCGGCCGTGATGCGGCTCCGGGCAAAAAACACTGCACCGGGGCCTGACGGAGTGCCTGGCCGCGCTCTAGTTCTCGCGCTGAAGGAGCTGGAGCCCCCACTGAGGGGACTCTTCTCTGCGTGCCTTGAGCAGGGTCAGTTCCCTACCAAGTGGAAGGCTGGTCGACTGGTCCTGCTCAAGAAGGCGGGGCGCCCGGCGGACTGGTCCTGCTCAAGAAGGCGGGGCGCCCGGCGGACTCGTCGGCCGCTTACCGGCCCATAGTGCTGCTGGACGAGGCGGGCAAGCTGCTCGAGCGAGTAATCGCAGATCGCCTCGTCAGCCACTTGTGTACAGAGGGGCCGAACTTGGACGACAGCCAATTCGGCTTCCGGTGTGGGCGCTCTACCATCGACGCCATCATGAGAGTGAGAGTCCTGGCGGAGGAAGCGTTGTCCCAGGGCGGGGTGGTGCTGGCGGTGTCCTTGGACATCTCCAACGCGTTCAACACCCTGCCCTGGAGTTGCATTAGGGAGGCCCTGCGATACCATCGGGTGCCTTCCTACCTCCGCAACATTGTGGGGGCTTATCTGTCGGGAAGGTGTGTCACCTACATGGGACGCGATGGCGCAGGCCGTCGCGAGATGTCGTGCGGTGTTCCACAGGGCTCGGTTCTGGGCCCTCCCCTGTGGAACATTGGATACGACTGGGTTTTGCGGTGCGAGCTCCCACCGGGAGTGAACCTGACGTGTTATGCGGACGACACGCTGGTCACGGCTCGGGGGAGCTCGTACAGGGAGGCAGCGTTGCTGGCTACGGCTGCGGTCTCACAGGTGGTGAGCCGCATACGACGCCTGGGCCTGGAAGTGGCCCTCAACAAGTCGGAGGCCATCGCCTTTCATGGCCCCCGACGGGCGCCGCCGTTGGGATCACACATTGTGGTCGGTGGGGTCCAGATCGCTGTCGAGTCAACCATGAAGTACCTGGGATTGGTGCTCGACAGCCGTTGGGACTTCGGCCCCCACTTTCAGCGGCTGGTGCCCAAGTTGATGGGCGCGGCGGGCGCGCTGTCAACGCTGCTTTCCAATTTGGGGGGGCCGAGCACCGCCTGTAGGCGGTTGTACATAGGGATCGTGCGATCGATGGCCCTGTACGGGGCCCCGATATGGGCGACCGATCTGACGGCCCGCACTATCGCAGTTCTGCGCAGACCGCAGAGGGTGATGGCCGTCAGGGCCACACGGGGATATCGCACGATCTCCTACGAGGCGGCTTGTGTACTGGCCGGATCCCCACCGTGGGACCTGGAGGCGAAGACCATCGCGACACTGTACCGGTGGCGCGAGGAGGCCAAGGATCGGGGCGAGAGGCTGGTGCAGCGACAGATAACGTTGTACCGGTCTCAGCTCCGACAGGTCATGGTGGCGGAATGGCGGGGGAGGCTAGAGCTCCCTACCGCCGGCCTCGACACAATCGAGGCGATCCGGCCAGTACTCGACGACTGGCTCGGGAGAAAGCACGGCTCCCTGACGTTTCGGGCGACGCAGGTGCTCTCGGGGCACGGCTGCTTCGGGAAGTACCTGTGTCGCATAAGCAGGGAGCCGGACGCCCGGTGCCATCACTGCGCCCACTGTCTAGAGGATACGGCGCGGCATACGCTGGCCGAGTGTGTCGCGTGGGATGAGCCACGCCATGCCCTCGTTACAGAGGTAGGAGGAGACCTGTCGCTGCCGGCCGTTGTTCGTTCGATGGTCGGCAGCGCAGAGTCCTGGGACGCAGTGATATCCTTCTGCGAAATTGTCATGTCGCAGAAGGAAGCTGCGGAAAGGGAGAGGGAGATGACGAGTTCCCTCCCATCCCGCAGCAGGCGCACCGGGCGTCGGCAGAGGGCAGACAACGCCCTCTTCCGGCCCCCCTAAATAGGTCCAGGGGCGACGGATCTGGGGACATCCATCGCCCCCTATCACACTGGACCCGAGACGGCGGCGCGTCGTGTTCCCCGCGCGCCTCTCACAGACGTAACGGGGGGAGTATCACATCTCACTCCCCCCCGAGACGAGGCCCGCAGGTCAAGCGGGCCGGCACTAGTCCGGGGCAGCGGAAGTCGCATTAGATCCGGTTGCCCCCCGACGCAAGTGTGCGAGGGAACACCGGTGTGGTTTTAGTCAGTACGAGTCTGACAGACCCCTCCGCTCTCCCCAGGGCGGAGGACATCCATAGAGACAGAATACTTGCAGAATCACTTCTCTGAGCTTTAAACCACACTAGGAGAGCATTTTCAATATCTTGATGAGTTGGATTACGATTTTTTTTTATTTTCAGGGATTTTGATTCAAGACTCCAGAATTTTAGCGCGGTTTTTCCACATTGTTGATATTGTAGAATGTGAAACTCCAAATTGTTTACACAGATCAACATTGTTTTCTCCATTTTCCAGTCTCGAAATGATGTCCACTTTTTCCATAACAGTAAATGTACGTCTAGGAGCCATATTTACGAGTTCAAGAAACACTGTTCACTCACTGGATGTTGCTGTCTAACTGATTCATAAGTTTAACTTCGTACACGTGCTAAGCAGTCCACAGATGGTCAAACAAAGCATTTTGTGATTGTAAACAAAGGATAAGAAAGTTTAATAGTTTTATGAATGAGTCTTTGTGCCTTTGCCGACTCAGTTGCAATATCCGCAAGGGATTTCTAGGAGTCTGTCATAAATGGTTCATAAAAACCAGTCGCTATATCCGAAGTCGCTATTACCGAAACAATTTCTTACGAAAGTGTGCTTTAAATTCAAGGGACGAAAGTTTGACGTCGCTATAACCAAAATGTCGTTACATCCGAGATCGTTATTAATGAAATCCAGTGTAGTTACAAAAAGTGAAAACCGGCTGGGGATCGAACTCGCGAACCATGGCTATTAATTTGGAATACTTATAACATTAAAAAAATCTAAATAAATACAAAAAGTAAATATTCGAGCTGAGGTTCGAACTTGCAAAAACTTTTTCAAAGGGCGACCGCTGACCTGCCAGGCCACTTACGTCGGTGACAAATGGTCTAAAATAACTCTTCTATTCTAATCATATCATCATGTATGTTGACAGTTGCCAGTTGTCAAACAATTGATGAAAATGGACTGTAATATCCATGTAATGCAATATCGCTCATCCCCCTAAGTTATTAGCGCGATAATATATAGCCTATGTCCTTCCCCAGGTTGAAATATATCTTCTTGCCAAATTTGATTATGATCCGATCAGCCGTTTAGACGTGAAAACGTAGCAAACAGACAGACAGACAGACAGTTACTTTCACATTTATAATATTAAGTATGGAAGTATGGATTAGTAGGATTTATTCGTTTGTAGTTCTAAAGTCTGCTTTTAGGTTGTTTAGAACTTTGTAACTGGTGCTTAGTGATAGTATGATACTAATAGGGTCAAATTAAATAAAAGAATAATGCAACGAGTAATATTTTATTTAAAAAAGTCGGTATACGGGCGAAAGTTTTACGTGACAACGACTTTGAGTGGTAAAATAATTTTAATGTGAATATTCATTCGTATAGTAGGAAGAAGGATGAAATAATAGTAACAATTTAAAACATTTATTTATACAAAGAATTATATTTAAAACATTAATTTATACAAAGAATCTCGCACTGAATTTCATATTAACAAAGTGCCTTTCACTTTTTATGTCTGTCTCTCTCGCTCTTAGGCGGGCTAGCGTGCCTCTCACTCGCTCTTATTGTGAGCGCATAACGTGAGCGGAGCGTAACGCAGTTTCTTGAAGTGTCACCCGGCAAACCAATTTATAAGACGTTGTCACGTCAAAATATGGAACGAAAAGCAATGATTAATTGGTTATCGATAACTTATCGATAAGATGTTGGAGTCCTATGTTTTTTGTAGGTATTTCGCTTAATTTGTGGCTTGGCGTGGAAGGGGCGCCGATGCGATTTCGCTCTGGCGTTCAAAAGGAGAGATAAGGATTGGGATAAGGGCGGCTCGTGCGCACGGCACCACCGCCGCCGCCACCGCACCGCCGGAACGCGCAGAACTAAATAACGAAACAAGTACCCACTGGCGGCGACATCGTCGCCCTGAGCTCTAAGTATCAGGGTTACACATAGGATCTATCGATTCCTTGCTGTATAAAATTAAAACTTCACGCTTCTTTCAGTTAGTCTTTATTGGTCGTGTCAAAATTTACACAACGATTCAATAAATTATTTTTATTTTATAAATCTTTCTTTATAAAAAAAAGATACAGATAAGCCAATACGAGCAGCGCGCGCTCGCTTGTGGGTCACACGCGCGGGCGCGCGCCTCCCGGACGGGCACGCGGCGCCGTCTCAGACGGCGGATCTTCCGCGACTCCTTGTGTACATATAAAAATAGATCCCTTATTTTACACTAATCTAGGAGGAGAACGCGTCGGCTACTTACTCGACATTTAAATGCACAGTTTAAAGTATGATATGAAACTACAATTGGAGCACCATTTCATTAATATATCCCCGCGACGGAGCGCGGCGTCTCGTTCGCACAGTCTTACACCCCACGTACTTGCGATTTCCAATAAGAATTCTATCTAACATGACGAAAATTACACAAAAAAAAAAAATGGAGCCGTACAATACAATGTTCTTATCATGTGGATTGGTGTTGTTCATAACTGAGAATTAAATAAATTGCAAAGCCACATGAAGTAGAGAAGCGTTACACATACTCGTAGTACCAGTTATTACAGAGTGTGGTAGAAATGATTACTGAAGGAGCGAGTGCCTCTCAGTCTCACGCGTGTCGCGGTGTCGCCCTGTGTAAACAGGTGTACGCCCTTTCATAAAGAATGTACTTATAATGTGATTGATCCCGGTGTTCATCGGAATTTCATCGTGGAAAAGGTAAGTTACACAAACAAACGTTTATCACTTTCTTTCAGGTATTTACAACATGATCTATCTACTTCGTAATTCTAAACTAATACTATGTACAAGTCTTATACATCGTATGTCCTCTGTTCCTACCACTCGCGGAACAAGGGACACGCACGTTCACTGATAGTTATATACAAATTACATTCTCGTGCATTTTATTGTTTTAATTTATCTATTTTCCAATCATTATGTATACATAGTTCCTATATGGACCAACTATCAAATATTAATAAATTTAGTTTTTTTCGTTTCTTATTTGTAATATAAATTTCGCAGTCACAAGCAGCAACTGGGGATCTTCATCAGTAGTTTGGTCCATAACGGTTCTATATAGAAAGTCCTGAAATCACAACCAACTTTTACCTATCGCGCATCGACCACTACTATGAATTGTCAACATTGATATTATTATAATAAAACCCACCATTCATATTCGTACGACGGCGACCTTTCAACGGTAAAAGTTCCAATGATATAAGCATTCAATCTTTAAATATCTCTATCATACTATATTACAAGGTACTTCAGCCTTCTGCACACTGCAATAATGGAGCGTAAGTAGTGTTCAGCACGCACGCGCGTGCTCCGTGCGCGCGCGTTAGAGTCCGCGCGCACAGCCGCGCGACTGCGCGCGACGCCGGCGTCACACGTCCGTGTGCCGCGCGCCCGGCGCCGCCTCCGGCTCCGTGTCCGACTCCTCGATCTCGCACAGGTTGGCCGACAGCTCGCTGCCTGAACCGTCGTCGTCCGCGCCCAGCAGTGAGTTGCGTTCTTCTGCGAACACACAACGGACGAAGTCAGAATCCGCCGGAGTGCGAGAAACGAGACACGGACGAGGCGTGGTGGAGGTGGCGCGGTGCAAACTCTCACCCAGCATCGTTATGAGACTGGCGGCGTCCGGCTCGCGCAGCGTACGCGCCCGGAGCTGATCCGAGTCGTCAGCGGCGCAAACTCCGTATTCGTCGGTGTGCAGCAGGTACGAAGAGGCTGCAACAATGGAAAGAACGCGTCGGTCAGCGCAGCGCCGGGTGGGCGGGTTTCCGGGTGGTCTCACTCACACTCACCGTCGGTGAGGCGCAGCGCGTCGGCGTCGGGCGCCTCCCCCTCCCCCGCGCGAGGGCGGCGGCGGCGCGGGGCGGGGCTGGCGGGCGGCGAGGCGGCGGAGGACGAGTCCGGGCGCTCGGAGCCCGCCACCTCGCTGATGCCGGGCAGTGCGCCGCCGCCGCCGCACCAGTCCGAGCAGTCCCAGTGGTAGCCGCCCACCAGGTGCGGCTCCACCGCGCCCAGAGCCCCCGCCCCGACCGCCCCCACCGCGCCCGCTGCTCTTCGAGCGCATCCGGGCGATCTTGCTCGTATTCGGGGTTTACATCCTTTTAGATCTAAAACACACGGTTTAGTTTTAAGAAAATATTTTCAGTGAAGTTAGCCGTGAGACCTTCACCTTCCGCTTGCGGCTCAAAAATAAACACAATAAAAAGCGTAGAAGACTCGATGTTTAAACGAGGAGCTAAGTGAGCTCCCAGGTCAACGGAGCAGCTCACCGTTGTATATCTTGTTGTCGACGAAGGTCTGGAGGTGCATCTGCTCGGACCAGGGCTTGCGGTCGACGACGTCGATGTTGAGGTTGCGACGGTAGTCGGGCGGGATGCCCTCGAGCTCGTCGCCGGCGGAGCCGTACGAGCGCAGCGTGTCCACGTTGTTGAGCGGCGGCGGCTCCGCGCACGACGCGGGCCGCTCGCGCCGCACGGCGTCCAGGTTGGACAGCTTGGAGGCGCGCGGCGCCAGCTTGTCTGCGCGGCTGTTGAGCGGCGACGCGTCCGGCTTGCGGCGCGCGCGGCGCCGGCGCAGCACCAGCGCCAGCGCGGCCGCCAGCGCCACTAGCGCCAGCAGCGCGCCGCCTGCCACCACTAGCGGCCAGCGCGCCTCCAGCGCCCAGCGCCACGCCGAGCGCAGCGCCTGCGCCGGGCCCGCGCCCGCGCCGCCCGACACCACCGCGTCCGAGTACAGCGGGTTGCCACAGTTCATGCCTGCCGATACAGAGACGGGAATCAAAACACAATCCAGACCTAGACTGCTGAAATCAGGCTTACCCTTCATCGATATGGCAGTATGAGTTATACTGCCATATCGATGAAGGGTAAGCCTGATCGAATCATTCCATTTTCGAAATACGGAGTCCGTCTGCGCAGAAGTGAAACTTCTTATTGTGGAAATGAAAACAGATATACTACGCGCTTGCGTTCGAGTGCCACGCATTCGCTCTCCCCAAGAGCGTTGAACGTTTAACGCAACAGTGCTTTCATACCGCTCCATGGTAGCGTTAAACGTTCAACGCAACCTTGTTAGAAGTAGCATTAGAAGTAACGCGGCACTCCGATATGAATTATTTATTGATCACTACACTGAAACTGGTAATCGAAAGGCACCTGTCTTGTCTGGCGGACAGAGGCAGCGGAAGGAGCCGGGCTCGTTGACGCAGGTGGCGCCGTTGAGGCAGGGCTCGCCGGCGCACTCGTCCACGTCGTACTGGCAGCGCGGCCCGTAGTACCCGCGGCAGCGACACGACGGGCCCCACTCGCCCTCCTCGCACGCGCCGCCGTGCGCGCACACCTCGCCCGCGCACCAGCGCCCGCGCTCGCAGCGCTCGCCCGACAGCCCGGCCGCGCACGCGCAGCGGAAGCCGCGCGCGTCCGCCGCGCACGAGCCGCCGTGCAGGCACGGCGCCGACGCGCACGGGTCACTGTCCAGCTCGCAGCGCCGGCCCGAGAAGCGCGCGTGGCACGTGCACGCGTAGCCCTCTGAGGCACCGGCCGCGTCCTCCAACAGGTCAGCCACGTCGCGGCACGTACCGCCGTTGAGGCACGGGTACGAAGCGCACGGCGTGGGCGGCGGCAGCGCCTCGCACGCGCTGCCCACACGCACGCGCACGCGCCGCACGAGCTGAGCGCGGCCGTCGCTCGAGGTGCCGCCTTCCTCTAACGGTAAGACCGCACCCCCTAGTTTCACGTCCGATATGCAGCCATGAAAGCCGTATGTCACCTGCGAAATCAAAAACGGTCATCGATATCGGAATTAATAAGAGTACCATTCCAGGCAGCACTATAGATCACAAACAGTTCGTACTTGTTCGGCTGCGAAGGCATGCGCATGTCGCTCCAGCGCGGCTCCGAGCAGCAAGCGGTCGGCGCGTACGTCCAGCACGGCTGCAGGCGGCGGCGTCTGCGCCTGCGCACTGCGCCGGTCCACCGTGAGGCGCATGCTAGCACCGCGCCGCTCCAGCCGCGCCTCGTGCCACAGCCCGTCCGCCACGGGCACGGCCGCGCGCACTTGCGCCGGGCCCGCGCCCAGCTCCATGCGGAACTGCAGGTAGCCCTCCGCCACCTCCAACGCGGCGTAGTCCACGCGCCCGGCCGCCTGCAGCAGCGTACCGCGCTCGCGCCGCGTGCGGAAGCGCAGCGACAGCGTGAGCTCGTCGTCCAGCAAGCGCGCGCCCGCCACCGCACCGCGCTCCAGGCGGTACACCAGGTAGCCGTCGCCCGCCAGCTGCGCCACGGGCGGCGCGCGGCACGAGGCGCAGTCGGGCGGCGCGCGGTCGCAGCGCTCGCCACCATAGCCGGGCGCGCAGGCGCAGGCGCCGCGCAGACGGTGCGGTGGCGCCACGAGCGCGAACACCTCGCAGGCCACGGCGCGCGTGGCGCTGGCGCGCAGCTGCACGCGCTCGGTGCAGGCGCCGTGCACGCATCCGCCGCACGCCGCGCGCACCAGCTCCTCCACCACGAGGCGCGTGCGCTCCTCCAGGCGCTCCAGGTGCGCGTGCAGGCGGCGGCGCAGCGCGTCGGCAGGCAGGAAGCCGCCGGCCGCGCGCACTGCGAAGGCCACGTCCAGGTCCTGCGCAACCTGGCGCCGCACGCGGCCAGTATCGTCCGCGTCGTCCGCATCGTCGGTCTCTCCGGACGGCTGCACGCTCACTATGATGATGTCGCCGGGTTCGCAGTCGGTCGCTTCGCCGATGGCTCGGACGAAGCCTTTGCGATGGCTCAGGATAAAGTCGCGATCGGTCACTTCCCGGAAACGCACTACTATCGCTTGCAGGAGCATTTCGTCAGATATGAGTGTGACGGTAACCTTGACGACCGCAAAGCCGACGAATTTCCCGTCACCGACTGTGATGTTAAGGCGGTAATCTCCCACGTCTAGGCGAGGTGCAGCTTTTAATGTTCCATCTGTCACGTCAATTTCAAACAAGTCTGTCGGAGGATAAGGTGCGCCGTCGATCGGGGCAATGGTGTATGTCATTGTGTCATAAGCGTCGCGGTCAGAAGCGAACACTCGTCCGATGATGCCACCCGGGAATTCGTCCAAATAAGAGTTGACGACGACTTCTAATGGCGTCACTACCGGTGGATACTGAGATTCTTCTATCACTCTTATGTACACCCACGCATCGGAGTAGAGCGGCGGCGTGCCGTTGTCGAACACGCGAACTTGCAGCACGTATCGGTCCTTGATACGATGGTTGAAGCGAGTTGCCGACCGTAAGTAGCCATCCTGCTCCAAACGAAAAGCACCCATTTCATTACCAGACTGAAAATCGAATGTGTAAGGTGCAGCATTGGGCGGAGCGTCAGCGTCTTCTACAACGAACTTTAGGATAGTATGTCCGAGCGGGCGATCTTCTTGGACGACTGCGCTGTAGTTAGATTGTGCGAACAGCGGCGGGTTATCATTCGCGTCGACCACTTCGATGTTAACTAGAGCGGAGGCCTCGAGCGTGGGAAGGCCGTGGTCTCGCGCGTGCACTTCCAACACATAGGCGGGCGCGGTCTCTCTGTCCAGCGGCGCCGCGACCGACAGGTAGCCGGTGTCGGCATCGATAGCGAAGCGGCCGTCGCGGTCCCCGCGGGCGATAGAGTACGTCACGCGGCCGTTGGCGCCCGAGTCGGCGTCGTCCGCCACCACCTGCAGCACGCGCGCGCCCGCCGGCGCGTCCTCGCGCACGCGCGTGCCGTACGACGCCTGCGAGAACTGCGGCGCGTTGTCGTTGCCGTCCGACACGCTGATGTTGAGCGTGGCCAGGTCGCTGAGCGGCGGGGTGCCGCCGTCCACGGCCTGCACCGTGAGCAGGTACTCGCGGCGGCGCTCGTAGTCCAGCGGGCGCGCCACGGTGAGCACGCCGGTGGCGCGCTCCACGGCGAAGTCGTCGCGGTCGTCGCCGCCCACGAGCGAGTAGTACACGTCGGCGTTGACGCCGGCGTCGCGCGACGTGGCGCGCACGCGCAGCACCTCGGTGCCGGGCGCGTCCAGCTCGGGCACGGCGGCGCGGTACTGGTGGAACTCGAACTCGGGCGGGTTGTCGTTGACGTCGGCCACGGTGAGGCGCAGCGTGGCCGTGGCGGAGCGCTCGGGGCGGCCGGCGTCCCGCGCGCGCAGTAGGACGCGATGCTCGGCCTGCGTCTCGCGGTCCAGCGGCGCGCGCAGTGTGATGATGCCGCTGTCGGGCGCCAGCTCGAAGGCGCCGCTCGTCTCCTCCACGAACGAGTAGCGCACCAGGCGGTTCTCACCGAGGTCTGCGTCCGTGGCATGTACCTGAGTGTAATTAAAAAGTAGGTCTACTTACTGAACATTATTGAAACAAACCTAACCTAACCTAAGCCTAACCTAACCCAACAACTTTTTGTCCGCCACAGCTTGATTACTTTTGTTTGAAAGGTATCACAGTCACGTGTCTCTGTGTCAAAGCACATCAAATACTGTTCCAGGATTATTTATTTATTTCAAGTCAATTTGGTCTACTTACAGAACATTATTGAAACAAACCTAACCTAACCTAAGCCTAACCCAACGTAACAACTTTTTTTTATCCACCACAATTTGACTACTTTTGTTTGGAAGGTATCACAGCCATGTGTCTCTGTGCCAAAGCGCATCAAATTCGGTTCAAGGGTTCTCTATTTAATTCAAGTCGAATATGTCTACTTAGCCTACTTGGGGATCGAACTCGCAAACCATGGATTCTTTTGGAAATCTGATATCATTAAAAAAAAAAAAAAAAAATACAAAAAGTAAATGTTCGAGCTGAGGTTCGAACTTGCAAACACGTTTTCAAAGGACGACCGCTGACCCGCCAGGCCACTTACGTTAGGGACAAATAGACTAAAATAGCTGCTCTATTCTAATCATATCATCATGTATGTTTACAGTTGTCAAACAATTGATGAAAATGGACTGAAATATACATGTAATGCAATATTGCTCATCCCCCTAAGTTATTAGCGCAATAATTTGTAGCCTATATGTTATTCCAGATTATAATCTATCTATGCAACAAATTTCATCCAAATCCGTTAAGCCGTTTGAGCGTGAAGGAGTAACTAACATCCACACATACACAAATTACATACAAACTTTCTGCTTTATAATATTAGTAGGATTGAACTTGGTTCTCATTTCACATTTATGTTTTTGATGGAATTACAACGAATATAGACTTAATATCTTAGTATTATATAATTGCATAGTACATGTGTGAGTACTATGTACTGTAAAGCTACCATTTACATTTGGTTATCTTTCATTTCGTTCTCTCGTGCCGAGAGGATGTATGACTGATGGGAAATCAGTCTCCAACGCCAACCTCAGTGGAACGGGCAACCACTGTTGTATTTGCCTTCTCCTGGGAATAGGCGTCACCCCAGGTAGCGACCTTTAAATCGTCCTCACTCGTGGGAACAAAATGAACAATTTAAATACCTCTGAAAATATGATAAAATTAGATAAGAATAACTCAAAAACTTTGACTCAACAACTCTTCCACAAAGGAATGTTTATGAATCGGCCAAGATCAAGTTCCTTTAGCGGAACATCTAATCAAGACAAAGTGACCATTGATCTATCAGATGAAACAGATAGAGAATCCGAAGAACAACAGTTCACAGAAGTGTACTATGGCAAAAGGCAAAGATCCAGCCCAGACGCAATAACGCGTAGCCAAAAACAAACAAAATTGAGTTACTGGCTAGCAGCACCAGCAGTACCAACATCCAACAGTTTCACAGGGCTCGACGATATAGAGCAAGCAGATAAACCTGAAATACAAGCACCAAAATCTATAAGACCCCCACCACTGTTTATTGACGGCGTCAAAAATATCCAACCTTTACTAAAATTATTAGAAGAAGTTGCAAAAGGAGAGTATGAAACTAAAGTACTAAGAAGCGACAGAGTTAAAATACAACCGAAAACAGCAGAATCATACTCCACTATTTACAAAGAACTGAAAGCTAAAGACACAGAATTCTTCAGTTACCAGCCTAAACAAGATCGCAGCTTTAGAGTGGTGCTCAAAAATTTACACGCTTCGACAGATAAAGAAGAAATAAAAATAGCTATTGAGGAGCTTGGCCATAAAGTAACAAATGTCTGGAACATCCAAAACTCAAGAACAAAACAGGCGTTACCGATGTGGAACATCGAACTAGAATCCCGTGAAAATAATAAAGACATATATAGCGTAAAATCTCTTTTACACTGTCGCATTTTGTTTGAATCACCCAGAACAAAGCGAGTAATCCCTCAATGCACTAATTGCCAAGATTATAATCACACACAAAAGTTCTGCAATAGAAAGCCCAGATGTGTCAAATGTGCAGGTTCGCATCACACTTCACATTGCCCACGGAAAGAAAGATCTAACCAAGTCAAATGCGTCCTCTGCGAGGGAAACCACCCAGCTAATTACAAAGGCTGTACAGTCTACAAGGAGCTGTTGAAAGTCCGATATCCTCCCCCAATCACCCAAAACAAAAGAAGACTTATAAGCGTTGAACAAGCACCTACAAATAAAACAACAAATAACGGAAAATTGTATGCATCAGCCACAAAAGAGCTCCCCAAACAACCTACGACGCAAACCGCTAACGTCGAAGATGACAACCAAAAAACCAACGAACTCAAAGCCATCACAGAGACACTTGTTGCCCTGATGAACCAAATGCTAATTATGACCCAAACGTTAAACGATCTAATCTCAAAAATGTCATTACATTCACAGCACTAAAAATAGGTGTATGGAATGCTAATGGCTTGTCAAATCACTCGGAAGAGTTAAAAATATTCCTTAAAATTCACCACATAGATGTTTTACTAATCTCAGAAACTCACTTCACATCCAAAAGCTACTTCAGGATACCTGGATACAACATGTACCACACTAACCACCCTGACAACAAAGCACATGGAGGATCTGCTGTACTCATCAGGTCTAACATCAAGCATCATGTTCTACAAGACTACTGTAAAAACTACATCCAAGCAACAAACGTCGTAATAACGGACTGGATCAGTGACATTACAGTATCGGCCCTCTACTGTCCGCCGAGATTTACTATCAAGGAAACGGAATTTAATGACTTTTTTCAATCCCTTGGAGACAGATTTATTGCGGGAGGTGACTATAATGCCAAGCACACGTTTTGGGGTTCTAGACTTGTTCTACCCAGAGGGCGAGAACTCTTTAAATGCATCCAAACAGGAAATATGAACGTGATATCGTCTGGTCAACCCACTTACTGGCCAACAGACAAAAGAAAAATCCCGGATGTTATCGATTTTTGTGTCAGCAAAGGAATCGTAAATAACAATATATCGTGTCGGAGTTGCTGGGATCTGTCCTCAGACCACTCTCCAATCATAGTAGAACTACACACTACCGCCCAAGAATGCGCCAAAAAATGCGTTCTGCATAACAAAAGAACTAACTGGCTCCTATTTCGAGAGCTCATCGACAAAGCATTCCAGGAACCAGTTAGTCTAAAAACTGAAGACGAAATAACAGAAGCTGTTCTGTACTTCAACAACAGTGTGCAGGATGCAGCCTGGTCTTCAACCCCACCACTACCACATAGAAGCACGGACAACTATGTAGCGAAACATATATTAGATAAAATAATCCAAAAAAGGAGTATGAGGAAGCATTAGCAGCAAAGCAGAGACCCTGGTGTGAAAAAACAAATCAATCACATCAACAGACAGCTGAAACACAGTTTAGACAAGGATCGTAATGACGGATTTCGTAATTATCTCACTGGCCTGGATGCTACTGCTTCCTCAGATTATTCATTATGGAAAGCCACCAGAAGACTGAAACGGCCTGTTAATGTTTCTCCTCCTATAAGAAAATCTGACGGTTCCTGGGCACGGACGGACCAAGAGAAAGCCAAAACCTTCTCGGAACATCTCTCAAAAGTCTTTATTCCTCACCCATATGAAATTACTGATTATTTGAATACTCCTAAAAATACGGAGGAAATGCCCTTAAAATTTACAAAGACAGAAGTTGCCCGAATCATAAAAAAATCGGACCCAAAAAAGTCACCAGGATACGACCTTATTACAAACCGCATATTACAAGAACTACCAGAATCTGGCATAACTTTTCTGACGTCATTATTTAACGCCATGACAAGACTGCAGTTCTTTCCCCTGGAGTGGAAGGTTGCGCAAATTATAATGCTACTGAAACCAGACAAACAACCAGAAGAAGCGAAATCATATAGACCCATAAGCCTGCTACCTATCCCATCCAAAATATTTGAATCTCTACTGCTGCAACGAATTCTACCTATACTCAAAGAAAAAGGACTAATTCCTGACCATCAGTTTGGGTTCCGCAGCAAACATGCCACTGTCGACCAAGTGCACAGACTAGCAAATAAGATCATGGAATCACTGGAGGCAAAGGCTTACTGTACTAGTGCTTTTTTGGACATATCTCAAGCGTTTGACCGCGTTTGGCATGCAGGTTTGCTTTTTAAATTAAAAAACGCCCTACCAGATCACCTGTACGGAATACTAAAATCATTCCTACAACAGCGCCAATTCATAGTACAAAGTGGGGAAGCACTATCTGATCTTTGTCCCATACAGGCAGGAGTGCCACAGGGTAGCGTATTAGGTCCCATACTCTACTTACTGTTCACTGCAGACTTGCCGACATCCGAATCACTAACTACTGGAACCTTTGCTGACGATACCGCCATACTAGCTGCACATAGTGACCCAAAAATTGCCTCACAAATACTCCAAGAAGGACTAAATGACATATCAGACTGGCTTAAAAAGTGGCGGATAAAAGCCAACGAAACCAAATCAGTCAATGTTACGTTTACATTAAGAAGAGGATCCTGCCCTCCAGTCACACTAAACAACATTGAAGTCCCACAAGCAGATCATGTGAGATATCTTGGATTGCATTTAGACAAAAGACTTACCTGGCAAAAACATATTTTCACTAAGAGGAAGCAACTTGATATCCAAACACGAAAACTTTACTGGCTCATAGGGCGAAAGTCTCAACTATCTCTCGAAAACAAAATACTTTTGTACAAGGCAATACTGAAGCCCATCTGGACGTACGGGATCCAATTATGGGGCACCGCTTCTCACTCAAACATAGAAATCATACAAAGGTTTCAAAATAAAGCTCTGCGTATGATAACCAACGCGCCCTGGTTTGTACCCAACGAACTACTACACCGTGACCTACGAATGCCCACTGTGGAGCAGGAAATCGTACGCCATACCAAGACCTATAAAGAACGGATCCAACAACACCCAAATACTCTGGCTCGGCCACTAATGGAGAATCACAACAAAGTGCGACGATTAAAGCGCAAAATACCTCAAGACCTAATCCAATCACAGTAAATATAACTACTGTCTAAACAATGAGGATGTGACACAGGTCACATACTGAGCGAGCCAGCGATAGCACCAACCAACTAACTGCTGAATGTCCCATGAAGGAGACAGATTGTAGTAAATAATTATAAAAAAAAAAAAAAAAAAAAACTTTCATTGACTTGAATTTGCCCTGGTGGGTGAGAGAATGTCATGCTCACTAAAATGTCTCGCTGATGGTGGCGGGTGTGTCGGGTCATTTAGCTTCCTTCAATATGGTTGAGCTGAATGGGGCTTATGTACGAGCTACGCTGTACATGCCACTTACTTGTCCTACTTATTGTGAAACGTTGCAGATTGCGTAGAGTCTAATCCAACATTAATTGTACATTATTACTTTAGAACATGTTATTTTTAGTAGCGATAAAACCTTTATACCAATCGGTTGTCTACTCAATCAACACAACATCCCAAAACACAACATTAACATAACATTTTCACTGTTGGGAGTACGCCCCAACATTGGTCCTTCGAGAAATTTAGTGTTGTGTAACTTATATCTTTTACGGTCGCGAATCGGTTGGACTGGTCTCTCACAAGCGACAAGTAACAATTGAGAAGGCGCATATCGTAGAAGAGAAAGGTTACACAATACCAAGAACCACGAGTGTGGAGCAACAGTCGACGCTCGGAACAGAAATGTTGAAGTCAACAAGAAAAACAACATAAACAACATGTCGTCAGCTGATTTATACCAGAATCAGAACGAACTCTACGACAACATAAAGAACATCGGAATAAATATCATGAAAGATGGTTGGGACAGAAAAAACCCCGACTATTTCAAACGCCGTATGGCAATGTTGGAAAAATTGTGGTCAGAATATCAATTCAATCATGACCGCCTGTCTACGGAGCAAAGTGCAAGCCATCCCTACTTTACGAATGACTCCTATAACCGAATGCTGCAGTGCTACAATGAAGTAAAGGAGCTTATTCTTCAAGAACACCAACAACTCACGACCCTCGCTCGTTCTCCAAGGGAGCAGTCGGTACAAACAAAAACATTGGGAGGTGCCAACCAACAAACAGGGGAAGGTACCTCAGATCAGACAAGACAAGAACAAGAAGCCTTCAAGAGTGAGGTGGCAGAACAAGCTAGGGATACCAACCAAGATCATCAAAACAGAGAACCATCACCTCCTCCTGCTCGGCAAGAACAACAGAAACCCGCGAAAAAGCAATTCCATGAACTTAAAAAGGCTATGAATACCATAATGTGGTGCGGCGCTCAACGTGAGAAAACAACACCAAAACTAGAGATACCTGTATTCAACGGTAACTACAACCAGTGGATCCCGTTTAAAGACCTTTTCACAGAAGCAATACAACCATTCCCTTTCATCTGCTCAGAAGATGCAGTTTCTGAAGAGTAAGGTTCAAGAAGAAGCAGAACGCTTGATTCAACACCTACAGATAAGTTGTGATAACTACCTCGTGTGTTGGGATATCCTCAATCACCGATATAATAACGAGGAACTTATCTTCACATCGCACATGAACATGCTTTTCAATCTGCCAAACATGCTAAAACAGTCAGTGGCCCAAATAAAGAAAATCCATGACGTCAGCATAGAATGCTTACATGCGATAAAGAATTTAGGAGCGGATGTCGACACTTCGGATCCGGTTCTTGTACATATACTATCGCAGAAATTAGACGCACACACACATTCAGAATACAATGATTCGCAAAAAAATTGCCGAAAGCTGCCAATACTGAAAGATCTGTTAGAATTCCTAGAAGCGAAGTTTACATCGTTGAAAGCATCACGCCCCAAACAAGAAAACAATCAAAAACCAAATACGTCATCGAGTCAACATTCAAATTCATCGTACTCTAAAAAACAATACAGCAGTAATCAAGCAACTAGCAACAAGAAAATTACGAAATCGTTCCATGCGTCAACATTTCGATGCCCTCTTTGCGATGACGAACATGGAATGTACAATTGTGAAAACTTTTTAGAAATGCCAAATCACTTAAAACTTAGCACAGTAAATAAAATGAACCTCTGCATAAATTGCCTGTTCAGCCATAACGGAAAAACATGTATATCAGCTCACCGATGTCGCAAGTGCGCGGGTCAACATAACACATTGATTCATGATGCATGTATTAAGAACAAAACAGAAAAACAAACAAATTCTTCTTTGAGTTTGAAAACGTTACGTGCAATCACTGTTCGTTCAGAATATAGAATGGTGTGCACTCGTACCTTGGCGACTAGAGTGCCGAGGTCGGCGTCCTCGGGCAGCGTGACGCTGTAGGTGTCGGCGGAGAAGCGCGGCGCGTTGTCGTTGACGTCGTCCAGCGTCACCAGCAGCTCCGAGCTGCACTCCCAGTCCGGCCGCTCGCGGTCCTGCGCGTGCGCTCGCAGGCGGTACGCGGCGCGCGCCTCGCGGTCCAGCGCCGCCGCCACGCGCACCTCGCCCGTCTGCTTGTGCACGCCGAAGTGCTGCGCCATGTCGCCCGACAGGTAGTAGCGCAGGCGCGCGCCGCCCGGCGAGTCCGCGTCGCCGGTCTCCAGCGTCATGACGAGCGTGCCGTTCGCCGCGTCTTCCGGCAGCCGCGCATAGTACCGGTAGCGGAGACAGTACGGTGGATTGTCTGCGGACGGAAACGGCCGGCGTGAGAATTGGGCTCGAACGGTGAAAGTTTACGAAGTGGACGATGACTCACCGTTAACATCGAGAACATTAATGCGGACGCGCGTTTGCGCCGTGAACTTGCCGTCCGTGGCGGCGACTCGCAGGTCGTAGAGCGGCTCGGTCTCGCGGTCGAGCTCGCGCGCCACGTACAGCTCGCCCGAGGCGCGCAGCTGGAAGCGCGCGCGCGGGTCGCCGTCGGCCACGAAGAACGCGAGCGGCGAGCCCGCCGCGTCCGCGTCACGCACCTCCAGCCGCGCCACCACCGTGCCGGCCGCCGCGTCCTCGCGCACCTGCACGTCATCACATATTTTTTTAAGATACAATATGTCTAACTCGTCGGACGGAGGCGGCGAGAGCCTCACCTCGGCGTCGTACTGCTCTTCGCGGAACTCGGGCGGGCAGTCGTTGTAGTCGATGAGGCGCACGACGAGAGTGCCGCGCGCCACGCGTCTCGTGGCGCCGCCGTCGCTGGCCAGCAGCGCCACGCGGTGCTCGGCGCGCGCCTCGCGATCGAGCGGCGCCAGCGTGGTGACCCAGCCGGTGTAGGGGTCCACGGCGAACAGTGCGCCGGCGCCCGAGCTCTCCGTCGCGAGAGAGAAGCGCACTTCGCCGTTGGTTCCAGAGTCGGGGTCGTCCGCCATCACTGTTATGTTACATATAATATATTATCCTTTAGTGTCAACGAAAGTGTCGAAGTTCAAAAGCCTATTGCGCTCTCATTTGAACCGACATTTACCTTGCGACCGTCACCTTTTATGTTTCGCTATAAACTGTTACTGTACTATTACTTGTAGAGTAGTTACTACTGCACTATTGTGTTACTACCAATGTGTTATTAAATAAGTATAATAGTGATTGATGGTGCTAAACTCGTCACCATTGTCATCGACATGCTAAGAGAAGAATAAATGATATGCCTTGAATAATTCAAAAGTTGGTAAAGACTCAAGATTGACAATTCGTAAGTGAATTGTAGCAATGAGGGCTGCTCACACTGCACGAGGCTGGAGTGCGGCGGCGTGTTCTCGGCCACGTGCACGACGTAGGGCTGCGAGTGGAAGGAGGGCGCGTGCTCGTTCACGTCCAGCACGTGCAGGCGCGTCGTCAGCAGCGTGGCCGGCGCCGGGCTGCCGCCGCCCTCCGCTATTATACCTGACACATACACTATTTCAATTTCTTATTACCTATACTTTTATCGATCTTTTTCCTCGAGATTTACAGGGTCAAATAAAATGGGCATGCGAAAGTATGGATACGTTTTTGGGGATTCTGACCGCAAGTTACTTGAAAGGTCGCGCTCACCTATGAGATGTTCCGCGGCGGTCTCGCGGTCCAGCTGGCCGGAGAGAACGAGGCGGCCAGCGTCGTCGACGGCGAACAGGTCGCGCGGCCACTGCGCGGGCGCCAAGCGGTAGCGCGGCGCGGGCCCGTCGGCGCGGAGCTGTGCCACCAGCGTGCCGGGCGCGGCGTCCTCGCGCAGGAACAGGTCGGCGGGCGGCGCCGTGACGCGCGGCGCCTCGTCGCCGGCGCCCAGCACGAACACGGACACGGGCGCCTCGCCCGCCAGCCCGCCGCCGTCGCGCGCGCGCACCCACACCTGCACGCTCCGCGACGCTGCCGTGACACACAGGTGAGCGCCCGCAGCCGGCCGAGCGAGCGCGTCGGTCGGCCGGGGCACGATATCTTTATCTTACCGAATTCCGTGGCGTCCCGTGCGAACGAGAGCGCGCCGGTGTGCGGGTCGACGGTGAAGAGCCCCGTGGCGTCGGAGCGCACGTCGCCCTCGTACACGGAGTAGGTGAGGCGCGCGTTCTCGCCGGCGTCGGGGTCGTGCGCGGTCAGCGTGAGGAAGGGCAGGCGCGGCGCGCGGTCGGCGCGCACGGCGGCGCGGTACTCGCGCAGCGGGAAGGCGGGCGCGTTGTCGTTGAGGTCGGCCACGCGCACGCGCACCACGGTGTGGCGCAGCAGGCCGCCGCCGTCGCTGGCGGCCACCGGCACCTCCCACTCGGCGCGCTGCTCCCGGTCTAGCGGCACGCGGCTCGTCAACGCGCCGCTCGTCGCGTCTATCGCGAACGTCTCCCGTAGACGAGCAGACGGAATCGAATAAGTCACCGTTCCGTATTCGCCGGCGTCTTCGTCGTATGCCTTCACCTACGAAAGTAGAATATGGAAATTGTTTCGATGAGCTTTTTTAATAGAATATCACGACAACAGTCACATTACTAGTGCACCCGTCAGGAGTAAAGTGTCGGTACCGTAGTAAGAAGCAGTGGTGGTGGTTGATTTTCGAGTGCTCTCGCTTCGTGCACGAGATGCGGGAAGTGCGGAGGCGCGCGGTTGGCCGGCGCCAGCGACAGTTTGACGCGGGCGAAGGCGGCGTGCGCGCCGTCCGACACCGACACGTTGAGCGAGCGCAGCGCCGCGCCGGGCGCCGGCCACGCGCGCGGGTTGGCGAGCGTCAGCACACCGGTGCGCGCGTGCACGGCGAAGGCGCGCTGGGCGGCGCCCTCCAGCGCGTACCGCAGGCGCGACGCGTCGCGTACGTCCGGGTCCCACGCCGCCACGCGCGCCAGGGCCGTGCCGCGCGCCGCCTCGCCCGACACCAGCGCCGGCACCACGCTCCGCTCCATGCGCGGCGGGCTGTCGTTCACGTCGTCCACTGCGAACGGATACAACTCGAGCTTAGTAACAGTGTGCGAGTGTGGGCCTGCACGACACAACGATCGGGGTCCTCACCGGTGATGAAGAGATGAGCGGTGGTGAGCAGAGGCGGCCGGCCGGCGTCCGTGGCCGTCACCAGCAGATGGTAGTGCGCTCGAGTCTCTCGGTCGAGCGGGGTGGCGACGCGCACTGCACCCGTTTTGGGCTCTACGGTGAAAGCTCCCTCGGCTGCAGATTCTATTTCGGCAAGTGTGTATGTCACTTCACCGTTTTCGCCTGTAAGGAAGATGTAATCCGTTAAAACGCGAGGCGCTCGGGGCGGGATCGGGGCGGGCACGCGGCCGGCACGCGTCGTACCGGTATCGTTGTCGGAAGCGTGCACGGTGACGACGAGCTCCCCGACGGCGGCGGCCTCGGACACGGCGGCGCGGTACACGTCGTGCGGGAACTCGGGCGCGCAGTCGTTGACGTCGAGCACGCGCAGAGTGACGGCGGCGTCGGCGTAGGCGCCGGTGACGCCGTCCGTGGCGCGCAGCACGAGCTCGTGCGCTTGCGCCGCCTCGTAGTCCAGCGCCGCGCGCGCCACCAGCACGCCTGCGCGTCACACACGTTAGCACGAGAGGCGAGCGCGAGCGCGAACATTTCATTCATGTGCGCTCATTAAATACGAGTCAAAAACTCTGAACTGTGTTTTTCAATTCATGCTTTAACTTAAATACCAAGCTTCACACTCGAGTGTCCAGATGACCGGTAGCTATAAAGGGTGTAAACAGACTCTTAACGAAGCCGAAAGGCACTTGTTCTCCTCGTCATTGCGATCATTTTTTTGTTCTAGACCATACCTGGGAACCTTCTAGTTACGGAGATAAATTGGGGGTCAAAGTTCCAACTTTTTCACAAATACATGTTATTAATGAAAGATTTTTACTTTAAACACCTCCAGGACCCCCTTACTATTCAATCCATCCATCAGCACAATGTTTTAGTGCGTTACATTGAGTCCTACTGTAAAACGTGACTTTTCAGCCCAAAAAAAGTCGTTTACCAGCACTAAATTGTGCGTATAGTTACTTAGTTTGATGTACATAATGCTTGGTTGACGGCTTCGTGAAGAGTCTGTTTACACCCTGTATAATAGTGATGAGTTGATGACTAGTCTACATGCCCATGATGCAGATGAATAGGGGAGAATATGACCAATGACGCCACTTCACGGCTCAAACTAAGTTAAGATAACCTCAATCAAATCAATAAGATGATCGTGACTACAATCAGATTAGGTATTCATGCGAACCAAAAATTGGTACCCACTACATGAATTCAACATATTTTTTGGATTTGCCTGAAACTGTTAGATACTGGCAACGTGGCAACATATCAAGAGTCAACAACACGTAAGTAGTAATTGTTAAAATGTTTAGAACAATTTGAACATGAACGGAGGCGAACAGCGACAGCGCGCAAGAGAGGGGCAAGCGAGCCATGCGCGGGGAGGTGCGGGGGGGTGCGGGGAGGTGCGGGGAGGTGCGGGGAGGTGCGGGGAGGTGCGGGGAGGGGGGGGGACCTCTGTATATACTCACATGGACTATTGCCTCTGTCGGGTGCTGCGGATAAAACCAACATGTTAGTAACGCAGTCAGTGCGGCCGCCACCTGCGCCCTGTGAGGCGCTCTATCCGCGGGGGCTCGAACCAGATCTTACACAAACTTCACTCCTACCTACCTACCTATTCTGACTACTATACACTATGCATTCCTGACTCTTTTAGTTTATTGGGTGTGGTGTGTTGGTTTCAGGGGTTGTTCTAGAACATAAAGATATGAATTAACTTAAGTAGGTGCATTGATCTCTGAATGTTTCAACTTTATGAACTAAAAGAAAAAGTCATCATCGTCATAATTCTCTTGCCCTTGTCCCAATTTGTTTGGGGTCGGCGCAGCATGTGTTTCCATACTTGTCAGCATCATCAGCAGTCACCTCCTTTCTAGCTATATCATACTATACAAAAAAGTATGTTTTTAAATAATGATCTACCCTTTTCCTAAAAAGGATAATAATGGAGTTATTCATAATATCCGGGCAGGACCACTTGGTCCATAACACACATAAAAGGAGAATTTGTGTGACTGACATATCAGCGCACAGCTGACCATGCTCACATGCTGGCACTAGGCACATGAAAGCGCTTCCTTTTACAATGAAGGGTAATACTTAGAAGGGCTGCGGGCTGTTCGAAAGAGATACCGCGGCCCTGGAACACAAAGGGCAAGGAAGGAACATGGATGGGTTTTAGTCAGTACAAGTCTGACACTCCCTTCCGCTCTGCCCGGAGCGGGAGAAGTGATTTGATGATTACCCATCCGTACGCAAAATACGCGCAATGGACGTGGAGTTGCGGACACCAGCCCGTTATACAATACAATACAATACAATACAATACAATACCCATCCGTAAAAAAAAAGAAGGGTGATACTTAGAAGGGGGATATAGAAATATAACCTTTAGTACCACTAAAAAGGGTAAAAGGTTTTTTTCAAAATATTATTTCTAGAGTTTATAAACTTGAAACTTAGCATAAATACATCATCATCAGCCTATAATGTTCCCACTGCTGGGACACAGGCGTCCTCTCTATGAGAGGGGAATGGGCTATAATCGACCACGCGGGCCCAGTGCGGATTGGTCGATGTCACATGTCTTCGAATTTATGGTTCTAGGACATGCCGGTTTCCTCACGATGTTTTCCTTCACCGGTTTTGAGAGCAGTGGTGATGAAATAAATTACAAAGTAATGCGCCTGCCTGGGTTCGCATAAATACATATTTAACTAAATATAAGAGTTTCACCTTCTTAGTTTTTCAAAACTACACTCAATGGTGATTCAGATGGTATTTTTGTGTGGAAGAAATTACATTTATTTATTGGATGAAGGTGGCATTGGACCGGACACGTTGGAAATCTATTGGGGAGGCCTATGTTCAGCAGTGGACATCAACGGGCTGATATGATGACTAAACACACGGTCCGTTGAATTTTAAAGCCGGTATATAAAATTAATAATTTTGATCTCCTAGCCTCAACTATGTTGGGCTTGGCTTCGTCTGACTGCCTATCTAACTCCTCAACTCAGTCTGGTTATAACGATACTCCTTGGTGAGACTGGTTTTCAGACTTTCAAACCACTGACTGACCCGTAACGATTGTCAAAGATCTGCAAATGACAGTCGGGACTAACGACTTAACGTGTTTTCTGAGGCACGGAGAAAACTCTTTATGTACTGGAAGGTAAGTAATACTATAAGGGGAACTATCCATAGACCGACATTGGCAATCGCTGCTAAACGTTGAAGATCGACCCACGCGACTATTTTTATATTTGTCAGCAGTTTAGAAACTAGCACATAGTTTCTTTTGGCTACTTGTCAGTCGTAGACATTACTAACGAAGAGACCTTCACATTCGTTTTATTTTGAATTTTAGTCTCTGTTGTGTTTCATTTTAGTATTATAACTATGAGGGAGAACGCTGTTGTCCGATATTAATATTATATAAATGTGTTTAGTTCAGATACAGATGTCTTATTTATTCATTTCTCATAGCCTAATAATGATAATATTATTTTGTTACTGTGATTGTGGAACATAAGGAATCTTTAATTATCTTATATGGAAGGGAGGGGGTGTAGTTATTGGTCTTGGAACTCGAAGATTATAAAAATATCGCATCCATTTTAAAATATGGTACGGTCATTAAAAGGTCACCTTTAAATTTCCCTTCATGCAAATACAAGTACAAACTCATGAACGGTTAGTATTCGTGCGCTACCACTCGCGACGTGCGGGACGTCGGAGGACTCACCCGTGTCGAAGTGGATCTCGAAGAGGCCGGCCGCGTCGTCCAGCAGCGTGTAGATGAGCTGGCGGCCGAGCGGCGACGTGGCCTGCAGCGGCGGCGCCAGCGCCTCGCCCGGCGCCGCGTCCTCGCGCGTCGCCAGCGCGTAGTGCGCGCGCGCCCAGGCCGGCGCCGCGCCGCCCGCCCACACGCGCACCGTGACGTCGGCCTCCGCGCCGCACGCCGGCACGCCGCCGTCGAACGCCGCGATCACCAGCGCGTACAGCTGGTTGTGCGCGTCCACGGTCTGCTTGAGCGTGATCTGGCCGCTGCGCCGGTCCACGCGGAACAGCTCGCCGTGGCCGCGCTTCATCTCGTAGCGCACCTCGCCGTTGTCGTTGGCGTCGGCGTCCACGGCGCGCACTCGCAGCACGGGCGCGCCCGGCTCGGCGCCCGCCAGCACGGCGGCGGCGTAGGGCCGCTCCACGAACACGGGACAGTTGTCGTTGACGTCGGTGACGGACACGTGCAGGCGCGCGCGGGCCACGCGCGGCTCGGGCGCGGCCGCACTGCGCGCCTCCAGCAGCAGCGCGTAGGAGTCGCGCGCCTCGCGGTCCAGCGCGCGCCCCGTGCTGCGCACCGCGCCCGACGTCGCGCCCACCTGCCGCACCGAGCGCGTTAAGAGTTATACGTGTTATACTACGTTAGCTAGGAAAACTCTAACAATGTAGCCCGTAAGAACGTTACCTACTAAATGTCATACGTCTCGTGCGATACGAACACTTTTAATGATAGAACAAAATGATGATCTTGACTTATTCTCCACCAGTGTTCCCAAACTGAAAAAAATACTGTGCAAAAACTTTTTTGAAGTTCACTAAAACCTTTTCTTAGTTCTCTCCGATTGCTTACTTATTCTTACTTTCTCTTGCCTGTCTACTGTTTCTTGTGCTACCCTAATATTGTCAGTGAAAACTTTTAATTGGCCATCTTTTACTAACTGTCAACTATCTGTATCCTAGCTGTAAGTTTTCTTAAGGAATAAAATAAAAATAAAATAAATAAAATAATATGTGTGGAGGCGGCGCCGCCCGCCGCTGCTGGCTGTGCCGGTGGCCAGGACCAACCTTCTAGATAAAACACCATTGACACGCGCAATTCGGGCTATTAACGATCTTCACGTGAAGATCGATGTTTTTACATGTAATTTTAATGAATTCGCAAAATTACTGTTGTTTATGTTATGTTATAGTATAAATTAGAGTAGGCTAAATGTTGCTGTTTTATAATTTAAGAATTGTATTTTTGTTTTAGTTAATTTTAATTTTAAGACCGCGCTATCGCATTAGGGATACACCTGTAATGATAGTTGTTTCATAAATAAATAAAATGTGCTAAGGTTTTTTTTTTTAATTAATCTTTTCATACATGCATCGAAACATTTTGCCCACTGTTGTACAGTTATCTGTGTAAATTTAAATTTAAATATCCGCACGTGTGCGGAAATATCTTATAAAATCCACGTGTGCATCCAGTGAATCGTAGTGCGATAAGAACCAGTTTTCGAGAAAGTGTATTGAAAAAAGAATTATTGTTCATTTATTTATGTGTATTTATTTATTGTTGTGCTTTTACAGGTAAAGAAAAGTTTTTTGTCAACTTATAATGTTTTGAAGAAAAATATTTTAAGTAGGAAGAAAATAACATTCGTATAAAGGAATTTGTTCGATTCTTGTCTAGTTTAAGGTAGTTTTAAGCTCCATTCATTGTATGCCTTTTACCCTCACTTCTGGCTGCTCACTCGTAGCCATCTTGGTGCTACATTGAGTCGACGTTCGACTACCGAAAGGGAAGCAGGATCGCCTTGCCGTGCACGCCGATTATGTCGATTAACATATCGTATACCTGACCTTTCGTCTACTATTGTAATATATTGCCTATTGATCATATCAAAACAGTCCTTAACATTAATTTGTGTGCGCCAACTATTCGGATCCGGAAAGAGTTTCTAGAAGCCCATAGTGACGGCACATCCAACCACGCGGCAGCGAGAAACACAAAACAAACAAAGATTCACAAATAAACATTGATTTGATTTTTAATTTGATTTGAGATGCATCTAAAGGAAACTAAAGGTCAGTGGAGTCTAATTACCTGTTATAGTCAAGGATCTGAATCTTAGTCGGTTTACACCATAATTATTCATATTATTGGATATCTCTAAAACCCTCTAAGTTCTCATACAGTCCACTACTCCAAATTAAAGGCCCACGTGCCACAGAATTCGTTTAGAAATTTGTCAGTTTTGGCGATGAGTTTCCTGTCGTACTTATTGTGTACTCACCTCAAACCCTTCGACGGGGTTTAATATCCGGAATTCGATATGTTCATTGAGCGCCGCACCCAGCACGTTGAGCACGGCGATCGTCGTGGGTTTCGTGGAATTTTCAACAACTGAGCCGTAGTAGTCCGACTTCTGGAAGGCGAGACCTGAGTTGTCGGCCTCGCGCACGCGCACCTCCACGCGCGCCGTGCTGGAGTACTGTCCGTCCGACGCGCGCACGCGCAGGCGGTAGGCGCCCGCCAGCTCCGCGCGCGCCACGCTCAGCACGCCGCCCGGCGACAGCGCGAAGGCGCCGTCCGCGTCGCCCTCGATGATGTCGTACTTGACGGAGGCGCCGGGCGGCAGGTCGGGGTCGCTGGCCGTCAGCGCGGTCACGGTCACGCCGGCCGACGTCGGCAACAACACCGTGGCTTCGTACACGGCCTGCGCGAACGTCGGCGGACAGTCGTTGACGTCGATCACGTCCACGATCACTCTCGCGACGCTGCCCGACGGTAGTCTCGGCGTACCCATGTCGATGACCTGCGAAGACGAGTGTCGTGAATAGCCCGAGCGACCGACGGCGACTCGCGGGGTGTCATCGTGCGGCGCACTCACCCGGACGCTGAACTCGTGGCGGACGGCGCGCTCGTAGTCGAGCGGCGCCAGCAGGTGCAGCGCGCCGGTGGTGGCGTCCACGCGGAACAGCGCGGCGGCGGCGGGCTGCAGGATCTCGTAGGCGCGCTGGCGGTGCGCGGGCCCGTCGGCGTCGTCCGTGCGCAGCACCAGCGGCGCGCCCGGCTCGGCGCCGGCGTCCGCCACCAGCGCGCCGGGCGGCGCCCCCTCGGACGCGCGGCCGCGGTACTCGCGGCGCTGCAGGCTCGGCGCCCACTCGTTGCGGTCCAGCACGTGCACCGACACGTGCGCCACGGCCGTGCCGCCGCCCTGAAGGATTCAAATATTTATCATACAGAAAAGGAAGAGAGGTTCTCAATTCGTCGGATTTTTTTTATGTATGTTCACGGATTACTCGAAGACACCTGAACCGATTTATTTATTTAGTACATGGAGGACTTAGGCCGCTTTCACACGGACTGCAACACAACAACCGCACGCAGTCTCTATATTCAACTGCATGCAGTTGTACGTTCGACTTCGTGCAGTCATGATACCAACTGCACGCGGTCGGCTGCAGTCGAGAGAAGTCAATATCAACTGTATGCAGTCGTGCCTTCAACTTCACATATTGACTTCTCTCGACTTTTTATCTTTACATCGATTTAAAAAAAATAAGGAAACTGACGTACACAGAAGGGACAGTAAGAAAATAAGAATAAAACTGAAAGTTCACATTAACCAACTCTGGACAGCGCTACCCGTCCAGATTTAGTCTAAGTACATCAAAACATAACGAAAGTGATTCAATAGCCATTTTTCTAAATTTGTTATGATTATGAGCGTAAATATCTAGATGTATAAAATGTGAGTTATACGTTTCTAACAATCGTCTGAGAGGAGCTCTCTCCCCAGCATTAGTTCTACACTTATCTGTGTAGAACAAGCGGGGTGCTCGCACTTCCCGCCGAATAAGTCCTAGGTACTACGTAATCTATTACAAATTTCCATACAATTAAACCTATTGTTGCATATGCCGTGCAGCATCATAACCATCAGCAGTGTACGTCTGTGCTCCAAGCTCAATATGTTATATTGTTTCATCAGATCCGCATAAGATTTCTTGGTGTGGTAACACTTATAATGTGTAGTGCGAATAAATTTTTTCTGTACCATTTCATTATGATCTTTGATGCGTTTTAACTTCGTCAGTTTTTATTGATTTGATAAAATAAAAAATAAGTATCCAATATTTCTCGTCTATCTGACGGATTTAATAGAATCATTTTTTTTTTATCTCAGGAAACATCCCTATAGTCGGGACCCATATTGGATAGGTTGATTTTAGTCTAGATTATTTACTGGGTCCCGACTGTTGTCTAATCTAAACTAATATTATAAAGGGGAAAGATTTGATTTTTTGTTTGTTTGTTTGTTACGCTTTAAGTCAAAATCTACTGGACCCATTTCAAAAATTCTTTCACTAATGGAAAGTTACAATATCAGTAGTAGTTGTGTCGGGGCGCTGCTAGTAGTCAATATGTTTCGTATTAGAAATTATTATTTGTTTTATTGTATGTGTGTATTGATAAACATATTCGTGTGAAGCTCGTGGTTAAATAATAACAGCCGTACTTGCGTCTGGTCTTGATCGTCTTGGTCTGTGGATGGGTGACCACCCCTACATACCGAGGTTCCTCCATGCCTCGGATAGCACGCTAAGCCGTTGATCCCGGCTGTCATTTGTAGATCTTTGACAGTCGTTACAGGTAGTCAGTGGGCCAAAAAGTCTGACAACCAGTCTTACCATGGGGTATAATATTACCCAGTACTAATTGGATTATGGAGGGCAGGTAGGCAGTTACTGCATGTAAAATACTGGTATGCAGCTGCATCCGGTAAGGTTAGGTTTGGTTGGGAAAAGGCAAAGCGGATGATGATTGATAATGAAATTATCTTAATGTTGTAGTAATTAAATTGCTTTCTACACTTGTGGACTGAACTTGTTTTTTTCTATTATTATATTATTGCTTGTTTTTTTTTCACTTAGGTATGAATTTAATTATATATTTTTTATTTTTTTTTATCTAGACTGCTGTCTTTTTTTTATTATAATCTAATATTTATGAACTCATATTTTATTTATTTAGGTGTACATGTATCACTTTAAAGTTCACAAAGCTACCTAGTCATCCGCGCGTATCTTGTATACTTAGATGAATAAATAACATATTGTTAATACCCATATCGTACTTATCAAAATATTTCTTTTTGTTGTACTTTGAACTATAGCGTCTCACAATGTTGTTTTTTTTCACGTCACCTATCTAAGAACACTTGCGTTACCAAAACCATTGGCGTATCTAGAGATATTTTCCAGGGGGGCCCTGGCCCCTGCCTTGTTCGAAAAATTTAGCACCCAGTTCGAATTTGATAGGCTTTCAGAAATTGTGTTAGTTTATAAAGAAAAACTGAAAAGAACTCAGAATCAGATAATTTTAGCACTACACCCTTTAGGTTATGATTTTGGGGGTCCTGTGACCCCCCCGCCCCTGAGAACGCGCCTGTGGCTAGACTTCATTCGGTTTCCTATTTACAGGTGGTCAATGAGCAGAGCACAGCTAGCATCGTAATTCATAAATGAAACAGCTTTACTTACACTTCCTATGTACGAGTAGGTACCTTGTCACTGTAAAGTCATGTTCATGCCTTACTTTACATGCTCGATCAGTCGAGTGCCTCACAAATTTGTCAAAAGCGTTCGTATCAGAATCACAAGGCCCACTACAAGGTGATGTCGTTACCAACTTGAAATTTTGAGCTATGTGTAGGGCATTTATTTTTTAAGTAGGTACTTCAATTAAACGATTAATTGGTATGTTTCGAGAATTATGTATTTCCAACCTAGAATCGGTAACCCAACATCCTGGGGTGGGTACCAGACCATTCTGGGGTGGCCACGGACCACCCCCCCCCCCCCCTAGCTACGCCAATGACCAAGACGAATCTAAACGATATCAACAACACAAAAAAGTGAAAAATTATTTTAGCTTTAGAAGTCGGGTGACAAAAAAAACTAAATGAAACAAACAAAAGTCACCACACGAAATCTTTTTTAGGAAACTTTGGCTCTGTTATGTCTAAGGCATCGAAATCCGGCCATTTTTCAGAACCGGCGTTTTTCGGTTTCGGGTTTTATCCAAAACCGGGTACCCGGGTCTTTCGGGTTTTTTCATTAATTTACAATATTTATTTAGAAGGCAGAAGGCAAACTCAACTCTGAGCAGAAATTGAAGGTTACCAACCTATGCCATAAAGTAGAATCTGACACCTCTCAAATGGCAGTGCTGTATCAGGCTCTGAAGCAGAAATCCCATCAAGCCCTCACCATAATCGATGACCTGAAAGAAAAACGCAACCTCACAGAACAAATTGCGGAGCTCAATCAGACGATAAAGGACTCTGGTGCTGTGGGAACTGCATCGTTTGCCGATATGGTGAAGAAGGGATCCAGTGATTTCGTTCGACCTAACAATTTAAGTTCCGTAGCAGTTTATCCCAACGATAAATTGAAGGCGAGTGACGAGAAAAAAAACCTCGTGCAAAACATCATACGGCCTGACGAAATGAAGTTCCATGTACGTGGTGTGCGGAAAACCAAAAATGGAGATGGCCGATAAGTTTCCAGCGATGTCACTGGAGACCTTTTTGACCGAAGTTAAATTTAGCCACCAATCTGGGAAAAAAGATGCATCGACCTGTAACTTTGTTATAGAAGTTCCAGCCATGATACGTAGAGCTTTGATATCTCAGGCAAGGCTTTTTATTATAAATTGGATTTGGCTTCCTGCCCTGTTAGAGACTTCACCATGGTTACCAGATGCTACAAATGCCAACAATTTGGTCATGCAGCAAAATCATGCAGAGAGATAAATTCTACGTGTGGTCACTGTGGAGAAGTAGGACACTCGATGTCTGAGTGCGCGAAGAAAGCGGACACCCCTAAATGTGCTACCTGCTCACGGTTTAAAAAGCCCAACAACCACAAAACCGGAGATGTTGAATGCCCAGCTAAGAAATTAGCAGAATATAGGTATATCAACTCCATCGACTACGAAGGAGCGTTGAGCGTCATACCCTAGTTAGACTTCCGCATTTGACGCATGTTGCTGACACAACATGGCAATAACAGACCACTGCGCTGACATACTTACCATCGATTTTATTTATTGTCTAAGCATATTAGTCGCTAGGCGCAAATATCGAATATAAACAAGTGCGCCTCGAATGTGTTTTGCAACCTAGTTTATAATTAATTCTGCTGACGTAAATATTTTCGTGTAACAATTATGTGTTTAGTTCTAAGTTAATAGAGTTCAAGTTAGTAAAAATAAGTTTGTCAATATGTAATGTTAAATTAAAAAAAAATACTGTCCTATAAATAGAATTTTCTTAGAGGTCCTCCAGCCTGTGATACAGGTTTATCCTAGTACAGGCATCACACATTATTGTACCAACATTGTTAGTTTTAGATTAAAATTGTATTTTACCTTCTGAGTTTTTGAATAAAGATTTATTATTATTCAAAAAATAATATTATTATTATAACAAAATCAATAAAACAAAATTTGATGATAAATCATGGAAAGGCATACTTGTGGGATATGAACCAAACGGTTATAAAGTTTGGAACCCAGAATGCGAAAAGTTTTCAGTAGTCAGAGATGTTATTGTGGACGAGACAAATTATCTGCAGTCCAGGCCTGCATTAAAGCCTGAAGAGAATGTTGAAAATTCTCGTATTGAAACTGATATTAAATCTAAATCAGTGTCAACAAATTCTCGAAGCTCTGAAAATTCAAAATCAGATCAGTCCAAGTAAAATTCGCAAAGTAAACCATGATATTGCAGAGTCTGAGCAATTAGTTAATAATTCGACAGAAAACACACAAGACAATTGTGAACTTAGGCGGAGTGATAGGCTCAAAAATCGACCACCAATTTCGTATCGCGAAATCGAAAATTATGATTATTTCATGTGTGCTCAATCAATTCTGTGCCAAGTACCGAGTTCATGTAAAGAAATTGAAACTCGAGATGACAAAGCTAAATGGGAAACCGCAATTAAAGAAGAGATAAATTCTCATTTAGTAAACAAAACATGGACTATAGTACCACAGCCAAATGACAAAAATATTGTTGATTGTAAATGGATTTTTACTATCAAGAATGATGAATTTAGAAAACCTTTAAGATACAAGGCTCGTCTTGTTGCTAGGGGCTTTAGCCAGGAATATCTTACTGATTACAATGAAACGTTTGCACCTGTTGCAAGAATAGCTAGTTTCCGTATTATAATCAGCTTTGCAAATCAATTTAATTTACTTGTTCATCATATGGACTTAAAGACCGCCTTTTGAAATTAAAATTAATTATTAAATTATTAATATGAAAATACCTGAGGGTATTTATAACAAAGTTAATAATGTATGTCAATTAAATAAAGCACTGTACGGGCTTAAACAAGCAGCTCGGTGCTGGTTTGAAGTATTTGAACAAGCTCTCAAAGAAAAAGGTTTTCAAAATTCACCAGTCGATAGATGTATATATGTATTGAACAAAGGAGATGTTCGTAAAAATATTTAAGTGGTACTCTATGTCGATGATTTAGTAATAGCATGCGCGGAAATTGAGACCATGAATAGTTTTAAAAGATATTTAATGAGTAGATTTGAAATGTCAGATTTAAAAGAAATCAAACTATTTCTTGGCATTCAAATTTGTAGATGCAATGAGACAGTTATGTTAGATCAGAGTTCTTACATAAAAACTGTTCTTAGCAAATTTAATATGCAGGATTGTACACCTGTCAATACACCTTTGGAAAATAAACTTAATTATGAGGCATTGAACAGTGAAGAGAAATATAATGCCCCATGTCGAAATGTTATTGCCTGTTTAATGTACATTATGCTATGCACTCGTCCAGACTTAAGCACATGTGTTAATACACTCAGTAGGTATACTAACAAAAATAACCAAGAACTGTGGCAATGTCTTAAGAGAGTGTTAAGGTATTTGAAAGGTACAACTGATTTAAAATTATGTTATAAGAGGAAAGCATATAGTAATGTTTTGAGTGGTATGTAGACTCTGATTGGAGTGGAAATGATACTAGAGATACAACGGGGTATTTGTTTAAGTTATTTGATCATTGCACTATAACATGGAGTACAAAGAAACAAATGTCAGTGGCTGCCTCATCTACCGAGGCTGAATATATGGCTTTATATGAAGCTGTTAGAGAAGCTTTGTGGCTTAAGTCACTGGCAGTTAGTATACATATTTATATTGATAAGCCTATAATCATTTTTGAGGATAATAATGGCTGCATAAGTATTGCTAATAATTAAAAAAATCATAAGCGATCGAAACATATCGATATTAAATATCATTTCTCCAGGGAACAGATTGAGGAAAATGTAATAATATTTAATTCTATCCCCACAGGACAACAACTAGCAGATGCTCTAACAAAACCATTGCCTGCGATCACATTTCAGGCTATGAGAAGAAAACTGGGTTTAGACTGTTTTAGAGTAAGATTGTTTAATTATTGTGATTTAAATTGTTGATATCAAATTACATAGATATGAAATGGTCTGATTAGGTTTTTCTGGGTCTTTCCTAATCCTATGCAATAAATGTTGGACCATAATGAATACTCCCAGCAAATACTAGGATGTGTATATGTTCTGAATAAAAGGTACTTGTATTGATTAGTTTTATGTTTGTTTAATGGCGATTAATTTTGAGGGGGCGTGTTGATTTATTTTAGGTTAGTTTGTTAAAAATTAATCTTTCAACTAAAATCAATATTTAATATGATTTATTTTTGTAACTTCCGGTTGAAGCATTATAATATTTAAAATATCGGTAACCGGTAAAAATGTTATATATATTTCGCTTTGCCTAGAGGAGACTCATTCTTGTTCTAACTGTGCTAGAAGTCAGACGTATACCTTCCAAGTAAGTTGAATATTAAAACAAACTTTAATAAGTGTTTGTGTGTTTGAATTATCACCCATAACCTAAATTCTAACAGGTTGTACTTCAAAGCAAGTTGCTGGTAGATAATCCTGGCAACGAGGTTGTGTCTATGCAAGTAATCTCCGTTAGCTAGATTTAGAACAACCAGAAATAATGTATCGGATCGATTCTCCCGGACGGAGGCATGCCCGACATATGTCAACCGTGTCATCCTTCACAATGTATTTCCGAAAGTTATTCGTCATCATGACTTCGTCTATTATTGCACAGACAAAACATTCGGTTTCCCCGAAGAGGTCACCGAAGCGCAGCCAAGATACGGACGGTTAGAATTCTACATCGGGTCCATGTAGGGCTCGGTAAAAGCGTCCGTGAAGCTCCTTGCCCTGCCATACCTCCTTGCGGTCATTAGTGTCTAATACTCTAGGTTTGCGCCAGTTCTCGTTAGCCAGGGAGAGCGGGGTGAGGCCCTTGTCCACTGCAATGAGACCACATCTCGGTGCATCCCCACGTCGGCTTCTAGGAAGTATTCCCTGAGACTGCATACCTCACGATTGTGCAGGGTCTTAGCATTTAAAAAGCCACGACCCTCGCATTTCCGTGGGATATGTAGTCTCATCACCGACGACCGTGGGTGATGCATCCGATTTGCGGTCAGCAGTAGGCGGACCCTCCTATCCATGGCATCAAGTTCCGTCTGAGTCCATTTGAGTATGCCGGAAGAATACATCAAAACCGGCAAGATCCAACCGTTGAAGGCGCGCACCTTATTTCCTCAAGTATCTTAGACCTGAACCCAATATTTATTTATTTTTAGGCTTCTCAAAATGAGTACACTGTTGATCCCACATATTGTTTCCGGTTGTTCTCGTCTTCCTAATGGTGAATACTTGCACAGACACAATGTAGTAGCTAGGATTATCCACCAGCAACTTGCGTTGCAATACAACCTTGTAGGTTCTGAAGTGCCATACTACAAGTATGTGCCCGACCCAGTTCTTGAGAACGGTCATGCCACATTGTATTGGTATCAATGAATGTATCATCACGGACAGGACTATTTTAGCAAATAAACCTGTTATAGTGTGCTGATAGATCGCCGAGAGCGCCGTACAATGATTATTGACATCACTGTCCCTCATGACTCATGTAATTTTTATTAAATATGTTTGGCCCAAAATTCAGCTACGCGACCTCTGCTCGCTGATGCAGTCATAAGATCGTCAAGTGCACAGGTGTCAGGCTATATAAATAATGCTGCGTTTGACATCTTTTTACTAATGCAATTTACCATGTTGATAGCGGTGACGGTCAAATTGTAGAAGTTCCGAGTCTCGTAGTCGAGGGGCGCGGCAGTGGCGAGTAGCCCGGCGGCCGGGTTGAGGCGGAACAGGCCCTCGCCGCCCTCCAGCGAGAACCACGGCGCGCTGGCACTGCGCACCTCCAGCGCCGCCAGCGCCGTGCCGCCCGGCTCGCCCTCCAGCACCTCGCACGCCAGCTCGGCCGCGGCGAAGTGCGGCGGCGCGTCGTCCGGCTCCACCACCTGCACGTGCAGCGGCAGCGACGCCGCGCGCGCGCCCGGCGGCGGGTTGGCGGCGCGCACCGTGAGCGTGTAGTCGCGCGGGCCCGCCGCCGGCAGCGGCCGCGCCAGGCGCACGTCGCCCAGCGCCGCGTCCACGGCGAACACACCCGCGTCGCCGCCCGCCAGCGAGTACACGATGCGCGCCGCGTCGCCCGCGTCCGGGTCGGCGGCGCGCAGCGCGGCCACCAGCGCGCCGGCGGGGGCGCCCCGCGCCAGGCGCGCCTCGGCCAGGCGCCGCCCCCACGCCGGCGCGTGCTCGTCGTAGTCGTGCACGCGCACCGTCACGCGCGCGTACGCCCGCGACGCCTTCGGGGCTTGATCGCGCGCCCACACGGTCAGCTCATGAACCGCAGCGCTCTCTCTGTGATTCAATAAAAGAAAATGAGGAGAAATCGCGCGTTATTGGCTGGTTATTGTCACGGTGTTGGGTATCCATCGCTGACCTGTCGAGCGGGTGGGCCAGCTCGAGCACTCCGCTGAACTCGTGCAGACGGAAGAGCCGCGCCGAGGTGGGGGCGCGCGCGGCGTGCACGCCGTACAGCAGGCGGCCCGCGCCTCCCCCGCCCGCGCCCGCCGCGCCCCCCGCGCTCGCCCGCAGCGCCACCAGCGCCTCGCCCACACGCGTCGCCTCTGAAGTCTCCACGACATATTCTTCTTGTGTAAATGACACTCCACCTTCGTTTGCGTCATTGATAACGGTTATATTCACCTGGAAATCCGATCGGGCGAGTGGGTCACATGAAAGTTTATTGAACACTAGAATAGATAAGTCGTGGTGCGGTAACTTACCAGAGCGTACACTACGTGCAAGCCATCGGTGACAGAGATATTGAGTGTATATTGTGATTGCCGCTCCCAGAGCAGACGACGCGCCAGAACTAGGCTACCGTCTTCTCTTCCGATGTAAAATTCTTGCCGAGGGTCGCCATCTAAAGGTTTAGATTCAATTATCAATTTTATTTTGCGTCATTGTCGTGTTCTCGGTGTCTTTTATTCGGTGTTAGCGTGCCTATCTAAGAGAGTTTATACCCGATATCGTGTAGTACAGAGCATCGCCGTCGGGGTCGGTGGCCTGCAACACGGCCAGCAGGAAGCCGGGCGCGTCGAGCTCGGCCACCTGCAGGGGCGGCGGCGCGGGCAGCGCGGGGGCGACGCCGCCCCCCCGCGCCACGCCCCGCACGCCGGCACGCGCCACACTGCAGCGCGGCCGCGCGGCGCGGTCGCACGCGCGCACCTGCGGCACAGCACGGGACGCTAGTTGCCATCGATACGTGGAAGTGCCAGGGTAACTCGCGAAATTCTTACATTTTCATAAACTATTTCATGAAAAAGTCATTTAATGGGGTTTAAGGAACTTAGAGGGTAGGGTCGTATTGATGGTTTTAATAATTATAATTCTGTAACAACATACGTGTTACGGATGCGAATCATTGCGAATTTTATCAACATACAACCTGACACCGACCCTCAAATTGCAAAAAAAATGGTTATCTGTAAAATCGGTCTACGGACGATAATTTAACGTCATTAGAAAATATTGATGAAAAATTGCATCATTTTATGAATTGAATTGAATTATTATCACTGAATTATCATTATTTCGTATAATACTTAAATAGATGCGTCACAAGCCATAGGCCGATCGTGCCTCTCTATCGCTTGTTCCGCGCTCTCGCTTGCACAGTCGGCTCAGGCGGAACGTGACACGTTTTCGTGCGTGCAGCCGGTGCGGCGTTCAACGATTTATAAAATGTTATCACGTCAAAATTAAGAAAATTTGAATTTCGCGGGCTACCCTGGTGCTTCCATGTCTATCTTAAGTTGTTTGTAAATGTTCTAGCGGAGCAGTTAGGTCTCCTACCGTGACGTCGTAGGAGTCACCGGGCGCGAGCGCCAAGCGCGGCGCCATGTACAGGCGTCCGCTGTCGGCGTGCACGCGCAGCAGGCCGCGCGCGGGCCCGCGGGCACGCGCCCAGTAGCGCACGGTGCCGTTGTCGCCTTCGTCCGAATCGAACGCCACCACCTGCCGGAGGAAAGCACCGTGAGCTCGACACTCGCACTGCGGCTGTGATGCCTGGCGCGTGCAGAGACATGCGAGTGAAGCCTCACCGTGGCGACGTAGAGGCCGAGTGGCGCGGGCTCGTCGTAGAGGTCCCAGGGCGCGCGCGCGCCCGAGCCCTCCTCGTCGTCGTCGGCCTCCCACTCCGTGCTGCTCTCGTCGGCGGGCGCTGCGTCGTCGCCGGCCGCATCACCCTGTGGAGAACACCACGCCGATGCACACTAACACACCACACACAATGTTGTTAAAACTCGCCCGGTTATGACACTTCTCGAATGTTTCTCAAGGCTCTCGTTACGGTACAGGACCCTATCCCTTACCACCCTATGAAGTTAATAAAATATTATCACTCCACGCGTTACTCACCAATGTTAAAGCATGCATGATTAACTTTGGCATATAAACTTGGCAGTTATATAAGTCGAGTGGACGAGCCTACCTGTGGCAGGGCGCGCACGCTAGGCTCGAGCGGCGCGTGCGGCGCGGTCGGCGCGGGCGGCGCGGGCACTCGGATGTCGTAGAAGCGCTGCGCGAACACGGGCGCGTGGTCGTTGACGTCCAGCAGACGTACGGCCACGCGCGCGGTGCACGCCAGCTCGCCGTCCGACGCCTGCACCTCGAGCGCGTGGCTGGCGGCCGCCTCGCGGTCCAGCGCGCGACCCGTTGTCACTATCTCACCTATACAGAAAAAAATATTATGAACCTGCATTGCATGGGTGCGATCTACTGCAGAGACGATACCAGACAGTGATGTTCAAAATGCAACAGAGCGCTTTTATCTAGGCATTAATTAGATCGCCTAGTGCATTATAGGTCGAGAAGAAGAAAGCTGCAGCCGGTCTGGGATGTGGTGATTCGGTCCGTGACACTTGGCCTTTGCTGCCAGCAAAGGCCAAGTGTCACGGTCCGAATTTCGCACTAATATAAGAAGTCGGAATTAAGCATTAGTGTTGTTTCATGCTCGAGTTCGAGCCGACTCTATTGAATCAGATATGTGTCCCAGCGGGAGATCGACTCCGTTGAGCGTATAGTCGTGCAGGGCAAAGTGGAGGGCACCAGAGGGCGAGAAAGGTCATCCATGCAATGTACGAACAAATTAAGTCTGCTGAGGGTGGTTTCTTACACGAGTGCACCAGACTGTCCGTAAGCTGGGAGAAGTGGAGGCAAATCACATCTGCCCCTACAGAAGTCTCTTCGAAATGACCATGAGATAAGAATATCGAGAAGAGGAAGTTTGAAAAGTAAAAGAACAGGATCACACCTATACCTAATATTCCACATTACATGGGATTACACAAAGGGCGGTAGGTAATAATTTGGGCAAAATAATTAAAGCAGTATATTCTGTATATTATCACGCTTCCCATCCGCCTGGGTGGCCTTGGCGTCCGCAAAATTTCAAGTTTAAGTTTACCGGCCTTCCTCTCCTCGGTCCACGGTACCGAAAAATTAACCAGGAACATTCTATATTTCTCATTGGGTGATTTTGAGGTAGGTACTGTTTTTGACCGATGCGTTGAACGCTTGGAAAATGGCTTATCCCAATACGGATTTACCCGACAACCCATCCTCCCAGAGACAGTGAGACGTGCCGCTCTGCAGTATTGTACGGAATAGCTTTGGACACCATGGCTTGTCCTGCTACAGAAGCGCAGATCGGATTGTACGGCACGCTAGCATTAACGACATTATTCCGCCGGCGTACCAGCGGTTTTCATCATCATGTCATGTCATCGTCACGAACCAAGTAGCTTGGTACGTGGCGATGGGAAGAGACCAGAGGGCATGATGTTAGTGCCTTGGAAGGTGAGTACGCCTTTGGTATGGGACGCAACTTGTGTCGCCACCCTTGCGCCATCCCACATTGCAAGCACAACGGGCCGTGCGGGCGCTGCTGCTGCGGCTGCTGAAAGCCTCAAGCGGTGCAAACACTGTAACCTTATTGCTATTGGCTGGGCCCGAGTGCGCGTCTCCTTTTTATGGAAATCTCGCGTGACCAGAGGGCTGGCTCTTTCTTTGGCCAAAGAATTATCATTGCCATTCAACGTGGCAATGCTGCCAGTCTTCTGGGTACGCTTCCGGATGACAGCGATGCGGAGCAGTATTTTGACGCCTAAGTGTCCTATTGTCGTAGTTGGGTACATTATATGTTGGTACTTTCTTTTAGTCTTAATTTTTTTTTATTACTATTTTAGTTCTTTTTGTTGTTAGTTTATTTATTTTATAGTTTTTAATTCATAATGTATGTAGTTGTAAAGATATAATAAATATAAATAATGTAAATTGTTTTAAAACATATTAGATTAAAGGTATATTCTGTTACAAGAGACGGTGCAGTACCAGTATGTTCGTCTATAGAGAAGAGTCCGTCGGGGTTGCCGGCGACGATGGAGTAGGTGATGTTGGAGGGCGCGGCGTCGGCGTCCACGGCGCGCACGCGGGACACGCGCGTGCCGGCCGCGCAGTGCTCGGCCACGGCCGCCGCGTACGCCGCGCGCTCCGGCCACGGCGCCATATCGTTCACGTCCTCCACCTCGATGTACACCTGCGCATGACACGAGCTCACCGATCAGAATCGCCAGCGTCTGCCTATGACTTCGCTGGCTCTGTTATTAAAGGTTTTCGGTTATATTGTAATCAAAAGTGCCAGACCCAGATAGACCACGTAGTATTAATTAAACAAACATAATCAAACGGTAAGTACTTGCACGCAGGCGTGGCGCGGGACGAGGCCGTGGTCCTGGGCGCACAGCGTGAGCCAGTAGTGCGCCGTCGTCTCGCGGTCCAGCGGCGTTAGCGTGCGGATCACACCTGCGGTCAGACATCAATGTGTTACCGATACAAGCGGCGGAAGGTGTAGGCGACGCCGACGTGGGTCTCCACCTACGGCCTCGCTGTCAGAGGGGCCTCCCGGGTCTTAAGTTTAAAAAGAGTACATTTTGATTTAAGTGGGGAAACTTTGTTATTGCATTCGAGGCGGAATTCACACCCGCGCCACAGGCGAGGTTGGCGAGGAAGTTATCCCCATACGAAAATCAGGATATAACGTTACCTCGCACATTCTAAATAGCGAAAAATCGTTTTTCATGCCTCCCTGTCTACCACAGGACGTATTTAAAATAATCAACTCATTGAAAAATATAAATAGAGTTGGTCATGACGGGATATCAACGAAAATTCTAAAATCTGTTTCTGCAGAAATATGTATACATCTAAGTCATCTCATTAATTTGACCATAAGCGCGGGCATCTTTCCTGATGCTTTAAAAAATCTATAGTTAAACCATTGTTTAAAAAGGGAAAGAGAGGCAACATAGAAAGTCACAGACCGATCTCGATTATAAGTGTTATCTCCAAAATTTATGAAAAATTTGTATCCAAAGAATTAAGCAAATATTTGGAAAAAAATAACCTATTAGTGAGCAAAAAGGATTTAGAGAAAAACAAAACTATTAATATGGCATTTTATGATTTTTTGTATAGAGTTATGCTAAATGTTGATAAGACCAACCCTGTTTGCACAGTATTCTGTGACATGACGCAAGCGTTCGATTAAGTTAGGTATGATATTCTCCTAAATAAAATGTAGGCATACGGTGTTAGAGGCAACGTTCTAAAACTATTTGTATCATATTTAGACAACAGAAAGCAACTCACGGAAATATCCTCAATAAATACTAAAACTAAATGTGAAGAAATATTCCAATCACACGAACGTGTAATTAAATATGGAGTTCCTCAAGGCAGTGTGTTGGGCTTTCCACTATTCATATTGTATATAAATGACCTACCTAAATCTGTTGATCAACCTGTGACCTTCTTTGCTGACGACAGTACCATAACAATTCAATGCGATACTAAAGACAAATATAAAAGTGACATTAATAATTCTCTTATATCAATAATAAAATATTTGGATGATAATAATTTAAAAATAAATCTTACTAAAACTAATATTATACATTTCAGACAACGCTTACCAACTTCATCTGATCTTAAGGTTCAATATAATAATAAAATAGTTGAAGAAGTGAACACTGCTAAATTCCTCGGTGTTACTATTGACAAAAAGTTAAATTGGAATGAACACGTTGCAATTTAAAGCAAAAAGGTTAGTAATTCTTCTTATGCCCTACGCAAATCAGTTCCTGTGTTAAAAACGGACGCATTGCTAACAGCTGCGGATGGTAAATCATCAAATGACTTCTCCCGCTCTGGGCAGAGCGGAAGGGAGTGTCAGACTTGTACTGACTAAAACCCATCCATGTTCCTTCCTTGCCCTTTGTGTTCCAGGGCCGCGGTATCTCTTTCGAACAGCCCGCAGCCCGAAGTAGGCCAGTTACAGGCACTTTTGAATTGTCGACAAGATAAAAATGTAATGAAGCTACAGTCCCAGTCACAAGGCATAAAAACTGTGAAAGTACTGTAGTTGTCCATTCCCTAGCGTAGATCTTTATGGAGAAGAACGGGCAAGAAACTTCATGGACACTCTTTTAAATCAGTATATTTTTACAAAAACCTTGGTTACATCATTCATGTTGAGATGGTACATTATGTGAGAACGATGTAGCAAGATGTGCAGTGTGCACGTTAAAAGTGTCCATAGTAAAAACAAAAAAAAAATAAACAATTCAAAAATAAAATAATTAATTCAAATAAGCCGTGGCAACCAAGAGATGACCAGTCACAACTGACAGCGCCCGTTCACGAACATGACGCATGTATCAGCACCATTCAACTCAACCATTTTGAAGGGAACTTAAATGATCCGACACACGCGCCACCATCAGCGAGACCTTTGAGTGAGCATGACATACTCCTAACCGCCAGGGCACATTCAAGTCAAGAAAAGAGTACGAGTAGGTTACCAGTGAACGATAGCTATCTAGTACAAAGTACTCACACAATATGGGCTATGCGGCTATATAATACTAAAGAGATTGAATTTATACAATGCAAAGATAGTTGTACAATCTTCAGCAGCTCCAACAATACAGTTTAATGCTATCCATGTATGTCCTTGTGGAGCAGGACCGGCATTGAGCCAAGCATTTTTATCAGCGATATAATCGTCCAACTTGTAATATGCTTGCTTACATAGTGTGCGTTTAATGCATGTTTTAAATTTCGTCTCATTCAGTTCAAGAATACTTTGTGGAATTTTATTGTAGCATCTCAAAGTTTGCGTTCCCCAAACAGTACCCCATGAAAGATGAGTCTACTTTAGCGAGTCTGAAGCCTGGCTGAACTAATTGGTCCCTATTTCTAGTACTGTAATTATGTCTGTCACCTCTTTTATTAAAAAGATGTAGATTTTTTCTTACGTACATTATGTTACCATACCTTTCAAAGCCCAAAAACGGTGTATTAGGACGATGTTTAAATTAGATTCGACTGACAGTTATAACCGTATTTCATTAAGTATAGCATACTGACGTTACCGTCTCTGTACATATTATAATGGCATGTTATAATTTTGACCTTTTATAATTTTGACATTTAATAATGTTGACATTTTATAATTTTGACATTTTATTACATTATTAGAAAGGCCAATTTAATTCAAATTTGCAATCTTTGTTTAAATTTAATCATTAGAGTGTGACAATTTAATTATGTTTTTAGCTTTATTTAAATTAAATACATTCAAATTTTTATTACGAACATATTATTTGTATGCCCCAAAGGCCGAACATGATGAATCTTTTTTATTTATGAACAACCTGCATGCTTTGTATGTATACACTCTTGTTTTCACAAATAAATGCCTTATCTTATCTTATCTCATGTCTTAGGGCATCATTCACTCTTATTAGCAAGTGCGGTGCTGTGCTGTGACCGGTACTACCATCACAAGTGCGGTGCTGTGCTGTGACCGGTACTACCATCACAAGGTAGTTCCGGTCACAGCACTAACAAACATAAATTCGCTTATGAATATATTTTTTTAATTTGTACTGCTTCATTTGCACGATGAAAGTGGCAACGTTGCTTGGCAGAATCCTCGGCCACTATGACATGTATTGTCGACCAATTTAGTTTTAGTCAAGTCAATTAGTATTTTCTCCAAGGAAAATAATGATTTACCAGTTGCAGAAACGAATAAAGTCATGGAGGAAGTAGACCAACTTTGTAACTTCGTCGAGTGAGTGTTCACTCGCGTGCGTACCTGCATCGTCGACAGAGAAGTGCGCCATGCCGGAGCCGGCGACGAGGTAGTAGGCCAGGCGCGAGTCGCGGCCGGCGGGGTCGGCGTCCGTGGCGGCGGCCGTGAGCGCCACCGCGCCGCGCGCCGCGTCCTCGCGCACGCCGCCCAGTAGCACGGCGTGGTCGCCGAACACCGGCGCGTGCATGTTCTCGTCCACGTCCACCACCTGACCGTATTCAGTATTACGTATCAGATTAATAAAACAACAATGACGAGTTGAAAGTCTAATGTAAAATGTGTACCTCTACGATGACCGTCGCTTCCGACCACAGCGCTGGCTGACCGCCATCCGTCGCACGCACTGTCACGCCGTATACCTACAATAAGTTCGATTCGTTTAAAGTTCTGATTGCATCTTTAATTTACTCAGTTATTGAAGTTTATAGCTCACTTGTCTCTCCTCGAAGTCTAATAGTTTAGCCGTGCGCAAGGTGCCCGACGTGGCATCGACGGTGAAGACAACGTCGTCAGACGCCTGGTCGGGCAACATGTAGGTGACGACGCCGCCCGCGCCCAGGTCAGGGTCGAAAGCCTCGACGACGGCCACCAGCGTGCCCGCGGGCACGTCCTCGCGCACGCGCGCGCCGTACGTGCCGAGCGCGAACTTGGGCGCGTTGTCGTTGACGTCGTCCACGGCTACGCGCACCAGCGCCTCGGAGTGCAGGCCACCGCCGTCCGTGGCACGCAACGTGAGCTCGTAGAGCGCGCGCCGCTCGCGGTCTAGCGCCGCGCACACGCTGAGCACGCCGCTGTCGCGCTCCAAGCAGAAGTCACCGTCGCCGGCACCGCTCACGCTGTACGTGATGCGTGCGAAGTCGCCCGCGTCGCGGTCCGTTGCGTTGGCGCGGAAAATAGACGTACCATTCAACGCGTTTTCGGTTACACGAAAGCTCGCAAGGGTCTTTTCAAAGCGTGGTCTGTTATCGTTGACGTCGAGCACGGTGACGGGCAAAAGGCGAGAAACAGAGTGTTGGGGCGTACCCAGATCATACACTGTGATGTTAAGATAATATTCACTCTCTCGTTCGCGATCTAAGTAGCCGATCACCTGAAGCTCGCCCGTGTCCGGATCGATGCGGAATGCGGAGTCAGCGTCTCCTCCGGAGATGCCGTACACAAGTAATCCGTTGTAGCCAAGATCGCGATCACGTGCTCGTAGCTTCACTAGAGATGTGCCGAGCGCGACTGACTCGTTCACTTTTACCTCTATGGGAAAATCAAGGAATTCGGGAGCATGTAGGTTCTCCCCATAGCGAGAAGGAGCCAAAGAAAATTCATCTGAAAGATCTTGTGGTGCGTTGCTGCGCTCAGCGGCCGCCAGTAGCTCGGTGAGACGGCGCGCGACGCCCGTGTCGCGGCACTCCAGCGCGCCCGCGTCCGCGCCCGCGCCCGCTCCGCCACTGCTCACCAGGTGCAGGGTCAGCGACGTGGCGTCGGCGAAGTGCGTACCGTCCGTTGCCGTCACGTTCAGAAATCTCGAATCAGCGCGGACGTCGCTCAGATCGCAGGAGAGACTCATGACGCCGGTGCCCGCGTCCAGCGCGAAACAGTTGTCTTCGTTACCGCCGATGATTCGGTAAGACACCACGTCACCAGCGTCGAAGTCGATCGCTGAGAGAGTGACGATCTCCGAGCCGATGGCGAGCCGTCGCGGCAGGTAGCCCACGCAGTCGACGCGCTCGAACTGAGGCCGGTTGTCGTTGACGTCTTCGAGCCGCACCGCGAGCCGCATCTCGGCCTGCCTGCGATACGGAACTCCCCAGTCACTGGCTCGTATCCGCAGCATGTAATCGCGTCGCATGCTCTCGTAGTCCAGCAGGCGTGTCGTACGCACGGCGCCTGAGAAGTGATCCACATCGAATGGCACCGGCTGTAAGTTGGCAATACTATAGGAGATGTACGCGTTATCTCCAGAATCCGCGTCCCGAGCGACCACACGTGCGACCACGGCGCCGCTCGGTCCGTTCTCTTGGACCGTCACCTCGGTCACTTCCCGTTCAAAAATAGGGTCGTTGTCGTTCGAGTCCAGTATGGTAATTTTTACTTTTGCAGAAGATTGTTTTCGTGTGCCGGCATTACCCTGATCTATGGCCGACACAGTCAGAATGTAAAGTGCTTTGTCTTCGGCGTCTAGCGGAACTGCAGTATACAATACGCCCGTATCCGGATTTACGTAGAATTCTTCTCCTTCGTTGCCGCCGACGACTTCGATATAAACACGAGCGTTTCGTCCTTCGTCACGATCGCTCACTTTGAGTCTTATGACGGGCGTGTTCGGCGGCACGGTCTCTGGGATGCTCGCCTCGTACACCTCGCGACTGAACACGGGCGCGTTGTCGTTGGCGTCGACGAGCGCGACGGGCAGCGTGAGGTAGGAGGCGCGGGGGGGGCGGCCGGCGTCCACGGCGCGCAGAGTGAGGTTGTAGCCGGCAGGCGCGCGCTCGCGGTCCAGCAGTGCGTGCACCAGCACGTCGTACTCGCCCGCCTGCGCCGATGCGCGCACTCGGAAGTGCCCGTCGGGGTCACCGTCCACGATTTCGAGGCTAGCAATGCGCCCGTGTTCTCCGGCATCTTCGTCGCTTACCTCCACGATGGCATAAATTTCGGCAGTGGAGTTTTCCACTAGCTCAGGCATTCGTCGTACGTGGAGCTCCGGAGCGTGTAGATTGACCCGTTTGACTCGCACGACGACAGAGGCGCGAGCGGCCGGCGCATTCTCACCTCGCGCGAGCAAGGAAGCGCGATCGCGGGCCAGGACCGTGATCTTATGATGGGTACTCTCGGCCGCTGACAGCGGGCGGGTGATGGTAATGACGCCTGTCGTCGGATGAATGGCGAAGCGGTCAGTGGACTCCGCCAGGCTATAGTAGATCTCGCCGTTGAGGCCGAGGTCGGCATCCTCGGCTGTGACGCGCGCAACGCTGGAGTGTAACGGTGCGTCTTCCGGCACGACGGCTTCATAGTCGGTGGGGTAGAACAGTGGGCTGAGGTCGTTCTCATCGGCGATGGACACAGCCAGCACGGCGTCGGCTTCGAACTGGCGGCCGCCCGGGAGCTGCGCGGTGGCACGGACATCGAGCCGGTACGTGTCGCGGCGCTCGCGGTTGAGCACATCGGCGTGGCCGGCGCGGGTGCGGATAGACAGAAAGCAGAAGTCACCAACGGTGCGCTCCTCCGCCTTGAAAAACTTGTCTTTGTCTCCGTGGCGTATGCGAAAGCGCACGCGCGCGTCTGGCGCGGGCAGGCGCACGCCGAGCGGATCGGCTGCGGGCGGCTGCTGTGCGTACGTGCGCGGTGGGCTGTTCTCTGGGATGCTCAGGTTGTAGAGCGCGGCCGTGAAGCGCAGCTCGGGGGGTGCGGGCGGAGGGCCAGGCCCGCCGCTCACCCGCCACACCAGCCCCCACACCGCCGCCAGCGCCAGCCATGCGCGCACGCCACGCATCGCGCTACACACTGCGCTGACAAACTGAAAACATCATTCGGGAACATGTAATTTATGAGACTAATAAAGTTAAGAGATTTCCAGTTATTTCTGGATTATTTCAAATAACTGATAGTATAATAATAATTGTTACCTCATAAAGTGTGTGTATGCGCGTGAGGAAGTGCGCGGCGCGCGCGCAGCACTGGTCACGCGATCAGTCGTAGCGGCGGGCGCATCCCCGAGGAGCTGCAACCAAACACTAGGCTTAAAACATTAAGTTGGACCCAATTTATACTTGTATCATCATAAACAAAGGAAGGTAAAAAAAAGGTATACAGAGAACTTGAAAGTTGTTGGGTGTTTGAGTTTCCCATTGTTCACGTTTGTTGTATGGGGGCCACGTCAATATTTATTTTATTTTAATTATTTATTTATTTTTAAAGTGAATATATAACAAGCGTTTACCTATCGCCGTTATAAATATCGAGCAAAAATCGGTAAGAAATCACGTTTGTTGTTTGTATTTGTTGTTATAGCGGCAACAGAAATACATCATCTGTGAAAAATTCAACTGTCTAGCAATCACGGTTCATGAGATACAGCCTAGTGACAGACGGACAGACAGACAGCGTAGTCTCAGTAATAGGGTCCCGTTTTACTCTTTGGGTACGGAACCCTAAAAAGCTAGATGCATCGTTCCTTGCAATGTCCATGAGACACAGTGGCGTGCAGTGGTTCTCCACGTAGGGTAGGCCATGCATACCGATACCCGAAAAATGGTATACATATTTTTAGGTTAATTCTCGTAATTTGGGTGCACATCTACCTTTAGACACAACTTGCTTAAATTATCTTATCATTCATATGATAATTACGTAAACTTACTGCTTTTAACTTCTAACATGCACTCATTATCAGCGCAAACTTCACAACAGAACATCATTTTTAAGTAAATAAACAAATAACACAACAAATCGGTTCAATTTGGCGCGAATTGCGGTCAACAGATAATTATTAATATCTGTCTGTTCACACACATCAGACATTGCGAGTGTTATAACTTAGTAAGATATAAAAATCCAAACCAATAAGTTATTTGTCACATAAAACCTTCCCGAAGAAAAGTTTAATTTCTAATTTGTCAATAAAAGTGACAGACAGCAGGGTTGTCAATATTTATTTTCCTAACTCCCCTAAAAACAAAGTGAAAAATAAAATTCATGATTGTAGTTTCTGTTTTATAAAGGGCTTTTGCTATTCCTCACAATTTATAATTTTTTGGAAAGTATAAATTCGACAATACGACCCTGTTTTTTTTATTGTCTCTATCAGTAATTAATGAAACTATCGTGTTTGTGTGTAGTCCGTTTCTTGAATTCCCCGTATATCGGGGAAATCTCCACAAATTGGGAACCCTGAGTCATTCAAAATTTAGCTAGCCAATGACAACACAGCTCCTGTGGCAGGAGACGCGCCCATAATCTGTGCATGTGTGCCGTTCATACACACGAAAATTTGCATCAGTGTGCGTAAACTTATGAATGCAAAGGTAGGCCCGAGATCTTCGAGCCTAAAAATCCAAACGGAGCGGTGTAGTAACGTATAGTGTGAGTTCACACGGGCGCGACAAGTTGCTATAAGTATTTACCAGGAGTTTTAACTTATTTTTTAATATGTTGTGTTATTTAATTACGTAGTTATTATAAATGCATTTGGCGTTGTTGGTAGGGTAGGCTAGGCCTAATTGCCTCTATGGACGGCACGCCCCTGATGAGACAGCTGTCGTCGATAAATTAAATTTAAAAAATTACAAGTTCTGATTAACTAAAAACAAATTCGAACTTACACCGACCGCATAATTTGTTTTTTAAACACGAGATGTCGACATACGGGAGTAACGCACGATAAGGCACGTTTCTAATTCAATTCCCGAAACACAAATGGCTGTCACAAGCGTCAAATGGTGAAAAGTGCGCAATTCGAAATTGTAGTACTTTTTCTGTGGATATTTTTGAGGCGCTAAGTGTGTACCTTGGGTTTTTTTTATTGTTTCAATGGCTAGAGGATTATATTTCTAATAATAATAATTTATTTGTATATTAGTCTAAATCTGTAATGCACGTTACAAAATGCTTCCATACAAGTGTAAAGTTCTGTGATATTAAAGATCATGCAATTTTTAACTGCCCCAAAGTAGACTCATCTGTCATTTGTTAGCTATAGTAGGTTCATTATTATCCTCCACTTGTTTGCGAAGTTTTGTAACATCTTCTAAAATTCATAGTTTCACAGTGAGGAAAAGAGGAAATTTCAGTCTCTAATGTTAATCATGCTTCATAAATCAAAGAGTAGAATAAGGTGTTTCGCAGACAGAAACCTAGAATTTCGTTTCACCGAAAATGTTTAATATAATATTTGGTCGTTATATTTTTATTTCGAATAAGTATTATTGTTTTAATGACTATTTACCTGAATGAAAAATATTTCAAAGAAACACAATTCAATGAATTTTACACTTTTTTTATTTAACAAATAGGAGCCCGCCTAGCGAGGCTACGTCGACTACGCCGTATTACAACATTTTGATATTTACCTTGATGTACCGTTCACTCCGACCACATAGGTTAGGTAAGGTTAGAACTGTGACCAACCTAATACCTCGAAATTGATCGCAGTAAAACCCTTACTGCTTGTTTCATACTTTTTAGAGCGTGATTTTTCAGTAGTCGGGTTTTAGGTTTTGAACTTATTTTTTATTTCAATTATTTTGGGGTTATAATTATAATTTCATATAGTATTTGTAGATCCACTTTACTTTTTTTTTGTTGTGTTAATGTACGAAACTAATATACCTTGCTGACATCTCTTTGAGGCGCGCGTGGGACACGAACGCGCCGTCTACACGGCCTGTCGTCAAAAGACGGACGGACGGCGAGCTAGCCCATTACTCTCCGTCCACAGGTCCGCGTCTACGGTCGCCGGAAGCCACCACGTGACCCCCGACGCCCAAGGTGTCTCCCGCGGCGGCTGGGACGAGAGGTTCTCTCCCTCTCACGCTCCGCCACCTCCTTCGCTAGCATGACTGCTTCACAGAAGGAGGTGACGGCGTCCCATTCCCTCTCGCTCCGGACCATTGCTTGGACCAGGGCCGGACGCGATAGGTCGCCGCCGCCGATTGCCGCCACGAGGACACGGCGGTGCTCCGCCCAAGCGGGGCTTACCTCCACCGTGTGCTCCACCGTGTCCTCCGGGCGATGCACGCAGTGGTAACACCCGGGCGTTTCCTCCCGCCCGATTCGGTGCATGAACCTCCCGAAACTACCGTGTCCGGTGAGGACCTGCTTCAGGCGGAAGGTGAGGGTGCCGTGGTGCCTCTCCAGCCACTCCTCAAAGAGGGGACTTATCGCCACCATTGTGGCGTGCCCTGCACGGGGTTGCGAATTGCGATAGTCGCTCTCTCCGTCGCCATGAGATTGCGCCGGAAGTCTGTCCGCTGCGCGACAATTTGCCGCGGCAGCGGAGTTTCCCCCCGGCGGCGTAGTGCCTCCACGCGCCACTCGTGAAGGCGCGCGAGTAACATCACGAGTAATTGACGCGTGACGCGACAATTACGGTTACGAATTATGTTATTGAAGCCAAATCCAATATTAAAAAAAATATGTTGTGATTACTTTTTATCTTAATTTGACCGAGACTTATCTTTTGAGAGTATAATTACGAATTTACCCGAGCTGTAAGTGTGGTACCCAGATTGCATGACTGGCTGCATTTTCAGAAAATGCAAAAAAAAACTCGGATCCGAAAACACAATTCTCTGGAAGTGTATTTTTATGAACGATGCTGTTCACTGCTCTATATCTCGAATACTGGCAAACGGTTCAACGGTTTTTACAGCTGCTACGAAATAAGAATAATAATAATAACAGGTAGTAAGGCCCAGACCCTCTTAGCTCCTTTTCCACTTTTCTATGAAATACCTTTTAATGGGCTAAAATTTTCCGTGGGTCATTTAGATATTTACAAGTTATTTTAAAATAGCAATAAATAGGCATATACGCATATAATTTAAAGAAGATTCTACAACTTTCTCAAAATATTATATAAAGTCTATATGTATTATCTATGTATTATATATGTATTATATATAGTCTAATTAAATATTAACTTATTTGGTTGTTAATGAAGTAGTATATTTCAATTTGTACTTTCTTTATTCATCAATGTAACATAGAATCTTACGTTTTTCGAGTTTTCTAAATTTCTTGAAAAAGAAATGTTTTGTAAAAGATAAGAATAAAAAAAAAACAAAAACGGTTGGTTATTTGAATTTTTTACATATGAGGTTATGTAAAAAAAGTGTAAATACAAAAGTTGTAGATTATTACTTTTTTTTCTATAGGGCTTGTAGTTTTGCCGAAAATCGAGATAAACCGTTTTTTACCCTTATAAACTCACCCCCATCCACTTCCCAACCTCAGATCACCCGTAAATTATTTTCCTTTCATTTTTGTTATATTGTCCTCCTTTTCCAATGGGTTTCATTCTACTATTATTTCTTTTTTCACTTTTAACCATTTTCAAAGGCTTCAAGCCCTGGTCTACAAGGCAATCAAGGTATTAGACATTTCGTTCTTTTACTCTAAGATTATTGTAGGTGAATATTGTGTCATAATCATTGCACTTACTTATTATTAATTCAAAAGTTCAAAATCACTGTTTTTTCGTCATTAATATTTTGTTACTTTTAAACTCTCTTTCAAGCGTGTTATTGATATTTTTCGTACCACTTGCTCAAAAAAGTGACATTCTATGCCACAAAAAGCGAACATAACAATAGTCATTTTTAAACTGTTAAAAACAGGGAAAGTAAATTGTACTGAATTTCATTCATCCTCTAGGGGGAGAATGTGATTTAATTTGGAATACATACCGAAATTTATACTGAACTACATCTGTGTTTACACCATTGAGTTTGTATATAAAGCATTATACATCTTTTTGAAAAAGGAATACGCATTTATTATGCAGTTATGATTATTAAATAAAATTACGAAAACCGACGAGGCCGTATGAGCTTGATGCCTTTGCTTTTCCGACAAAAAATATTAGTCTAGGAATTTGCCGCGTTTTTGTTTTCTTCAAATACATAAACGTTAAGTTTATTTTAATTTATTTGTATAAACAAGTTAATGTTCTAAAAATACGTTACGATGTTAATCAAAGCGACAGTGACAGTGAATTGTCGGATTCCATCAGTGCAAATGCTGCCGCAATTGTAAATAATTTGCTTCCAACAAAATCCAAGGAAAATTATTTAAAAACTTATGAAGAATTTTCAACGTGGAGAAGTGCGAAAGGCCTATCAATTTCAGAATCAGTACTTCTTGTCTATTTTGATTATTTATCCAAGACAAAGAATCCGAATACACTTTGGTGCATACCTATACTCAAAACTGAAAGCTACAATAAGCATCAAAAACAGCATTGAAATAAATATATTCACAAAATTACTGGTTTTTTTAAAAGAAAATCAGAAGGGCATTGCGCAAAGAAGTCTAAAATTTTTACGACTCAAAATGTGGAAAAATTTCTTAATGAAGCTCCTGACGAAATTTTTCTGGCCACAAAAGTAAGTATACATGACTTAACTATAAATATTTCGTATCTTAGTAATGGTAATTATTCTTTATATTTACCTGTTTTTTATCTTTATTATATATAGGTGGCCTTAATTTTTGGACTCAATGGTGCTTGCCGCGGCTGTGAACTTGTAAAACTTAAAGGTGGAGGACGTTGAAAATCATTCCAATGAGTTACTGCTGATTAATGTAAAGGAAACTAAGACAAAGAAAAATCGGTACAAGGACAATATACTAAAATCATTCACAAATACCAAGCATTACGTCCCACCAACATGGAAAACAATAGATTTTTTATAAACTAGCGGAATGGGAAATGTACTCGACAAGCCATCGGCAAAAATAAAATTAGCAATATGCCAAAGGAAATTGCTAAATATTTAAAACTTAAAGATGTTGAACTCTACATCGGTCACTGCTTCGGCGACTTTCTTGGCGGATTCAGGGGTGGATATTTCGTCAATAAAAATATAAAACTTAATCCATCAGAGCCACATCAACTTCCGGCATCTTATCTTCGTCCGTAACTCACGATGCACCATCACCACTATATCCGACGTATACTATCTACAATGAAACGCAAGTTCCTCAGACGCAAGAACAGAGAAATACTCAAATCAACTCATCAACAATAAATGTACCAAACAAAAATGTAACTCTCTCTATCAATAATTGGACCAATGTTTCGAATGTTAACTTTTACTTTTAATTGTCATTATTTTTAATAAATGCTTATCTCATATTATTATTGTGTTAATGTTTTCGCAAATGGTACGAAAAGTAGAGTATTTTCCTCGGTGATAAAGCTGTCTTAGTCGTGGGTGAAATAAAATCCCTCGCTACACTCAGGACTCGTGTCTTAAATCCCTCGCTTTGCTCGTGATTTAAGTTTTTAACACCTTCGCTATGGTCGGGAGTAAACCTCGAGACCTTCGTTACGCTCGCGATTGAAATCGTCACCCGCGACAGAAGACACTGCTTTATCCCCTTGGTTAATAATCTATTATTTTACGTGTTTTTTTTTTTATTGCTTTTTTTGTTTTTGCTTGAATTCTGTGAATAACGCTGCTTACTTACTGCTGCTTACTATTCACATACATTTAATATTTTAAGTATTGTGTCTCTATGCTTTATTATGTAATTGTTTGTTGTTCCAAATAAAATAACATTTAATTATACATAAACATATATAACATTTTGTCGGAAATATTTTCTTTAATCGCTAAATTATTTAACTTATCGGATCTGGTCATTGGTATGGATATAAAATGAATCGCAAGCGCGCCAGTGGTGACATCACGCGACCAACTTACAAGACTATCAACACCAGTGTGCTTCTTTAGGATGAGAAATCATCAAATCATCATTGCCCGCTCTGGGCGGAGCGGAAGGGAGTGTCAAACTTGTACCGACTAAAACCCATCCATGTTCCTTCCTTGCCCTTTGTGTTCCAGGGCCGCGGTATCTCTTTCGAACAATCCCGTAGCCCTGGCAGGCATCGGCCCTTGCAGGCCCCTCCCTGTTTGCTGACATCTCTTTGAGGCGCGCGTGGAACACGAACGCGCCGTCTACACGGCTTGTCGTCAAAAGACGGACGGACGGCGAGCTAGCCCATTACTCACCGTCCACAAGTCCGCGTCTACGGTGGCCGGAAGCCACCATGATCTCGAACGCCCAGGGCGTGTCTCGCGGCGGCTGGGACGCGAGGTTCTCTCCCTCTCACGTTTCGCCACTTCTTTTGCTAGCATGAGTGCTTCGCGACACTATAGAATGGTGTGTAATAATAGTCTGTTTTTTTTTCTTTTCTTACAAAATCAATGGGTTCGATTCCTGGCTAGAAATATTGATTTTTCAAAAATCTATATGATACAGTTTTAGTTTTTATCAAAATCGGTTTCGAGACTCGTTTGAGCATATTATGCTTTTCCTCATAGTTTCGGATTTGGCCATCCACGCCCACTTGGGAAATTCACCCTGTATACTCTTTTAAGTGGTGGATTACTACCTACTCAATACTCAATCCCCACAAGTCGAGCAAAAAAGCGGTTCGGCCGTACCATCCTTTTCTCGAAACAGTTCAGGCCATTTTTAACCGACTTTCTTCAAAAAGGAGGAGGTTCTTAATTTTTTGTGTTTGTTACCTCATAACTCCATCAATTCGAAATCGGTTTCAAAAAATCTTCTTTTATGTGAAAGGATATACTTCTCGATTGTTCCCATAAAAATTTCATCAATATCGGTTCAGTAATTTGGTTCCTTTTTCACGTTAATTGGTACATCATGCGACGTCGCGTGAAGTCTTTCACGTTAAATTTGACGTACCTCCCGATTTCATTTTAAATTTAAATCGCGTGATAGTGCAAAATATAGATGATATGGAGCGGATCTGATGATGGTGCTGGAAGGTGGCCTTAGGAACTCCGTTATGAAACGACATAACGTCCCCATCGAGTTTGGGCTCGTTTGATTTGTCTTGACGAATACTTTGTCTGTAAATGGTATCCAGGGTCTGACAATGGAGCTGGAAGGTGGCCATAGGATCTCCGTAATAAAACGATATAGCCCCATTGAGTTTGAACTCGTTTTATTCGACTCAACGAATATTGGGTCCTAAATGATAACCAGGGTTTTATGATGACGTTGGAAGGTGGCCATAGGATCTCCGTAATAAAACAACGCAACCCCATCGAGTTTGGACGCGTACGATTCGTCTTGACGAATACTTTGTCTCTAAATGGTAACCAGGGTTTGATGATGAAGCTAGAATGTGGCCATAGGATCTCCGTAATAAAACGACGTAACTGCATCGAGTTTGGGCTCGTTTGATTCGTCCTAAAAAGTAGTTTGTCTTTAGAAGGTATCCAGGGTCTAATGATGGAACTGGAAGGTGGTAGAGTCTCCGATCTTGATAGGAGTGGGTGTCTTATGGGCATTCAACATGACATTGGTTTTGTCCATGCTAATTTTAAGACCCACTCTTTCGGAAGCTCTACTGAGGTCATCAACTTCTAGTTACAATTTAAAAATTAATTCATGACAAGAATTTGTGTGCCATACTACAACTAAAAAGGGTAAAATAAAAACTTTTCTGTCGGTGTCTAAAACGTCAATGAAACAAACAAAGTCACCGACTGCCGAAAGTAAAGTTATTTTAGGTTTTTTTTGTGTGTTTTTGGAAGTCGGTTTTTTTTCGCAGAAAGTTTTTTTCGACCCCCTATACTTCGTTGTGGATAAAACTAGTTGCCTGAATTTTCAGTAACCAAGCAGGCATTGTTATTGTTATTTATTAAACACGGTATATGTCTTATTTCATTCAATTTGAACCAGTAGTTTAACAATTATGACTAGTCAAAATTTCTTAATTTTGTCACTGACTTGACTGACTGACCGATCATCAAACTCTAAGGCACTTCTACCAGACATAGAAGCTTCAAATTTAGAATACAATTAGTGTATAAATCAAGGAAAAACTAAAATAATTATGTTGTAATTTCGGTCCAGTTTACTAGATACACCAACTACGTTAAATAACATTTGCAGTTTTATTTTTGTAGGTAGTCTCCTCTTTTTCTTTTCCGGTACTACTGCTTGAGCTTGAGCTAACGTTTCGTGGGCTTCAAGAAAATCCGATGAAGGTATTCAAGAAGTACCGAAAAGGAAAAAAGTAGAACTGTTACCGGCAATCTGCATAATTCAGGTATTCTACACAATACCTAGGTAATGTATAGAATACCTGGGGATTGTATAGAGTACCTGCTGGGCCACCGGCAATGTGTAAAATAAATAGATTTTGGTCTATATTTATCAATGTTAACCGGCCTACCTATAAAATGACGGGCAAATGAAACATGACCTATTACTTTAAATCAACTTTATTAAAATTAACAATTAGGGTGCTCCTTAAAAATAATCTTTATAAAAAGGGTAGGCATTTTTCTGCAGAAGAATTAAGAATAACTGCACTCAAAAAGATTTATTTGATCTTATGTTACTAGGTCCTGTTTAAGGAAATATTAAACATTTAAGACATGAAAACTTTTTAGTCAATCTATTTTATTTAAAACATGAAAGATTTTTGATATTGATATGGTCATTATTATAAGATGTTGTTAGGTTAGCTAATTACGTAATAAAATCCTAACCAAAGGGTTGGGGGGACTTTTAAGTAGTAATTTAGTACCTCATAAAGGTACTTTATATATACCAAAATTTACACCTTTTTACCCGACTACGGTGAAGTCAAAAGGAAGGGTTATGATTCTAGCAGTCTGTTTGTATGTTTGTATTTACGTATGTTTCTTCGTAGCACCTAAACCATTCATCCGATTTTGTTGAGTAAGGTGTCAATCGATTCGTTATGGCCCGGGTAACATAGGTTACATTTTAACAGACTTCAACAACGGGAGGAGTCGATTTTACCTTGTAAACCCCGAATTGAATTAGAGCGTGATTTTTCAGTAGTAAAACCAGGCCCCCTTCACTCAGCCGTACCTACAGCGATAAATGCCTACACTTTCGCATGGACCCGGGCCCACTCCGCCAGTCGGCTGTCACCATATATATACAATGTACTCTGAGCTGTCACCGCTCGCGCGCAGAGCTCGCGCGTGCCTAATATTATATATATATATTATAAATAAGCTTCGAATAGTGAACAACAAGAATCGCTGGTTTAAAGCATTGTTTATTTGACGGATGTGTGTGTGTGACGAAACGAGGAGCCGAGAGAGTGTCAGTTTTTGAAATACCTTTAGAGGAGGAAAGATAAGTTCATTTAAAAACAATGAAACTATAAAAACGTTTTAATATAATTACGAGAGCAACTTGAAAATGAGTTTTTTTGTTTGTTGAAATATTTTAATTACCTGTATAATGTACCTTTCTTTTGTGGTAAAACCTAATAACACTTTGCCCGGCCCGGGAATCGAACTCAGGTCGGATGCGCTGAGCAACCGACCTGAGTTCGATTCCCGTCCCGTTCGAGTCGTGCTTGCGACCACTAGACCACCGAAGCAGTCTCACTTCTTTTCAACCTACTTTCAAATATGTATAATTAAAATTTTATCATCATTTTATATTTTATCATTTTATTGAACACTTAGACATACGTAACATACGTAACACAAAATTGTACTACATATTTTTATGTTGATTGTGATAAGCACTCAAATTCCAGACTTCTATTTCTAAACCGTACTTACTACTTCATAATGATGTTACTCAAAAATAATAATATCGTCTAAAAGATCAAAATTGTCAAAAGGATCACTACACTCAAATTTAACCTGTGTGTGCGTGTATTTACATGAGATGGACGATGCACACAAAAAAAAAAAATTCAATATATTTATTAAAAAAAAAAAAACTATCATATTAGTTATGAAAAGAATAACGCTCAATCTTTTTGAGGCAAGATTATGTGCGCCATCGATTATTATTAGGTTACTCGCTCACATTTCTTTGTCTGATAGTGGAACCACACGTACGCCCCTCCGAGTTTTCAGCCGTAAAATAGGTTTTTAAGATTTTTTTTATTTGACGAGGTTTTTTATTTTCTAATTCTTTGGCTATCTCCTTAGGTAATTTATTCAAGATGCTTGGAAGAGTGTACGTCCAGACCCTTCTACCGTATTCATTGTTTACTTTCGGCAGTTTATAAAGAGGCAAGTACGACAGGTTACGAACAAAATTGGGTCTACTTATTTTCTGAAGCTTACTCATAGTGTGTTCACAGTAATCAGAGGCAATTGCTAATTTCACCTTATCAAATACATTTAGTACTTTGCAATATTGGAATAGCTTATCATAATCGGGTTTATGTTTGAGTTTAATTTTATATGGTACCATTATCTTTAATAATCGTATTTGTATTTTATATATTTTTTTAAGGTAAGTTTTATAAGTTCTTCCATAACTAGTTATTCCATAATTGATAACAGTGTCAGCCAATGCCAAATACAGTAATCTTGAGGTCCTATAAGGCAGTTTGTGCTTCAATATGCGCAATTTTGACATGATAGCTCGGAGCTTTACACATACAGAGTCCACATGTGGGCCCCAGTTAAATTTGTGATCAATCTTAAGACCCAGATACCTATACATGTTCTTTAACATTTTCAATCGGCTTACAGCCACAGACATCCAAGCACCGATGCATGCACTGGTGTTCATGAGCCACGACTCTTGGTGTTCCTTGAGTTTTTAAGTACGGTGAATGAATGTGCATAAGTTTAGTTTTTTGTTAGTTGATTGTTAAGCCAACGTCATGTGCCCATTTACATAGCAGGTTAAACTCAGTTTGCATCAATTTCTCCGCAGTTCTTAGATCCCTGTGCGCTGTGATAAGACATGTGTCGTCAGCAAATTGGTAGACAGAGGCATGCCGGAATAAGTTGCACATGTCGTTAACGTATAGTAGGTACTCAGTCGGGCCGAGAATTGATCCTTGAGCCGTTCCATGATGTGTCGGAACTCTATCGCTGAGCGCCCCAGCTATACTAACCACATTGTACCTTTGTTTGTGATAATCCTTGAACCACTCCAACATTGGACCCCGTATACCATTTTGCTGCATTTTAGTGTAAAGTACCTCATAATTTAAAGTATCAAAAGCTTTGCTGAAATCTATCATAATTGTGATCACGTGTTTTTTACAGTTGAGGTGATCATTGATTTCATCTGTATACTGTGATAGCAATTGTTAGTACAAACATAGCATCGCAACGAATTTGCCTAAACTCAAAAAAATATGCTGTAAGTTATTAACTTTTAAATCTTAATTTGAAAGAGACTTATCTTTTGAGAGTATTTTACGAATGCACGCGAGCTTTAAGTGTGGTCCTCAGATTGAGTGGCAAGCTCCAAGTTTGAGAAGTTTCGAAATTAAAGTTCAAATTCTAAGTCCACAAGGCGCAGGTAGCAGGGGGTGAGTGCACTGCGGGGAGAGGAGAGACGTCTACTTGGAGCTCCACAGGCTCCCCGAGCTCCCCGAGCTCCGCGAGCCACCTGCCGCGCAAGCATTCTTTACACACGTCGCAAAGGTGATTGAGCCGCCCGATCATCTTTGCGCCGGAATCCGCGCTTACAGTTATCGGTACAGTCAGGATGAGTGTGAGCTGTTTAGGAAACTTCGTTAGTAGAAGTAGCTTATGCTGTTACTCCTGTAGATCGATACAATTCATAAAAAGTATAAGTCCATTTCTAATACCTACAACAATTTTATCAATTTTTATGTTGGTATTAGTTACGCTGTCAAACACTCGATTTAATCTTGATAATAAAACGTAAAGCGAACGGCTGCGCGGCGCGTGGTGCGGCCTAGCAAAGATAAAGAAACGTTTTGCTTTTTTGCATTTTGATGACCACAATAATTTCAAACTCAAATACAGGGTGGATACGGTGAACGGGGCAGGTAGTTCCCTACCTTAACCGTTGCAGCTACACAAAAATGCTCTTAGAAGACTATCCATAATTTTTCGTGAAACTTGTATCGCCATGCACGGATTTTCAAAAATGCCAATCGATCCTGTTTTTAATACTGAGATCAAAAACTTCTACGGGACCAACACAGGTTGGAATACTAAAAAAGTCAAAAATTGCTCAAAACTTTTCCCATACATTGTTTAAATACCCAATTTTTTTTTTGATGTTATACGATCCGTCTTGATGATCACTGTACATTTTTTTGAAAATCTGTCAATGGTGATCAAAATTTCACAAAAAAATATGGATAGTGTAGTGTGCAGCTCACCTAACCTTATATTTATAACTGCACACACTAATTATTGGCATTATTACACGAATCGTTGAACTAAACAGTTCGCTTTTATTTTGCCTACATCACTTTAATACATGGCGACCCTTAGCCAGCAATTAAAATTTTAGCAATTAAACTTACGTGAATACGAAGATGTCTGTAGTTGAAGAAATCATGAAGATTTTTACTGAAAGAAGTTTGTGAAGACGGGAAATTAGAAGAAAGGAAGCGAAGAAGATTTTTAAAATTACAGAAAAACTAGAATCAGCATCCTTATAGAAGAATTAGTTTGAAGAGTTCAAAACATTAAATAAGAAGATAGAAAAGGAACGTTGCTGCCGGGTGCCGAGAGAATGCTCAAGCCTTATGACGGGAGAATATGCAGGGCGCCGGGAGATAAATTGTACGGGTCCGATGTGGAGCAGCTGGGAGTCAGTTCGAGTCCAGTGTTGAGGAGTTCGTTCATCCACGCCACGTGAGACGTCGTGACCTACATGTACGTTGTCTGTAAAATACAAACCTACTGCAATGTAAGTTTTGCACTGCTAACACTTTTAATATTCTACAATATTTCATGTCATTGTAATTAGATCATGCAGTAGCATTTTACGTTTTCTTTTGGGGATTAGGAATGTCCCAACAATTGAGAATATTTAGTGAAACTAGGTCCAGATAGGCGTAGACAAGATTTAGCTTATAAGAAACTGAACTGAAGCAGAACAAGAATATAGTAAACTGGAAAGTATTTTGTCTCAGTTAAACCAAGAAGTTAAAGATCGCAAGTTAGGCAAAGAAACTTGTGAGATTTTCCAAACATTAGCTGAAGAGATATACAAACAAATTATGAGAAAATAAAGGGTTTACTTTCTTTAGTAGATAGTAGTAGTCGAACTAGTTCAAAGGATTTTATAGAATATTCTGATTGTGTAACAAAAATGGGTGACGCATCCGATATTAAAACTGCAATTTCTCTGTTGCCGGCCTGGTGACAAATCAGCTAATAGATGGTATTTTGCTTTGTAGTTCGCTCATCAATGATGCCAGTAAAATTCAATTAATACAGTTTGTGTTAAAAACGCGTCTCTCGCCTGGTGCAAAATTGCGTCTTAAAACTAATTACGCAGATAGGTATAGCAAGTTTGGTGGAAGATATTTGCATTAATTTGTTACCGAAAAATCGTCTGTGGCCCTACAAACACAATTGTTTAAAGCAACTCAAGGTCGCAGAAGTATAGAAAAAATTGGTACAGAGATCGAGGAGTTGTTTGTGAATCTCACGATTGCTCAGGCTAACGATAAGCGTGATGCCTATGAGGTTTTGCGTCCACTCAATAAAAATACTGCAATTAAACGGTTCAGCGATGGTTTAGCCAACAAGCGGCTCAGCACCATCATTGCCTCACGACAGTTTGCGTCGTTGTCTGAAGCTATTACAGCTGCGGTAGATGAGCAGTCCATGTCTGTTCAGTCACCAGACCAGGTTATGCAATTTAGGGCTAACTAAAACTTTAAACGTGAAAGCTTTAGAGGTTCTCGAGGCTGAGGAAATAGACAGTTTTATAACAACAATAAAACGTATAATCATAATTACAATAAAAGTAATCAAAATAACACAGGTTACATAACTACATACAGTGTAAATCGAGGTAAACACTGAGGTGGTCAGCGTCAGCATTTTCGCGGACTTCCGGTGCGTTGTCAGCGTGTCCAACATACCGCGCAGCAGTCCAATGTCCAAGACAACTTACGCAATGAGTGCACAAATAGTCATGAAAGCCTAGAATTTTTCGCACCTAAAGCTGACACTCATACAATTCTTTAGAGTTTTTTAAGTGGGCGTGGAATTCCAAATGACCCTGACCCTTCGATTCAGAGACGAAATAGTCTGCATGGTTTGAACAACTAACACATTTATTTCTGCTACTTACACATTCATTTTCCTTTCTCAATTTCATCCAAAGAATGTTTACCGTAATCATAAGTCATTTATAAATAAGGTTGATAAATCAGCACTTCACCCCATTCAGATAAGCAGACCCCAACATATTTGGGATGCAGATTTCATGGTTAGGCAGATGATGACGTAGACCTTGTGGCCTACTTGTCGTCCGTGAACTGATAACAATCCACTCGTGTTTGTATAATCCTATCTGGTTCCGCGATAAGCATTGGCTTCGTTCTCGCGTCCGTGTCAGCGTCAAACAAAGCACGACTACGAGTATGTCCGCAGAACATTGAACTGTTTGTAGAGGAATGCAGCTCAGCATGTTGTAAGTACAATATGATTGTATTATTATCAACTGTGCTTACTGTGCTATAGTGTATTACAATAACTGAACGCTATACTAAAGCAGGTAGAGAGCTACATTGATATAAAAGTGAGTATTAGATTAGCGTAAAGGTACGCAACTATGTATTTCTTAACCATTCTAAAATTTGACGACTTCTAGTGTTACGTGTGGTTCTCAAAACATTTATACACATTTATCAAAATCAAGCTGAGTTTAATGGCAAACGTATCACAATTTTTCGGAGTATGAGCAGTTAGCACTTTACAAATTGAAAGTACTGCCAAACAAATACACATATTCCATTGAATCTGGCATATCGAAATCAGAACATACAAATGTAAAGCAATTTTGAACGTCGCTCGTCATCTTGAAAAAACAATGTCCCCAGTTTATAAGTCGGGATCTTAAGTACGATGTCGTAAATGATCACCCTGTGACGATACCGTCAACTTTGTCAAAGGGTTACCTCTACTACTCAATGTTATTATTCAACTACAACCAGCGTGCTCATTTTTGTGAACCTCTTGTTCAACAAAATGAGATCTCGTGTTCAAGTTGATTCTACTTTATTATACTGATTTATGAAAAGCTTTAGCAAAGGTAAACCGTCAGCTTATCTTGAATAAGACTGCAAACGGTATACGTGATGCTCCTGTGACGTCGTTCTTTATTATTATGTTTCTAAATGAAACTCGGACGGTTGGTTCTGTAAATGGTTTCATCTCCAAATTCTCCAGCAATCTCAAGTTTTACTTCTAGAATGCCTCAGGCAGGGCTTAGTTTCATACCTCTTTAAAGTAAAGCAAGAAAGTACCAATAGAAAGTACCAAATTTTGAAAACTATATTGATGATATGACATGTTTTCAAAGTTACATATAGTTAGTCATGCAGATGTTCTCAAAATTGGGTTATCGGAAACCTGCATGATTGCTATTGTGTTGTGCCTTAAGCAAAAGTCAAGCTATTTGATCGGAAAATTGTTAGTAAAACATGAGAAGTATAGAGAAAGAAGCCCCTCCTTGTCTTTACCTCTGCAACTCTTGGTACGCCGTCGCTGCCAGGGTAAACCTTTGTGATCCTTCCTAAAGACCAGAGTGGAGGCACCATAAGGAGGGCTTTCCATAATATTTGCCCCCTTCCAGATTTTTGAAGCCTTCACTCACTCACAACCCGGGCAGCATGTTGGGAATCACACCCAACATAACTACACGCATCTGGCTCGAAGGGCCAATGTTCGACTTGCTCGTTTGGGATAAATAAAACCTTAGTGGACTGTATAAAAAAGGCTCGCTTTCTCGGGGACTTCCACGTCGGACGAGACCCAGACGTTATTTAATTCTATGTTTGTCCGGGACGGTTACAATATTGTAAATCCAATCGGCAATACAGCAAGCCTTTTTATACAGTCAACAAAGCTTTTATTTATCCCAAACGGGCATGTCGAACACAAGAGAAAATGCATAATAAATCAGCACATAAGTGATTAATGGGAGTGTGTGATGAGCGCTTAGTAAGGCAGTAGTGAATGGTGATTGTGTAGAGTGTAAGTGTAGCGTCGCGGTCGGGCGGAGATGGGTCCGTGACGTCATCGGTGAGTCAGGCGGCGCGGTACTCGCACGCGGGTGATAAGCCGCGTCGCAATCGTGAGCTATAGATGAAGACGCCGCGCGCCACACTCACGGTCTCGGCTCACAAGTAGCGCCGTCAGGTGCTCGGCTTCCTTTGTTCACATTAAACAGATGCTATTTTATAAAATTAGCTCATTATCTAAATAACAAGTACTAATAAGGTACCTACATATTAATATAATTCAGGTCATTGGTGATTCGCGTAATCTAATGTAAGTACTGTAGTAAGTTCGAGACTTGAATATGTTAGGAGGAAGCTGCGATGATGTCAGCGCGGCTCGTGCGGGTCATCGGCCCAGCCTCGATAGTAGTCTGCCGTAACTGCCAATAAAGTACTTTTGTTCTGTTGTTTAGAAAAAATCAAGGCTAAGTTACTTTAAGGCCCTAAAAGGCGCTGCGGGACTGTTCGAAAGAGATACCGCGGCCCTGGAACACAAAGGGCAAGGAAGGAACATCGATGGGTTTTAGTCAGTACAAGTCTGACACTCCCTTCCGCTCTGCCCAGAGCGGGAGAAGTCATTTGACGATTTCCCATCCGTAAAAAAAAGGCCATTTAAGGCAGCGTCATCACAGCGCATCACTGCGTTTATATTACTTTTTTTAATTCGCCTATTCTGTTCCACTGCTGGGCAAAGGCCCCCCCCATTCCTTTCCAATAACCATGAATGAACCCTCAACCCGTCTGACGGTGAGCTATAGCCTAGTGGTGTGACCGTCAGACTGCAAAATCAGGTTTTAAGTTCGAACCCAAGACACGAACCTCTGATAAAATAAAATTAACTAAAACATATATACTGACTTTTACATATAAAAATTGAAAATTAAGTAATTTTAATCTAAACTATGACCAAATAAAAATAGAAAACATAAACACTACAAAATTTCTTGGACTACACATAGACTCGGCTCGGACATGTGATGGAGTACACATATTGAACAATTATGTACTAAATTAAGTCAGTATTCATATGCCCTCTATATGCTTCGTAATTTGGTAAATCAAAGTGCACTTGACTATCTGCTTACCACGCTTACGTTGGTTTGACTGTTCTACTACTACGACTAAGATATGGTAACATGTTCCGGGGGAATGCCACTGAGGCACTGAGAGAGAAACTGCCTGTAAAGCCCAAAACAAATGTATCCGAGCAATATGTGAGCAATATGTGCATTCAAACCTACACTACCTATACTTGAGAACCACATTTTATAAATTTAAAAATATTTACATTCCCTTCACTGTATCTATGAACTAGCATTAGACATTAGAAATAGTTTAGACAAATATGCCTGGTACTTTCGTGCAATACGCCATCGAACGGTTATGTTTGATAGGAGTGAATTTTTTTTGTGTATGGGCCCAAAAATATATAAACTAGCTGACCCGCGCAACTTCATCTGCGTCACATAATGCAATTAAATAATATTGCGACTATAAATTGAGATGTAAGCTATCCTATCTTTCAAGTTGGATCAAACTACACACGGTGTGCAAATTTGATTAAAATAGGAGTTTATCGCGGATAAACAACGGCACGCGTAATTTACATATATTAAGATTACCTAATAGTATAAAGGAAGAAAATAATTTCACATCATTTAAGAATAGATTTAAAGACTTACTTGATTAATAAAGCCTATTATAACGTTAATGAATATTTAACCCTTTCCCTGCCAGATTTTGCCGCAGTAATCGTGCCCCCAGGGCCAGACGTGTTGTTTAGGTATAATTTCGAACAGTGTTGGGAAATCTGAATAATTGTTATCGATATTATATACTAGCTCTTGCTTGCGACATCGTACGAATCTGTTAACATGAGGGTAGAGCCGTGCCAGTGGGCTGTAGACCGATTCTTCTTCGCCCCTCTACTTGAACTGGAACTGTCATTGTTGATATCCCCATGTAAAATATTCAATAATTCTTCGTTTTTCAACATAATGTTTCTCTACACTAGACATACCAAGTAAACCTGTTTTCACAGGGACGACGCTGCTGCGGGTACTGATGTTTACCATTTACCAACAAATATGGCGTCCGTGTCGCTTGCGCCGTCGCCGCACGGAAAATCACGGTGATGGCGGCCAGTGACCGTCAGGCGGTAACTGCATTAGTGACGTCCCAAAATAATATCGTCATCAAGAATATGTCTTTTTTAATTTCGTATTTTTTTACATATTCTCTTCAATTGTTGTCCTTTATTCAAATGACAAGTTTAAAAAACACATTAAAGTTTAAATTTATAGTCTAAACATGGGTTAATGAGATAATAAAATTAATAATATAAAACCATTGTTTTTTTTATTATTTAGTTTTTACTAGCGCATCACTAGCCCCCGTAAAATTACGGGTTGAGCGCTGTGTGTCAGGGTTGTAAAAGCACCTCATTTGATTACTGCATTTACATTTCATTTTTATGTATCAGAATGATGAGCCTTAGTTTTAAAGTTTTATTGTTATAAAGTATACAACCTGAAGTATTATAAATAATATCAAATTTCTATTTTTTTTTAATGTACTCAAGAATTTGACATTGAAAAAATAGAATGTAATATTACGGGATTAGTGCCTCGGGCATTAGCATCAAAACGTGTGCGTAGTCGCAGCGGAAAAATGTTGTATATTTAGTGTATGACGTCGTGTAAATGTGTTCGGTAAGTACAAATTAGTGTATCCAACCATTGGGGAGATATTCAACAAAAACTGTTTCCGCTGGAACTACGTCATCCCAGCGGCACTTTTTTTTTTCCTATGGATGTACAAGAAAAAAAATACATACAATAATTAGTGTGTAGCGAAAGGAAAATGTGTATGTTTAAATGAAATTTGTGTGTCATAAAACTGCGAAGATAATCAAGTTGCCGCTGCGCTGACGTTTGGCTATTTACTGAAAATCATATAAAACGGTTTAGTACAGAGTTGAAATTTTAGGCGCACGTTGCTTCTAATTTGTGTATAATGTTTGTGAAAACACGATTTGATAAAAATATACCGCTCAGAAGATATACACGTGTAAGTAAAATAAGGTTTTCGTGGTGATAGGGTTCAGATTCATTTGTAAGGACGTAAATGACTGAACGAGGTGTTGATTTATACGGTTTACTTTCATACTAACATGCGTTTTAAAGGATAGATTCACACACACTTAGATAAAGGCATACACATGCATACAGTTTGATGAATGGTTTGAACAAAGGTTATTATGTCCAAATACTTAAAATAGGAACTCTAGAGCCTAACTTTTAACGTATACTTTTATCTCGTAAGGGTCTACAATGTCTTGCCAAGTTTAAGTTATGAGCTCTTAGTAATTAATGAGTAATGGCATAATTTACTACAACTTTATTGTATGGCATCCGATTGAGGACTTTTTAATGGAAAAGCAGAATAAAACAAATTCCGATATTTAGTGTATTAATGCAACTATTCACATGTAATTTCAGCTCATACTAAATAATTAAAGAGATATAATAAAAATACCAGAACAACCGCATTTCATTGACTTTTTTGCCATAAACTTCCGAAAGTAGTTATTTTAGACTTATTTAGTGTTTTTTTGAAAGTCGGTTTTTTTTTCGCAGAAAGTTAAAACAAATTCTTGTCATAAATTAATGTATATATTGTGATGGCTCTTACATAATTGTAAGGCACCATCACGCGACGTAGCGTGAAGTGGCAATTAGCGTGAGGAAATAACTAAATTACAGAACCGATTTTGATGGAATTTCTATGGGACCAAAAGAAGAAAAAGAAGAATGTTTGAAATCGGTTAAGAAATGACGAAGTAATGATTTAAAATACATACAAAAAAACAGCCTAATTGAGAACCTTGCAAAATATTTTAAATTTAAAGAAATGACCTCGTGTATGCTTAATTGTCCATTTTACTGACTGCTCATAATCATTTATTTATATTTATTTATTTATAACCCCTTTTATTCTGAATTGTTTTTCTGTTTTTGCAAGCTGTTCATGTATGTCTCTTAATTCAGCGTGCTGCGTACCTCTTGGCAAAGGCCTGCTCTCGCTGTTTCCATTGTATTCTGTCACGGGCCACTCTCTACGAGTCCTCCTAGGCCCCAACTCCTTTGTTGTTTACCCTTGCCTCGTCTACTATTTCTACTTTACTGTTTGCTCCACTTTTCCTGTTGTGTTCTTATCATGTGGCCAGTCCACCGCCACTTTTGCTGATCAATTCTGGCCAAGATGTCTGTCACTACTGTTTTGGCTCGTAGTTCTTCGTTTTTATTCGGTCCATTTTACATATTCCTGAATTACCTACTTCGTTCCATGGATCTTTGGCAGTATTGTAGTGTAAGTATGTCTATGTTGTTTTGTTAGTGCCCTTGTTTCGCATCCATAATTATGTAAACAAGGCAAAATACAGGTGTTGAAGACTTTTCTTTTTATAGCAATGTCTAGGTCTCTAGGTTTCATGACCTCTTTCAATTATCAATATTTTCGCCATCCGCTGGCTATTCTTGTGTTTATTTCTTAGGTTATTTGGTCTTTACGAGATATGAGCTGACCCAGGTATGTGTACTCGTCTACATATTCTAGCTAGTAGACACACTTTTATAGTTATTCTTTTTGAGTTAGTCAGTAGTTTTGTTTCTGCTGTAGGTATTCATTGTTAAGTCCACTTTGCCACTTTCTTCACATAATGTTTGGATCATGACTTCACATTATCATTAAGGTGTAATGAACAGACGCCAGCACATCAAATTACTACAATCTGTCAAATTTCATAACAAATTTTTCAACTTTATCGCTAAAGTGGTAGGTTCAAGGTTGATTGAGAAAATTGGACAGTTTCGGGTAGCTTGATGTGCTGGCCTCTGTACGTGAAGTTGTTGAAGTGTGCGAGAAGGTCGCATTTGGTTTAAAGTCAGCTCAGGTATGCGCGATAAAATCCTGCGGGCCGACGCTGACGGCGGCTTCGGCAAATAAATACGACCGGTGTAAGTCGGGGCGAGGCGAGGGAGGAGGGGCGCAGGGGGCAGGGTAGCGGGCGCCGGCAGCTGCGCGCGCGCACAACGCCGTGCCGTATTTACAAACAGGCGTGCACGTGTGTGTGCGGGCCACACCAGCGCACCACGTACACTGGGCTCGCTTAAAACCTTCAGAATAATGTCGCCGCGCCGCTCAAATTCATGGTTGTGTTTTTAGTTTATGCGGATCTCTCATTGACATGAGACCGCGTTATACTGAAAATATAAAGCTTAATGTGCTGCCGTGTGTATATATGATTTGAGAGTACTTAATTAAAGATTTCGACCGAACAAGTTACTGAGCAATAAACTTAAAGCTTTTAAATGCAAAAACTTTTGAGAACAAGAGAAGCTGTTTCACTAGCTTTTTATGAACTTCTCGGTGTGGTTGTATTGTAATGTCAGCAGATTTTGTCTCGATCGCAATATTGGCTGGTGTAAGCCCTTGTTCTTAAGCACCACAAACAGCCAGTTAGGTATGAGGTGTGCTTAATATTAAGTACCACTTACGTTGTTACCGGGCACAGCATGATCATGAAAGATTAAGCTTGTGCCCCGCGTGATTCAGTCTTATTTACGGTTTGGTGTAATGTGCAGCAAGCTATTGTTTCTTATTCAAAACTCTACAATTTCGGATTCCTGTTAGGAAGAATCTAGTATGGAGTTATGTATGTCGTAAGCAGGGCCGCAGGCTAGAAGGGGGTCGGGGGTCGGGGGTCGGGCGGAGGAGATCGGCCGCTGTCCGCGTTTGTTTATTAACCGGCGCGGCGCGCGGCGGCGGCCGATGAACTTAGCATACACCAACGTGTCTCCTCCACACACACACGTGAGAGCGAGATAAGTAAGCTGCATCTTACGCAACTCTCGTAAGCATGCTGTTCGGACCACTCATTTCTGGACAGACATTGTTCTGCAGCAATACTTGTTCAATTATGTTGGCATAACATGTCAGAGAAATCACTCTTATCAAACAAGACATTTTTTTTGAAAATAATTATAGTATGTATAGGTCACTAGCTTATGCCAGCGTGGAGTTCGATAATTGGCCCACGAGATCATACTACCCGGATAAAAAGTCCTATCCTATGTGTTAATACAGGTTACTTATAAATTACTATCTCTATGCTTTTCATCCAAATCCATTCAGTAGTTTTTGCGTGAAAGAGTAACAAACATCCATTCATTGAGAAACTGTACTGTATCTGTGTGTGTGTGTCTGTGTGTACTTACGTACACAGTATTCATATTAAGTCATTTTAAAAAGACCTAACTGCAATGGTGCTGCCACCATTGCAGTTAGGTCTTTTTAAAATGACTTGGTCTTTTTAATGCCCGGGATTTATTCCGAATTCCCCTTTAACTTGTCGAAAGATTGATAAAAAATCATTAATGGTAATTGGTGGTTACCTAAGGTACACGTATAAATACCAATTTTGAGTCAAAAAAATGTTGAACGAATACAATTTCAAGCAGTCAGCAGCTGAGATGAGAATATATGGACTATGAAGTGGTGTTACGGAAATGTAAGAAATAAGAAAGGTCTATGTTAGATGAAGTTCCAAAGTGGTTCCGGTGATAAAGTAATGCCGAGGAAACCGATTGCTATGTTATACCGTCGGTACAGAAATGTGATACACATTGATGAAATTGATACAATAGAATATAGACGGACATAATGTCGTAGAGGGGAAAATATTAGAAACAATGTATCAATATTGAGATTAGGTAAATTAAAAGATTTTTGGAAGGAACAAGAAGGCATCCCGCATAATGAAAATCTAAAGAACCCACTGCTGGAATATAAACCGCTTCTCTGAGAGAGGGGGAATTTTTTTAAATATAAGTAATTAATTATCTTCTAAGATTCCTGAAAACTTGCTGACAGGAGATCCCACGGGGCACACGTCTGGTTTAGGAACATAATACTTCTTCTTAAACCTTTGGCCACCCACTGCTGAGCTCCGCTTTTGGCTGTTTTGTGTCATTGCTGTCCAGTTTCTTCAGACTACTTTAATGAGATCGTCTGTCCAATAATTGTATTATAAAAGTAAATAAAATTAAATAACTGCGAAAATACTTAAATTAAGTATCGTAAGGCAATCCTTGATTTGAATGCTTTGAACTAAAGAAAAAATCAAACGATCGTTACGCACCTTCGGTAGAACAAGGGCACAATTGTCAAAAATTGCAAAAATGAGTTAAGTATACAGAAATGCCTTAAAAATGCTATTTGAACTGGAGGAACAAAGACAGTCATTTAATTCCTTTAAAAATCCGCTAGGCGAAAATAGTGACTTTGTCTTATTGGTGCCTTTTTACTGCTCTCTTGGCTGGACATAGTCTCATTGGTCAGTTGCGCCGTCGGCGGGGAGAGAGGCAGTCGTCACTTGGACCGCTAACGTCGTAAAGGTAAATATGCCCTTTTAATTTTTTGGTTTCTGGAGCGACAATGCCACATCTATTACACTTATGCCTAATTTATAATTTTAAAATTGGAAGGACAAAGTCGTTCAGACAGTTATGCCCTTGTCCGTTCAAGATTTGTTTTATTCCTTGGTCTTAAAAGTAAATGTGTTTTTGTCATTCCAATTGCAATGCTATTTTGCTAGACTTAATGACAATTACGTTTTTGTCATTCCAAATTGACTTGATTTAATATTAATGTTCGAGTGCTCATAGCCTATTTAAGGAAATTTCGAAACGCCTAGTTGACGCTTCCCGTGACCCAAGGGCTGGCTTTTACTTTGGCCAGAGGCTAAGTGTTGCCATACAACGTGGCAACGCCGCCAGTCTCTTGGGCACATTACCATCTGACAGCGTTGAGGAGGAGTTTTTCGATGCCCTTTTATAGTTTGTTGTTAGTTTATCTATTTTAGTTTAATAGTTTTTAATTATCAATGTATATAGATATTAATGTTTGTTATTTAAGTTAATGAAATAAATTTGTATTATTTTTTAATACAAATTTTGTGATAAATTTTCTGTTTATTTATTAGTATTGGTATTTTTATGTATTTACGACTAGTAGGTATGCATTATTTGTGAATTGTGATATGAATAGTTTCTTTGTATGATTTAAATTTTAATAAAATTTTCAGAATTTAAAATGGGATCTCGTAGTAAAAAAATTTTAATGATGCTTAATGACGAAAATAATTTGCAAATCAAAGAAACTGACACAAATTCTAATAGATCTTGTCGCGAAGGAGATGTGGGCTCTAACAGAGCAGCAAATTCAATCGAAAACTCGTCAATGTGTAAGTATATTGTTGCTATTTCTTAATTCATATTGGTATGTTACTTAAGTTTTTTATATAAATATATATTTTTTTACAGCTAATAACATGGTTGAAACATGGATAGATAATATGAATATAAAAAACCAGGGTCCTGTTAAATCAATGGAAGGCATCATTTCAGAAACAACGGATACACCTATTGAATCATTACCGTCACCTCTTCTAGATTTCGAGAATTCTGATGTTGAAAAAATGGAAAATAACAATTTTGGAACAGAAATTTCTCCTGCGGTAAATACTACAGGTAAGATAATAAAACTGCTATACAAATATCTGGATTATTTCATGTGTAAAGTAACTGAGATATTATTCTTTCATCACCTTTTTAGAGGTTGCAAGTGAGCTTAACTCCTCAAAGAGTGGAGATTTTTCACCATCTGAAGGATCAGATTATAAACCGCCACGAACTGTGAAACATAAGAGTATATTTAAAACTAGATCTCCCAAACGTAGCACCTCGTCCAGTTCTTCAAGTTCCAGCAGTAGCTCGTCTAGTTCCAACAGCAGCAGCTCATCTAGTTCGTCGAGTTCTTCTGACACTGATAATAGGGGTAATATTGATGAGGCTGATGGTAATACGGAAAGTGTTGAAGTTTATAACGACCCAGGACCCCTTGTGGATACGAGTGAAGATCACACTGAGCAAGTAATTAATAAAAAGCAGTCAAGAAAGCGACAAAAAAATACACAGCAATGGAAACAAGCTGTTTCAAAACGTTTAAAAAATAGTGGCCAAGAATACACGACCAAAAGAGGCAAGATCGCACCAGCGAAATCCATGCGCCCTCCATGCAAAACCTCGTGTCGTCTGTCTTGTTCTACTAAAGTTTCTTTTGAAACGAGGAGTGTGATTTTTAAATCCTACTGGGAATTGGGAACACACCAAAGGCAAAGAGATTTTCTTGCATCATGTATTAAAAAACAAAATCCTACAACCCGAAGAATCAAGATCACAGCAAATAACACATTTAAACCACCGAGGAAACCGAACTCAACCTATCATTTTCTGATAAATGGTGAGGAAATCAGGATTTGTAAGACTTTTTTGCTGAATACTTTATGTATTGGTGAAAAAACATTGCGGAATGTAATTGACAAAATATCTGATCAAGCCTTGTTTATAATGAGTCCTGCCGATAATCGCGGAAAGCATAATAACCATTGTAATTTAAGCGATGAAGTCGTGAAATCGGTCCGAAATCATATAAATTCCATTCCTAGAACAGAAAGTCACTACTTAAGGGCTAATACAACCAGGGAATATATAGATGGAAGTTTAACTATAGTGGAGCTTCATCGTGATTACAAAAAGATTCAAGAAACCGCTGGAAAGGAATTTGCAAATTATGATGCCTACTATCGAATTTTTAATACTGATTTCAATCTTGGTTTGTTTATTCCCCGAAAAGATCAGTGCGATGAATGTGAGGCGTACAAAAACTCTAACGATAAGGAACCACTGATGGAAAAATACAAAAAACACCTAGAAGAGAAAAGTTTAAGCAGATTAGAACTAAAACACGACACAGAACAATGCAAAAATAGTGATTCTAATAATATAGTTGCCATTTTCGATCTACAGGCAGTCTTACCTTGTCCAATTGGCCAGTCATCAGCTTTCTTTTATAAGTCCAAGTTAAATTGTTACAATTTTACGGTGAGGACTCATTTTCTAATTAGTTAATTATAGTGTTAAAATTAATCAATTTATGTTCGAATGTACCTAATGTATATTTTGTTTTAGGTATCCAATATAAAAGACGATATACCACAATTTGCTTTTTCTGGCACGAGGGTCTTGGCAAACGCGGCGCCAATGAAATAGGAACATGCCTTTACAAGTTTTTGGAGGATCTTTCTAACAAACAACCAGATAAAGACATAATATTTTATTCGGATAATTGCTGCGGGCAGCAAAAAAATAAGTAAGTTTGTTGCCTTTTATAATACAATTAATTTACAGTAGATTTAGATAAATAGGAGTGATTGTTGTTATAATTCATACTGAACAATATAGGTAGGTAATGTACTTATAATGTAAATAATTATTTCTACTTGTTTCAGATTCGTTTTTGGAATGTATTATTATGCTGTCAACACATTGCCTATAAAGTCAATAACACACAAATTCCTTATTAGGGGTCATACCCAGAATAAAGCTGATGCCGTCCATTCTGTAATAGAAAAAAACGTTAAGCGAGCTAAAAAGGCTGGACCTATATACACTCCAGCAGAATACATCAGTCTTATTAAAAATGCTAAGAAAAAGGGTGTTCAATTTACCGTTAAAGAAATGAATTTTGATTCTTTCATTGATATGAAGCTGTTATCTGAAGATATTAATTTGAATTTAAACAAGGATGTTGAAGGAAATACTTTTAAAATATTGGATACGAAAGCGATCAAATTTATGAAAGATTCAGAGATATACCAATTTAAGTGCAGCTACAAAACCGACGATTGGACAGCAGCGAGAATTCGAACAGGTCGTATCGGTAATAAAAAAAGTGTGAAAGATGTCACACTAAACCAGCTCTATAAGGAAAAGTTACCAATCCCTCACAGAAAAAAAGAAGACATTCGTCAATTGATATCCTCAAATATAGTTCCTAAGTTCTATGAACAATATTTTAACAACCTTTTTTAAGAAAAGGAGAGAGAGCTAGAACTGATTCGTTAGTAAGAAAAAAATAATTGTTATAAAGATATTTTTATATTTTTTAATTAATATTTTTTGAAGTGTGATTCTAAAGAATTTCATTTGCATAACAGTGAATCTTGTTAAAAATAATGTCACTGTTATTTTTGTTATCTTCTATAATTCTATTTTCATTGTGATTCCAAAGAGACACAAACGTGAGATTATTGACGACTGATTAGTAAGACTATAATGATAGTTTAAGTATTATATTTCGTGAAAGTTACTACATTTTTTTTACTTTATAAGAAAATAAAAAGTTTATACGGAAAAACAAGGTATTTTTATTCGAAAATCATCCTAAATTAAAGCTCAAATTTAGTCCTAATTACAAAATAATATACATTTTGGTAGAACAAGGGCACAAATGTATCCCTTCCTTAAAATTAAAATTAATTGAAAAAAAACTAAAAGTTCTTAATTCTTGTTAACTATACGCCTAAAAAGGATATAGTATATAGTTTATATCATGCAAAGAAGAAAAACTTTCGAGCAATATTAACAGAGCAAGACCTCACTGAATGCAATAAATATCTTAAAATAGCTCTCCTGTAAAATAGCAAAAACTGCAATTATGCCCTTGTTCTACCGAAGCGCGAAGGTGCGATATGGTGCCCCGTTGTGTCAGCTGGGCGCAGTGGGCACCGTATTACTGTGGTACTGCGGATCCGTGTACGTACGTGCGCGACTCGCGACTCGCGACAGGAGCGAGGCATACAGAGTGCTCCAATGAACTGACATTCCCATTATTCCCAGATCCATAACGAGAACAAGTAAATTGACCATCTGCCGTCAAAATTGTCAAATGAACATTAACGAAAGGCTTATGTTCAACGATCCATCAGATATACATAGTAGAATGCAATGGCAGAAAATCACTTTATATTACCAAAAATAGTAAATGATCACCAAAATTAAATACCCATTTTAGCGTGAAATTAGAACCAAAAATTTTACAACTTGTGATCCTACTTAAACCAACCAATTCCAAATTATAAATGTTTAATCCAAAAATAGTTAATGACCACCAAAATGTTAACAATATTTTAGTATGTATAAAATGACTTTTAAATATGTGACATCTTTTTATCCTATAAAAGTAAATTACTCCAGATAAATCATTATATACCTAAAAATAGTAAATAAAGCAAGTTTTAGTCCCTATGATTTTGTAAAATCATTACTCAATTTTGAGCTTTTATGACTCTAATTATTAAGAACTACTAACTGAATAGGTTTTTCTATTTCGTTCATTCGTTTTCTTTTGTTAACAAATAAACAACTCGTATCATTAAAATAATCCTATTATTAAAATAAAAAAATAAAAAAACTGACTGTGTAATTAACTATAAATCTTTTTATATTAATTCTCTAGGTAGGTAGTAGTAGTAGGTAGTAATTTTATAATCCTAAGAAGAACAAAAATCCATCAAAAATCAGTATTCTGGTACTAAGAATGGGGTTTTCCTCAAAGCGCACCTATTTTTAAACGCAACCAACTAAACGCAACTAAATGAGTCCTCGAAGCGCAACCATTAGAAAAATAGAGAGTGGTATGATAAATTCATTGACGATATTGACAGATTTCTGATTGATAACTTTGTAACCAAATTATTTACAGGTGTCTATTTTCTGTTCATTTCTGTTACCCTGGTACTTTTCAAAACAACTGTCATAATTCAATTTAATGACCCTGTATGTTAACAATAATGACCAAAAGTTGCTTAAACACTTATTTCGTTAATTTGAATTTGTGAGCGCAAGTAATGGTTGCGCTAAGAGGAATAATTTAGTAGCGCTTAGTTGGTTGCGCTTAAAAATAGGTGTGCTTTAAGAAATACCCTTAAAATAGTCATTTTGAAAACTGCACAATTAATGTTTTTTTTTTACTTTGGCTAGTTACTAAAAACATTCAAATGGTATATTTAGGTAGAAATACTTAGTGATTAATTTACTTTTGGTATCAAAGTACAATTTAAGTGCAAGTCATGATTAAAATAGCAGGAACCATTATAATTTTAGGTTTAGGTTTAATTTTTTGGTGATTGGTAAGTATATATTTTAGGTAATAGAGGTTATGGTCACAAAGTTTTTTTGGTGGTCATTATATTTATCCTAGTAATGAAATGATGGCAACTTCACGAGGATGTTATTCCAATAAATAATACAAGCTGTTAACCGCGACTTCGTACGCGTTAGGTTCGCAATTTTCTTAAAATAACTTTAGTTTTTTGGTCACGAACAAACTCAATTTTTTTGGAAACAAACCTAACCTAACCTAAGCTTAACCTTTTTTTTTTTTTTTTTTGGTCCGGGGTGGAAAATCCTCATGGATGTCCTCCGCCCTGGGGCGGGTGGAGGGGTCTGTCAGACTCGACTGACTAAAAACCACCTCGGTGTTCCCTTCTCACACTTTCACCGGGGATCATGGGAACTAGTGCGCCTTCCACGATCCCCGGCTAGTGCCGGCCCGCGTCTGCGGGCCTCCTCTTGTCCGCGAGAGGAGTGTGGTGTACTCCCCCCGTGACGTCTAATAGGGGCGCGCGCGGAACACTACGCGCCACCGCCTCGGGTCCAGTTATATGGGGGGCGGCGAACTTCCCCAAGTCCCTCTGGACCCGTTTAGGGGGGCTGGAAGACGGCGTTGTCCGCCCTCCGCCGACGCCCGGTACGTCTGCTGCGGGTCGGGAGAGTGGTCTCGACCTCCCTCATTCTTTCCGCAGCCTCCTTCTGTGAAATGACAGTTTCACAGAAGGAGATCACCGCATCCCACGACTCTGCGTTCCCGACCATCGAACGAGAGATGGCCGGCAGCGACAGGTCGGTTCCGACTTCTGTTACGAGGGCACGGCGCGGTTCCTCCCATGCGGCACACTCTGCCAGCGTGTGCCGCGCCGTGTCCTCCAGACAGTGGACGCAGTGATGACACCGAGCGTCCGGCTCCCTGTTTATGCGACACAGGTACTTCCCGAAGCAACCATGCCCCGAGAACACCTGCGTCGCCCGAAACGACAAGGAGCCGTGCCTCCTCTCGAGCCATTCCTTGAGCACTGGTCGGATCGCCTCGATGGTAGCGAAGCCAGCGGTAGGGCGCAAAAGCCTGTCCCGCCACTCCACCACCAGAACCTCGTGGAGCTGACACCGACGCAGTTCGATCTCTCGCTGCATCGGTTCACCGCCCCGCGTCCGCGCCTCCTCGCGCCACCGGTACAGTGACGCGAGGACTCTCGCCTCAAGGTCCCAAGGTGGGGAACCGGCCAGTGCACAAGCCGCCTCGTAGGAGATTGTGCGATACCCCCTGATAGCCCTGACGGCCATCGCCCTCTGCGGTTTTCGCAGCGTCGCGATGCTGCCGGCCGTCAGGTCAGAGGCCCACACCGGGGCCCCGTACAGGGCCATGGATCGCAAAACCCCCATGTACAATCTCCTACAGGCGTTGCTCGGGCCCCCCAGATTGGGAAGCAGCGTTGCGAGCGCGCCTGCCGCGCCCATCAACTTGGGCGCCAGCCGCTGGAAGTGGGGGCCAAAGTCCCAACGGTTGTCAAGCACCAATCCCAGATACTTCATGGTGGTCTCGACAGCAATTGGGGTCCCCCCGACCACAATATGTGACCCCGGCCGTGGCGCCCGCCGGGGGCCGTGAAAGACCACAGCCTCCGACTTGTTGAGGGCCACCTCCAGGCCCAGGCACCGTATGCGGCCCACAACCTGCGAGACCGCAGCGGTCGCCAGCAACGCTGCCTCCCTGTACGAGCTCCCCCGGGCCGTGACCAGCGTGTCGTCCGCGTAACACACCAGAGCCACCCCCGGTTGGAGCTCGCCTCTCAGCACCCAGTCGTACCCGATGTTCCACAGGGGTGGGCCCACGACTGAACCCTGTGGAACACCGCACGACATGTCGCGCCGGCCTCCGCCGTCGCGTCCCCTGTAGGTGACACACCTTTGAGCCAAAACCTAAGCTTAACCTAACCTAACCTAAGCTTAACCTAACCTAACAACTTTTTGCTATCCGCCACAGCTTAGACTACTTTTGTTTGGAAGGTATCACAGTCATTATTGTGTCTCGTTAGTTAATTTAGTTTAAAATTAAAGATTACCAAACTATCCTTTGAATGATAAAAAAAAACTAAAAGTACCAATGTAATAACTATTTGGTAATTAATTCAATATTTAGAAATCTTACAGCTTTAAAAAAAAACTAACATAGTTACAAAAAGTGAAAACCGGTTGGGGATCGAACTCGCGAACCTTGCTTATTAATTTTAGAAATCTTATAGCATTAAAAAAAATCAAAATAAATACAAAAAGTACATAATATATAAGACCTGAGGTTCGAACTTGCAAACACCTATTAAAGGGCGACCGCTGACCCGCTAGGCCACTTACGTCGGAGGCAAATGTTCTAAAATAGCTGTTCAATTCTAATCATGTCACTGTCATCATGTATGTTGACAGTTGTCAAACAATTGATGAAAATGGACTAAAATATTCATGTAATGCAGTATTGATCACCCCCGTTAGTTATTAACGTGATAATATATAGCCATGTTCATCCCCAGGTTGAAATATATCTTCTTGCCAAATTTCATTATGATCCAATCAGCCGTTTAGTCGTGAAAAGGTAGCAAACAGACAGAGATACTTTCGCATTTATAATATTAAGTATGGATAAAACCCGAGTCTCGCCATACCATCTCTACAAATAAATAAAATTGAAGTGTCTGTTTGTAATATCAAAATAACAGCTTTTTCTGAATGCATATGAAAGTATGTATATAATGTATGTATACATAAAATTAAAATGGGAGTATTTGTAAAAAAACATCTTGTATATACGGTACTTATAAAAAAAAACACATTCTTAGGGTTCCGTACCCAAAGGGTAAAACGGGACCCTATTGCTAAGATTCCACTGTCTGTCCGTCTGCCACCAGTCTGTATCTCATGAACCGTAATAGCTAGAAAGTTGAAATTTTCACAGATGATGTATTTCTGTTGTACAACAAATACTAAAAACAAAATAAAATAAATATTTAAAGGGGGCTCCCATAAAACAAACGTGATTGTTTGCTGTTTTTTTGCTCGATATTAATAACGGCGACAGAAAATGAAAATGAAATATTCACAGATTATTCAGTTGTATATTCACTTTAAAAATAAATAATTAAATTAAAATTAAATAAATATTTATATTTAAGGGTGGCTCCCATTCAACATATATGATTTGTTTGCTGTTTTTATAGATGATGGTACGGAACCCTTTTTGCGCGAGGCCGACTCGCACGTGGCCGGTTTTTTTTTCCATTTTTGTCTGTCTGTTTGTTCCGGCTAATCTTAGAAACGGCTGGACCGATTTTGACGGGACGTTTACTGGTAGATAGCTGATGTTATAAGGTCTAACATACGCTACTTTTATTTTAGAACAAGATAAGAATTAGCGTTCCGTGCAAAAAAACATATTTAAACCTTAGATCAATCGAAGACTTAAACCCTTGAAATTGGTTACAAAATTCGATTCAAAAAGGGAAGTAACGTTTCTTTTTTTAATATAGTAATTTCACGCGAGCGATGGTCGCGGGTAACAGCTAGCAAAAAATATAATAAATACCTAAGTAGTTTTAGCTTCTGAATATTATAATGATAATCATTCCTAATTCTAGTGAAACAAGAGAAAAATAAACAGTTCAAGTATCTTAATCTGGCTCTTGAGATTGTCGACATGTAGGATGTGAGTCCAGCAATCGTTGTGCCGATAGTCGTGTCAGCCAATGGCTTAATAGCCAATATCCTCGACCAACATCTGAGGAGGCTCTCGCTTGGCAGCGGGATCAAGGGTTTGATTCAGAAAACAGTAGGTACTTTTGGACACGGCGCGTATTGTCAGGAGTTTCCTCTCTCAGGAGTCCTGACCACCGGTAGCTCGGACCCTGTTCCCAATGCTTGCTTACAATGCTTTTTAAATGTTTTTTTTTTTATATTTGAATATTTAAAAATGTAATAGATATGTATTTAAATGAATAAACGAAATAATGGTCCCTACGACACGATTGCTACTTTGCTCTTATAAAATCACATTCGCATGAGACAGACTATAAAATATTTATTTATTTATTTAATTTTAGGAAAACTTACAGCTAAACAGACAATGAGTAATAGTTTAAACAAAATATGGCCAATTACAAGTTTCCACATGTAGTATGTAAATTATATAAATAGAAAATCCTTGATAGACTAAATAACACCAAACAGAACGCTACTACTACTACTATTTCCACTACTACTATTACTATTATTACTACTACTACTTCTACTATTTACGCTCGAAGAAGCTAGTACATAAAATCTTTAAATTAACCAAATTAGCAATATAGCGAAAATGGCACGTAAATGTCTCAATCTTGTAGCGTTAAATACTTGTTGTGTGAAAGAGCGTTTTCAGTAATGAATGCCAGACGACATTCCGTGGAATTAGGTGAGAGGTCAAGTGGCAGTGCGCCGTCAGCGGGCCCGCCGTGCCACACTAGCTCCACCGCCGTCAGCGGGCCCGCCGTGCCACACTAGCTCCACCGCCTTTTCAGGGACACATCAAGCCAACGACTCGTATTCGTCGGCTATTTTCCATTGTATCAACAGCTTTACGCGAGTTTGAGTTGAGCACGTCCTGAATCCGGGGTACTATTGTCTATTGGTACTAAAGAATCACCCTAGTCCTTTCCCTTTAAAGTTGGGATCGGCTTCTAGTCTAACCGGATGCAGCTGAACCCTAGGAATAAAGAATGCCACAAGTTAAACATTTTTACAAAACCCCTGTGATTAGTAGCACCGGTTCTTTGCCAGATGATTAGCCAGTCAGCATGCATTTACTTGCTGTAGACTCGGAGCACAAGCGAATATCGTGAAACAATTCGTTTTTATTAATCATCATTATTTAGTCCAAAAATTAAGGCCACCTATAACAAAGATAAAAAACAGGTAAATATATAGAATAATTACCATTACTAAGATACGAAATATTCATAGTTAAATCATGTATACTTACTTTTGTGGCCAGAAAAATTTCGTCAGGAGCTTCATTAAGAAATTTTTCCACATTTTGAGTCGTAAAAATTTTAGACTTCTTTGCGCAATGCCCTTCTCATTTTCTTTTAAAAAAAACCAGTAATTTCGTGAATATATTTATTTCAATGCTGTGTTTGATGCCTATTGTAGCTTTCAGTTTTGAGTATATGCACCAAAGTGTATTTGGATTCTTTGTCTTGGATAAATAATCAAAATAGACAAGAAGTACTGATGCTGAAATTGATAGGCCTTCCGCACTTCTCCACGTTGAAAATTCTTCATAAGTTGTTAAATAATTTTCCTTGGATTTTGTTGGAAGCAAATTATTTATAATTGCGGCAGCATTTGCACTGATGGAATCCGACAATTCACTGTCACTGTCGCTTTGATTTAACATCGTAACGTATTTTTAGAACATTAACTTGTTTATACAAATAAATTAAAATAAACTTAACGTTTATGTATTTGAAGAAAACAAAAACGTGGCAAATTCCTAGAATAATATTTTTTTGTCGGAAAAGCAAAGGCATCAAGCTCATACGGCCTCGTCGGTTTTCGTAATTTTATTTAATAATCATAACTGCATAATAAATGCGTATTCCTTTTTCAAAAAGATGTATAATGCTTTATATACAAACTCAATAGTGTAAACACAGATGTAGTTCAGTATAAATTTCGGTAAGTATTCCAAATTTAAATCACATTCTCCCCCTAGAGGATGAATGAAATTAGTACAATTTTCTTTCCCTGTTTTTAACAGATTAAAAATGACTATTGTTATGTTCGCTTTATAACACATTTGCTCGTAAAGGGTTTCTTATTTCACCAATTTCAATATCGTATTGTATCTCATTAAGCACTTGTGCGGTAATGTAATGTAAAACGCACGGTTTATCAAGATGATCCGTAAAATCGAACGGTACTTTTTTAAATCTTAGCAAAGAGTTTTTATGTCAGAAAAGTGGTCAACATTTTATGAATAAAATTAACTTTGGGAGATAAAATATAACAAATAAACATTTGATTGTTTAATTTAATTTTTGACAATAAATTACAACTATTTATCTGTAACAAAACACAAAAATATTAATTTACTGTATTAGTAATACTGGCTGTTTTTTGTGCCTTTGCCTTAAAAAAAGCGCTGAAGCGCGCGTCTCGCTAATTTGTGAACAAGTAAAAATTAATCCGCGCGCTTTTTCTTTTCGCTGTATTGTTTTTATTTTTTATTTGAAAATGTCGTCAAGTAATGATGAATTTATTAATTCGACACCGCCAGAAGTCTCAGAGGCAGCGACAAAGGCTACTCTAAGCCTCTTGCCTGAAAAATCGACCGATAGATACTTACAAGCGTATCAAAATTTCTTTTAAGAAAGTCCGAGTTTTATTTATTTCCTTGCAAATATGTTATAAAACGTCGTATGACATGCGTGCGCTTTGATAATTACAGCCTCTGCTTTCTTGTAACCCTCACCTACGGCTCGGGCTAGCAATATCGCCTCGGCTGTAATTTTCAACTTACCGCACTTATATCATAATGTACTATTTTGTGGCATAGAATGTCACTTTTTTGAGCAAGTGTTACGAAAAATATATTAATTACCAAGCAATAATCACACAGATAAATACCGAGCAAAAGTATTAACAGTCAATGTTTATTTTGTACTATCAACATGAAATTTATGAAGAAATGATCTCATCAATGAACATAACTTTTTTGTAATACTTAACACCGCATTTTTTTTAAATAGTCTTCCTCAACTCTGCTCAAGATTTTGAGGGTTTTGTTGGAACTTGAATTTGTCAAAACGATACAACTTTTAAAAAAGAAAATGCACATTACCATCTATGAATTTTAAGAATAACTAACTACTAACCTCGCCAACATGATCAAATTTAAATTATTAATTTCCAAAAAGTGTTAACATGTAACTTGATTTGATTTTTATGAAATCTCATAAATGGCGCTGCTTCAAAATTGTCTTTATACTACTAACATTCATTAAACTATGTTTCTCTGCCCAAGTTACTTAAATGGCGTAGTTTTTATAGTATAAAGCTAGATAATAGCATGGCTTACTCAAAAACCACATTTCACACTGTCACAGAATGCGTAAGAAAAATAAAGATTCACAGCTCCTCCCCCGTAGGTGATAGCGTGATAATATGTAGCCTATAATATGTTGACCCGACCTCTTAGTAATATTCATGCAAAATTTGAAGTAAATCCATGCAGTACTTTTTGAGTTTAGCCCGGACAAACAAACAGACAAAAATTCTAAAAACTATATTTTTGGCTTCGATATCAATTGTAGATCACGCCCCAAGTATTCTTTTTAAATAATATTCAATGTATAGTTTTGACTTTCCTACGATTTTATTATATGTATAGATACTCTGTTTTTTTTTAACAAACGAGTACTGAGTATGTCTCTCGCACATTTCCGATATTGACAGAGTGAGATGGGTCATTGGTTGGGGCGGGGCCAATGCCTTTGTTCTTGTTTTGAAATTGTTAAGGCTCCTTCACATTGTAGAGAAAATTAAATTATTATTTTATGATTTAAATTTGCATACTTAGTATATTCGTTACAAAATTTTCTGTTCGCGTTATATGATATTTTCATAAATAAATAACAATGACATGAATTCCTGTTGAACTTGCTGTTGTCTTAGCAATTTCATTATTTTAACTACATATTATAATCAGACTCTTGAAATGATTTAAACAAATTGTATATCATTTGTTTTTCTGTAGATTGCAAAGGGCGCTTAGTACGCTTGACGACAGGAGACATGTCCGCCATGACTCGCGCACAAACAATATCGTCTGGTTCACTCACTAAAACACGTGCGACGCGCAGGTAGCTGATGACTCAACTGAATGTGCATGTAACTACAGCGTTTGTGTGGAACGGACTTTATGTTGATAATGTGGACCAATAGAAATGCAGTCAAAATTTTCGGTACTCGATTGTTAAAAAAAAACAGAGTATATAAGATCACAAGGCGAGAAATAGCAACATGTTCACAGTTCAAGGCTAGAGGACGTTGTCCTGACATACCGGCCGCGGCCATACCGCGCGAAGGATGCTGGCGACTTAGTTCGCGAATCCCGCACAAGATGGCGCGCACAGGCTCATTCGTGAATAAACTCACTGTTTGACACAGTTTTGGCAGGTGGGATTTAGGTCACTATAATAATTGTTATATTAATAGCTTACATGTTTTATAGTTATCAGTGTTTAGTCAATTACACATAAATAAATGACGTGTCATTAAATTCGAGAAACACCACATGCTATCTTGTTGATAAGCTCAATACAGTCATTTCATTAGAGATAGCTATGTGTGACAATTGTAAAGCTAGCCCTACACTTCAAGTGCATATAAAATGGCAACGTATTCATATTATTATTATCTAGGCTTTCCCTTTTCTCCTGCGAAAACTTTAAATCTGATGGCCTGTAGCGGCTGTAGCACGGTAATACTGTGCCCGTAATAATTAATCTTCTTTCTTTGATTTTGTGAAATCCGGCCAAGTGCGAGTCGGTCTCGCGTACTGAGAATTCCGTATATTTCATGATCCGCAATAGGTAGAAATGTTTACACTTTTACAGAATGTGTATTTTTTAAATTATAAAAGCAAATTAAAAATTAAAGGTTACTACCCTGCTACGATTTATACTATTAGATCTATATTATACTACGTCATTCGGTAGAAGTGTAGCTCGCCATCCGAGGAAGAAGTTTTGGAATCGGATTAGTAGTTTAGGGGATTATTGCCTCTTTGTTAATAGCTAGTGTGTGTAGAAACTGTTACATTTGTGCTGATGGATGCATTGGATAGTACAGGGATCATGGAAGTATTAAAAGTTAAGTTTTATAATTGAAAACTTATGTGTGAAAACGTTGGAACGTTGATATTTAATGTCTCCGTAACTAGAAAATCCCAGGGTATGGTCAAGGGGAGAATAAGTGCCTTTCGGCTTTGTAAAGGGTCTTTTACACCCAATATAAAGTGAGTACTCCCATCAACTAGGGGCAGCCCGTACTGTCGTGAATTCGTAAAAACCGGGTTTTACTATGGGACCGAAAGCTCGTTTCGCATGCCCTAGTCGTGATGGCTAGGCGCACCTGATACTGATTAACTTATTTTACACAATTACATAACATCACACCTGTAGTCCCCGAATGGTTAGCACAATTCTGGTGCAAAAGAACATCTAAGTAATGTTCGGTGTGAATATGAACAGAGCAGCTGATGTGCAGCAGATTGTAATACATCAGTGGCCCAATAGTCAGCATCCAAGAGGTGTGTCATGTGTGTGTCAAGTCATGATTATTACATTATTTATTATAGAAACTTTAGTAGTCTGTTAAGGGTTTAATTTTCAAATTCTAAATGAAAGAGCTAGTAGGTAGTTACTAAAGTATAATGTTGCGGAAGCACTGAGTCACCGAGTGGCGCCACTGATGACTGACGTGCGTCACGCCACACACTATGTCACTAGTAACTAATTTGCGCAAAAACCTGCATAATTTTATCTATTAATTGTGGAACTTTCTTATTTTAGGAGTAAGTCGATCTTCATTAGTATTATATATATACTAGCTGTTACCCGCGACTTCGTACGCGTTAGGTTCGCAATTAGCTTAAAATTAGTTTAGTTTTTTGGTCAGGAGGAAACTCAATTTTTTTTGGAAACAAACCTAACCTATCCTAAGCTTAACCTAACCTAACCTAGCAATTTTTTTTGTCCACCACAGCTGAGACTACTTTTGTTTGGAAGGTATCACAGCCATGTGTTTCTGTGCCAAAGCTCATCAAATTCTGTTCCAGGGTTCTCTATTTATTTCAAGTCGAATAGGTCTACTTACTGAATATTATTGAAACAAACCTAACCTAACCTAACAACTTTTTTTAGTCCGCCACAGCTTAGACTACTTTTGTTTGGAAGGTATCACAGCCATGTGTCTTTGTGCCAAAGCGCATCAAATTCGGTTCCAGGGTTCTCTATTTATTTCAAGTCGAATAAGTCAACTTACTGAATATTTTTGGAACAAACCTAACCTAATTTAAGCCTAACCTAACCTAACAACTTTTTTTGTCCGCCACAGCTTAGACTACTTTTGTTTGAAAGGTATTACAGCCATGTGTCTCTGTGCGAAAGCGCAACAAATTCTGTTCCAGGGTTCTCTATTTATTTCAAGTCAAATAGGTCTACTTACTGAAAATTATTGAGACCAACCTAACCTAACCTAAGCCTAACCGAACCTAAGCCCAACCTAACCTAAGCCTTTTTTTTTTGTTCCTGGGTGGAATATCCTCATGGATGTCCTCCGCCCTGGGGCGGGCAGAGGGGTAACCTAACAACTTTTTTTTTTGTCCGCCACTGCTTAGTCTACTTTTGCTTGAAGGGTATCACAGTCATGTGTCTCATTAGTTAATTTAGTTTAAAATGAAAAATTACCAAACTGTCTGTCCTTTGAATGGTAAAAAAAACTAAAAGTACCAATGTAACAACTATTGCTAAAAAATACAAACCTAGTTACAAAAAGTGAAAACCGGTTGGGGATCGAGGTCGCGAACCATGGTTATTAATTTTGGAAAAATCTAAATAAATACAAAAAGTAAAAATTCGAGCTGAGGTTCGTACTTGCAAACACCTTTTCAAAGGGCGACCGCTGTCCCGCTTGGCCATTTAGGTCGGTGACAAATAGTCTAAAATAGCTGTTCTATTCTAATCATGTCATCATGTATGTTGACAGTTGTCAGTTGTCAAACAATTGATGAAAATGGACTGTAATATCCATGTAATGCAATATCGCTCAACCCCCTAAGTTATTAGCGCGATAATATATAGCCTATGTCCTTCCCGAGGTTGAAATATATCTTCTTGCCAAATTTCATTGCGATCCGATCAGCCGTTTAGTCGTGAAAACGTAGCAAACAGACAGAGATACTTTCGCATTTATAATATTATATTATATTATACAGTATGGATATATAGAGTATGTAGGTATTATAACAGAATTATCCAGCCAAACAGTGGATTTCAGAAATTATAAAGATATCCTTGTCATTTCTGAATCGGTTTTCATCAGGAAGCTCCTTATGAGTAGAATCACACTCAAGAGGATATAGGGTGAAATACAATTCATAAACAGAAGTATTCAGGTCATTTTGAGGGTTCCGTACCTATATAGGTAAAAAGGAACCCTCTTATAAGATCACTCTCTTGTCCGTCTGTCTGTCCGTGTGCCACCACCGATTTTCTCAAGAACGAGTGGACCTAGCAAGTTGATTTATGCAAGATACTGAGATCTATAGTCCCTATTAGGTGTAAAATCAAGGCAAATATTTTAGTCAACATGATAAAAAGATTTGGGCAAATTTAGATTTTCGCGAATACTTGTAAGTACAATTATATTTTTATTAGGATAAACTAACTATATACATTAATCATTAAAAACTATTAAACTAAAATAAATAAACTAACAACAAACTATAAAAGGGCATCGAAAAACTCCTCCTCAACGTTGTCAGCTGGTAATATGCCCAAGAGACTGGCGGCGTTGCCACGTTGTATGGCAACACTTAGCCTCTGGCCAAAGTAAAAGCCAGCCCTTGGGTCACGGGAAGCGTCAACTAGGCGTTTCGAAATTTCCTTAAATAGGCTATGAGCACTCGGACCCCACGGCCCTAGAGTTTCAACCCCAAACGGCTCGAAAATATAGTTACCACAAAGGTTTCTATATTTACGCCGCTTGAGGTTCTCTGCAGCCGCAGCGGCAGCACCAGCACAGCACGATGAGCTTGGAAGATGGGATGGCGCAAGAGTATCGACGCATGTTGCGTCCCACACTAAAGGCCTACCCATCTTCCAAGGAAACAAAGACATGCCGTCCGGTCTCTTGCCATCGTCGCGTGCCAAGCCATTGGGTTCTAAAACAGCTTGGACGCCGACGGTGACAAGAGCTCGTCGGATAATGTCGTTTATATTTGCGTGCCGTGCAAAACGGACCGCACTTTGGCTGCATGACAGGCCGTGGTGACCGAGTTTATTGACAGCTTCAAAATACCAAAGTAAGTAAGTACCAAAATATTTTTCGGAATTTTCCCTTTACTTGTGCTGTAAGACATTGACCTTTTAACCAAAATTGACAATTCTAGGTCAACCAGAATAACCTATAGGTTTTCGGTCGAAAAACTATAGCAGTTCCCGTTGACCTAGAATCACGAAATTCGGCAAGAAGCATTGATGTCTTACAGCACATGTACTTAAAGGACAAAATCTGCTAACCGCAAATATGTAGTTTAATAACAAAATACCTACAAGTTTATACCGAACCCTCGGTGCGCGAATCCAACTCGCACTTGGCCGGTTTTTTTATACGAGGTGTGTCGTCTTCCGTCTGCAGAAGTTGATGAAACAGTTACTAGCGTCTAACGCACAAGCCATTCATTCTCAATCACTTGCCGGACTCAATATAACAACAAACATCGCGGAGCTTGCGAACAGCTGCGGACACATGTTGTGAAACTATCGCCCCGACACTTTACTGCTGAATTAAACATGATATTTGTTTCAACAAGTATACAGTGTATTATTCTTATTGAAACAAATAGAACGTACATTCGTCATAGCTCTATGCTTCGTGCCACTTACAATCCGCATACCTAATATCTGACACTGTACTCGTATGTCTAATCTCAGTCACATCAATCATGACATTCATGACATTCATGACCCAAATGATGTCAATCCTGCGAGAGAAGAGAATTAGTCTATCGAATATTACGTTTTTGTCAAGTTGAGTTTTTATTCCTGTTGTCATGGCTTACAAATTAGCGATGGAGGTCAAAATTCACAAGAAGTGAAGTCGACGCTAATAAAGCATTATCATCAGTGATTTGAAGAATTCAATGATCAACAGTGAGGAGATCTCTCATAATAGCAGTGGTTCTAAATATTATAGTGTAGTTGATTATTAAGAATAGTTCATCAGGTAAACAGATTGATGATCTCCAAACCAGAACACAGTTGTGCAGCGCAGTGATCATTTAGGTAGCAACGCTGCTGGGACTGCTCACTAGACGGGTGCTGTTGTGGAGTTTATTGCATTTAAATTGTAAGAAACCAATCACCTCGCACCTCTCACAATATTTTCTTAAAGATTTAGGAATCCGCTAACTGGGTAACTTTAAGAATTTATCAATCTCCGACGCTTTTCTCAGCTAGTGAATTTCGGATTCGTGAACTTTTATTGACCAGTATCGACGGTGCTCATTTTTGGATGGAATGTTTGTTGTGTTTAGCTTTTCCACCTGAACAAGTTCGGGTCAGTTTTGCCGTGGCCATTTTTTCTAGTCAACATAATATCGAGCTATCTTCGAGATAGTTAGTCAATCCTAAGTTGAACTATTACAGTCTATAATGTCAACCATTGGATCCAATAATTAAAAGAAACCGGTCCAGTGCGAGTTGGACTCGCGTACCGAGGGTTCCGTATAAACATGTAGGTATTTTTAAACTACATAGTTACGGTTTTCAGATTTTTTAAGTGAAAACTTCTTTAGGGGCGTTGGGCATTTTTGAAATGGAGTAAAACAATTGAACTCACGACACCGTTAAACGACCTCTTTTTCGTTGCAGAGTTACGGCCAAGTTCATCGACAACATTACAGCAAATCTGATGACTCAGTAATCAACTGTTATCGCTAAATCAAAGTCGGTGAACATGGGCCATGTTCACCGACTTTAATCATGAGATTTCCTTTTTTGAATAAGAAAATTCATGGTAAACAGCTGTTTTCAGATAATCAGACCGTTATGTTGTCGGTGAACTTGGCCCTTAGCCGTATTGGTACACTACACGCCCAAAAAGATACAGTACTTAATCAAATGTAAATGTTAAAATATTTTATAAAAATAATTCAGAATCTTGCAAAAAAAGGTTTTTTTTTTTCGTTGCAGAGTTAAGGCTCCACACAGGTGCGTTTTTATCGGCCGTTTTTGCGGTAATGCGTCCCGATTCCTTGCACACGGCTGCGTTTTTATCATTCGATTTTCTATTACGTAGGTATTCGTGTTTTTGGCAGTTTTTCCCCTAATCTCGGGCAGATTCGCTATTTTTGTGATGATCACACTGTACAGCAGGGGTCACCAAATGGCGGACCGCCGCCGTCCTATCAGTAAAAACCAGATTATGTGGATCTCTCATTGTACGGGAAATCTATACAATGTGAGGCCATGTTATACTGGAAATGTATAGTTTGTTGTGTCGCCGTGTGTGCAATATAATAACCGTAATTTTAACATGCTGTGTGGTGTATGGGATCGCATGCGTCCCCTCCCAATACAAAATAATGTTCTAAGAACTCATATCGGAATATCGCAGGACGCAGGAACGCAGCGTTTTACTTCTATTGTGGCGTTATTATCGCAGCAGTGTGTAACTTCGTAGCCGTCCTAATACTTAATGTATTAAAAACAGATATCGCAATAACGCATGCGGTAATGTCCGACCGATAAAAACGCACCTGTGTGCCTTTAGCCGTAAGAAAACTGTATTTTTTTGGGTTTGTAATATGTAGGTATACATATTACAAACCCAAAAAATATATAGTTTATAAGTAGTCAAATGTATAAGTAAAAGACACGCAAAATATTTTCTAAAAATAATTCAGAATATTGAAAAAAAAATCATTTCTGTCGGCACTCCCGGAGTGGTTGGGTTTTTCCTTTACATGTGCTGTAAGACATTGCTTCTTACCTTTCATGATTTAAGGTCGGGAAGTAACCTATAAAGAGTGTTGAAATATACATTTTTTGCGGCATAAACGGCTGTATCTTTTTTTTTACGTTAACTTAGAAGTTTGATTTTTTTCACAGCTTCGAGGGACTGTAGACCTGAGTATATGTTTTTAATTGAACTCGATACCTCTACGCATTCCCGACATAAAGGGTCTTGACAGACAGACGGACAACAAAGTGATCCTTTAAGGGTTCCGTTTTTTCCTTTTGAGGTACTGAACTCTACAAATCGGAACAAATCACTACATTCATTCTCTCGTCCGCACTATACATAATAACGTGTCCCCCGTCATATTCTCTAGTCCGCACTATACATAATAACGTGTCCCCCGTCATATTCTCTAGTCCGCACTATACATAATAACGTATCCCCCGTCATATTCTTTCGTTCTCACTGCTGAGCTTCACCCTGCCTGAAGGTCGTCACCGCTCGCACGGTACATATCCGATGAGCGGCAGCCACTCGCAATTGAACCTGGAGCAATGTGCCCACTTGAAATTGTGTAGCGTTCAGTTATATGTAGTTATACAACACTCTGATGATTTCTATCGTATCCGTTTTGTGACGGTTATACGTACATGATACAATATTTATTTCTAAAAGGCAATTAATAGAAAGTATTAATGCATCATTGGGTTCGTCCTACTCAAATTAAAGTACCTACCTGACTTGTTTACCTAGTTACGAGTCAAAAGTTGGCGTTTTGGTCGTAAGGGACTCATCACATGCAACTGTTCCTAACGTTCCCAAGACTGATAATGTTGAAATTAGACTTAGGTAAGTTCAAGTTGGAATAGCTACGGCGCGGGCGGCGCGGCGGCGTCAGGTTTGGCCAGAGAAACGAGGGATACAGTTATTGCAGAGCGAACATTGATTAGGAGCCAACTTATTTTATTTGGTTCCACTGAATATTCATTATGTTGAGCATTTTTACTGTAGCCTAGCCTAACACAATATACCTACCTAAGTACCTACTTAGTTATACTTTTCTGTTGTACTTCTAAGACTTAACATTCAGGATTCTTTAATTACTAATTAAGTGTAATAGTGCATAGTTGCATTTCACGAGTGTGTGTCAGTTTTGTCAGACACCGTCAAGTTTTCATCATCGATTGGGTGGGTACTTAGTAACGAGATGTTTCCACAGCCTAAAGTTGTACAGTATTATCAGTAATCCGGGAAGGATTAATGAGGACTCTTCAACTCCCACGCTCACTTCTCACCTTTATAAGAGTTTTGTATGAAATCCAAATGTGAGTCGGGACTCGTTTAGAAAGCACTCAGACACTGTCGACGCTCCGACGCCGGCCTCGCACACGAGGTGAACCGGCTGCACCACTATACACTGCTCACTAGTTGCACTTAGATTGCTCACAAGCTCCCTATCAACACTCATTCACTGATTTATTTCAAGTTTCACAAGTAATGCTCCGGGTGAGTCGCGGCGAGCGTCGCGCGACTGTACGTAGAGGTGTGCGGGGAGGATACAGAGCGAGCGGCACGTGGTACGTGCGAGTTGTGGCGCCGACGTCGGCTGACTGGCCGGACTGCATCGTCGAGCTGTTGGAAAGACCGGTTGGCGGCCGGAGCGTAGGGCGCGGGGCGCGCGGCACAGACCCGGCAGCAGGGCGAGGGGGGGCGCTTGGGGGGACACAGGCGCTCTCTCCGCACGCAGCTTGCCCTATAAACTTGTTTTCTGCCTGCTCTCATATCGTGAGTAGGCTGGCTGACTGGCTCCTCGTGCAGTTTTGTGAAAGGCAAATTATTCGCTTTGCAGAGGTCGCACTTCGATACCTATCTGTGTACCGCTGCCTGGCGACTGTATGAACCGTATCCCGTCGAGTGGCTTGCCGAACCGGCTCTGTTCACTAAACTTAGCTAGATAGACAAATCACTAGTTATGTGTGGTGATTTTAATGTTGATATTTTAGACAAAAATTCAGATAGCAGTAGATTCTTACATCTTTTTAAATCATTTAATTTGTTAAACGTGTTTTCGGAACCAACTCGAGTTACTACAAATACTGCTACATGTATTGATAATGTTTTTTTGTTTCCTGCCTTCTGATCACAGTGGTCAAACCGTTATTTTTGAATGGTGGGTACCATTACAAAAACTCCAGACAAAATCTAGACAAATACCTAACACCCAGCAATTTGAATAAATTTAATGATAACCTAGTTAGTAATTTAGGCATTCCGGGCCATATTATTGAAAATGTTAATCAATTTTGTGAGGAATTCCTTTCGGTAGTACACAGAGTTCAATAATACACTAAAAATGAAAAATTTATCTATTTGCCCAAAGTTTATCTTCAGTGACTGGGCAACTAAGGATATTAGGAAAAGTAGGCAGCGATTTTTTGAGCTGTACGGCCTAAAGCCTTACATCAACTCGGAAACTTTTAATAAATATGTTGCAACTTACTCAAAAAAAATTAAAATCACTTGCTAGGTAGCTAAAGCCTTATTCATTAGGCCATTAGACCCAAGATTAAATCCGCCGATAGTAAAATAAAGACGGTTTGGAAAATTATTAATAGTGAGACTAAAAGAAATAAAAAATATAATAATGATATCACACTAGAGACTTCTCGTGGTCTTCTATATGTATAATTTCAACATGAATGATGTAACCACGATTTTGTAACAATATTTTAATTGAAAAGAGTGTCCATGGAGTTTCTTGCCCATTCATCTCCATAGAGATCTACGCTTTGGAATGGGCAACTACAGTACTTTCACAAGTTATTGTGCCTTGTGTCTGTGACTGTAGCTTAGCCTTCTTTGTTTTTCTGACATTCAAAAGTGCTTTTATTGGTCTAATTGAAATAAAATTGAAATAAACAGGTTCCTTAAACTACGTACTTACATAGGTACCTACTTGGTAAGCCTGCGTAACCTGCGATAGTCCAATTTTGAAGTGTTTTGGGTGGTGTTTTTTCCATACAATCGCCTATTTTCTTTCTGGTTTATGATTTTAAAGCTATGATTTTTTACATTTAAATGAATATCAACTTCTTCTATGTCCCTATGTTTTCCTTTTTGATGAAACATAATCTGTATAAGTACTATAACCTTTTCAAAATGCTCAAAGTTACTATTTAAGAGAAACGAAAAATATAGGGACACAGTATATATCCTTCTTATTCAGTTTATGAAATATCTTTTAAATTGATCTAATATTGGTGGAGGTCGAGAGCCAAACTTCGAATTATGACTTTTTACTATAGTTGTCCTTATCGCACCAATGTCGAAACACGCTCGCAGAGCGACAGCGATAGTTTCTTCAAATACCTACCGTGTTTCTCCTTAGTATGTTCCTTTGGTTAAGCAACGTAAAGGGCTATGTTCGGCTACCTGGCACTGCCGGCAGTAGATGTAGTGTTGCCCCGATCAGTGGGCGGAGTGTGAATGGCGTTCGTCGACCACAGTGTGGCAACACTCGGAAGCACAACGCTTGCACACGATACTGTAGGTAGGTATGTTGTACCTTCTAACTTTATCAATTGGAGAAGTGGATAATTACATTTTATGTAAATAGCTAACGCATATTTACAGTCTCTTTCGCAAGCTTTCTTCGATCACCGTGATTGATCAAATCAAACTAGCACAAGAGCTAACGCGAGACGGCTGCGTGGCTTTGGTAGGTACACCTACCTGGGCATACGAACTGGTTTTACCCGGTTCTTAAAAACCCGGGTATTCCCGGGTTTTAGAATTGTAAAAAAAACCGACTCTGTCGTTTAAAAACCCAGGTTTCCGGGTTTTTCGTTTCTTTAGTTTCTTTTTCAAATCGATTATTATACAGGGTGTAAACGGACCCTTCACGAAGCCGTCAACCAAGCATTATGAACATCAAACTAAGTGTGGTATGTAATATGATGTGCAAGCTTGCAGCAACAGCCCGCCAGTAATAAGTATTATGTTTAGAGTAGTCAATAAATGGATCGCATGACATACGGTCGTTTCCTTATAAGCGCTGCCTAACCCTCACGACAATCCTGCATGGCGACCTTGCCAGGATAAATAAGATGCCAGGATTTCAACCACGTTCCAGCGTTATGTAAATATCTACATGGACTATTAACGTATCTAAATCAAAATGTGTCGCTCTGATATCCAGAAGGAAGAAGTATTCATCACTCAGAGTGCTTCCGGAGGATCAAACAGCAGCACGTAACCACCACCACCTTCACCACCACGTCACCTTTTAAACATAAGCATCGTGATGTTCGTCATCTGCACAATACTGTCTATTGCAGGACTATACGTTCTGATTAACCGACCAACTTTCCGCGGTGTTACAGGTTTAATTGGCCTTGCTAACTGGAAGTCATTCTTTAGTAGGTTGTCTATGTCGATATTTTCTGCACCATTTTCCGGTTCATTGGGCACAAAGACTTTTACTAGGTGGTCAGCGAATGCATCTGCTTTTTCTTTATTTGTTCTAGCCCAAGCTCCTTCTATCCTAATAGGTGGTTTCGGTATTATGGATTGGTTTGTCTTCTTGCATATTTTCCAGAGTGAGTAATCAGTTTTGCTGAATGACAAGGTTTCCAGGTGAGCTTTCATAGTAGCATCTTCAGTTTCTTTAATGATTCGTTTCGGATTCTGCATAGCCTTGTTTAGGGCCCGTTTGTCAGCAAGTCAGCTGGTGTGCCACACTCGGCGTAGCCTACGCTTTTCTAGGATCATCTGACGAATTTCCATTGGCACTAGATTATGTCTAGGTGTATAATTACTTGACGTAGGTGTACACCTCCAACATGCGTCTTGGACCATTCTGTAACTGCCTTGTCTATTTTATTTCATCATTAGTTTTTAGGGCTATTTTAAGAGTCAGTGACTTTTCAATGATGCTGCGGTACTCCGTCCAGTCCGTTCCACTATTGTATAATCTTGGACTTTTTTGGCGCTTTGTGTTTTGTGATCACTGGTACATGGTTGGACGATTCATCCAAGCAAGGTTGAATCTCAGAAGAGTCGACTCAAACCTTTCATAATGAAGAAATTCAAAATGTCAGGTAGTTTGTTGGGATCTGTTGGCCAGTGGGTCGGTTGTCTTGTAGCAATTGTGGCAAGATTGTTTTATCAACACACTTTTTTAACTCTCTTCCCTTTGTTGTGTTAAGTCTCGAGCCCCAGTGGACATGTTTTGAATTCCAATCAACTCCTGCAATAAAGCGTGGCCCTAGAGTTTGTATATACAGAGTAAAATGTTCCTCTTTTAACTTATGCTTTGGAGGACAGTAAATGGAGGACACCGTGAACACTCCATTCCTACCACTGACTGCTACTGATGTTACCTATATATGGTCTATATGGTCTGTGGTAAACGGGGAAAGCTCATAGTATTTGATGAATTTCCTGATTAAGACAGCGGTTCCACCATGGGCAGTTCCATCAGGGTGGTTCGTGCAATATATATTATGTTGAAGTTTTTTATGTTGATTAGACTACTTGATGTGAGGTGTGTTTCTGATATAAGTAGAATATCGAGACTATGGAAGTTTATTAGAGTCTGAACTTCTCTTTTGTTGGGACTGGGAGACAGCCCATTAATGTTCCAAGTGGCTATTTTGATTGTTTTCACTTTGCGATTTTATTGACGAGAGTAGTTATAAGACCCAAGATTGACTCTATTGAATCTTTTCACTTTGTTTTAGGAACATCTCTTCTAGTTTTCCAGTGGCGTGTTGTGCGGGTACATCGTATGGTGTTACAGTCTTGTTGGGGTTTTGTCTTAACTGCTTCTGCATATTGTTTGCTTTCCGTTGTAGTTGCGTCCTTGTTTGCCTGCAATGTGTTTGGATCCAGGATCTTGTTGCCAGTCTGCTTGTTATGTGCGGATCTGTTTCCTATGTGAGTTTGCCTTCGTGCTTTTTCTGGCCAGGATTTGTCTGTAGACCTCGCACCCCTTATAGTTTGATGGGTGCGGGCCTAGACATAAAGCACATTTGGCTGGAGAGCTGCGGTCTGTCTTGGGGCATTCCTTAGTATTTTATGATTCAGCACATTTTAGGCAGCGGTAGGGTCTCATGCAGTAGTTTTTGGAATGTACTATAGGTATGTGCCCAACCCAGTTCTCGATAATGGCAATATCACACTGAACTGGGATCAATCCATCATCACTGACAGGACTATTGTAGCCAATAAGCCTGATATAGTGGTGGTGCATCGATCAGAGCGGTGCGCAATGATTGTTGACATAACGGTCTCGCATGATGAAAACCTCGTGAAAGCCGACATAGATATACAAATCAAGTATCTTGACTTGTCATGTGGGATGTGGACTCAGCGATAATTGTGCCGGTAGTCGTATCAGCCCATGGTTTACTTGCCAAGAGCCTCGATCAATACCTGAGGAGGCAGCTGGATCAAGGGCTTGATTCAGAAAGCGGTACTCCTGGATACGGCTCGTATTGTTAGGAGGTTCCTTTCTCTGGAGCTCTGATCGCCAGTAGCTTGGACCATGTTCCCGATACCGGTGAACTACTATTTTTTATATTTTTTAATGTTTTGTTATACTTTTGTTTTCTTTTTTTTAATATTTAAATATGTAATTACTAAGTTAGAAAAATGAATAAAGGAATAAAATTAATATCTTATAATACGATGGTCTACAAAATCGACCTTTTGTCTTTGGGTTTTAAAGCTCAGTGTACCTACATAAAGGAATAATGTGGTTAGCTCAGTGCTGACTCGCGAAGCGATTGCAGGTACCTACTGGGCGCTGTCTTGCACAATCGCGGCGGAGTGCGGGGGCGCGAAATTTGGTGCGGTGTCGCGACTGCCTGCGACTGGCTGCGTCACGTCGCGTCGTGACACCCAGTGACAGTCTTCATGCCGCAACACTGGCGGTGATTCATAGAATTAGAAGAACTTTGAATACACTTTAAGAACACTATTAAGCCAACATTATAACAACACGCCCCCTTCTCAAAAAAACCAATTAAAAAGAAAACAGTATGAAAATGTATACTAAGTACTGAAGTAAACGTATAATAGTACATTATGGTACAAGTGTGTAATGATGGTGATTACCGCTGAGGCGCCATTGAGACCCGTTGCGAAGACTCTCGCGACACTGTACCGGTGGCGCGAGGAGGCCAAGGATCAGGGCGAGAGGCTGGTGCAGCGACAAATAACGTTGTACCGGTTTCAGCTCCGACAGGTCACGGTGGCGGAATGGCGGGGGAGGCTAGAGCTCCCTACCTACTACCTCGACACAATTGAGGCGATCCGGCCAGTACTCGACGACTGGTTTTTGGAGGAAGCACGGCTCCCTGACGTTTCGGGCGACGCAGGTGCTCTCGGGGCATGGCTGCTTCGGGAAGTACCTGTGTCGCATAAGCAGGGAGCCGGACGCCCGGTGCCATCACTGCGCCCACTGTCTAGAGGCCACGGTGCGGCATACGCTGGCCGAGTGTGTCGCGTGGGATGAGCCGCGCCGTGCCCTCGTTACAGAGGTAGCAGGAGACCTGTCGCTGCCGACCGTTGTTCGTTCTATGGTCGGCAGCGCAGAGTCCTGGGACGCAGTGATATCCTTCTGCGAAACTGTCATGTCGCAGAAGGAAGCTGCGGAAAGGGAGAGGGAGATGACGAGTTCCCTCCCATCCCGCAGCAGGCGCACCGGGCGTCGGCAGAGGGCAGACAACGCTCTCTTCCGGCCCCCCTAAATAGGTCCAGGGGCGGATTCGGGGACATCCATCGCCCCCTATCACACTGGAGCCGAGACGGTGGCGCGTCGTGTTCCACGCGTGCCTCTCATAGACGTAACGGGGGGAGTTTCACACCTCACTCCCCCCCGAGACGAGGCCCGCAGGACAAGCGGGCCGGCAATAGTCCGGGGCAGTGGAAGTCGCTTTAGATCCCGTTGCCGACGCAAGTGTGCGAGGGAAGACCGGTGTGATTTTAGTCAGTACGAGTCTGACAGACCCCTCCCCTCTCCCCAGGGCGGAGGACATCCATAGAGGATTCCCACATCGAGAACAAAAAAAAAAGGCTTAGGTTAGGTTGGTCTCAAAAATTTCCAGTAAGTAGACCTATTTGTTTTGAAATAAATAGAGAACCCTGGGACAGAATTTGATTTGCTTTGGCACAGAGACACATGGCTGTGATACCTTCCAAACAAAAGTAGTCTAAGCTGTGGCGGACAAAAACAAGTTGTTAGGTTAGGTTTAGGTTAGGTTAGGTTTTTTTCAATAATGTTCTGTAAGTAGACCTAATTGACTTGAAATAAATAGAGGACCCTGTAACAGAATTTGATGCGCTTTTGCACAGAGACACGTGACTGTGATACCTTTCAAACAAAAGTAATCAAAGCTGTGGCGGACAAATAACAGTTGTTGGGTTAGGTTAGGCTTAGGTTACGTTCGCCGCCCCCCATATAACTGGACCCGAGGCGGTGGCGCGTAGTGTTCCGCGCGCGCCCCTATTTGACGTCACGGGGGGAGTACACCACACTCCTCTCGCGGACAAGAGGAGGCCCGCAGACGCGGGCCGGCACTAGCCGGGGATCGTGGAAGGCGCACTAGTTCCCATGATCCCCGGTGCAAGTGTGAGAAGGGAACACCGAGGTGGTTTTTAGTCAGTCGAGTCTGACAGACCCCTCCACCCGCCCCAGGGCGGAGGACATCCATGAGGACTTTCCACCCCGGACCAAAAAAAAAAAAAAAAAGGTTAGGCTTAGGTTAGGTTACGTTTGTTTCAATAATGTTCAGTAAGTAGACCTATTTGACTTGAAATAAATAGAGAACCCTGGAACAGAATTTGATGCGCTTTAGCACAGAGACACAAGGCTGTGATACCTTTCAAATAAAAGTAATCTTAGCTGTGGTGGACAAAAAAAAAGTTGTTAGGTTAGATTAGGTTTGTTTCTAAAAAAACGAGTTTCCTCCAGACCAAAAAACTATACTAATTTTAAGCAAATTGCGAACTCAACGCGTACGAAGTCGCGGGTAGCAGCTAGTAAGTATATAAGTATGGAGTATGGATTTATAATAGTAGTGATTATATTACTAGCTGTTACCCGCGAGTTTGTCCGCGTGGTGTTTAAGAAAAGAGTTATTGTTCAGTTCGCAGAGTTTACGATCATTGTTTTTTTTTTTTGTGAGATCCTATTTTTTTCTAAGTGAAAGTAAGTAAAAGTTACTTCTTGTTACATCAGCTGAAGCCTAAGTTACTTCTTGTTACATCAGCTGTCTGCCATTGAAATTCCCGTCAAAATCGGTCCAGCCGTTTCAGAGATTAGCCGGAACAAACAGACAGACGGACAAAAATTGTAAAAAAATATATTTTGGTATATGTACCGTGTTTACATCCATATGCACTTAGTAAAAAGCGGTATTTTAATATTACAAACAGATACTGCAATTTTAATTATCTGTAAGATGTAAGATAAGTTGTAAGATGTATGACTGTAAGATAGATGTATAGATGTCAGCGGGCATATCACTTGATTTTGTATATTTTAAGCTTACCGAATTATCACTAATCTTTTCTATAATTATACTTTAATAATCAGAAAGAAAAAGGAAAACAACAATTATAATTGAAACACCGGACTATACCAAAAATGAAAATAGAACAATGTCATAAAATGTCATGAGATGTTGGCCAGACGCCGAGCCAGACAGCAAGCACACCCACCATCTCCGGGTTCGTCGCTCAGCTCCGCCGCCGCCGGGGCGCGCCACACCCGTGAGCACCGTTGACCCTGTCGCTGCAGTTCCGTCGAGCTCGAGCGACGAGTTTTTCCCCCCGCCGTTGACACCATCACCATAACCTGACCACGTACCGTGTTCGGAATTCGGATGCTCTCTCTGTTTCAGGTGCTTGAGCCAGCTGTCAACGTGTCGGCCCAACGACTGTCGGATCAGGTGCGAGTCATCCAGCGTAATCGTATGTTGGATGACACCGTGCTTGATCGCTTGCGGACTGAAATGCAGAGTAGCCATGTCAATGCCACGCCGTCGCAGGCTGTGGTTCCACCACAGTCTACCACAATACCAAATCGCGATAACGACGTGAGTAATGACATGGTAACTAATGTAAGTACCCAGTGCCAGTCTCCTTGGCTAAAGAGAACTGCCGCGAACCTGTAGTGCTTGACACTAACGACCGCAGGGAAGTATGGCAGAGTAAGGAGCTTCACGGACGCTTTTTCCGGGCCCTGCATGGGCCCGATGTAGACCTATCAGCGTCCGTAGCCTGGCTACGTTCCGGGGACCTCTTAGGAGAAACCGAACGTTTTGTCTGTGCAATTATGGATGAAGTTATGATGACGAATAACTACCGGAGATTTATTGTGAAAGACGGCACGGTTGACATATGTCGGGCATGCCACCGGCCAGGCGAATCAATTCGTCACATTATCTCCGGGTGTTCTCGTCTGGCTAACGGAGAGTACTTACATAGACACAACCTTGTAGCTAGGATTATCCATCAGCAACTTGCTCTAAAACACAGCCTTGTGGAATCGGAAGTAACGTACTACAGGTATGTGCCCGACCCAGTTCTCGAGAATGGCAATATCACACTGTACTGTATTCTAATACCTTGGGTTACATTATTGCAAGTTTCTTAAGGATCTCTAATTTTTTTAAAATAAATTATGTCCACTGCTGGACATAAGCCTCCCCCAAGTGTCACCACATTGACCGGTCCCGTGCGACTCGCATCCAGCGGATCCCTGCAACCTTCATCAGGTCATCGGTCCACCTAGTGGGAGGCCTTCCAACGCAACGTATTCCGGTTCGCGGTCGCCACTCCAGAACTTTACGGCCGCATCGGCCATCCGTTCTGCGAGCAATGTGCCCTGCCCACTGCCACTTAAGTTTGGCAATTCTTCGAGCTACGTCGGTAACCTTGGTTCTCTTGCGGATTGTCCTCATTTCTGATTCGATCACGCAAGGAAACTCCGAGCATAGCCCTCTCCATTGCCCTTTGGGTGACTTTAAGCTTTTTAATTAGGCCCATTGTGAGCGACCACGTTTCGGTCCCGTAGGTAATCACTGGCAACACACACTGGTCATAGACTTTCGTCTTGAGACACTGCGGTAAGTTGGACGAGAAGATACCACGCAACTTCCCGAACGCTGCCCAGCCGAGTCGGATTCGACGATTGACCTCTTTCTCGAAGTTAGACCTACCTAACTGGACCGTTTGTCCCAGGTAGACATAATCGTCTACAACTTCGATTGTAGAGTCTCCGATCTTGATAGGAGTGGGTGTTACATGGACATTCAACATGACCTTGGTTTTGTCCATGTTAATTTTAAGACCCACTCTTCCGGAAGCTCTACTGAGGTCATCGAGCATTGTACTGAGGTCCGCCATGGTCTCTGCCATAACCACAATATCGTCGGCAAACCGAAGGCCTATCCTGATTACTTTCTGATAATTTAGCTTTCTATTGGCGAAAAAAAGATAAAATTGGTCCAGTCGTTTCGGAGCCTATTCGGTACAAACAAACAAACAAAAAAATCTTTCTTATTTTACAAGTAGATGAAAAATATGCTGTGATTCACTTATATTTTCTTAAATTCACCGAGATCTGTCTGTTGAGAGAGAGAGACGAGACGAGATCTATCTTTTGAGAGTAATTGTATGAATGAACGCGAACTAAACGTTGTCCCCAGATTGTATGAAGCCCTGCCATTCTGCTTTACGTTTACGTTAGTTCAGAAATAGTCCGACGGGAAAGGAATGCATTCCTTTCTATTTCTGAACGACGGACGCTTGTAGAGCACGGTTCGAGAAGTATCCTAATTTGAACGTTGTTTATATGGGTTCACGATAATATCGAGACAAATAAAATGTGTCTACCTGAAAATACTATCTTAGAGTTTGCAGATGAAACAATTAAATCTAACCTGGTAAACACTAGCTTTCGCCGGCGGCTTAACTCGCGTAATGGGCAGAAATTCTCCCACGGGAACGTTTTAGACATAGGCAGCTTATTATAATTAATTATTTATTTATTTATTAGATTAAAGTTTAAAAAAATCTCATCAAAATAAAAATTCAATCTATCTATGTCTATTTAGGACACTCAGGGATTACATAGTTTCCCATTAGTGAAAGAATTTTCAGAAGATCAACATCCAAACTCGACTGTATTACCTAGTGAAGATGTAACGATATGGGGTTAGTCAATGGAATTGGAAAAAAGTGGCGCAGAACCGAGAGTTGCGACCGTTGGAAAGTATGAAGAGGTCTGTGCAGCAGGGGGACAGTACACGCTAGCTTTGAAAATATTATACTAAGGTCAGATCGAAGGATGCCTAGCGTCTGACAAAAGAATGAGTAACGATTAAAGGCAAGGCAAGAGTGGATTCCGAAATCAGGTAAGAGCGGCTGAACGGAACTCGCGGGAGCGACGCACTCTGATAACATGAAGGACGATCGGTGATTAGGTGCCGATTACTGACGAGTGGCTCGCACACGCCGCATGTGCCGAGTGCTCGGTAAACACCGTGGGGCCCAGATCGAGCGCATCGCTAGCATATCGCGACAATTATCGCCAGGCGCCGCCGACAGCGATAACGAAACGATTGCCCCCCAATAAACACACACCAACAGTTCGACGAATGTTTATTGCGTGGCCTCTTTCAAAATAGGAGTGTTTTGATAACATTTATCATCATCGACATCGTTCTTCGTTCAATCTTTAACAATTTAAGTTTCTGGAAATAATCACGTTCCATTTCTCGAAATGTCATATTCATAAATTATTGTTTTTATGTGATTTCATATTTTCGAAATTTTTATTCATTTTTTATGTTGTCTCCGTCGTCCTTGAGGTACGGTGGCCTGCATCAATTGGGTACCCGTTGGGAACGTAGGTGATTTCAAGAGGGGTACCCACATCGTGACGCTGACTGTACCATTGTCACGAACTCCGCTTGTTTAAATAATACACTCGGTTCCAAAAATTACGGATCAGTCACAAAAATTGAAATACCTCCAGAACTGTAAAAGTTAGATCAATGAAATAAAAAACAGAATAAAGACTTTTTAGTTGCGCTTCTAATAGCATATTATTTAAACTGGTTGATGAAAAAAACTTCATTGGAAAAACAAAATAAAAAAAATGACTATTTTTAAAAACAATTTTTTTGTTTCATGTCATTATGGATGCTTTCCATTTCTATTCTGTCACAAAAAAGAGGAAAGCATGGCAGTCACGCTAGAGGAATGTACCAGAATCCTAACTTTTTTGGAACTTGGGCGGAGCCAGCGTGAAACAGCCAAACATTGGTGTATCTTTGTCGACTGTACAGCGGGTAGTCCAGCGGTACCAAGAGACCGGATCACACCTTAGAAGACCAGGAAATGGCAGACCAAGATGCACAACGGCCAGGGAAGACAGACAACTGGTGGCTACAATGCTCCGAAATCGTTTTCAAACTGCTGTTGGTCTAAAAACTCACTTTATTCGCTTTGGAGGTGGCAATTTAAGCGCTCAAACAGTAAGAAGACGTCTTGCTGAAGCAAATTTGAAACCATTGAGGCCCGCAAATGGCCCCAAACTGGAACGGGGACATCGAATCGCAAGACAGAGATACGTGCGCAAGCACCTAAACTGGACACTAGACGATTGGTCTAGGGTAATGTTCACGGACGAGTCTAAATTCATGCTTTATAAGCATGATGGTAGGCAGTTGGTGTACAGAAGACCAGGGGAGCGCTTCCATCAACCGTGTGTGGAGGAAAAAGTGGCGTACGGTGGAGGCTCCGTACAAGTTTGGGCTGGGATTTCTGCTGAGGCCCGCACCGAGCTGGTACTCATTCAAAATGGAACTCTAAAAGCAGATAGGTACGTGGAAGAGATCCTCAATGAACATGTAGGTCCTTTCATGGCCAGGATGGACCGGCATGGCATATTAATGCATGATAATGCGCGTCCCCATACCGCCAGAATTGTACATGACTACCTTGAAGAGATCGGTATCGAACTCATGCACTGGCCAGCGCGAAACCCGGACTTAAACCCCATCGAGCACGCCTGGGACGAACTTCAGAGATGCGTGAAAGGTCGAAACCCCCCACCAATCACGCTTCCCGAGCTCAAACAAGCACTGGTGGAGGAATGGGTATTCCTCAGCACCGGCTCCGAAATTTGGTGTACAGCATGCCTAATCGCCTGGAAGCTGACAGAAGAGCTCGTGGAGGCAATACAAAGTATTAAATGAAGAAAGTGATGAAAAACAGCAAAAAAACAATCATAAAAATGTAATGTAATCTTAAGACAAATATGACTACTTTAGTTTTTTTTTTAATTTAGAGATTAATATTGTGGGTGCAACTAAGTTTTATTTTATTTTTTATCTGTATAATTAAATTCTCAATTGAACAGTCTTCGTTTCATTAGGATGGCATACGTAGTTCGGGAGATATTCGGGTTTATGTGACTGATTCCCCCGTTATTTTTGGAACCGAGTGTATTTATTTTTGTAAATCGGTTTTATAGAAAAAACAATTTGACACGTCACATAAGGATATACCTTCAAACTAGTTGAGGTCGGTGTTTCGTACCTAAAAATAAACCGCCGAAATAAACTCATCACAGTCTCCATAATCTTCGTCAATTCAGGACATGATGGCCATGCAGATTTGTGATACTGTTTAGTGGTGAGTAGGTTGGACGTGTGTAGCCTATCAAGCTTTACCTAATTTCAGTCAGTTCAGTAAGTAGGCTGCAGGTCAGTTTTCTGCCGTTACAGATATTATTGATAGAGGCAGGGCGTCACGAGGAACTAAGGAATAATAACTGTCTTAACAGTTTATAGAAGTACACACCTGTATAGAGCTGGTTATTCTGGGTACGCTGTAGAGCAGTCAAGTAGGTCGGTAGGGGTAACAATAGGATTCAAGCTTTATCGACACGAGCGCCTTCTTACTCCAGTGACGAGTGTGCCACTCCTAGGAGACCGATGTGAACTAATCATTTTATTTAGAAACAGCTACAATACTATAAAGTTGATACGATAAATGGATGTTTTATGAAATAATTACAGTCGAACATTAAAGTGCCGATGTCGCCGCGCTGACAATCGCGTACGACGTACATCGACGTGTTGGAGTCAGCAGCTGCACCTCGTGTTGATATGTGCGCGTCAATGTATGCCCACGTAGTGCAGGCGGACGAGTCATGCGACACTCACTGACTCTTGCACTGAAGCCTTACAAGCACACACTCGTACAAAGCACTGATTCACGCTCTAGACGATTCGTGGCAGTTGATTCATGATTTTTTCAATCTTCACAAACAATATAAAACCACATCTCTTGAATGTGCGATGTGGGCGCTACTCGATCGCCTTTCGGTGTTTCTATTATATCTACAGAACCGTCGCAATGGCCATTGGTGTATTCTGAGAAGTTTTTTACTTGAACCTACTTTTTAATACAAAGACATTTAGTTACCAACAGATTCGCCCCCAATATTCTCGAATCTCTGCGTTCATTACCTGATCGCTTAAAGTACTCAGTAAATGAAAACTGTGGACGCCATCGTGACATTAATCAGTAGGTGTACTGAGTGTAGGGTTGCCAACCGTACTATAATATATAGTATTGTATTATATTTCGGGTCTGTGTACTAAAATACTGTTGAAGAAATATAATAACTATAGTACGCAAAATACTATATTTTTAATACTGAAATCTAAAAAACAAATCCTTCATTTAAAGAAATTATGAACACGCTTTTGATTTCTTCTTTCTTTATCGTGATCACGATCTACGGTATCAGAGTTTTATGGCAAGAAGAAAGAAACAGAAGTAGTATCTCATCAATAAAAATGATTGTTTGAATTAAATTAATTTTAAAATTGAAGGTAATAATGCATATTATGACAGTTTTATTTTAGACACTAAATGCAGTAAGTGCATGAAAATATAGTTTTTACAAAAAAAAAATAATATCAAATAATAATATATTTTTGCCTATACTTTGATTTTTCCTACTATATTTTGTGAGGTGTACTATATTTTTATAGCTTATATAAAATACTATATTTCGCCGAAGAAATGTTGGCAACCCTTATTAAGTGTAAAGCGGGTGCGCCTGCGTCACCGCGCGACCGCACCCAGCCGGCGGCGCCGGCGCTGTGTAGCTCGATCATTGCATTTGACGTGAAATTGGTCCAATTTCAATTAGTCGCTTATCGACCACACCCTTCTGTGTGGCCGGACAAACATGAAGGTAGGTAGTTCGACAACTGACGACAAGTCTTGTGTAGACTTGTCTTGAATTGGAAACTGTGTTCAATCGGATGCAGAGCGGTCCGGCTACGCGGTAACATGCGGCGACATGCGGTGGCGCTATCTTCAGCACTATAGCTGTACACGCTCAAAAGAGTAAAGCCCACTGAATGTTGGGATGTGTCACTGCTTTCTCGTAAAATTAATAATACACGAAGTGATCCCTCGAACGCAGTCCGCAGGACCGCGTTCGAGGGATTAAATTGCATTAAATTGCATTGCATTAATTTGCAGTCAAGCGGCTTTAAATTGAACGGAGATTAGTTGCGCCGGCGACGTTTTGGACTTGTTGTGGTGGATGGCGGCCGTCATATAGCGTGTTGTTGACAACGGCGCTGTGTGCCATGTGTCATGTTCGCTTACTCAATCTAGTACTACTCCATTGACTCACCGCTGCACGCTGTGACGTAACGTGGGATATGAGATCTCAAGCTCTGGAAACGACGATAGGCACAACGGTCGTGCTATTAATATTTAAGTACATTATGGTTCCGCTGCACGCTGGTGTCAGCTGCAATCCTAGGAGAGCCTGACGACCTGACACTTGGTAGTTGTGACTTAAATACTGCTAGGAACACGTGAAACTAACTAATTACGACACTGCATAGGTACTAATAGGTCGGGAAAAAGTCTTTTGTGTTTTTAACCGACTTTCTTCAAACAGGAGGAGGTTCTCAATTCGGTTGTATTTTTTTATGTTTGCTACCTCATAACTCCGTCATTTGTATATGATTAAAAAAAAAAAATATGCGAAAGGATATACTTTCCGATTGGTCCCATAGAAATTTCATCAAAATCAATTCAGCAATTTGGTTTTTTTCCACACCTTAATTGCCACGTCACGCGACGTCACATGATGGTGCCTCACAATTGAGTTATTGAAAAAATAAACATTTTTAATGTATTTTTAAATCTATATCATAAATTATATTAATAACTAGCTTATGCCCGCGGCCTCGCCCGCGTGGAGTTCGATAATTGTCCCACGGAAAAATACTATCGGGATAAAAAGTATCATAATTATGTAGTATCTATCCAGGTTATAAACTGTCTGTGTTCCAAATGTCATCCGAATCCGTTCAGTAGTTTTTGCGTGAAAAAGTAACAAACATCCATACATACAAACTGTCGCGTTTATAATATCATTAAGTAAGGATTTTCTTCGCGTAATAATACTATTCTTCTTCCTTGGCCTTTCAATTGGTTTTTATTCTTCTACTTTTCCTCCTGAAATTTTCATTTGAGACTGTTTATAGAACGCACACCCAGCCGTACCGTACGTTAATTTCTGATGCAAATTATACACCGTTACACACTGTAATGTCAGTTTTTGTCCATACTTCACGTGTACCTCAACAACACACGTATGTGTTTAGAAATCTTATTTGGATCACGATGTCTTCGGGCCCGGGGTTACGGGCCGTTAATATAGAGAGGTTGAGTTAATGTCCCGTGTAAATTTATCTGTGTTGTTGGCTAGTGTGAGATTTTGTTAGGTGTGCTGTTAGGACATCGCCACAGCAGCTTGATTATAGCAAGTCTCTACTCCTTTTAATTCTGTGTCCCTACTCCTTTTATATTTAGCCTCTACGGGACAAAGGCTTCCCCCCATTCCTTTCACTTCGTTCGATGTTGTACTTCTTCACGAGAAAACCATTAACGTCGTGTGACCTTTTTAGACTAAAATTTGTATCATTTAGATACAGAGAGAAATTACGACATATTTTCGATGTGGTTATTTTATGGGTCAATTTCGATATGAAAGGCCAGGAACTGTGTATCTATATATTTTTTTCATATTAAAATAAAATTCGGATCGGAAAAAATATGTCTTGTCAATTTGACACTCGGGCCACAGATTTGGCAGATTGTTTTTAGAATAAAATCGGATTGAGTTTTGCACTAAAGAGTATTGATATCAACATCGATTGAAATCACCCGCAAAATAACTTTTTACCCCTTTTAAAGCCGTTAGACAATGAGTTTCAATAAAATACGAAACCCGTCTTCCATCAATTCTGTTAAAGAATGTTTATGCAGAATTTGAAATAGATTGGACCAAGGAATCACGTTGTCCTGTACAAACTTTGCCCCCGTTTTTCACCCCCTTAGGGGTAGAATTTCGAAAAATCCTTTCTTATCGGATGCCTTCGTCACACGAAGAACACACTCTCCAAGTTTCAGGTCTCTACGATCAGCGGTTTAGGCTGTGCGTTGATCCGTCAGTCATTCAGGACAAAGTAATAACAATTAGCCCAACCTGAGAATCGAACCCAGGACCTAATGCTCAGCAGTTGTGCTTGCGACCACTAAACCAACGAGGGAACGAAGTTGATTTTGCTTCTTTTGAATGTAACATTAACTGAAATTATATGAATATCATTTTTATTGTAGCTATATCCACATCAGGTATATTATCAGCAGTAGCTTTTATAACTCCTTTATATATTTTATTATTATTAAAACTTTATGCACAAGTAAAAAAAAAAACTGCACAAAGGCGGACTTCATGCCTTGGGCATTTTCTACCAGTCAACCTTGGGGTGATGCAGAGACAATATACAGTAGGTGCAATAACAGAAAAAAAAGACAAGAAAATATTTATAACTAAAACATATATAAATAAATACATATATACATACATATAACAAAATATATAAAGTTAAGAGAGATAGACAAAAACTACAACAACTTAGTTCTGCGACGAATCTGCAAACTTCTTGAAAATGTGTTCTCGAGCTTTCACTTTGAAAGTGAACCGACTGGTCACCGTCCTGATACTCTGAGGGAGCGCATTCCAAAGAAACACCGCCTGAACAAAGAAAGAAGTTTTTATAAAACCAGAGCGGTGAGAAGGACATCGTAAAAGACAATTATTGGCGGAACGAAGATTCTTGCTATGCGCAGAGCATAAATATTGACAATTAGAAGTCAGATAAGAAGGAGAAGTGGGTTTGTGAAGAAGCGAAAACAGGGTTGTCAAAGCCCTCAATGCTCTGCGCTGCCGGATGGGTGGAATACTTGCGGAGATTGAAGACGAATCGAATGCAGTTATTTAGAAGTCGGTCAAGTTTATTGAGGAGATCTGCATTCAGGTCGTAGTAGCACACATCACCATAGTCAATTATGGGGAAGATTAGGGACTGTACAAGCATTGCCTTAATGTGTGATGGAAGAATATTTTTCAACCGATAAAGCGACCGCAAAGTTCCGGTGACTTTCCTGCTCACAATCGCGACCTGCTTACGCCAGTCAAGGCAAGTGTCAACATGCAAACCCACTTCCTTGACGTCAGAGCTAAACGGAATAACTGTGCCGTCAAAGGTAACCGGTGGCACCGTTAACCCATTCAACCTTCGCAGGCTATGGGGGCTCCCTACAATAAAGGCCTGGCACTTGGTTGGGTTAACCGCCACACCGAAACGATCAGACCAGTTTTTAACTACACGTAAATTCCGGTTTAGCTCCTCGATCGCACCGGATAAGCTGTCAACACCTGCCTGACAGTATAGCTGTAAGTCATCAGCGTAAAGATGATACGCACACTGAAGCTCGTTAGTTACAAGCTCTACAAAAATAGAGAACAGAAGGGGAGATAAAATACCGCCTTGGGGGACGCCAGTTTCAAGATTTTGCCAGCTGGAGTTAGAGTCACCAGCAAGAACAGACTGCTGATGCCCCCGAAGATAGGAAGAAAACCATTCCAAAACCTCGGGAGAGACCATGCGATATGAGAGGATGGATAAAAGGACTTCGTGACTGACGGTATTGAAAGCATTTGAAAAATCGATTAACACTAAGGCTGTAACTTTAGTGTCTTCCATTCCCCGCCTTATATCGTCAGTCACTTTAAGGAGAGCGGAAACGGTACTGTGCCCGGGCCTGAAACCGGATTGGAATGGACTGATCAGGGAGTTTTTGTGGATAAAGTGGGAGAATTGCTTATGTACACAGGCCTCGAGTACTTTGGATAAAAAGGGAAGGATGGAAATTGGACGAAAGTGACTGGGAAGTGTGGGGTTAGGAATTTTAGGTAGAGGTCGAACATGGGCTTCCCGCCACAAGGAAGGGAAAACACCGGAGTAAAGGGAGAAGTTAACTATATGGGAAATTGCAGGAAGGAGCTGATCAACAACTGTCACGATCATGTTATCACAGCCAACGGCTTTGGATTTAATGGATAGGATAATCTTTTTGATCTCTCCCGGATCGACTTTATCACACATGACTAAATAAACGTAGCTATTATTAATGTGTTTTGGACTAAATTTCGGATATATCTGGTGAATTTACACGTAGAAGCCGTTGACACAGTACTGTCGAATAATTATTCCTTTTACATTATGACGTCACCAACATGGCGACCGATCGAGGTGCGTTTAGCATTTTGGCTTGGCAATAAACATTAATACGGTGTATTCCCGTTGACCCAACCGCCGGTGACCCCACTGGTGGGGTCAGCGGGAATTGATTCAAATAATCAAGAATTGTTCCCGTTAACCCCATCAGGGGGAAACGGGAATTAATAAAATGACTAAAAATCATTCCCGTTAACCCCATTAGTGGTGCGGGACAGTGGGGTAGTATAATATTAGTCAAAAACATTGTATGGAATCGAGTAGTGTTAGTATAGTTGTGCTAGTTACGTGCAGTAAACTTACTAACAGGGCTAGGATGGCATGAATCCAAGATGGTATTTATTACTAGAAGATCGTACCTACCCAGAATTATTATAATCCACCACCACCTCTACCTCATGCCAGCCTAGTACTTTTTGGGGAACTTATGGGTATACTATATGAATCACTGGCAACAAACGGGAACTTTATTTCCGTTTATCGCCAGGAAAAATATACAAGTGAGTTGATTGTCTTAATATTGATATGTGATGAGGAAGGATGAAACAAATTAAACTAAAAGAGGTGGTGATCTTTGGTGAATGCGCGATGACGCTATGTTGGGGGATTGAGAGGGAGAGGAAGACCAGAGAAAAGATAAATGGATTGTGTGCGAAATGATATGAAATATAACACAGGCGATTGACAGGGGAGAATGGAAGAAGAAAACGTTTTTCTTCTTGGGCTATGTGGATGACATGCATCTCTTAATGACTTCTAGTTACAATGTAAAATTAATTCATGACAAGAATTTGTGTAGTTATACTACAACTCCTCCTCGTCAAGTCGTGCGCTTCATTACTGAGGGCTCTAAAAACTTTTTTTTCTGACGATGTTTCTCCATCTCTGTATATCCTTGGCCAAGTGAGGCGCATCATGAAATTTCGTATCAAGAGAAGAGTGCCTGCCAGGGCTGCGGGACTGTTCGAAAGAGATACCGCGGCCCTGGAACACGGGCAAGGAAGGAACATGGATGGGTTTTAGTCAGTACAAGTCTGACACTCCCTTCCGCTCTGCCCGGAGCGGGAGAAGTCATTCGATGAATTCCCATTCGAAAAAAAAAAAGAGAAGAGCTTATCTGGTCGGAGCATTGCTAGGGGCTGCGACCTCTTGATCGTTTACCATCCGCCTATGGTTACCGACCATCAGTTGTTCGAGTTTATTGCCATCTTTTCTCGCTATATGGCAAAAAAATCAGGGAGGAGTCATTTGAAGACTTTAATGCGAAAAAAAAAACGTCTAGAGAGTATACACCAGCCCCTGAAACCGTTGCGTGTTTTTGAGCCATCTGTGTAGATGCGTACTTCATCGACACCTGACTGGTCTCTTACTTCGTCTGCTGCTTGTATGCGATAGTTTTTGTTAAAGGTTAATTGGCTTTTTTCATGAGGTCGCATAAGACACCTTCAAAATGCCCGGAAATTAGGATAGCTATGTCATCTGCGTAACCCACCGAGTACAGGCTGTAAGCATTGAAACTGAAGGGGTCAAAGTTGGTTCGGTTCACCTTCACTATGCCTTTATTTTGAGGGTATAGGGCTTAAATTAGGGATGATGCCATCTAGCCGATTTCGGCCACAGCGACTGCAATCGATGGCTTTCTAGGGTGATTGTCGAGAGCTTTGGTGTGCTGCTCTATCATGTGCTCTCAAGTGGCTAGCGTATCCAACTTTGACCGAAAAATCTTCATTTGCGAGCGCCATTTTCGCCTTTGTCTCTACCACAATTCGGAGGAATTCAACGACACCACACATGTCAAAAACGTCAAGCCGTTTGGGCTGTAGGGCGTACCAAAGAAATGGACATAATATATTAATTCAATTTAATATAAACCTATACTTATTTTTACCCAACATACATACGCTCGAAAAACGTTACGGTTTCTTTAGCCTCTTGACGCAGTCGGGTTCAAAATCTCAGTTTCGCATTTCATTTCGATAATTAATAAGCCACATTCCATGCCGCTGGGTGTACCATGAGTGAGCCTTTTGTTTCGTACGTTGTTATGCTCGCGTATAAACGAAAGCGACACGTGCACCGTGGGACTACAGCAGGAGACAAGAGGGGGGGGGGGGGTTGAGGTTATATTAGGAAGTGCAATCTGTTGATCAAAAATAAAACGATTCGGCTGGCTCGCACCCGTCTTACTACGACACGCTACACGTACAAACGGCGGCACATCAAGCTTTACATTTCCAGTATAACGTGGCCGCGCTTTGTATATATTTTCTGTACAATGAGAGATCCGTATAAACTGGTTTTGTATAGCTTGATCAGCCGTCGTGCGTACTGACACTTACTATGACACGCTACACGTACTAACACACTGTCCGAAGTACTAATACGCTTGAGCCAAGTGTAGTAATAACGCTTCCGCTGTAAGCGATTTATACACTATTGGTAGGCGGCCATTAAGACGCCAGCCGCCGAGCTTACCCGTGAGAGTCCATGGAGTTTGGTGCCGGTCGTTTTCCATAGAAATCTACCGTTTCGAACTGGCAATTAGCTTTAACTTTTTGACGAAAACAGACCGACTCCTGGGCTATACAGGGTGGAAGAACACTGGCGCTAAAACAGACCGATTCCTGGGCTATACAGGGTGGAAGAGACACTGGCGCCAAAACAGACCGACTCCTGGGCTAAACAGGGTGGAAGAGACACTGGCGCTAAAACAGACCGACTCCTGGGCTATACAGGGTGGAAGAGCGATGCTTGCGAGAATCGCAAGTCTCTATCCATCCAAGATAGCGAGCAAAGTCATACATTATCTTGACAGTACGATGTTGGTACGCTAGCGAATTCATAGTTCAGTATTTTCAATGACAATTTTTTCTTGAATAAGGGGAAAAATAGAGAACATGGTTCAGTAAAAATAATTGTAACTTAAACTGAGATGGTTCAATAAAAAAATATCTCAAAACTTTATTAGGTTAAACTAACTATATACATTGATAATTAAAAACTATTAAACTAAAATAGATAAACTAACAACAAACTATAAAAGGGCATCGAAAAACTCCTCCTCAACGCTGTCAGATGGTAATGTGCCCAAGAGACTGGCGGCGTTGCCACGTTGTATGGCAACACTTAGCCTCTGGCCAAAGTAAAAGCCAGCCCTTGGGTCACGGGAAGCGTCAACTAGGCGTTTCGAAATTTCCTTAAATAGGCTATGAGCACTCGGACCCCACGGCCCTAGAGTTTCAACCCCAAACGGCTCGAAAATATAGTTACCACACAGGTTTCTATATTTACGCCGCTTGAGGTTCTCTGCAGCCGCAGCGGCAGCACCAGCACAGCACGATGAGCTTGGAAGATGGGATGGCGCAAGAGTATCGACGCATGTTGCGTCCCACACTAAAGGCCTACCCATCTTCCAAGGAAACAAAGACATGCCGTCCGGTCTCTTGCCATCGTCGCGTGCCAAGCCATTGGGTTCTAAAACAGCTGGGACGCCGACGGTGACAAGAGCTCGTCGGATAATGTCGTTTATATTTGCGTGCCGTGCAAAACGGCCCGCACTTCGGCTGCATGACAGGCCGTGGTGACCGAGGTTGTTGACAGCTTCACCGCAGTGACAGCGATGAGGAGAACAGCAAGCGGCACCAAGGCGTAAAGAAACAGCGAGGCGGAAGGTTGTGTCGTCGAACAATGTGCCTATGCTCGACGACGGTAGTGCGTGAAGCCAAAGACCCGACTCCCACTCACCCACAGCCCGCAGGCGCGCACGCTCAGCAGTAGTAGCAGATGTGTTCAGCAGATTGCTCTGAACTACTCTGCAGAGCGGCTCGTCCCACCATCTCTGGGAAAATGGATGGTCGGGTTCTTCAGTATTCGGGCAAGCGAGTTTCCAAGCATCGATAGCCTCGGGCATGCACGGCACATCAAAATCGATCAGTGTGGAAGATAGGATATTCCTGATTAATTTCTTAGTGCCGTGGACCGAGGATATAAAAGCCGGTAAACTAATACTGGAAATTTTGCGGACGCCGAGTCCTCCCATGCGAATAGGAAGAGTAGCTTGTGCCCAAGCTCGGTCGTCCAAAGCCACATTTAAAATTGACGTTAGAGTATGTCTGATAATTTCATCCATTTTGTCGAAAAGGGGAGTGTGCTTCCATAAAGGGGAAGCACGAAGGAAATACGTTAATTTTGGACTGAAACAGCAGTAACGAATTATTGTGATGGCCGAATGTATGTTAATTTCGAGCAATCTTTCCGAAACATCATTGAAATTTTGAATTTTTTCCTCGATAAAATCGGGAAAAGAATTTTTAGAGATGGGAGGTCTCCCATCTCTGAAAATTCAAGGAGACGAAGAGAGCTTTTTTCTGTAATGTTGATGCCGGGGGCTATGGCGTTAAATTTAGATAGAGTCTGTTGTCTGTCGGTACTGTCCGCTACATAAATTTCACATTTTGAAAGGTTGAGGTCGAGGCCAATGGAATGAAGTTCATTTTTTAGGAAATTTAGATCTTTTAAAACAGAATCTACATCGCCCCCCAAGGTTCCATCATCTAGATACCAAACGTTAAATTTGGAATTTAGCTGTCGAACAATTGGGTGAATAGCTAAACTAAAAATCACTGGCCCGAGGGAGTCACCTTGTCCCGATACAGTAATTTAGATGGGTATCTGTAACATTGCCAAAGAAAACTATAAATTTGGGGTAATTCTTTTTTAGTTTCTGTTAACAAGGTGTCTCTATTCACTGAATTGAAGGCGTTCTTTATGTCAACCTTCAGGATGACCTCACCTTTGCCAGAATTTAGGTAGGTCGACAAAGCGTGTACGGCAGCCTCGCAGCCCCCTTTAGAGCCGTATCCAAGCTGCAGGGGCTGAAATTTTTTCGAAACAGCCTCACCATAAAATTTACAGCAAATCTTGGCTGCCATACGACGGTAGGTAGTTCCCACGGCAATGGGACGAATTCCGCCATCCTTTTTGCGCAGGGCACATAGATTGGCCCCGTACAGAACGTCGATGACGGACTCGTTTACCTTGCCGGAGAGCATAAGGTTAATAAGAGCCGTAAGCTCCTTCAAGAGCAACTCACCAGCCTCCCCGGCGCCTGAACATATTAAGTCTGGCTGAGGACTTAGGCCGTCGAGGCCACCTGCGGAGCCACTCCGGAAGGAGCAAACGGCTATGACCAACTCTCGACCTGTAATAGTGAGGGAATGCAAGTCCGAAAAATATTGGTTTTCTAGTAACTTAAACTAAGACTATAAGTATTATTTTGAAGGCAATATTTTTCATGAAAACTCGTAAATGGAGCTAAAAACTTTTTAAAAATTGAAATTAATTATAAAACATTTAAGGAAATTAGTATTTACCTCCTTGCAACATTGATTTAGTGCCAAACTTATCAAGTGTCAAGTCAATTTCTCTTGTTTATTTGTTGTCAGTGGAAACCAATATTGGTTGTTTTCATATACTACTTGTATTCCTTGTATTTCTCTGTTCAGTGGTATTTTCTCAAGCATTTTTCATTGATAGCCAAGACTACATTACCTCTGCTAACCTCTTTCTGGTTAAAGCTGCGACCCCACCGGATATACTTCTACATAATTATGTAGCTACGAAATTATACTGGAATTCGATAAAAAGCCCGTTTGAAGAGATGGCTGAAATTCTTAGAGGAGCTACGTGAACAATTTATCTTGTTATTCCGTCAGAATACAGAAACAAGCAAATTCAAGGGATTTTGCATTTTCACGCTGATTTCGTGTGATGTGTCGAACCATACCAAAGCTATCGGAGGCAGCAAATAGCGAGCTGTTCACAGTACAGAAGACCTCCGAGGGGTAGGAGAAGGTATGACGAAGAACAAGCAGAAAAGTGAAATAGTGTAGTGTGTAATATTGATCAGATTTTTTCTAATTCAATGTGTGTATTCGGTGATCCAATATTCAATAATATTATAGTTGTAGGAGATACACAGCAGAGCTATCACGAGTTAAATGACACAAAATAAATGTTTGTGTGCAAGTTAATCCCAAAATATTCAATATGCAATGGTTTGAATCTTGTCAACCCAACGGATAAACTTTCCTTTATGGGCCATCGAGTTGGAAGTTCATATTTTTTTTGTAGATAGTACTCATGAATAGAGTTAGAGCTTTTTACAAATTGTGTATTCTATTAAATTTTATGTCATTAGTTTTACTTAAATATAATTTTATTTTCACATATTCACATATTAAATTTGGTGTGTAATTAATGAGCACAATAATATGCAATTACATTGACATTTTTACACAAAAAATAACGAACTTTTGCTGACACTGTGGAACGGAACGTGAATCCCTTCACGTGCCGTTCCACAGTGTAAACAAAAATTCGCCGTTTAGTGAATGTGTGTCAAATGTTTAGGTTAGGTTAGGTTAGAATGGTGACCAGAAACGACTAGATTGTATAGAAAGAAATATGGAAAAAAAAAAGTTAACCTAAGAACTTTTACCATGGATATCTCTATAACCACGGGGTTCCGCGGGGTGGGGATGGTACAGGGAGGTATCCCCATCCATGACATTTATGGAAAAAATATTCTAACCTCAAAACTTTAACCATGGATATCCCCATAACCATGGGGCTCCGCAGTGTGGGGATGGTACAAGGGGGTAGCCCTATCTCCCCCCCTCCCCCTCATACCCTCAAAACCCCATAAATCGATGGCCCATAAAGGAAAGTTTAACCGTTGAAACTAGGAATCGATTATAGTTGTGTGTTATTTATACCCGACTACGGTGAAGCAAAAAGGAGGGTTTTGATTTTGACCGCTATGTATGTATGTATGTATGTTAATCTATTCCCTCAGAACTTCTGATCTACTTATCATAATTTGACAAATGAGGTATCGTTGGAAGAGTCTTGAACGTCCGCTAGTTATAGGCTATGTGACGTTACATTAAATTGAATATGGCGCCGTCTAAAGATCATAAACTCATGATCTAAAAAACCCGACGACTGAAAAATCACGCTCTAAAAAGAATAAAACAAGCTAATGATTCTCGTCTGAAATTGTTATATATTATGTACCTACAAATCATTCAATATTTCAAATCATGATAAGTAGGTCAGAAGTTCTGAGAGAACAGATGAACATACATACATACACACATAAATACATACATAGTGGTCAAAATCATAACCCTCCTTTTAGCTTCGCCGTAGTCAGGTAATTAGCTTCGCCGTAGTCAGGTAAAAAACGTAAGAAAATTTAAATTTCGCGGGCTACCTTAACCACAGAATCTAAGTATGAAACTGGTCATTTACTACATGCGCTGATGGATTTTAAATATATCCTCAACTCATTGAGAAAAAAAAACAAATTAAAATTAAATTAATTCAAATTTATTAAAGGGTTCTTATGGCCCCATTCACGAAAAGTGCCAACTATTGTATATTTGTGTTTTTTTAAGTAATTTATCATAATAACCGCTGGAGAGAGGGCCGCCACCATCAAGTGTCTGCCCCGGTTCGAAAAAATCATTACATTTTGACAGAGCCGGATCTACATCCGGGTCTGTCCAAATGTAATGTAAACTTCTATGTGGGAGGGTTCGGAATAATGTACTGGATACGTGGTAGCCGTTTGAGCGTCGTCGGCGTCCTCCGGCTTGTATTACGTTAATCAAGCTTGTCTCCAGTACCTAACTGAAAATTATTTTCGAGTAATTAAATATGACTGCTCCACCACGTGTGCACGTCAGTTCATTAGTTCGTCACTTCGCTAGTAATGCGTGAACTAAAGCAATCGACTCGTTCGGTGATTAACTCAATGTTCGGAACGAGGTCAACAGTTAATCAGCAGTAGTTTCTTCATTGTTCAACGTTTGCATCTAATATGAGAGACGTCAACAAAAACTAACACGGCACATTCATTATTGGGCATTTAATTAGAGCCGAGCGCCCGCGAACTACTGGCGGATGCTGGCGTATTTATTAGTAAATGTAGGTTGTAATGATTGTTTTGGATTGTGGTGGAGCCGTCAGAAGCAGGTTCGGGAGTTGCGGGCACCTCCTGCGACACGTGCACATTATTCCTGCGGACGAGCTCGAAGACGAAGTAATCCCAGAACAAAGTGCGTCAGACTCGACTCCCTAGCGCCGGCTTCATTTAACAACGTATTCTATTTGTGTCAGCGACAGAGCACAACAAACAATTGAACTCGGTAAGCGCCGCTGTGTCCCGTCATCCCGTGGACGCGGTGGACACGCCACAGCCACGAGGGCACATACAGACTTTTGTTTATTGAACAGGCGTCCGAGACGAATGGCTTTTACTGCTTGCTTCGTTATTTTCCTTACAATGGCTACAATACAATAGCTTACAATGTACATAATGGGTGTAAAAAGACTCTTAACGAAGCCGAAAAGCACTGGTTCTCCCCGTCATTGTGATCATTTTTTGTTCTAGACCATACCTGGGAACCTTCTAGTTACGGAGATATTGGGGGTCAAACTTCCAACTTTTTTTAATGTAAGATTTGTACTTTAAACACCACGACGCCCTTACTATTTAATCCATCCATCAGCACAATGTTTTGAGTGCATTACATTGATTCTTATCGTAAAACATGATTTTGTAGCCCAAAAAGAAGTAGTTTCCCAGCGCTAATTCTTGCGTAAAGTTACTGAGTTTTATGTATGTATGTTGTTGTTCAGTGTTCAAAAAATATATATATAAGTACATAATATACAAGAATTGCGCGTTTAAAGGTAATAATAATAATGGTAGGATAATGCTTGGTTGACGGCTTCGTGAAGAGTCTGTTTACTTACACCCTGTAGAGATTGCTTTCTTCAGCGGGCAAAAGAGGCTCGCTGTGCAATTTTGAAAAAAATTGTTTGCCATTTTATTCATTTATTGAATTTAAATTCTACAATAATGAGAATGTATCTGCATAACTTTTTGAAGGCCTAAGCTTCCAGATGATACATACTCACGTAATTTCTAACACCTTGTTCACGTAACTGATGACCAGTTCAAGTTTCCACGTTTGTCTTTACTCCAATACAAACTTGAGTCAGCAATCTATTCAGTCCAATGTCTGGTTCTGTATGAAGAGTTTGCTGTGAGCTTGCAATCAGCAATGTTGGGGGCCGTCAATAATTTGATTAAGTGGATGTGTTGAAGTCTGTAGTGTAGGTAGTTAAGTATGTTAATAATTCGTAAATGATTTCTTAGTAAAAGTCATGTATGTCTTTGTCTTGTCAAACTTATCGCCAATATTAAATATTCAAGCTTTCCAAGCGATATGTCGCAACATGGTTGCAACGATTGGGATCGTTGTGGATGCGCCATTAATGTGACAACACATTAATGGCGCATCCACACATGCCGTCGGCTTAGTCCGCCGGGTTTGCCGCCGCCGGCTTCCAGGCTGCCTTAAAAAAACGCACAGGTAAAAGATGCGCGTGCTGGCGGCTAGGCCGCCGTGTTGGCGCCGTGCTGCTCGACATGTGTGGATGCGCCATAAGAATGGGATTAACAGCCGGCGCCGCGCGGCTCGCGGTGCTCACTGTGACTGTGACTGTGTGCAGTAATGCAAAAGTGAAAATACCTCGCGTTTGGGGAACACCGCCATTCATCAGCCGCACGATATGTACCGGTGATAACTTGTGTCACGTGAGTCAGATAACACCATCATTCAACTGTACAAGATGGGAGTGGTGGGAGGGACACCGACACTCAAACGGTTACCACCTACCTAGACACGCGGCAGCCTAACAGAACTGGCGAGCAGGCTACCGTGTGTAATATTACACGAACCATTTGGAGCCACTTTTGACCCCCTCATAACTCAAAAACTATTTCACATAAACATGTAAAATTTGGCTTATATATATTGAGACTCGCGAGATACATATGTGATCATTTTTCTTAAGAAGCTTAAGGTCTAACTTGGCTAGTTTTCATATACGAATTATATTATAGCCTTCGCAAGTTCTAAAGCTGTAAAGTCTTAATTTATTCTTCCGATAGTATGGCTTGCTGGTAGAAACTAGCCATCGAACATAGGGCTCTTCCATAACTGTTTTAGTAGGTACTTAATAATAATTCGTATATGAGAACTAGCCAAGTCAGACCTTAGGCTTTAATATATTATCCTAAGTTATAAGAAGAAATGATATTTTAAGTTGTTATAAAATATTATATGTTGTTATAAATAAATTTCAGGACTGACCATTGAACTTGGCATCCATTTAGACCCTGTATTATTATCATGTTCTTAGGCAAATAACGAAACATTTAACTATTGTGTTTATGTCCATCAGACTCATTTAACGGTCACTACGAGACTATGACATGCTGCGTCTATGGACTAGGTATAAACAATATATTCCATGTACCGACCTTTATTTCAAGTTTTATTTCAAGTCCAAACAACGTGGAAGTTATCGAGTCGTGTTGTGAGCCACTCCTGCAATTACATAGTTTCATGAGACACGTAACAAGTGATGTTACGTTACTTCCCGGGTAGCCATCACTCGGGTGCGGTATCAACAAGACGGCGCGGCGTGTACGCCGTACGTCCGCGTAGTGGGGCCAACAACACAGCTACACTCAGAAGGGCAGACACTCATATGGCGTAGCGTGTCTTTTTGTTCTGAGCTTCGCCGACTAAACTATACAGAATGGTTTTATTCTAAATATTTTCAATGTACAAAAACGTCCCGTCTACAGATTTATTGTATGTATATGTCGGATCAGGTCATTGGTACGGACATAAAATGAATCGCAAGCCCACCAGGTGGTGACATCACGGGACCTACTTACAAGTCAACCAACACCACAGCGTGCTTGCGTACAGAACCCTCATGTTCACAGCTCGAGGAGTGAATGACATTCAGTTTCTGATCGTAGCGGACTTGAGGCATCCTGGAACTGTACCCTATTCATTGTGCCCGGTGCGTGTTACTGTGTTATAGTGTAATTTCAAGTAATTTGTTAGTTTAATAGAAACAGTGTATCGCATCCTATGTATTTTCATTGCACGAAACCTTAACGTCTGCCCACATGATGTACGAGCCTAACGGAATAAATCCTTACAGCCCGACATATATATTATAGATAAAATTATGAGGACGTCTAAACTCTTTCAGTTTTGGTGGTTATTTTGCTAACCACCTATTCTAGGTTGTTTAAAAATATTTCCACGTCATCTATCGACAATGCATTGAACTATTATGCTTTTTAAAGTCATAGTTGACCGTGTATTGTGAGAACCGTCATGGTGGTTAGTAAACTAGCCTCCTTATTCCGTTTTTTTTTTTTTTTTACGGATGGGAAATCTTCAAATGACTTCTCCCGCTCCGGGCAGAGCGGAAGGGAGTGTCAGACTTGTACTGACTAAAACCCATCCATGTTCCTTCCTTGCCCTTTGTGTTCCAGGGCCACGGTATCTCTTTCAAACAGTCCCGCAGCCCTGGCAGGCATCGGCCCTTGCGGGCCCCTCCCTGTTTGCTGACATCTCTTTGAGGCGTGCGTGGAACACGAACGCGCCGTCTACACGGCCTGTCGTCATAAGACGGACGGACGGCGAGTTAGCCCATTACTCACCGTCCACAGGTTCGCGTCTACGGTGGCCGGAAGTCACCACGTGACCCCCGACGCCCGTGGCGTCTCCCGGGGCGACTGGGACGAGAGGTTCTCTCCCTCTCACGCTCCGCCACCTCCTTCGCTAGCATGACTGCTTCGCAGAAGGAGGTGACGGCGTCCCATTCCCTCTCGCTCCGGACCATGGTTTGGACCAGGGCCGGACGCGATAGGTCGCAGCCGCCGATCGCCGCTACGAAGACACGGCGGTGCCCTGCTCAAGCCCCCTTATTCTTCAAAAGCCTTTTTTGGTATTTTCTAATAATTAAACCCTAATTAAACAAAATGTCCAATTGTTTTATATAAACTCAAACTCAAACTCAAACTCAAAAGCATTTATTTCAATTAGACCATTACAGGCACTTTTGAATGTCAGAAAAACAAATAAGGCTAAGCTACAGTCACAGACACAAGGCATAATAACTTGTGAAAGTACTGTAGTTGCCCATTCCAAAGCGTAGATCTCTATGGAGAAGAATGGGCAAGAAACTCCATGGACACTCTTTTCAATCAAAATATTGTACAAAATCTTGGTTACATCATTCTTGTTGAGATTAAACATATGTGAGAACGATGTAGAAATACGTGCACGTTAAGAGCGTCCAGAGTAAAACATTATATCAACAATTTAAAAACAAAGTAAGTAGTTAAAATAAACCATGGCAGCCTAGAGATGACCAGTCCCAACTGACAGCGCCCGTTCACGAGCATGACGCATGGATCAGCCCCATTCAGCTCAACCATATTGAAGGGAGCTAAATGACCCGACACACCCGCCACCATCAGCGAGACATTTGAGTGAGCATGACATTCTCTCAGCCACCAGGGCAAATTCAAGTCAATGAAAGATAACTAAATGTAAATGGTAGCTTTACAGTACATAGTACTCACACATGTGCTATGCAATTATATAATACTAAGAGATTGAATTTATACAATGCAAAGATATTATTACAATCTTCTGCAGCTTCCACAATAACTTCACATGGTAATAAATTAGTTTGCCCCTATGCTTGTGGAGCAGGACCAGCAGTGAGCCAAGCATTTTTATCATCAATGTAATCCCCCAATTTATAATATGCTTGCCTACATAGCGTTTTATACAAGATTTAAATTTCGTCTCGTTTAGTTGTAGAATGTGGGGAGGTATTTTATTGTAACATTTTAAACAGTACCCCATGAAAGATGAGTCTACTTTAGCTAACCTAAAACCTGGCTGTAGTAGTTCGTCCCTGTTTCTAGTACTATAGTGGTGCCTGTCACCTCTTTTACTAAATAAATGCAGATTTTTCCTAACGTACATGATGTTTTCATAGATGTATTGACAAGGTACTGTCATGGTGTTAATTTCCTTAAACAGTTCTCTTAGAGAGTCACGCCTACGTAGATCATATAAGGCTCTGATAGCTCTTTTCTGCAGAATAAATATAGATTCGATGTCTGCAGCCCGTCCCCATAGTAAAATACCGTAAGACATAATACTATGAAAATAACTAAAATAGACTAGTCTCGCGGTATCTACATCAGTAAATTGACGGATTTTTCTAACAGCATATGCTGCTGAACTCAGCCGTCCTGCATGAGATGTTATATGCGGACCCCATTGTAGGCTTGAGTCGAGCGTGATCCCCAGGAAAACAGTTTTTTCGACGAATTCTAGTTTCTCTTGATTCAATACTATGTCACTATTACTACTTTTGACATTCGGTAGAGCAAATCTGATGCACTTCGTTTTTTTCCCATTTAATACTAAATTATTCGCGGTGAACCAATTATGAACCTGTAGTAGAGCGTTATTTACGTCGTCAAGATTTGTAGCACGTCTGTTTATCTTAAATATTAAAGAGGTATCGTCAGCAAACCACACCATCTGTGGTTGTTTTTTAAATAAATGGGGGAGATCATTTATATAGACTAAAAAGAGGAAAGGACCTGATATCGAACCTTGCGGTACACCCATACTTACTTTTAAACCCATTGAATTGACACCATTTATTTGTACTTGCTGATGTCTATCGTTCAGATATGATTTCACTAAACTGAGCGCAAGTTTACCTGAACCGTAATGTGCAAGTTTGAAGAGTAGGGTTTCGTGGTTTACGCAATCAAATGCTTTCGAGAGGTCACAGAAGATTCCTATGGCATCTTGTGCCTCTTCCCACGCAGTAAAAATGTGTTTTAATAAGGTTACACCGGCGTCAGTCGTGCAACGTCCTTTGGTGAAACCATACTGTTTCTCATGTAAAATTTTATTGGTGTTAAAGTGGTTGAGCATTTGATTAAGCATTACCTTTCAAACACCTTGCTAAAAACCGGCAACACGGATACGGGTCTATAGTTATTGGTGTCTTTACTGTCCCCGGATTTGAAAAGTGGTATTACCTTGCTGTATTTCATAAGGTCCGGGAAGACTCCTTGGTCCACACACAAGTTAAATATTAACGCTAAATACGGTGCTATAGTCTCAATAATAGCTTGACAAACTTTAATCGACATTCCCCATAGATCTTCAGTTAATTTTATTTTGATTTCCTTAAAAGCTTTAATGACTGCTATGGGGTTTATATGCTTAAATTGAAACTCAACCGGACAGGCTGAAACGTTAGCTCTTAATAAATCAATAGAATGCAAGGGTGAGGAATTTAAGGTTTCAGTAGTTTTAAGTGGGATACTAGTAAAGAAATCTACAAATTCTTGAGCAACTTCGTCTTCAGAGGTTAGTAGACCACTTGTTGTCTCTAGTGTAATATCATTATTATATTTTTTATTTCTATTAGTTTCACTATTGATAATTTTCCAAACCGTCTTAATTTTATTATCGGCGGATTTAATTTTGTTGCTAATGAATAAGGCTTTAGCTACCTTACAAGTGTTTTTAAAATTTTTTGAATAAGTTGCAACATATTTATTAAAAGTTTCCGAGTTCATGTAAGGCTTAAGGCCGTACAGCTCAAACAATCGCTCCCTACTTTTCCTAATACCCTTAGTTGCCCAGTCACTGAACAAAAACTTAGGGCAAATAGATTTAGTTTTCATTTTTAATGTATTATTGAACTCGGTGTAAACTACTGAAAAGAATTCCTCATAAAATTGATTTACATTTTCAATAATATGGCCCGGGATACCTAAATTACTTACTAAGTTATTATTAAATTTATTCAAATTACTAGGTGTTATTTGTCTAGACTTTATCTGGATTTTTTTTAATGGTGTGTAGGACTCGAAAACAACGGTTTGACCGCTATGATCAGAAGGAAGGTAATTTACAATGGATTTATCCAAGTAGTCGCAGCAACAAAAAACATTATCAATACATGTAGCAGTATTTGTGGTAATTCGGGTTGGTTCCGAAAACATGTTTAACAAATTAAATGATTTAAAGAGATGTAATAACCTACTGCTATTTGAATTTTCATCTAAAATATTAACATTAAAGTCACCACAGATAACCAGCGATTTATTGCCAGTTGCAAGTTTCGCTAAAGCATCTTCCATTACTGACTCAAATATAGAGTAGTTTTGATAATTTGGGGGTCTGTAAACGCACACTATGACATGCCTATCCAGCTCAACACAAGACAGCTCAATATTATGTTCAACCGATAGATCAACAATATCACTACGACTCTTAAATATAATACAATTTTTAACTAAGATTATGGAACCCCCACGAATCTTAACTTTCCGGTTAAAGCAACTGCCCACACTGTAATTTGCATCTATATAAAGTCATCTGATTAAAAGTGTAACTGAAAGAGTTAAAAGTATCTAAAACTATAATAATAATTAATTTACAGTGATCAGCAGCGTATCTCTGTCGACAGTTCATAGTGATGATCACTTGGCTGAGTGTTCATCAATTAACTGTCAAAAGGTTAGTTTTGTATTGACTATGACCAGTGACCATCAATTATGACGTCATTGGTGCCCATCGTCAAGGGTCACCGTAACTCATTTTGACAGACGCTTTGTTTCGATACTTATATTATTGTGATTGTGTAAGCATAGTGGAAATCAAATTGATGATCACTGAGTTTGAACTTGCATTCGTGAAAGACGCTACAAGAAAAGTAAAGTTTCTTTTTTTTGTAATTGGTCCTTCCGTAACTGCCTGCTTGGTGATTTGTTTCGGAATCGGAAGCACGTTAGTTGGGGGACATGGGCTCGCGCGCGGTCATTCACTCCGCCTATTTTGAGCGTGCGTGCGTTACATCGATGTGTCGTGTTCTCGTGAGTCGCACCGCGTACCGCGTGGTGCAGCGTGTACCACACAGTATACTGCTGACCAATTTTCGGTCACGGTGACGCGGCGGCCAATTTCAACGGATAGTCTTCCAACATACAAGTACCCTACGAAGTACCTGCGCAGGAGATATTGTGTGTGCACAAACACCAAGTGCAATGTATTTTTGCTCTTTCAAATCAGATTCCCGTCCTACTGGCAGACGGGAATCTGGCATGAGAAGGACCAGGTACATGATCACTTTAACTAACTTAACTTTTAACCGGGCTGGGACTTGAACCAGATACCTCGCGATCTGCAGCTTCTAGCTCACCGATCGACACGTTCAACAAAATAGACGCCGCGCTGTAGCCCCGATGTGACGCACGCGCCCCTCCACTGCGCCACTTATTTACCAATTTTGCGCGGAGATATATGCGCATGTCGTTACTGCGCCCTTCAGCATCACTCATGAACCATGGGGCATCGATACGCAAAATATTGATCAAGCAGCTCCTGTTGCTCACGATCGTAGGAAGGTTTTCTGAAACAAGTAAACAATTTGTCCTGGTGGCTGAGAGAATGTCATGCTCACTCAAATGTCTCGCTGATGGTGACGGGTGTGTCGGGTCATTAAGCTTCCTTCAATATGGTTGAGCTGAATGGGGCTGATCCATGCGTCATGCTCGAGAACGGGCGCTGTCAGTTGGGACTGGTCATCTCGAAGCTGCCACGGTTTATTTTAACTACTTACTTTGTTTTTAAATTTTTGATTTATAATCTTTTACTCTGGACGCTCTTAATGTGCACGTATTTCTACATCGTTCTCACATATATGTATAATCTCAACATGAATGATGTAACCAAGATTTTGTAACAATATTTTGATTGAAAAGAGTTTCCATGGAGTTTCTTGCCCATTCTTCTCCATAGAGATCTACGCTTTGTAATGGGCAACTACAGTACTTTCACAAGTTATTATGCCTTGTGTCTGTTACTGTAGCTTAGCCTAATTTGTTTTTCTGACATTCAAAAGTGCCTGTAATGGTCTAATAGAAATAAATGCTTTTGAGTTTTTGAGTTTTTCCTTACTGCTCAATTTGGAATTAGTAATACAAACAACCTGCATGGGGGTCTTACTCAAACTCAAACTCAAAAGCATTTACTTTTGAGTTTGAGTTTGAGTAAGACCCTGTAAAAACAAGAAAAAGTATTTATTGGACTCACACAGGACAAACATTTATGAAAAAAAAAATCTGCGAAAAAAAACCGACGAAAAAAACGACTTCCAAAAAAACACTACAAAAAAAATAAAATAACTTTACTTTCGGAAAGTTTTTATTTTACCCTTTTTAGTTGCAACTTACCACACAAATTCTTGTCATGAATTAATTTTTATATTGTAACTAGAAGTTATTAAGAGATCATCATGTCATCAACATAACCCAAAAAGAAAATCGCGTTACAACTTCTTCACTTTATTCCTTATTCTTTACTGCACACAAAATTAAAGGAAAAAAAAGTATGGGGGATAAGGGCTTCAGTACAACAGGGCTCACCCTGGTACCCTGAGGCGCAATGTTAGCGATATGACATATTTATATACCCTCATATCATTCAGCCCTCGGCACGTGCTCACCTTGGCATTGGGTCATCTATCTAATCAAATATAATTCACAATCATAACAAATGAAACGAACTTAATTTCCCAAATCTGATGGGGTTGCATATGGATATTATATAGGACCAAAGCACATATCAAGTCGAATCAAACGAGCCCAAACTCGATGCGGTTACGTTGTTTTTATTACGGAAATCCTATGGCCACCTTCCAACTTTATCATAAAACCCTGCTTACTTATATACGTGCAAAATTTCAGTTCAATCGGAAATCAGAAAGTGTGTCAAATTTAATATGCAAGACTTCATGTGACGTCACGTGATGTAGCAAAAAATAACTAATTACTGAACTGATTTTGATGAAATTTCTATAGGACCAATCGGGAAGTATATCCTTTCACATAACAGAAAACAAAGGAAAAAGAACTAAAATTCTTAAACGAGACGAGGCTCGCCGCGCGCTTTCGTGCAGTTGTGTCTACATGCGACACGTAACACGTTACGCAATCTGACACTGCGCGCTTCCGCCGTGAACGGTCGATCCGACCAGCTTCTGTTTGACATATCAATGATTCACCTGAATATTACAGCAGGACTCATGACTGAACGGTCCGGCCGGACACAGCCGTCGGCTGAATATTATACATACGTCAACATTCGTTAGTTTATTTACACGGAACTCGTTATATTCACACACAATGGTGCCTTTAATATTCCGCATCACCGCGGCGTACACACAGCGCTTCATGGCGTTGATAACGATCGGCCGCATGTGGCGACTGGCGGTGATTACAATCAGGTTCAAGTGTAATGACGAGGATCGACACTCGGCCCTCGCTCGAGTTTCACCGACCAACGTCTCAGCTTTCCCAAAACGTGTCGAAATCATGTCACAAGGCGTCACAATGGGCTCTTCGCTCCGGCCCTACTTACCCGCAGCAAAACGACGCGCCGGCGGCGTGGCGTTCCGGAGGTCTGCCATTACGGACGGAAACAGTTGTGACAGTGTAACAACAAGCCTCAGACGAGACAAGGGTTGAACACGAGCGGAACAAAGAACTTGACAGTTAACACTGCAAATAATTTACAAAAGGTAAAATACTTTCCAAACACGAGCCCAGCCTTGTTTTGTGAGACGTACGCGGTATCTCTAGCACTAATTAGGAGCATTGTTGTAGCTCGGAGGAGCCCGTTAGTGTCACAATACAGCGAATCCGTCGGATAAGTACCACGTGCTATTAATTGTTTAGACGCGATGAACGTGTAAGTTCAGTCTTTGACTTGGACCTGCTCGCTTGGATTGTCGTTACTCTATTGGAGGACTGAGACAATAAATATGTATAGAGGTCAATATTTATAGGGCATTGAAAACCGGTCATTTTTCGGAACAGGGTTTTGTCAGTTCCGGGTTTAATCATAAAATAATTCGGGTTTTTACAACATTTTACAATATTTATTTATAATTTTTTCAGGCTTTTGATTAGATATAAATAAAAACGACATTCAAATTTTGTAAAAAATTTACCCTAAAGGGGGTAAAAATAAGGGATGAAAGTTTTTGTGTGATGACGTCGACAAAAAAACTTACGGCCCAGAAAATAAAAATATAGAAGAAATACAGAGAATTACGGAGTCATTACAAATGTGAAACTGAAATTAACGCAAGTAAGAGACATATCAAGCGCCGCGCGCCACGGTGAAGCTGTCGACAGCCTCAGACCGCCAGCATTAACGACATTGTTCGTCGAACTCTTGCCGGCGCCGGTGTGCCAGCGGTTTTAGAACCAAACGGCTTATGACGTTGGTGCCTTGGAAGGTGGGTAGGCCTTTGGTGTGGGACGCAACCTGTGTCGACACCCTTGCGCCATCCCACGTTGTAAGCACGGCGGGTTGTGCGGGCGCTGCTGCTGCGGCTGCTGAGACCCTCAAGCGGCGTAAATACTGTAACGTTATTGGTAACTACAGTTTTGAGCCGTTTGGGGTCGAAACGCTTGGGTCATGGGGCCCGACTGCGCGTCTCCTTTTTAAGGAAATATCTCGCCGAATGCTCGACAATTCGCGTGACCAGAGGGCAGTCTTCTGGGCATGTTTCCGGAGGAGTACTTTGACGCCTAAGTGTCCTATTGTTATCGTTGTAAATATATAGGTACTTACTTTTAGTCTTCCCTTTTTTATGAATAATAATAATAATTTCTGTACAAAAAGTAATGATATCCCATCAAAAACATAAATGTGAAATGAAAGCCAAGTCCAATATACGAGAACTAGCCAAGTCAGACCTTAGGCTTCAATATATTATCCTAAGTTATAAGAAGAAATGATATTATAAGTTGTTATATAATATTTTATGCCGTTATAAATAAATTTCAGGACTGACCATTGAACTGGCACCATTTAGATCTCACTTCTTTTGTCGTAGAAGTCAACAGTTTTGATGGGATATATCTTACATAAACTATTATAAATGCGAAAGTTTGGATGGAAAGATCATTGTTACTAAATCACGCCAGAACGGCTGAATAGATCTGGATGAACCTTGACACAGAGATAGATTGAAGTCTAGTATAGCACATAGATTACTTATCATCCTAGCAGTAAGATCCCGTGGCCAATTCACACGCGGGCGAAGTCGCGGGCATTAGCTAGTAAGACTAATATGAGATGTCCTATCTCCTGAAACACAGGATAACCTAGTTCAGCACAAATCTTGGGTGAACTTGGCATTGATTTAAGAAAAACTGTAAACGTTATACCTACTTTATATTTTTGAATACATTTTATTATTATTTTAGAGATGAGTCGTCGTCGTGGTCCACGGACGACAGCCTACGGGCGCAGAGCAATTTGCGAGAAATTTTCAGTGAGATGCAACTATTGAGTTCAGCCGCAGGAATTTAAGTCAGCAGCCTGAGCCTGAAACTTATCAATGGTTCGCTGTAATGGAGTGTGAAAAGGGCTTTACGTGGTGAGTGGCGTCTATGTCGACAGTCGTGGCTCTTTACGTGGTGAGTGGCGTCTATGTCCACAGTCGTGGCTCTTTACGTGGTGAGTGGCGTCTATGTCCACAGTCGTGGCTCTTTGCGACGTCAATCTGGATGCTCTCGTCCACTGAGTCACGTCAAGTGACCGCTACTGATCGCTGCGGTTTTGGGATGACTTTGTGTACTAAAATCAGTGTTACTTTTCACTTTGTGTCTTTAATTCACCTACTTGTATGAGCTAAACGGGGTTCACTGCGTCGCCACTCAAAATGCTCAAAATGCTCACAATGTTCCAATGATGGTTTTTCAGCTTATGGTGTATGTTGTGACGATGCGTGCATCTATCTTGCGTGATGTGTATCCTTACTTGGTTTAAATAAAAGTAATTTTAATCATTCCTGTTATCAACAGAACATTATAACTTGGTAGTTAAAATGGTCAGTTGATACTATAACTGTCACCGTTGTATTGATACGATATTAGTGGATGTTACTGGTGCAGACAGAAAGCTCGGCGTTGCGTCTGTGAATAGACAACACGTTGTGACTTGTGACACGGCGCGCGGCGGCGGCGGCGGCGGGTGCGCACAATTGACATCACTTGTGTCGCGAGTCGAGTCACACAGATAGTTCCTCGCAACAGATTCTACAAAATCTACCAATTTGATACCGATAGTATTTTTTTTTTTTTTAAAAAAAACGTTGCCCCACACTAGGAATTTCTCCTGTATCGTGGGTGCGTTCACAAACATTTAAACTCACATACACAAACAGTCAGACCCGGAACAACTATCTGTAGGTCATACAAATATTTGTTCCGTGCGGGGATCGAACCCGCGACACGCAGCGCAGCAGTCAATCGCTCAGCCACTGCGCCAACCGTGCCGTCAGTGTTCGAGGGAAGGTTCTATTATTTTAGAACCAAATATCTATATCGCAAGCTTAATGGAATAGTGACTAAACTAAAAAAGACGATTTTTAGGAAATCGCAAAAGAACATCTTGATATGAGGACTTATCCTACTTGTTGAAGCGTAAAATGTATTATGTTGGTCGAAGTATATTTAGTATTCCAAGAAAAGTTGCATTTTGGTTGGAAATTCTTCAAATATGTAGTTAGATACAGATTCAGATAACTTTATTTGCGCAAACATGTGTGTACATACAATGATAAGATAACAATGCTTATTAATGCTTAATTGTTACATTAGGCTTAACAGGTAAGTAGGTATATCATCAATCCGCATTTCTTCCCGAATGGTCATCGCTACTGCGCAGCGCGGCGGCGGAGCAGGCAAGCTTGTCCGTCGCTAAATGTAACTCCAGTGAGTCAGTAGCAATTACAATATTAATTGTCACAATTGTACAATTATTGTAGGCGAGCCTGGACAGACTGCCCCTGGAACTGGAATAACTACAATATTCTGTGCAACATCTCTCACATCATCAAAATAAGTTGTCTCCTCAAAAAATCGCAATAAAACACATTTCATACCTTATGCAGGATGAATATTTGACGCATCTGCAAGTTCTGTATCTGATGGCATTAGGATGATTTGGAAATAAAAAGTATATGTGTTTAATCAACTTGCAGTTGGGAAAAAACCTAATGTAGGAATTTTATTCAAAGTTTCAAAGTCAACGAAAGAAGTTGACCTCCCGATATCCTTATACCCAGTTGTTATTTCGTGTTAGACCTTTTAGGCTTTGTATCTAAGCTTCTGGTCATTATTTTCTAGAGCACTGCAAGCAGACCTGTGTATAGTATCCTTTACCACGCGAGTTGTACGTTGTCCCACGGTCGGTCGCCCAATCCTACCGCCAATCCGCTGGGTTATAAATAGGCCGTCGGAGAGCATTGACTTGCTTCTCAATCCTTTTGATGACAAACCGATATCTCAGCTCCCGCTTAACGGATCGCTGCTGGGACTTCCACGTATCGCTGAGAATTATTCACTAAGTTTTATAATTATTCGATAATCTAAGGCCATTTTCCTGAAAGAGAGACTTTTCCTGCGTACGAGGGCTCTCATCTTTTTTATGAACGAAAACCTCTGTTTCAAAGTGGTTTCTGTAAGTTCTATGTCCAGAAGTGATTGCCTGTAGTCGACGGGAGCCGTGCGTATGGGTCTAGCTTCAAGCCAGTGCAGGTCGTGGGACAGGTGCGCGTCGCTGCACCGGAAACGCGCGTCAAGTCGTCTCCGCGTCGCGTCGCCGCGCCCCTCAGCTCCCACGCTTATCGGCCGCCTGCTCATCTGTAGCAGCCAACACGGTAAAATGAAGGTTTAGCAGTTCGCAGTATGATACTTTCACGTTTTGTATAGACATAATATATTCGGAAATTTAATGAACCACGCCTGTAGTTACGATTGTTATGGGATTACTCCGCTGTCGGTAAACTCAAGCTTGAAAGCCACACCACATGCAATAACAAATCAATGCCTAATGGATTCTCCTCTCTCTACTTATTTAAAATAATTATAATTTATATGTATTTGTTTTATGAATTGTGCAATGAAGACAAAACATGCATAGGTGTGCCGTCTCGCCAGTCGAAGTCCTTCAAGTGTCGCTGTCTCCGGTGTTGCGTGTCCCGTTGCAGTGTCGTGAGTTGTTACTCGCCGCGCGCACTGATCAACACGCGCGCTTACCGTTCGCGTATCTGCTTACAAGCGCTACATAGATACATTCTAAGTATGATTAACAAATAAAATCCTACCTGTGCTCCCTGAAGGGGGCACAAGTGTAACAAAATACCTATCCATAGTACAAGCACATTTTGTCAGTCTTTTCATAAGTAAAACATCGAATTTAATTTTGCGCGATCTGACACTTTCGGGTCCTGGGACTCAGCAATCAAACATACGACTACTTGACCAAGAGCCAGATATATATTATGTTTACCTACCTACTTTTAATTACAAATCACTGATGATCGATGAAGTAGGTATGGACATTAGACATTGACACTCAAATCTTCTACAATTACACAGTCTCGCATTGTTTTAGCTGCACTGTAGATAGGTATAATGGTTAATACGTGCTTTATCTAGCACAGTGCTCTAGAACTCTACAGATAGCCGCGTGAATCATAATAGAGCGTTCATTGTACCTACTAGAATAGTGTGAAGTGGTAACCACTAGCAAAGATCGAGCTCAACGTTATTCATCACATTCAGGTGTGCTTGTGTAGGAGTTATAAAACATCCTGAAAGGTGTTTTGCCCGAGGTGATCGACGAAGGTGCACGATAACAGCATAGAATGAATCCCTGGCAGCAGTAAGTGGGTCACTGCACCACCGAGCACGCCGCCGCGCCGGCATCGCTCTCCGGTGCACTGTGATGCTGATTGCGTCGACGGTGGAGCGGTGCGGCGCGACAAACTGGCTAGATGGATGGCCGCAAATGGGTTTTTAATCTACGAGAGATCGCACCACGTCGCGACGCGGATGAGCGACGTGCGACGTGATGCTCACAGATCACCCTCAACCCCCGCAGTCCCCCACAGGGCCACAGCCGCCCACTCTGGGGTCTCAGCGCAACACTAGGTAAACGTTAGGTAGGATTTGCTTCTGTCTCGCTGATGGCCGTTCGTCCTTTGTATTTCGCAATTTTTTCACCTTTGCGGGTTTCGGATATTTTCTACTTATGTTTGCGTGTGGCTGAGAATGTACAGATGCCAGCACATTAAGCTACCCGGAACTGTAAAATTTTCAAACAACCTTGAACCTATAGTAATAAAGTTGAAAATCTATTAAAGAAATTGGACAGTAGCTTGATGTGCTGGCGTTTGTTCATACATTATACAGTAAACTGCTCATTACTCTCATTATTGATATAGTTCCCAGCTGTCCGCTTGTCAAGCAAGGTATACGGTAAACGAATACAACATGTTTCTGTACCAAAGAGCAATCAATTCTTTATTTCGTAATATTTAAAGTATTATAACAACACATTCAGCAATAAATCGCCGATACACCCGGGAAGTCATGGCAGCCACCACATTGCGTGGTCGTTCGCCCTCGTCCACGTCACGGTCCCGTCACATCACGCTGCTCTGATCCTCGTACTTTTGCTTCTCTTTCATTGCATACCTCAGCCCAGCTGTTCGAAATTTGAAAAGAGAAATAAATCCGTTGTAGTGTTATTTCACGGCGATGATGTTATTGTAACTCTAAATGTGGCCAGCTCCAACGCTCAGATGAAATAGTTTCACGTCGAGTATGTTAGTCAACGGATCCTCGCTCATACAATGTAGACGCATTTTATGAGACACATAATGACACGTCTCATCGCGGAATTGGTAACATAATATGAAGAAATACATTCTAATAGTAACTGCCGAATTATATGAAGAAGATCATGTCAACCTATTAATCACTATTAAAAATGTCATGCTGTCCACACTTTTGAGTAAGTAATACGTTTGAATGATCCGACCGGCCGCTTACTATTCGACACTCGTATATTTGACACGCTACGTGAGGGCACAGTCCTATAGTACGCACTTCGTTTACATCCTACTAATCACTACTATTATAAACGCAAATGTTTGGATGGATGTTTGTGTTTCAGTTTCAGTCCAGAACGCCAGAACGGATCAGAATTAAATTTGGGACAGAGAGAGATTATAGTCTGGAATAATACACGTCCGCGTGGATTTCGAAAATACAACCCATAAGTATTCCTCAATATTGTAGCTTTCTATAGGTGAAAGAAATTCATAAAATTTAAGTCTGGTAGGCACCTAATGAAATTAAATAGGTATTTAAACTAAAACTGCTCTGTTTAGAATTTTTTAGGTTGTTTCATTTTCCGGTAACAAAATAATCTGATTTGCGGGTGATCCAATTCCTGATAAACCGCCCATTATAACTGCCCATGGAAAATATTCTTTTCCTAGGTAAATGCCAACCAAAGAGAATGTTTGTCACTGGGGCTTGTTAATAGTAAACAGGGCAAATTATGTTTTATAGGAAACTGGAGTTGCTTGAATTGTGTATGTAGGCAGGTCCGTAGAAATCATTGGAATTCGCGTGATCTGCGCCAACTGGCCAGCTCCTGGTCCGATGAGAATAGTCGCCACAGTTAAGTTATCTTTTATTAGTAGCATTGTGCCATTGCACTTGTTAGGAGGGCTTAAATTTCTTAAAAGCACGATAGGCGTTTCAATTTTCAATAGCAGTTCGTAAGGTGGCAGGCCAGATGGATAAAGAGAGATCAAAAAATTCTTGCGGACAGTGGATTGCATCATCGATATTACACACTGTATCAATGGACTTGTTGGTTTTGACTTAACCGGGGACTTTTTGTAAAATGAGTTTATTAATGTTTTTGATTATTGACTACCTCGTTGGTCTAGTGGTCGAAAGCACGACTGCTGAGCAGTCTTGGGTTCGATTCCCGGGTTGTCATTGGGTTTTTCCATCAGGAATTTCTCAGTAGCAGCCACAGAATCTGGATTTGTACCCGGTTGATGGCAATAGATTCACCCTCTATAACATGTAGCTTAGCATAACTGGTGAAATGTAGGTGTACTATTAGGTACACCTCTGCCTAACTCTTCGGGGATTACAGGCGTGATGTTGATTGTATCGTTCTTAGGTGAGACGATAGCCCTTGAACAAAGCGAAGGAATATCTCTATCTAGTAAATATTCAAGGTCAGGATATACCGCACCTATTATATTCTATCTAGTTGCTGCAAGCTGTGAACTATCCTACCCAGACTCTCTTTTATGACGTTTTCCACCGCGTTAGCGCCCAAAATTGGAGAAGAAAAAGACCCGTCTCCAACTTTGAGCAGCTATTGTGGAAAATCGTTAACCATATTTCCGAAAAGATGGGCTCTTATGTTAGTACGTAAATTAAAATTTAATTTATACTCCATAGGGGCGATGATTTTGGACATACCTTAATGATGTCCGCACGTGTCCCTTTTGTGACGACGGAAAGTGCCTGCCGAAAGTCACCAGCAAACATAAAAGTTACACCACCCACGACAGCGACTGAGTTTCTCAAGTTCTTAGGTGTTCGATCCACTGCTTCAAAATGAGCTTGACTCATGGTACATTCGTCCCATATTATCAGTGACGTAATCTTATAACAACTTACCAAGGTATGTTCTAATGCGGTTCGTGAATGTTGTATGGCATTTTACGATTTATTAATTTTATATTATCTTCGAAACTATTTAACCGATCGACAAACTGTAAAGGGCAAATTTTATCTCTATGATATCCTTGTGATCAGAAAAATATTTTTTTTGTATAAAGTTAAATATTTTGTTGTTTAAAAAATCGTTTAAACGTAAGTATGTCGAAAAATACTTTTTTTAAACATAAAAGCTACTATATCTGCTAAAATATAAAAGATAGAAACATGATTTTGATTAGAACTATTTAAAACAGACCAGATTGCCCTACATTAATTTCAATTATATTCAACGGTTTAGGCAGCGCATGCAAATAACTCTGTTTTGAGAGGTATTTTTTTCCGCCTGGCCCGACAATAATTGTGATAGCTCGGCTAATATGCATGCTATCAATATAATTTATAGCCTATGTTACTCGTGGATAATGTAGCTTTCGAATGGTGATAGAATTTTTAAAAACGGTCCAGTAGTTTTTGAGCCTATTCATTACAACCAAACAAACAAAGTTTTCCTATTTATAATATTATATACTAGCTGATGCCCGCGGCTTCGCCTGCGTGGATGTCGGTTATCGCGACCAAAAGTAATCATGATGATCCCATTTCCTCAACTCATGGGAACCTAGTTTGCCCATTTTCAAAGTATTAAAATGGATATAGTATATTATCCTTAAGAGATAGACATAAACCATCGCGGATTTTTCTGTAGACCTATATAAGATATACAATTCTACCATTCATCATTTTGTTATATCTTAAAGGGCAGCGTTTTCGTTGAAACCTCCCCCAGGCGGCTTATTTTTTCCATCACCTCCAACATATATCATTATATTTTAGCCAATCTGTACAAAGAGCTATATTAAAAGTCAGTTGTTTTTTCCCAATACGCTATCCAACCTTCGATCTCTACCAACACTGCAAAGTTCTAACAGTCCGGCAGTTGTTCATACTCATGACTGTATTAAAAAAACACTCTGAACTACCCATAGATAATGATTTCCTTACTCAAAATAGAAGATCAGCAAATGTTTGCCCAATCATCCGTTTTAACACCAGTTTTTCCCAAAAAATTTTCGCCTTTCTCGGCACTTTTCTTTATAATTCAACTAATAATAAAATATCTATTTACACACATACTAAAGCTATTTGTAAAAGAAAATTGCGCACCTGGCTATTGAGTCTCGACTACACTTCCACAGAAAAGTTACTTAAACCTGTGTCTTAACACTCACACGTAAACACTCAAACATTTACACTCTCACATTCACACACACACAGTTACACACACATCCACTCACGCATTGCATACAGCTTCACTCCATTTCCACTTTGATCCTTTTGATTAAAATTTTTGTTTTCTGTCTGAGTATTTACTTATAAACATTTTAGCCCACTTTTTTGTACAATCCATATTTTTTATTATGCTTGCAAGCGTAATTTATAAAAAAATATGTTTTTTTTCTTGTTTCTACTTTAGAACTATTATTATGTCATACATAATGTTTCAGTTAGTTTATGTTTTGGTTTTACCTATGTTTAAATGTAAAATTTTAAATAATTAATTTTAAGTACTTGTTTACCTACTCCCAATTTTAACTTTAATATCTTGACTAAATTGTTTGCTATATATTAAATGTTATATCTAAGCCGGAGAGGTGATCTGTAACTCAGGACCTTTCTACCTCAGACACCTTTCTCTATATAAGTTTGTGCATATACCAGCGCCTGTAATTTCTGATGTTGAGATAAATAAAGATTTATGATTATGATTATTACTTCTCCCGCTCCGGGCAGAGCGGAAGGGAGTGTCAGACTTGTACTGACTGAAACCCATCCATGTTCCTTCCTTGGCCTTTGTGTTCCAGGGCCGCGGTATCTCTTTCGAACAGCCCGCAGCCCCATCAACCCCTGACACATTGCCTAACTTATAAACTAACTTTAGCTATCTTAAGGCTCCAAGCTCGTAAAATGTGTACTTACCTTCGTAAAAAAACAATTTGATTAAATTCAGCGACCGCCTTGTTCGAGCCTCATCGTCCATCGCTAAGTCCTGATTATCTCTGGGAACTTACATTTGCGACGAGAAAATGGAGTCAAAACACTTAAATTATTTTGTTTTCATATTGAAGTGACATTTCCAAAACCAGAGTCGACTGCCAGGGAGTAGACTCTTATTGTAGCTCAATGTTAGACGTCAAGTAATGGGTCATGCTTGGTCATTGGTGTGATGCCATGCTACCATGTGCGTACCAACTGTCAACTGACGTTTCAAACTGAAAGAATTCCGATCTCTAGTTATAAGAGCGGCTAACCCGTCATAATTTTCATACTTATTTATTTGTATTTATCTATTTATTGGCCTATCTACAATTGTTACACTGTTTATCCTAATAATACAAGCAATATGATACAAGCATAGTGTACAATATGATGCGATAGACACAGCATGCAAAAAAAAACTAAATTAAAAACCTAAAAAAAATTACAATAATAGTGCAGAGATAACACTTTCAACAGCAGCGAGTGCGACGTACAGCAAATACAAAGATGACAGAAAGGAAAAGAAAAAAAAATCAATAAGGTTGTTAGTTGTGGTGGACTTGGCGCTTGAATTTTTGAAGTGTTGCGGAAAAAATATCAATTGATTCGTCACAGTTATTGAGAAGCCTGCAAATTCTGGGGATGGGGGAGTTGGATCCTGATACAGTTTTGCGGAATGGGGGACGTAATAATTGTATAGGGTGACGCGGATAGTTGTGGGGTAGGTTAAAATTAAACTTGCTTAACAGCTGGGGGCAGTCTATTTTACTCTGAAGTATTTTAAAAAGAAAAATTAAATCTATATTATTTCTTCGTTTTTCGAGTGAAGTCATGCTAAATTTTTTAAGACGTTTTGCGTAGCTGCGATTTTTTTTATGTAAACCCGCAGAATAGGCAAGATGGTTTAAAAATCTTTTCTGGATCCTCTCTAACCTGAGGCTATGTGTTGCATAGTGGGGACGCTATGCAACCGCGCAGTATTCCAAAATAGTACGAACCAGACAGTTAAAAAGATAAATCTTAGTTTTAGGCTTGCGAAAACATTTAGCGTTACGTAACACAAAACCGAGTGTCTTTGAAGCTTTTTTAATAATGTTGTCCATGTGGGGAATAAATGTTAGTTTACGATCAAGGAGTACTCCCAAATCTCTGATCACAACATCTTTAAAATCAATGAAGTACATACAAAAGCTCATACGTGATTATTCCGTTGTAACACATCTTTGATTTTTTTAACTAAAAGGTATTTTGTGCACTATATCTAGGTTTCTATGAAAGCAAAAATATTTAGAGAAACATATTCAGTAAAAGCCTCCAAAAATCTGCTGTTTAGCACAAATTTTACCTGAAGTTTGGCTGTTCATAATGCACTCATAAATTGTAAAAGTAAAGAAAACATCTTGATAGAAACCTTTCACATGTAATGGAGATTCTAAATGACAAATATTTATTTCACAAACGTAAGGCTAATTCAAAAACACGTTTTTCCTCGAACAAGTTTCACGAAATTTTTGAACAATATTTTTCGTTCAATGTCATCGCGTTAGGCGGTATGAGGTGCGCGGGAGACGGGTCGTGCGGGGTCGGGGCGGGGTGAGACAGGGTAGTTGAAAGAAGACCGCCGCTCTGGCTCTGGATGAAAGAAACAAGCTTTTCGACCATGCTCGCGTTGACCATAGACGGACCGGGAGGGCCCTCTTGTTATCTTGAGACTTGTCTTAAGTAATCGTTTGGTAATAAACAGAGTTTACAGCGAACAAAAAAGACGTAGTTAAAACATAACGTCGCATTATCAAGGCATCGATATAAAGTCATCGATGTAACATTTTTCGCGGAATAGTATTTCGAACTCATATGGGGAACCCCAACTAGACAAGTAGGCAGCCGCCCAGAAGTGAATGACTAATCGATTACGGTGATGATCAGTAGGTTGCAGATCGAGGACAACGGAGAGGCAGTTTTAAATAACGACATTGATGCTTTTGTGTACATATATACATATATTAGTCATCAACTCGTCCTATACAGTACGATGTTATCATGGATGAATTTCGTGTGGCTTTTACTTCATCCCGAAACTTGTTTTTTACCGGTCTAGGAACTTTCAGGGGCTCATCATCATTCAACTAAACCAGTATGAGGTACGGGTACCGGATCAAAACAGTCATAGTTCTGCTGCAGCAGTGCGAACTCGTCCTGGTCGGCTAACAGGTCAGCTACACGTCAGACGGCGCGCGGCGCGGAAGCGGCACATTGTCGTCGCGGTGATTTCCTCAGGGGCCAACCCCGCCATGCCCCGCACAGCGCGCCCCCTCTCGCCACGCGCCGTTGTTTTCTTAGCTCTTTAAGCTCGCTAGCTAATTGTAAAGTCACCGCCAGGTCTCGCGCTCTTGTCGCTCACTGCATTATCTGCCAGTCGGCGTCCACTCCCGCCAAGGCTCCCGGCCGCGTACGAGCATCTCGTGACTTATGACATGACGCTGTCTCGTTTGTATACATTCGTTGTTACTTCAGTCCCTGTCATTGTAAATGTAAAGCTGCTTCCGTAAATGTCTGGCATCCTTCGTAAATAAATAATGCATCCTGCTGCAGGGAGAGTACTGGAATAAGATTTAAATCTGCTGGAAATTATTTTTCTAGATTTTACCTACACACATCAAAAAAAGTTTGCGATCACTTTGAAAAATCGAAATCTTTATTGTTACGGTAGATTTTATTATGATTTCTTCTTCTTTTTAGATTGTTTATTTACAAATATAGATTTAGAATATAAAACAATAAAACAGTTCAATTGTTTTTCCAAATAAAAAGGCTTTCAGTCCTAGCTTACGCTCATTCAGAATCGGATTTAGTAAATTTTAACTGATTACTCGCAGAAAGTTGTGATTGAAAAAATGCCGAGAGGATTATCAGAAGTTTTACGAGCAAGAATACTAACTTTGAGGGAAGAAAGATACACCACGAGAGAAATAGCACGCAGAGTTGCTATATGCCAATCCTGTGTCGTGACCACGTTGCAGAGATACCACGGGATGGGTAATTTAGCTGACCGACCCCGCAGTGGTCGCCCAACTGTTTTGACTGCTGCCCAAAAGCGCTATATTAGATTGCTGGCAGCCCGTGACCCAACAATCAACGCTACTAATATAAAAGCAGGAATTCGGGCCACTTCTGGGCTTGAAGTTAGCACTCAGACCATTTGGAATTGCTTGCACCAGGGTAGATTACGAGCACGTCTTGGCGAGCTCCTCTGAATTCCCGGCAACATCAACGACAGAGATTGCACTGGGCTAGGCTTCGGCAAAAAGAAGAAGAAAACATTTGGCAAAACTGTCTTTTCGTTGACGAATCGCGAATCAGTACTCATCCAGTTTAAAGTTTATAACCGACGTGTCCGTGTCTGGAGAAGACCAGGAGACCGTAAAAGGCAAAAAACTGCCACTGGAACAGTTCAGCAAGGCGGGAAATCGGTGTCCTTTTGGGGTGGTATTATGATTGGAGCTAGAACGCCTTTGATCCCGTATCGAGGTTTCATGACAGCAGACATGTATAGAGCAGTTGCTATTTATCGAATTGTCAGACCATTCCGAGTAAACCATGGGCACCAATTTGTACTGGTCGATGATAATGCGCCCGCCCATCGAGCTCAACGAGTCAATGCTGTTCTCCGAGAATACATCACATGATTAGACTGGCCTGCCGGTTCGCCCGACTTAAACCCAAACTCAGCTCGCTTAAGCGAGCTGAGTTTGGAACCGTCAGCCACGTCCCCAGACAGTGCCAGAGCCGCTGCGCGCTTATTCTTGATAAAGTTCAATTTAAAAAATTATAGCAGCTTATTTTAATTATCGCAAACTTTTTTTGATGTGTGTATGTGCTTTTTGTGTAAGTATTACTGACTATAAGTAATTATCTATCTATCCTATCACTAAATATTTTATTCTAAATATTCTGCGACCGAGTAAAAGCATTTTTGTGTTAGATGTTCTTTTCTTTTTCTGTAAAATTTATTGAAACTGAGTTCTTCTTTAGTTTTTTCCTGTAATTTATTGAAGAAATCTCTCTTTTATATTGATCTCTCACTTGGTAAACTCTTCTCCACGATGCCGAAGAGAATCTCAAATCTCTTGACTAGAGACTTGATATCAATTACTTAAATTGGTAGATTAATGTGAATTTACATTCTCAATATAAAAATCAAACATGATTGCTCATTTTCCGCCTGAAATAACACAATTTACTTCTGTGTTGAAGTGGGCGCACGTCATGCAGGCACCGCCACGTCCGTCACACTCTGACACGCCACTCCGACGACAACAGATTACGATTCAATTTTGCAATTAAACCTAGAGCAGGGACAAGCGCCGCCCGTCGCGCCGTGCATTGTGCGACACACTCGTGGACGATAGAAGGTTCATTTTACACGATGTGTTTGACATTCACACACACGTACAATGTAGGTACGTATCTATTTCTGGTAGCCTGCGTCATCCCACTTCTGGGTGAAGGCCTCTCCAGGGCTAATGTGGACTGCTTAATTTTCGGATGATTGAAAAGGCAATTTTACTCCCTCTCTCTTTCTTTTTTTATTTTAGGTATGCGACGCGCGAGCTTGGTTCGTCGGCTGTCATACCGTGTTGAAGATAATAAATAAATAAACCTTAAATCATATGTGGTATTCATATTCGATTGTAGGGTATACGTCACACGACATGACAGTTAAAATCAAAAATTTCCTTGTCCCTCTCTCTGACTTCACCGCCATCGTTATAAGACGCTCTCGATTGTTTTTGGTTTGCTATTTAATTAAATCCTGTTTATCAAAGTTAATGTGGTTTATTTTATGCTCAAAAACCCTTCAGGTTATGGGCCCAGGGTTTATCATGAAATAACTCTGCGTATTTGAGTGTTCCGGCATATAAATCATCAACTTAACCATTTTTCGCCACGAGGCGGCACAACGGCACAATGGCTGGAAAGTCATGTACCTCATTCAAAAGACTGCGGGGATTGGAAAACTATTCATCATGGACCGGTGCGAGTGCGTGGAGCCGACTGGCGGCGTGGCGGTGAGGACCGCGACTGGGACTGCAGCTGGCACCGAGCTGGCATCAGAAGTACTAAAACGGCGAAGGAGGCCTGGTACAGTCTACAGAAGGCGTACGAACACAAGGGGCTGAGTCGGAAACTCACGCTGCTTAGAGAGATGTTTAGCACCAAGCTCGCTGAGCATCAGAGCGTGGAGTCGTACGTGAACCTCATTACTGCGCGTGCTCAACAACTCCCCGAGGTCGGCTCGGAACTCGAGGATAACTTTGAGGCTGTGATTATGCTGAGCGGTCTTAATACTGCAGATATTGAACCGTTCATCATGTCAATCGAAAACACCTACACTAAGTTGTCGAGTGAACTTGTGAATGCGAAACTCTTGCAAGAACATACTTGTAAAGGTTCCAAAGAAGAGAGCTCTTCGGCTTTAGTTGCGAGGAAACAACTCTTGATACCGCAGTCTTCAGTCTTGCTATGATATCCCGGTTAGCTTCACCACAACCAAGAACATCACGACACAATAAGCTACTACAAGACAGTGCGACCATATAATATAGACCGCTCATGAAATTTCTATGACAGGACCTGTCTCGTGGTCGCTATTGTGTACCAGTTCAGTTCCTAGTCAACACTGGTAGTACTGGGACTGCGGCGCTCTTGCATTTGCTTGCACATATCGAGCTCGTCGGGGCTCCCCGCGGTAATTTGGCACCACTGTCGGTGCGAGTAGTTACAGTTCTACCGATAACTTCTTTTTAACCCCCCGTAACGTAACTTGAACATTGTTGTGACTCGTTTTCGGTTCATCAAGATGTGAACTGAAGTGATACGTTTTACGTCGCGGAATGAACATAAACTTTTTATGATATTATCGCTACAAGAGGCTTCAGTTACAAGGTAAACGAGCCGTGCACGCCCTTACTTTGAAATGGCTTACCTACAACCTAATGAAATATAGCTCGGTTAGTATCTTTACGCCTGTAAGTTCACTCCATCACATAACTTAGTGCTGATAATACGTTAAACCGCATTGACGACTGCATTGACTACTATTATTAATACCTGACTATTCTATCGGGCGGGACTCATCTAATATTCGCGCTAATTCAGATGAAGCGCTTATGAACTGCAGTTAGCGTGTATGCTTGTTGTGTGAGAGGTGCGGGAGGTGCGGAAGGGCGGGGAAGGGGCTGTATAATGTATTGAAGTTAATGCCGGTTCATTTGGCAAACGCCGCGCGGCGCTGCGACTGCGAACATATCATGCGACACAGCCGCAGAAGGACACCTGTGACGTAATGGATACAAACAATATACGCACACGTGGCGTCAACGCCAAAAACAATCTCTGTAGAGTAAGTGTGTGTAGTAGGACTAGGATATTTCATGGGCATTTTTTCCCACGTGATTATTCCTGATTCAGTGTGTGTCGTGCACAGCTGACCTTCTGACTGATCTTGGCAATGGCTGGATGTATGGCCCGCCAGCTGCCAAACGGTGACATCTTAACAAAACATTCTGATAATGTTATTCGCGTTACAGATGGCCAACCCCGTACTGTCTGTGACGCCGTCGCTGTTGGTACGACTGTTGTGAACGTTCCCTAGTTTAATTATTTATTGGTCAAACTGGACTGTTTGTCTGACTTTGTCGACCTTTATAGAAGTATTTATCGTTAGCACATTTGTGGTTTCACCCTTATGGAAACTGCATTTTTTGTCAATATGAGCATAGAGTATGTGGTTTATACTATAATAGTCGCGACGATTTTATGTACGACCGTATTATTATGTACAAACGAGGACACTTCCGCCTGATCACCACTAAGCTCATTTTGCTTGCACTCACAACATGAAGCGATCTCTAGCCGGGCGGGGCGCCTCCGCATGATTCAAGCGTAATTTTTTTTAAATGATCAGGCGGAACTGCCTGCGACTGTACCTCGTTTAAAATAAAATAGGTAGGTAACTCGTTTTCATTCAGTACTTCCGTGCGTATAGTAAACGTACGTATGCATTGCAGTGTGAGGCCTATGTACCCTTGTATGGACAACAGCGCGGAATGTTCCGTGATTGTTTTGTTTTGCCGTTCATTAAGTTCATTAGTGCTAGTCGACGCACTGGCGCCGGCGCCGGCGCGCCGCGCTTGTGTCTACGAAGTAGGTAGTCAGTCGCAATACATCACCATGCTATCTCGCACGGGTTCATATTAGTTGCTCTGATAACTTTATTACTATACACGACGTTTTTTGTACCCAAATTCCATGTAACGCATCATCTGGGTGTCACCCGAAACAAGTCTGAAGTTAGTCTTGACTTGACTGGTTCAAAACTAGTCGTGACTAGTGCCAAGTTATTCGTAGGTGGTCCAAACCCAGACGTGACTAGTCCAACAAGTCAAATACAAATCACTGGTTGGACAGCCTAACTCGGGCGCAGTGTTCAGACATGTGAACCTTCAAATGTACTTATGTTTGTGTGATTTTCACTGCAATAGAGGCGAACCTCATCTAAAGGACATAATTCTTACATTCTCCAATCAACGTCATAGAAATCGAAGAGGATCATTGTTCACTTATTTATATCATCTACCTATCGCAATTCCTGTAAAAGCCAATCAAATTGATTGAACTATGATTCCTGTTGCTCCTAAGCGCTTGACACACAAGCCACTGTACTCGATTAATTTGATTGAATACCGAATCGATCAGCTCATAAAATTGAATACAGATATTATTTCTTTTTTATGTTTCTTTACACATTACATTCAAGCGTATAAATGTAGGTGTGACGTAATTTTTTTTTGTATTCTACTCAGCAAACCCATTTAACTTATAACCAAATCATGGGGGAGCATAAAACATAACTAGTCCGCCATCTTAGAGAGTTCGCTATATTGAATTTAGAAAGACGTCACTTAGATAATGTGCATTGTCATCCAAACAACACGCAGCTCATTCGGGTAAGAACTGTTTTGCAAGATTTGAAGTAATCAAACAAACATAAAGGGTGTAACAAGATCCTTAACGAAGCCAAAAGGCACTTGTTCTACCCGTCATGGCGATATTTTTTTTGTTCTAGCTAAATCATACCTTACCATAATTGCAAAATTGAATCGGAACCTTCTAGTTACGGAGATATTGGGGGTCAAAGTTCCGACTTTTTTACAAGTTTTTTTTAATACATGTTTTTAATCATCATCCCATCATCCCATCCCATCAATATGTTTTGCGTAAAGTTTTGATTTACATAATGCTTGGTTGGCTTCGTGAATGGTCAGTTTACACCCCGTATACAGACCAAAGTTAAATATACGCTTTTAAAAAGTACTTTCTAATGATCAGGTAATCTTGGTTCTCTTGCGGATGTCCTGATTTCTGATTTGATCACGCAAGAAAACTCCGAGCATAGCCCTCTCCGTTGCCCTTTGGGTGACTATAAGCCTTCTGATGAGGCCCATTGTGAGTGACCACGTTTCGGTCCCGTATGTAATATTGGCAACACCCACTGGTCATAGACTTTCGTCTTGAGACATTGCGATAAGTTGGACGAGAAGATTCCACGTAACTATCCGAATGGCAAACCTAATGTGAGAAATGTACTCACCATTAATGTTAATGCCTAGCCATCTTGAAGACATCCTCCAGTGCAGCGGTGAACAGTTTCGGAGACATGATGTCTCCCTGTCTCACACCTCGGCTGCAGAAGGATAGGTTCCGAGGTCTGTTCCTGAAGTCGAACTACCATGGTTGGGTTTTTGTACAAACACTTTACCCCTTCGATGTACCGATAGTCGATTTGGCACCGTCGGAGAGACTGCAGTACAGCCCAAGTCTCGATCGAATCGAAGGCTTTCTCGTAGTCCATAAACGCTAATCAGAGAGGCAGGTTATACTCATCGGTCTTATGTATAACCTGCCGCAGCGTATGTATGTGGTCGAAGGTGATAAAGCCTTTTCGGAATCCGGGTTGTTCAGGAGGCTGGAAATCTTCAAACCTGCCCGCGAGACGATTCGAAGAGTCATCACTCTTGAGATCAACTTGTAGTCAATGGCTTAGAAGTGAGATGGGCCTATAGTTCTTCAGCCGGTAATTGTTGTGAACTTACCCCTGCAGCATGCCTGTGACGTTCTGCCCTCGAGTATGACGGAATCAAACAGCTTCTGAAGGGCCTTTTTTTTTTTTACGGATGGGAAATCATCAAATGACTTCTCCCGCTCTGGGCAGAGCGGAAGGGAGTGTCAGACTTGTACTGACTAAAACCCATCCATGTTCCTTCCTTGCCCTTTGTGTTCCAGGGCCGCGGTAACTCTTTCGAAAAGCCCGCAGCCCTGGCAGGCATCGGCCCTTGCGGGCCCCTCCCTATTTGCTGACATCTCTTTGAGGCGCGCGTGGAACACGAACGCGCCGTCTACACGGCCTGTCGTCAAAAGACGGACGGACGGCGAGCTAGCCCATTACTCTCCGTCCACAGGTCCGCGTCTACGGTGGCCGAAAGCCACCACGTGACCCCCGACGCCCGTGGCGTCTCCCGCGGCAGCTGGGACGAGAGGTTCTCTCCCTCTCACGCTCCGCCACCTCCTTCGCTAGCATGACTGCTTCGCAGAAGGAGGTGACGGCGTCCCATTCCCTCTCGCTCCGGACCATGGGCTGGACCAGGGCCGGACGCGATAGGTCGCCGCCGCCGATCGCCGCTACGAGGACACGGCGGTGCTCCGCCCAAGCGGGGCAAACCTCTACCGTGTGCTCCACCGTGTCCTCTGGGCGACCAGCTTCTGAAGGGCCTTGAATACCGATTATCCACCCGCCTTAAGGAGTTCGGCCCTAATTCCATCATCACCCGGTGCCTTGTTGTTTTTAAGCTGTTTCAGAGCTATCCTAATCTCGTACAGGCTGACGTCCTGTATATCTTCGGTATAGTGTCGGGTCAGTTTAGCTCATGGGTCGTTTGCTAGATCTACAATGGGTTTACTGGTTGATGTGTACAACTGCCCATAGAATCTCTCGATCTCCCTCAGAAGCTCTGGTTTGGCGGATATGATCCTGCCATCTTCGGTCTTCAGTTTCGTGAGCTGGCTCCGCCCAATAGCCAGATCTCTTGTAAATACCTTGGAGCATTTAGTTCGCTAAATTGCGCCTTTAATACACTCGGTATTAAAGCAGTGGATGTTGCACTTCAAGGATTTAGAGATCCGTCTGAAGACTGCAAGATCATCTCACGCCGCTCATCATGAGCTTTAGAGTATAATCAGAGAGTTTTTGTTCTTATCTGAACGATGTGTCTTTAAGACCTTAGACTCAGTCGTATGGACAGTTTCCATGAACCCGTCGTTGTATTCGACTACTGAGCTTCCTAGGCACTCGAAACGATTCTGGAGTTCCAGCTGAAAGCTCTCGGGGTTTTGGATTTGGATCTGTGCTGGAAGGAGCGTAGACTTCATCAGTCAAGACCTTTTAAGCTTTATATTGATGTTCTATATGTCTCTTAGCATGCGGTGATCGCTCCCGGTTTTCACCGAATTGATCACAGAGAAATCATTGATAATGTTTTGCTTCTTGCAAGAGAACCAAGTTTACCGACGTAGCCCGAATAATTGCCAAACTTAAGTAGCAGTGGGCAGGGCACATTGCTCGCAAAACGGATGGCCGATGGGGCCGAAAAGTTCAGGAGTGGCGACCGCGAACCGGAAGACGTTGCGGTGGAAGGCCTGCCACTAGGTGGACCGATGACCTTGTGAAGGTTACAGGGATCCGCTGGATGCGAGTCGCACGGGACCGGTTAATGTGGCGACACTTGGGAGAGGCCTATGTCCAGCAGTGAACGTCTGTTGGCTGAAATGATAATAATAATGAAGATCAGGTAATGATGATTCTCGTGGTTTCAATCACACTTTGATGATGGGAATCCTTGATACCTTCTGCAGCATCAGGCTTTAGGTTCAAGTATCAAGTTTTAGGCAAGAGTTGCACAGAAGAGTACGAAGTTACGTTGCTGGTTGTCGTTCTATTTACGCCACTCTACTGAGTAAGCACATCACCGTTGATCAATTACCCAAGTTAGTTCAGTTTTCCTTTATACGTTGTTTGACGAACGGCGGGTTCCGTGTAACTTTGTGCTGACGTTTGTAAATAAGATTTCCGAAGCGTGGGACTCGCTTAATAAACAGAACATTGAGTGCAGTTTTATGAGGTGCATCAAACTGAACGTGAGCAGTATCGGGCATCCAGCGGTAACGTGCGAGGCGACGCGCGACGCGGAGACAAGCGGCACTTGTTTATATTGTGGAATATTTTTCAAGATGACAACAATATAAAGTCTGAAAAGCAGTCTCACACTAGCTGATACCCGCGGCTTCACCCGCGTGGATGTCGGTTATTGCGACCAAAAGTAATCATTAAATTTTGATTCCGTTCCCACAACCCATGGAAAAATATTTTGTCCCTTTTTTAAAGTATTAAAATGGATATAGTATGCTATCCTTAAGCGATAGACATAATATATGCCATCGCGGACTTTTCTGTAGACCTATATAAGATACACCATTCCACCATACATCATTTTGTTATATCTCAAAGGGTAGCGTTTTCGTTGAAAGCTTCCAGACGGCTTATTTTTTTCTGTGTGTATATAAAAACTTGACAAATTATACTTTGTTGACTTTGACTTTGACTTTGTTTTATAAGATGTAGTGATAGTGATAAACACAATTTTATAAAATAAACTAATAATTATGACTTCGATCTACAGTGAATATGTTTCATTAGTTTTCGTTTGCCAATATAAAAAGACAAAATTACAATAAATTAAATTAAAGTACAATATATTCTGGGTCAATTCAGGTTGCTCCTCAGTTTTCGGTTGTAATAGGATTCTTACTAAGTAATAAATAGATAGTTCTTCCGCTATTGCTGCGCCCTCGCCTACAAGAGTGACACCGTTTTGTTCCTTACGCCCTTCACCTTTTCAGTAATCCTTTAAACTCAGGAAATAAGGTTGCGGCCTTAAAATGCCAAACTGCTTACAACTTGATACGCTTTAATATTCGTGTTTTTGCCGCCACAGCTGGATATTGTGGAGGAAGTCTGAAACTTTGTGAACATCGACTGAGTTGGGAATACTTTCAGACTTTGTTCATCCGTAAATAATTTCGGGGTCATTGTTCCACAAGTTTTAAAGCTCCCTTATTGCATTTAGTATTGCTTGTGACCTTTGATGGCTTACGTTTGTGATTTTTTTATTACACTGAAAAATGTGTGTTACAAATTGATCAAAAATTATCTGTCAAATGTGATAGAAAAGTTAAAAAAGAATATAACTACATCTAAACCAAAAAGGTTTCTGATTCTGCAATAGCCGGTCGCCCTTGGCCCTACTTTTTATTCGCAGAATAGACGCCGTCATAAATACGTAAGCAGTTTTTAACGAAGCGAGTAATAGCGTTCGAGTAGGAATATCTTCACTTATTCAATTCAATTCCTTTATATCAATTATGAATTGGATCGTAGCATTAGGTACATAAAAAATATTACAAAAATAAATAAAAATAAGACAACACAATATTTCCTACAAATTAAAAATTAAATTGGCAAAGTCATATTAGATTACAAATTAAAACACTTACAAATTATTCGTGGAAGAGTTCGATGGGTCGCTGCAGCAAACATACAAGTTAACGCAATGTCATGTCGTCTGGTTCACTCAGTGCTCTTGGGAACAACTGCTTGCCAGACTAAACTTCACGAACGTGCTTATGTTTGTATTTAAAGTCTATCAGAGTTAGTTACAAGTTACTGATTTGATAGTTTAGAAAAACATTTACAAATATTCGTAGCTTGCATCCGTAGTAAGCTACGCGTGTCGTAGGTTTGTATCGATCTACGCAGAGTGTCTAGCTAGCTTGTTTTTATTCCATGATGTGAGATGAGCCATTATTTTTGTTACGATTATTAGGTAATGTTTATGAATGAACACATGACTAACCGATACTAGCTGTAGCTAAGCATCGTCGTGCATAGAAGCCCTTCTGTGCTGTATTTGTTCGCGTTTGGTATGAAATTAATGGTACCTATTTGTTTCAGGCAGTATTTGTGTATCTAGGTGTGAGTTAACTGTTCTCTCGTTCTGAACCAGGAGAAATCGTACGCTTTTAATTAAAATGTTTTTACTGTGAATATCCTCCCTCCGTCCCCCGGTTTCTCCGGACTCCGCAGATATGACAAATTCCTCTTCATTAGAAAAAGACAATTCCCTGTGGAGTGGTCGGTCTCCTTGACGACAGACACCATTAAGCATAACGATCGATAGCAACGTCACTGCCATCGGTTTAACTTGAAACCCTTCGTATTTCATCTCTTTTACGTAATTGAATCAAGGTTAACAGACTTGTTGAGTATTTCATTTGCAAGATGATACAGGGTCGACTAAGATTAAGTGTTACCTTTCTGAGACATAATCCAATGTAACATTACAGAACGTAATATAACGTAGTAGCGGTCTATTGTTTGCCTCATTCAAGTCCTGGAGGGTGCAGTTAGTTGTGCACGACGCGACGGACAGGAGTCAAGACGCGGCAGAGCCTGCCTTGGGGCCGGGCCCCCACACTCATATTGTGTTTGAGATTTGAAGCAAACGATAGAGCTTTCCAGGCCGCTACATACTGGTCGGAAAATATCTGAGTTATCGATTTGAGAAAAGGAAACGGAGCGCTCAAAGACTGGAAGGATAGAGATCGACTATAACTTAAATAGTCGTGGAGTGGCGTGTGTAGTATCATCTCTGAGGCACCTAGTACATGGTCAATTGGTCAATCTCGTTATACGTAAATTAATCCGAGATATCGCAGAACCTTGGCTAATAAGAAGGTTACATCAGGTTAAGAAAGAGTAGAAAATGAGCACCTGACCTAGATTTTCGTAACTATCCGAGATGTTTTGCAAAAAACCTTCACGCTTCCCCAGCGTAGGTTTACGTATTACATTTACTCAGAAGCCGCCTAACGATGGTAATGAGCTCATCAGGGATGTTGCTCTACCACAGAAGCTGATTGGAACAAAGCCGTGTCACATTGTTGCTGACGCGACGTAGCGGCTGGCACGGCGAAAGCGGTCGCACAGTAGGTAGCTGCAGAAGTAACTCGCCATTCAACAAACTGTTTTAAATAGTCAGAAAAATCTTTGTGTAGATTCCCAAATCACGTGAATGTCGTGGCCATTTCGTGCGACGGAAGACAAGGTGACATTTGTGAATATCAGGACAATTTAATCAAATTCAAAAGTCTTTTATTCTTTGGCTGATAATCAGTCCTTCCTTGCTAGTGTTCTAGCTGGGGAGAAGAAGTGGCGGAACAAACTGACCAGCAACACATCTGTCTATCCAAACCTGCTCACGTGTACGAGCGGCGCAGTCTGCTTACATCTTAGGGCCCATTCGAACCTGCTCATGTGTACGAGCGGCGCAATCTGTGTACATCTTAGGGTCCATTCGAACCTGCTCATGTGTACGAGCGGCGCAATCTGTGTACATCTTAGGGTCCATTCGAACCTGCTCATGTGTACGAGCGGCGCAATCTGTGTACATCTTAGGGTCCATTCGAACCTGCTCACGTGTACGAGCGGCGCAGTCCGCGTTCATGTTAGGGCCCATTCCAACCTGCTCACGTGTACGAGCGACGCAGTCTGCGTACATCTTAGGGTCCATCCGAATACACTCACGTGTACGAGCGGCGCAGAAGAAGCACATTGCCAGACAATTGATGAAAATGGAAATAATGCAATATTGCTCTATATAGCCTATGTGTTATTCCAGACTATAATCTATCTCTGTGACAAATCCGTTTCATCCGTCCAGACGTTTGGCGTGATTGAGGAACAAACATCCATCCAAACTTTCGCATTTGTAAAGTGAAGTAGCGACGCACGCATTCATACAAGCAAGCAAGTATCAGTAGCATTAAGTATCTATTTAAATAAATAAGCGCATCAACACGTAAAACAAAAACCGTCAGAATACGCGCGTACACGCGCTTCCAAAAGCAAGTTTATACGTGCCGAGAATACGTTAATCTGAAACCGCTCTGAAACAACGTAACGTCCGCAAGGCACGAGCACGAGCACGAGTGAGCATAGCGCCTACATACCTACATAGCATGTCCATGCTTACACAGTGGGGCGCAACTGAAGCCTCAGCAATGTGCCCTATTAACCCTAGCTCGCTCGGGGTGGCGGAGAAGCCCTGCAGCCTTAAAGCGACGGATATATATATGTCTAAATTATGTTAGTTCAGTATATTTACGTTGCATTTTATTTCGTGCTGGTGCCTGCAACTCCACATCCAAACCGCTTATTTTACTGATGATCTCGCGGAGAGCCTCACGTACTATCCGCGAGTTCGTTTATATTATAGATTCCCATCGAACCTATCCTTAGTGTGAATTTGTAACTGCTGTAAGCTGTTTATATAATTACACAAAACATAATCACTATTATATCGGATTTAAGAGACTCCGATAGAAATACAATGAAAATAAATAAGGATTTTGAGTTTAGTCGTTATGGACTTAGGTGGCGCTCGAGCCCTGAACATTATTATAAAAAATTTTTTTGGTTTATTTTTACAGCCTATTCCATTAAACGAGTACAAAACAACGCCGCCGCCGCTCTCTGCTAATTGCTTTGATAACATCTTCATGAATTTAAATGAATTCCCGAACGTTCTGTACCCCGCTCAGCATCACTTCGCAGCTCCATACATATTTAATTGATCCGTTGCCGAGCGATAGACATAAAGTATCTTCATCGGCTTGTAAACATTCCTCTGTTTATGATGGAAGTCTTTTATTCGTTGTTGCGAGGTAGTATTTTTGAGTATCTTCACTTGGAAACTGTGCTACAGACATTGAAACGTGAAACAAAAAATCACAGAATAGCCAGTCCTTACAATATAAAGGACCTTATTGTATGGGGTAAGCCTTCTGAACTCTCCACGATTATCTGGAGACTGTCCCACTGCGGCACTTGTAATGCCTTCGTAAGTCGGAACTCGGCTGTTGCCCCAAAAAGTCCACTCCAAACTGGTATAGAAAGTTGAAAAATAAACTTGACAGTAATTTCCAAAGACGGCAACAACCGGCCTGTTCAAATATTAACGACAATTTGGAAGTTGTAATTTGGAGAGTTTTAGTTTGGTGTTCCTTGTTCATGTTGAGGGAAGTATTTGACAGGAGGCAGTCGCTCTCCCCTCGAGCGACGCGGGCAATGTCAGGGGTACAATCGCGCGCCGTTCGACGCACAGATGGGAGCATACGCTGGAATATATTTGCGATAATCTTATTGATCAGAGGGGGAGATTGCCAGCCTTTGCAAATATTGCTGTATGTCGTCAATTCAGCAAAACAAACGGTTCGGTTTAGTTGGATCTGACTCCGCATACAACGTGATTACGCGTGTGACCGGGTGGTTGTTCTCAAATGATCCGCGTGATGTGCGCCGGTTCACGTCGCGCTGTCGCACAAACATGAACCTTTTATGTAGGAGTTAGGACGGGTCAGGGCAGTCTTCTTGCCTCTTTCGTGTTATTCGGAATGGACAAATGCCTTGGCTCAGAGGAAATTTGAAATACTACTCTGTCAAGAAAGTACCGAGGAACGATCAATAATACACAAAATGTTAGTTATTCATCCAAAGTTATTTTATCGCCTTCAAAGTATGCTCAATCCACTCATCAAAACATTTTTTAAAGGCTTTTTCCGGAATTGAGTTCAGCTCTCGCCGCGAATTCACTTTAATGTTTTCTACCAAATGAAAACGAGTGCCACGAAGAGGTAATTTGAGTTTAGAAAAAGAAAGTAATCGGCTGGAGCCATATCTTTGAATAAGGTGGTTGCTCAAAGGTATTTCTTGAGTTAATGGTCAATAATTCGTTCACTATGATGGCCTTGTGCGTAGACGCATTATCGTGATCCAAAATCCAAGAATCTGGCCTTTGTCGTCGAATTTGCTCTCTTAAACGCCTCATAATGCTCAAATAATATTGTTCATTTACTGTTTGACCTTCCAGCAAGAATTTCGAGTGCGCATCACCGCGATAATCAAAGAACACGGTCAACATTTGACTTTGACTCTTGATCGACTTTGGCGTGGTTTTTTCGGTTTCGGTTCAGTTGGAATGCGCCACTCCGAAGCTTGTTTCATGGTCAGAATTGACTCGTTCTAGCATGTCCACAGCTACTCTTATGCGGTTGAGTTTCTGGAAATAATTCAGGTCTTTAGGGACTAGCCGAGCGGCAACATGTTTTATACCCAAGTGCATAGCTGGGCATTAACTCGTTAATCGTAATTAACAAAGTTAACATTTCGACTAACGCATTAACTTTCAAATTAACTTTAAAAAATGTCAACGGACTCGTTACCTCCGTTAAATTTCCTTAAGTCCGTTAATCGTTAATCCAGTACCTAATATTTACTAAGCACCGCGCCGCGCCACGCCGCGCGTCGCCGCCGTCGTAAAAACAAGTTCTGACAAGTATGTTCGGGCCGGTCGACAAGTGCGGCGCGGCGCGTGCCGCGAGTGTAACGAAACTAGGTATCTAGTTAAGTATTGCCGGTGCGTGTGAGTGAGGAAAAAAGAACTTCCAGAAGCCAAACCAACAGTTTTTATAAGTAGATCATTAGCGCAACGATATAGAAAATGCAATTTTAATCACGTGTTAACGGATTAACGATTAAAGTTAACTTGCGTAAAACTTAATGTAATTTCCGAAATGTAACGCTTTTACGTTTAACGAAGTTAACTTTTATAGTAACGGATTAGAGATTAACGAAGTTAATTATTTGTTCAACGGTGCAAGCTATACCCAAGTGATTATTTAAAATGGTACGGATCGACTCGTTCGACACAAAAAGTTCAGCGGCTTATCTCTCTCAAATTTTAATGAAGATTTTTAGTCACTATTTCCTTTACTTTTGCGATGTTAACTTCAGTTGAAGATGTTGATGGCCTACTAGAGCGAGGCAAATCTTCCATCACATCTCGACCGCTTTTGAATGCTTTGTACCACTCAAAAGCACGTGTTTTTGATAAAGTCTATTCACCGTAAGCCTTCTGTAACATTTTCAGGACTCCGAACATGAAATTCCATTGGCGATGCAAAATTTAAGACTAACTCTTTGTTCGATGTTTTTGTGCATTATGAAATTCGCAATACACACTAGATAATTATGATCTAATTAAAAATAGCACTGTATTTTATCTAAATAACAGATGCAACTCAAACTCCGCGCCAAAATGGAAAATAGTTGTGCCAATCTAACAACAAAAAAAATAATTTGGAACCATAAACAAATCATCCATTCCCGATTCTTTTTTGACTGAACATTGTACAACTTATTGTGTGTAGGCACAATATTTCTCCTATTCTTGTACTTTATAAATGGAAATCATTTATGATTCGCTGATGATCTTGTCTTGCTATCTGAGAACAGCGTAGAGCTAGAACACAAGATAGATACACTACAACAATCAAGCAGACGATCGGGCTAAGAAATCAACTTCAACAAAACAAAAGTGATGACAAATTCATTGAAAAATGAAATAAAAGTTGATAATACTTCGATAGAATTCGTCACCTCATACTTATATCTAGGCAAACAACTCTCTTTTGAGAATAAACGTAATGACCAGGAAATTTAAAGAAGGATAAAAGGGTCATGGAAATATTTTTGGAGCCTAACAGAAATTTTCAAAACCCAATCAAAATTAAGAGAAACGTCATGAATACCTCTCTCCTACCGTCACTCACATACCCTTGTAAATTCACTCGCAATGTTAAAAACAGAATAAACTCAAGCAAACGGAGCATGGAAACAGTCATTACGAAAAATCGCAACTCTACTATAAGAGAAACAACAGGAGTAATAGACGTACTAAACTATGCTATGAGATTAAAATGGCGATGGGTGGGCCACGTCGCAAGAATGAGCGATGATAGATGGACTTTTCGGCTGACGTCATGGCCAGGCCCCCGGGGAAATAGACAAAAAGACCTAGAAGCAGATAGGCTAACGACATTGAAGGGACGGCTGGTTAACTGTGGAAAGAGACGCCACAACTTCAAAGTAATTTAATAATACAAAAATATTATTATTATTATATTATAGCTAGCCCATATTGTCCCACTGCTGGGCAAAGGCCTCCCTCCATTCCTTCCAACGGTCGCGATTCTGTGCTACTTCTTTCGAATTCTCAAGGAAGACATCCTGTTCGTCCCGCCATCTCCTACGTGGTCTGCCGCGACCCCGTATCACTGTTTCAGGGCAACAATCCTGAGCTTTACGGGCCCACAGTTTGTTGGGCATACAACAGACATGTCCCGCCCAGTCCCATTTAAGTTGGGCAGCTTTTTGAGCCACATCAACGATTTGCGTTTTAGAGCGCAGTGTAGTGTTTCGAACGTGGTCTGTTAATTTTACACCTAAGATACTACGCTCCATAGCACGTTGCCAAACCTTGAGTTTGGACTTTTGGATGTTAGTCAAAGACCAAGTCTGTGCACCATAGGTCAAGATGGGGAGAATACACATGTCCATTAGCTTTCGCTTTAGAGACATGGGCAAAGTGCCCTTAAAATACTCCTTCTTGCAATTTCCTTATCTTGCATTGCCTGGAAAGAGATTAATTGGCCCAAGTAGATATATTCTTGGACATATTGTATATTCTCCCCGCCTATGTGTATACTCCTTTTGAAGCTGTTGGTCATGAGCTTGGTCTTCGACATGTTCATCTTCAGTCCAACCTCAAGGCTAGCATCGCTAAGATCCTGTAGCATTTGCTCTAGTCCTGTGGCTGTGGGGGAGAAAAGGACAATGTCATCAGCGAAACGCAGATTATTCAACCTTACTTCACCGACGACAAGCCCTTTCTCTTCCCGTTTGGCTGCCAGCGTCTGGAAGACTTCTTCTAGGGTGCTGGTGAACAGTTTTGGAGACAGCGGGTCGCCCTGTTTGACTCCCTTGAGAATGTCAAACTTTGGACCTAAACTCTCTAACTTAGTAGCAGCTGTGCTGTGGGTGTATATATTACGCAAAAGATCTATATAGGTAGGTTCTATGTTTTGTTTTGTAAGGGCATTAAATATTGCAGAATGTGTGATGTTGTCAAAGGCTTAAGAATAGTCGACAAATGCAAGATACAAAAGGAGTTTTATATTCTTGGTATTTCTCGACTATTCGATTGACGGTGTGTAAATGGTCTGTGGCGAAAAGTCCTCGACGGAAGCCTGCTTGTTTTGGAGGTTGTTTAAGATCTAATTTTAAAATACAAAAATAATAATTTGTAAATAAAAATAATTTAATTTAGGTATATTGATTAAATATAATATTTGTATACCATAACTACACTAAAAAAACCGAATATTTAAAAGGTATTAGTTATTTATTAGTGTGAAATAAAAGGCTGTTTTATTTTTATTTTTATTATTTATTTATTATAAATGCAGAAAGAGCACGTGGAAGGAATTGGGGGAGTAGTGACCAGTACAGGCTATTGAAAAAAAAAAAATGCGGAAGATGCGCTCGCAATAAAACCATACATTTTGTAAGCCTTACTAACTATTGTATATAATTAAACATCTAGATGGGGCTTTGAATTAAGCTGAACCCCAAGATCACGGAGAGATGTGGGTTTATCTATAAATGTATTAGCGGCACGGAAGTTAAATTCAGTTTTATTTTTCTTTTTGGTAAACTCTATAACATGACACTTTGGAAGACTAAGATAAAGCTTATTGCAAAAACAATAGTCAGATCCACAACAATCCAGATCTTGATGGAAATCAATACATTCTTGTTTATTTTTTTATTTTTTTGTTATAAACCTTTAAATCATCCGCAAATCCGAATTTAATGTCATTGATAAACAAAATAAACAATAGTTTTCCAAGAATAGAACCTTGGGGGACACCAGACGTCACTTGAATAGAGTTGGACTCGAAGCCATTAATTAGTCACTACTTTCTGAGTTCTTTTAGTTATGTAAGATATATGTAATATATTTTACACAGTTGAACCACTGGATTCCAGGTTCTCCACAGTTGAAAACCCATCCTCCCTGTAGAAGTTCTTATATTGGGTAATCTCAATGGCTTCTCTTACCAGTTTAGGTATATAGTGGCGCTCTGGTTGTTCTGTATCGGGAACTCACAACAAATAGTAAACATGCTCAATATCCCGTTTTCAGTGTTAACAGTAATAGGATGTTATGTAATAGCATTTTGACGAGCTGGGTTATTGTTCCCACAATGTTTGCCGGGCATCATACATTCAGTCAGTGCTATTACTAGAAGACGCTATTTTTGCTCGTATTTGCAATAAAATATAAGCGAGATTTGCAAACGAGTTCGTCCGAAAATAGGGGTGTGACCTTGACCTCGGCGGAGGGTGCGCGCCGTCCAGCGGGCCGGGTGTCGGCCGGTCCGGTAGCCGAGCCGGAATTAGTTCGCAGAAGTTCACCTTAGAATTTAGCGAAAAACGCCGGCTGTAAAAAGAGGGTGATATAGAAAACAGAGTAGCTAGCGATTTTTTAGTATGGAGTTCGTCTTCAAATATAGTTGCATATATCACTGTATAGATTCGGTCTAGTACGTTGTACGTTGTATACGTTTTCAGTTATAATAAATATGTTAGTGTCCGGTTGATCTTCTGCTCATATGGACGCCGGGTGAGAACTAACTAGGTCCGCAACGAGCAATCACTTCAAGGGCGTCCTCATTCGCTCGCAATCGCTGTGTCATTTACATTATTGATTCAATCGAAGAAATTGATTCAATTCGAGCAAATTATTGGCTAGTTTGTTGTTGTTTTGATTAAAAGGTCACATGCTGACCGAAATACTTACTTTTTTACGGTTAAGAAAAGAAAAGAATTGTAAGTACTTACCTAATTCTCGTAGGTCAAGGGCGTAATGCATATACATACCTAGATAGGTTGTACCAGTTTGCGCAATTTTTACGGACAATTGATTATTTTGATCACAAAATTCTTATAAAAAAGTTAGACATCATAGGCATCAGAGGAAATGTACTTTATCTCTTAAAATCATACCTTAACAATCATAAGCAGCACACAGAAGTCGCACATTACCAGCTAACAGCGTTGAGGAGGAGTTTTTCCAAACTCAAACTCAAAGCATTTATTTCAATTAGACCATAACAGGCACTTTTGAAAGTCAGAAAAACAAAAACAGGCGAAGCTACAGTCACAGACACAAGGCATAATAACTTGTGAAATTACTGTAGTTGACCATTCCAAAGCGTAAGGAAGGCAAGCGTTTCGATGCACTTTTATAGTTTGTTGTTAGTTTATTTATTTTAGTTTCTTTAATAGTTTTTAATTATTAATGTATATAGTTAGTTTATCCATATAGGCAATCGCTCCTTGTAAAATACTGGTATCCAGCTGCATCTGGTTAGACTGGAAGCCGACCCCAACATAGTTGGGAAAAAGGCTAGGCAAAGGTTCGTTTATCCATAATGAAATAAAATATGTTTCTTTTTAATAAAGTGGCTGAAAATAGAAATCGGCCAATAAGGAGACAGTATAAAAATGTACTCATTGTTAGGGATTTTTTTTCTGTTTATTTTGACCTCTTTTTGTTATCAGCGACCCCGAAAAACATGAAAAAATTCCCATGATGAAAAACTGAAAATTTTCGTCAGCGTCATCTTGGATTTACATTTTGACCACATTTTCGTTATCATCATCATCATCATTTCAGCCGAAAGACGTCGTCCACTGCTGGACATAGGCCGTATTTTCGTTATCAGTGACCCTAAAAACCATGAAAATAACACCCATGAGAAAACAACCGAAAAAAAAGTAAAGAATAAAATGCAGAGGAGTATAATAAAAAAATAAAAAAAATAATTTTATCTTGTGCAAATAAGTCAACAAACTAAAAAAAATAGTTAGTACCAAATACGGTATCGAAAAGTACTTTTTCTATCTCGTTCTCCCCTACATACTTTCTTTTTCTGCCGCTGTCGTAACTCGATACTCTTCGGCTTCCCGAGCTCCCTACGAAACGGGCCTACTGCCAGCCGCGAAGTCACGTGACCGCGTCCATACGATTTTAGTTTTGCATTCTGACAAATAAGCCGGTAAAAAATAAGCCTTATTTGGCGCGACACGTTGTTTCATTTATTGACACGATAAATGTTGTCATTTATTAATGTTTTCAATCCTATGATGTATTAAATGGCTTTACAGTGTACTGTGAAGACCCACAGATAGAATAGAATAGAATATATTTATTTGTAAAACATGAGTATATAACAAATAATATGTGCAAGGTCTTAAATAACAGGTAGATCTGCATGTTTTGCCATTTATGGCGTACAAAACTACTTATTTTGGCTTAGAATAAAACCTTATAAAAAATTGAGTCTATACAGCAAACAAGGAAATTTATCAACTTAATCCTAATTAAAAATATATTAATATATTTATTGTTTTTACAGATACAGGGGTCAAATTATGAAAACATCGTATTTGTTGGAATCTATTTAATTAATTGCGGTCATTTAAAAATTCCGATATAGAATAATAGCATTTGGCTAGATGTGTATGTAATACTATTTGACTAAAGTGGAAACCTAGACACTAAGTAGAGTGCATTATTCCCAAAGGGAAGCCGGCAGGAATCGGCTTCTTAGGAGCCGTCGGCCCTGATGTACATATATGTAACAGCAGGTCGGCCGTCGGGGAGAGAGTATCGGGCGGTGCATTCATTAGGAACAAAGGGGCGCGCGCGGCGCGAGTAAACAGCGTTTGTCGGTAACGGCCGGCTTGCGGCGAGCGCGCGGATCCCTAATTATGTTCAACACACTCCCCGCCCCGCCGCACACCCCAGCTGAAGCCTGCTCGCCACGCTTTTCATACAGAGCTAATGTTTAGCTCGCCAGCGCCATCACATGCACTATGCTGGCCAGTGCTACGAAAGTGATATCTGATATTTTCGTGTTTGGTTCTGGTTTGTGATTTAAGATTTTTGCGATTCAATGGATATGCTTATGGGCTGCGGGACTGTTCGAAAGAGATACCGCGGCCCTGGAATACAAAGGGCAAGGAAGGAACATGGATGGGTTTTAGTCAGTACAAGTCTGACACTCCCTTCCGCTCTGCCCAGAGCGGGAGAAGTCATTTGATGATTTCCCATCCGAAAAAAAAAAGCATACTAGCTTATACCCGCGGCTTCACCTGTGTGGAGTTCGATAATTGTCCCAAGGAATCATACTACCGAGATAAAAAGTATCCTTTGTGTAAATCCAGGTTATGAGCTATCTGTGTGCCAAAATCCGGTCAGTAGTTGTTCGTGAAAGAGTAACAAACATCCATCCATCTATCCATCCATCTCCATCCTCACAAACTTTTGATTTTTTTTTTTTTTTTTTTTTTTTTTTTTTATATTATAAGTAAGATTTGTTTTTAGGAACAAAGTTTTTGCTTCTACGAAATAAATAAATGAATTCCGAAGATTGACAGAAAATCTACAAAAAAAAGTGCTTTTAAGTAGATATACCATACCTCATCATCAGCCTGCCTTTTCCCAACTATGTTGGGGTCGGCTTCTAGTCTAACCGGAAGCAGCTGAATACTAGTATTTTACATGGAGCGACTGCCTATCTGACCTCCACAACCCAGTTAGTAATGGGTAATGCGATAACCCTTGGTAAGACTGGTTGTCAGACTTTTGGGCCACTGACTACCTCTAACGACTGTCAATGATCTGCAAATGACAGCCAGGACTAATGGCTTATCGTGCTTTCCGAGGCACGGAGGAAACTCGGTATGTAATGGGCGGTCACTCGTCCACAGGCCAACCTAGGCAAGCATGGCTTAACCTAAAGATCGACCCGAGCGGCTGATATTATTTCGCCACGAGCTCCTCTAAGTAGTACCTACATTTACTTGTTCATCAAAGTAAAATCAATAAATTCACAAAATTGATTAAGGTGGTGTGTCTGTAGATTTATGACGGTCGTGACCGGCTACGTAACAACAAGCTCAGCAGCCGCCGCCGCGAGCGCCGCGCAAGCGCAACCTTTGTGCCACTGCTTGCACCACCCTGCCGCGCCCCGCGCCGGTAACGAGGGTCATCCGAGCACTCAAAGTTGCCATTTAGAAGATCTGGGGCGCCGCGGAACTCTTGGGGCGAGGGCGAAGATTAATTACTGACAGCTACTGATGTCGGCACACATATGAGGGGTTACAGTGCTTACGAGCAAATGGAACTTTGCTTTATTGTTCCACACCTCTGACCTTGAGTCATGTCTATAAAACTCAAACTCAAACTCAAACTCAAAAGCATTTATTTCAATTAGACCATTACAGGCACTTTTGAATGTCAGAAAAACAAATTAGGCTAAGCTACAGTCACAGACACAAGGCATAATAACTTGTGAAAGTACTGTAGTTGCCCATTCCAAAGTGTAGATCTCTATGGAGAAGAATGGGCAAGAAACTCCATGGACACTCTTTTCAATCAAAATATTGTTACAAAATCTTGGTTACATCATTCATATTGAGATTATACATATATGTGAGAACGATGTAGAAATACGTGCACGTTAAGAGCGTCCAGAGTAAAATATTATATCAACAATTTAATAACAAAGTAAGTAGTTAAAATAAACCGTGGCAGCTTTGAGATGACCAGTCCCAACCGACAGCGCCCGTTCACGAGCATGACGCATGAATCAGCACCATTCAGCTCAACCATATTAAAGGAAGCTAAATGACCCGACACACCCGCCACCATCAGCGAGACATTTTAGTGAGCATGACATTCTGTCACCCACCAGGGTAAATTCAAGTCAATGAAAGATAACCAAATGTAAATGGTAGCTTTACAGTACATAGTACTCACACATGTGCTATGCAATACTAAGTATAATACTAAGATATTGAGTCTATACAATGCAAAGAAATTATTACAATCTTCTGCAGCTTCCACAATAACTTCACATGGTAATCAATTAGTTTGCCCCTATGGTTGTGGAGCAGGACCAGCATTGAGCCAAGCATTTTTATCATCAATGTAATCCCCCAACTTATAATATGCTTGCCTACATAGTGTGCGTTTTATACAAGATTTAAATTTGGTGAGGTGGGGAGGTATTTTATTGTAACATTTTAAACAGTACCCCATAAAAGATGAGTCTACTTTAGCTAGCCTAAAACCTGGCTGTACTAGTTGGTCCCTGTTTCTAGTACTATAGTGGTGCCTGTCACCTCTTTTACTAAATAAATGCAGATTTTTCCTAACGTACATGATGTTTTCATAGATGTATTGACAAGGTACTGTCATGATGTTAATTTCTTTGAACAGTTCTCTTAGAGAATCACGCCTACGTAGATGATATAAGGCTCTGATAGCTCTTTTCTGCAGAATAAATATAGACTCGATGTCGGCAGCCCGTCCCCATAGTTAAATACCGTATGACATAATACTATGAAAATAACTAAAATAGACTAGCCTCGCGGTATCTACATCAGTAAATTGACGGACTTTTCTAACAGCATATGCTGCTGAACTCAGCCGTCCTGCAAGAGATGTTATATGCGGACCCCATTGTAGCCTTGAGTCGAGCGTGATCCCCAGAAAAACAGTATCTTCGACGAATTCTAGTTTCTCTTGATTCAATACTATGTCACTAACAATACTTTTGACATTCGGTAGAGCAAATCTTATGCATTTCGTTTTTTTCCCATTTAATACTAAATTATTCGCGGTGAACCAATCATGGACCTGCAGTAGGGCGTTATTTACGTCGTCAAGATTTGATGACGATGAGATTATAATATAATTTATCTGATAACCTCATTGTGGAACAATGAATGAAAAAATTGAACGGTCGAATTCGTAAGCATAACCCACTAATCTAATTCTTATTGGAATAATTTTTAGGGTTTCTTACCTTAGCCGTCCAAAACGGAACCCTTATACGATCACTTTGCTGTCCGCCTGCCCGTCTGTCTGTCTGTTCATTTGTGAAGACCCTTTTTTGTCAGGAACGCGTCTAGCTATCATATTCATATAGGTATCATACTCAGATCTGCTACTCCTTGAAGCAGTGAAAAAATCAACAATCAACTTGCAAGTCAACGCGATCAAAAGATATGACCGTTTGTGACTCATATTTTGCGCTTTCACAAGGGAATCAAAACCTAGGGTACTTCCCGTTGACTTAGAATCAAATTGGCAAGAAGCAATGTCTTACAGCACATGTACGTTTACGGAACCCTCAGTGCGCGAGTGCAACTCGCACTTGGTCGGTTTTTTTTTGTTGCAAGCTGAAGGTACGAGTTAGAAAGTAAAGTGTAACATATGAACGAAGGTGAGCTGTATTTTATCTTTTCAAGTTCCCATCTACAAGACGTCCTGCAAATCAAATCACGCAACAAGTGGTCATGTGGACGAACTCACAAATAGCTTATTAATGGCGGCGGTGAATGGTCCTCGACACTCCATGACACTCCGTGAAACTTTCGCGCGGCATTTAGACACAATAAAATTCATTCATGTTAACGACCCATTCGAAACATGTTAACGAACTTCTGATTACAAAATTATTCGATTGTTTAACAAACATACAATTTTATGAAGCTATAGAGAAACATTACATACTTGAAAAAAAAAGTAAAGTTACGCGAGCAATAAGGGTTAGGAACAAAAAGCCAACTGTGTAGTTTCTGCGACTACAATCCGACGCGCGACGTCCGAACAGGCGAAGAGCTTAGTTCTATCTTTAAATCGGACACGTTTTGCTGTTCCAAGCACAGAGAGGTGCGTTAGTGTTCGACTGTCCGACGCCGCGTCAGGGATAACACTTGGAACGATACATTCTATGTGCAAGATGTGAGTGTGAGGCGGAACGAAGTGAAAACGTGACGCGCGCGGCGGTACGGGTCAGTGTGCCGCCGCCGCGCCGTGCCGGACCGTGCCGGGCCGTGTCGCTATCGTTACGGGCGGTCACGTTTTCGGCGAGACTTGAGATAAGGTTGCACCTTTAAAAAACAACTCCAGACAAATTCGCCCCTAGACGTATCTACACTCAGCGCATGTAGTCACGTTAAACTTTGGGCCCGGTGCACGCCGCTCGTCCAATTTACCGGAGTAACTCCTCGACAAAGAAAAAAATTAATTCCACAGCTTCCGTCTGCTGCATTACAATGATCGTTTGCAGAACTTTGTGCAAAGTTGTCGTTCGGCGTTAGGAGCGTCACACGACTGCTCGTTATTTGCAACTGTTTGCAGAGTCGCGTGGGTTCTCAGAGGTCCTCGCTCACTGCGACACATTTTGCTCTGTTACAAGTTTGTGTTTGTGTGTCTTAAGACTGTTTGATTTGGACGTTCCCAGAGGAGCAAGAGTATAGATCTATAGCAAGAGAGTATACTTTATTGTACAATAAAATTGATTGGTGCAACTATTTATATAATATTGGTTTGAAGTAAGCCTGCAAAAGCATGAATGTTGATGTTACACCGAAGTCCGCGGCTGCCCTTACTCGGAGACGTCCGATTTGTGAACAATTCATGCGCGACTCCATCTTCACGCTCGAGTGTTGCTGAACTGAATACCTTTGCGATTTTTCACTACGTCTAAATAAACGGAGTACGTGTACTAAAGCCGGCGAATATTTTCAAATAATGCATCGCTTGTGAAATACAAGCACCTAGTGAGTCGAATATCGGAACATCGAAGTGGAAGCGAGTAGGTAATACGGCGGGCGACGCTGAGGCAGGTGGTGATCACCCGTCAGTCCGTCAACACTTCACTGGAGAGAGATTATTTTACGGATACATAGTAACGATTAATTAGCATGCACAACATAATTATTATAGCGCACTGTATCCACTTTTATCAGAACACACAACTAAGTAACGCGTTAACAATACTTGATGCCGAGTAAGCACGCGTTCGTTACGTGTATTGGATTGACGCGCGTGAATAAATAAATGCTCTACTCGGCGTGGCGGTGGCGTGGCGTGGCATTAATGAAACAAAAGTATTAACGAAGTAGGCGCGACTGTACCCATCAATGAATTATTATATTTTATTTTTGTATTTTCGTCACAAACTGTTTCGTAATTTTTATCGGGAGATAGATCAAGTAAGTCCGTACGAAGCAGGTCGTTTACGTTGATTTTATTAGAGCTATCTAGCGCAGAGCTTATCCTTAGTCGCCATCTCCATTTCGAGACGTGCGCGAAACGAGCGCAGATGTTTGCACAATTTCATAACGGTAAAATGGTCCTAACTCATACTACGAAATAATTGTAAAAATAACAACACAACAAAACATCCCCCTAAATACAATCTTATTCGTCATGACGTAATCTGAAATATCTTTCGTTCTTTTCACGTTGAATGGCGTATAAAAAAGAAATTCATTTTGTGCGGGCGGGGAATTAATAATTCTAAGCCGAACAACAATACTGGAAAGAAATGAGAGCGCGAGAACGCGTGGTGCGCGCAGGTGAGGTGCGGGGTGAGGCGGTGAGGCGGAGGGAGGGGAGCATGGTCCGTGAACCGAGAGTGAAGGGAAAGCGGGGGGGAGGCACGCCTGCCTCTGCTCCTATCACCACAACTCAAAAGTTGTTGAATTAACTGTAAATCTTTAATAAAAACTTGTGAAACTCAGCTAGTTAGTGTGAAATTGATTTTAAATAGGCCCGCGAGCGCATCGCCGGCTCCGCGCCGCGCCTTCGCCCGCTCTGTTCCGTAAAAAGTTCAAAGATAGCGGCCGGGGGCGGCGGGCCAGGTGTGGGGGCTTCCTTTAGTTTGAATTATTTAGTCTTTGGCGTATGTAAGAGATTACTGCTAATTCTGTAAGTTGGAAAGGGTTCACAGCGAGGTTAATAATCTAAAGTTTGCAAACAAGATTTGACGCGGTGTGCGCTGTGCTGGTGTCGACGGAAACCAAATAAATGTGTATTTGTATTACTCATAGAGAAGGTGGACACCTTCAAGGACACCTGGCGATGTCAGTGTGTCTATCCCACAATAGAAAACCCTCACAACACGACTTTTGCATCGAACCCCGCTTGCATTAATTTCAATAACGAGATAGTACATAAAAGAAAATTTATGAAGACAAATGTTATTAATAAAACTTACGTGAAGTAATAACGGTTGATGTACCTAAAGCGCGATCAAAAATATTAAAACACGTACTATATAATATAATATGAAAACTTTACAAGAACAAATGATAATATTAATACTAGGAATTAGCCAAGTGCCTTGAGAGGAAACAAGGTAGGTATCTGAAGAAACTATTGCTGTCGCTCTGCGAGCGAGATTTTAACATTGGTGTGATAAGGACAACTATAGTAAAAAGTCATAATTCGAGGTTTGGCTCTCAACTATTTCCTTCTCCAATATTCGACCAATTTAAAAGATATTTCATAAATTGAATGAAAAAGATATACAGTCCGTCTAAAAAGAGTAGAAATTAATGTTTGTGGAACTACCTATATTCTGTGGCTGGCAACACTTAATTAAAAGTCAATCTTGTCACTCGCTTATCATTGTAATGTAAACATTGTTTGCTTTCATTTGAATTCTTGCTTAAATTCTAGTTTTCATCCAAAAACTGAACATAAACATTTGAAAAATGAATAAAACAATCCGCAGCGGCACTCGTGAAGTGACTAAGTGTTTATGCGATGTTTAGCCGAATTCCAAGCCGGCAGATTGCTCACGCAGATGGAAGACGTTTATAAACGAACAGCGGATCTGACTGGTAAATTATGAATGAATGTAGTACTTTTATGTCACTTTACACACCTTTAAATAGTAATGTCTTATCCAATAGTGGTCTTATCATGAAATATTTACTTTGATATTTACAGTTGAGGTTATGAAAATAAAACACATATTTATAGTACGTGTGACTGGTTTTGATACTTTACAATACAATCATTATTTTCAGGTAAATCCGAGAGTACAGTGCGACGAATAGTTTCGGAAGGATCCTAAACTAAAGGAAAATTCAGTACTCCTTCTAAACATAGAAAGGGACGACCAAGAAAAGAATTTGACGATTTTGATCAGTGTGCAATCCGACAAAAAGTGCATTTTTTCTATAATGTAAAAAAGAAGTCTCTACACTTAATAAAATACTAACCATGGTAAGGGAAGAACTTGGTTTCAATGGAAGTCGAGCCCATTTACACAAAATTTTAAAATCTTTGGTTTTAAATACAAAAAATGTAAATCAAACAGAAAAGTTTTGATGTAAAATACTAATATTTGTATTAAAAGGGAAAAATATTTAAAAGTATATTTATAGACAATCGTAACTTACCTGAAGAGTTGCAAAAAGATATTATATATCTAGATGAAAGTTATATTAACTCATCGTACAAATTAAAAAAATGTTGGCAATCTATTCAAACCGAAGGAATTATTCAAGATATTTTAAAAGGGAAAAGATGGATTCTCATCAATGCAGGAAGTGAAAAAAGGTTTGTACCGAACTCTTCTAATTTTTAGTGGAAATAACAAACAGGAAGACTATAATTCTGAAATGAATAGAATAAACTTTAATAAGTGGGTAACCGAAAAGCTCATCCCAAACCTTGAATATCGTTCCATTATTGTAATGGACAACGCCCCATATCACTCGATTGTGAAAAATAAGGCTCCCACAACAGCCAGCACGATTCAGAACAATATTAATTTTGATCCGACCCTACGAAAACCTATGCTATATGATTTGGTGAAATTAATAAAGCAGAACCAGTTTATGAAATTGACGAGTTACTGAGCGAGCATGGACATACAGTCGTAAGGCTGCCACCCTATCACTGCGACCTGAACCCGATTGAACTCATATGGTCTTTGGCAAAAAGAAAAGTGGCAGCACAAAATGTTGGATCCAGAGATATAAAACAATTAACCCAAGAGGCTTTTGCTTCTATAAATCCAGTAGATTGGAAATCATGTCGTGACCATGTCAAAAAAATTAAAATGGCATTGAAAGAGGCCCTAGGCTGTATCAAAATATAGAAAAAATAATTATAAGAGTTGGTGAGTATAGCAGCAGCAGTGAGTCTGAATCAGAATCAGAAGATTCCTGTCTGCCTTGTACTTTTCGGCAAGATTCTCCTTGGGCAAAAGACGACAACATGTCTGATGTCGAATAATTAGATTTTGATATGTTGGATTAATTTTATAAATAAATATTTTATTAATAACACTTAACTCTTGTTTTATTATTTTACTAGCTGCGCCCTCTAGTTTCACCCGCGTAGTTCCCGTTTCCGTGTGAATACAGAGAGAAAATTTACGTAGCCTATAAATTATCCCAGGTCTATTCCTGTGCCAAGGTTCATCCAAATTCGTTTAGAAGTTTTTACGTGAAAGAGTAATAAACATTACGTCCATCCATCCTCACAATCTTCCACATTTATAATAATTTATTTATAATATATATTAGTAGGATTTAACCACAAGTTGTGATGTAAAGTGGTTATGTGAAGTAATAAGTTAGCTTAGAATCATCACATCACAAAATATTAATGCCATGATACACAAAAAATATTGATTTTATTAAAAAAAAAAATACAATAAATAATTGGCAAGTATCAAAACCAGTTATTATATAGTATGGGGGATACCAGTTAAACGACAGTGGCGCCCTCATTATTTGTCTATTCTTTTTAGACGGACTGTACATATACTGTGTCCCTATGTTTTTCATTAATTAATTGTTGTTATTTTTGACAGTAAACACTAATACATAGTTCATGGAATTATAGTTTAAGTTGTTATGAACACTCTAGTACTTATCAGTTTAGAAAATAAGTTGCCATTTGGAAATAAAACAGTTTTAATTATCGCGAGGGTCGTCGTTGGATGCGGGTTAACAGTTTCCATATTCATATCGGGGGGAGCCAGGGTCCAAGTATGCGCGAGGGTCGACATTCAGGTGAGGTTGCTACGGTAGTGAGCGTGCTAATGAGAAGATAGATTACAGTTTACTATCAATTCCAGACATACAATGACAGAAGATGGATTTGACAGATGATCTCATGTCAAAGGATGATGTTGCCATATTTTGAAATATATGTGATTACTTGCATCGATTGTTGGTCTTGATCAATTTAATTTTTATCTAACTACAGCAAAGCCATAAACAATACAGTGATTTTACCATTCATATTATGTAAGTATGGTTTTGTCTTAAGGTCGAGTAGGTTTCGTTTGAAGAAACTAAAATGGTCGTAATATTATAAATATTATAAGAAAAACTTTTCGTTATAACCATACAAATATTTAGAATCAGTTTTAAAATCTGAAACCTGTCTAAAGTATTGAGCAATATTATAAGCGCTTCCCAAAGTCAAAGTTGAAAGCATATAAAATACTCAAGTTTTAATTAACATCAGCCACATAACCTGTGTACTTACTCTTAGCCATTCTCTCTTTTTCTCTCACCTTTACACCTATACTTTCACGATTACCACTAGGTACCATCAGATGTTATTTCCGTGACGACGTCAGCAGTGAGATGCTAGTACTTACATTGCCGACAAGTTGTTTTTTTTTATTTATTTTATACCAATATTATATTTTATTGGATCTATATATTTTCTCAGCCAAGTCAAAGCTAAATAAGATGAAAGTGTAAATTATACATGAAATAGGACTGAAGTGTACCTACACTCATACTACACTGGTTCATCATCATCAACCTATATTACTCCACTGCTGGATATTAGTCTCGACCTTCAATTGCACGCCACTGAGCACACATGTTGATTTTTATAATTAATCCATATTAATTAATTAATCGATCAGCTTAATCCATAATCGATTAGACTTAAATCGATCGATCAATTAAAAATATGAATTGAAATTAAATTGAACTATTAAACTTCGCCTGAAACTAAAACTTGTATTGATAATAAGTTAAATTACTTATTTATTTGATATAATCACGGCGCTTCATCATCATCTGCCTAGCCTTTTCCCAACTACGTTGGGGTCGGCTTCCAGTCTAACCGGATGCAGCTGAATACCAGTATTTTACATGGAGCGACTTATTTAGAGATAAATCTTAAACGGATAATTCCTATTTTAAAAACTTATTTTTTTTTGATTATGTTTCAAAATGTGTTTGTGGTGGGCCAGAATTGGGAAATGTCTTTTGTACACTAGACCTCTGTTGGCAGGCGATCTAAATAGGCAATTTTAAGCATTTTGTAAAGGTTCTAGTGCTTATACAGATTATATCATCAAAAAGGAAAACATAGGGACAAAGAAAATATTGGTATTTATTTAACTGTAAAAAATCATAGCTTTAAAGTCATAAACCAGAAAGAAAACAGGCGAGAGCGTTTGTATGGAAAAAAGAGCAATTTCTCTTAATACAATATCCAGTAAATGCAGGCCGAGCACCAGGTAAATGCTACAAGTTGTTCTACTGATGCGCTTTGGATAATGCCCATAGTAAGGCTTCGGGCACTGTCGGACAGTTGTTAGATGTATCGATAGGACAATTATACAGTACCGACATTATTGATGCCCGACTGCAATTATAAACCACTCCACGAATCGAATATCTATAATATTGGCAATAATACGTTTAAAGCGAAAAACATTTATTAATTTAGAACTTTTTAGGGTTCCGCTATCAAATGGCAAAAACCGGAATTATAGATTCGTCCTGTTCGTCTGTCTTTCTGTCCGTCTGTATGCACGGCCACAGCCATTAAACTCCGAGACTTTAAGCGCCACTTGGCTAAAATTTGGAGAGCAGATGTCATTATAAACCGCTACACAAAAATGATGTTAAATAACGAATAAAATAAAATAGGGGTGACCCTCCATGCTCATGATGAAGTTAGATGTTTTTTTCTTGTTATTATTTTCTTCTTAGACAGCTTTTTAAAAATGACATCGAAGTTCCTACAATTCTTTTTCGTAAGTCAATGGTTGATGAGATATTCGCGTCTGAAGCCGTAAAAATTGTATCCACCCCTCTAATTTATAAAACAATAGATGAAAAAATCTGGAAAAATGTAGGTTTGTAGAACATAAGAACTCCTTCAACGAAAATTGGTTTGAATAAGAGTTTTCGTTTTTCAGATCCTTTTGCACATCTTATAGACACTTTTGCACATCGACATAGTGGAATGGAGATGTGCAAAGGAGTCTAAAGAAAAGGTTGCGTTTAAAGAATGTCAGGGTGTAGCAAACGGGAATGACGGTTTAAAAGATGAAAAGAAAAAAAAATATAAAGGGTGGAAGAGAAAGACAAAAAACACGGTAGCAGTTTCCAGGGTTAAGATGCTGGGAACATTGTATGACTCACTGGACAGTCTTAGAAACCAGAAGGAGCTATACTGGATAACAAATGCAAAAGCCAGAGGCCAAAAGATTAAGTTAATATTAAATGTATAAAAGATGGCTATTAAGGTTCTGTGTGCTCAAAGATGTATAAGTAAATATGGCTTTGGTGATGGAAATGACCATGGATGAAGTATGAAAGGCAGTTCAAAGTATTAAAAATGGAAAGGTGGTGAATGGGCCCCGACAAAATACCAGTAGAAATGTGTTTAAAGAAGACGGATGTATATAGCTGACTTTATTCTTCAATAAGTTGTTGTATGAAGGAGCGATACCACAAGAATGGTGTAATAGTTCGCTGGCGCCTATTTTCAAGAATAAAAATGGTGTGCAGGACTGCAACAACTATCGGGGATTTATTAGTGTTTTACGTGGAGCGACTGCCTATCTGACCCCCACAGCCCAGTTAGCACTGGGAAATACGGTACCTCTTGTAAAGATTGGTTGTCAGACAAGTTTTCGGGCCACTGACTACCTTTAACAACTGTCAAAGGTCTACAAATGACAACAGGGACCAACGGCTTAACATGCTTTCCAAGGCATGGAAAAAACTCAGTATGTACTTATGTGCGTACGTACGAGGCTTTACCTTGAAGTTCGACCCGTACGGCTGTTATTATTTAGCCACGAGCTCCTCTCTAAAGGTGTCATCCTAATCAATCGACCGCGAAACAGAATCTTGTTTGACAAATATTTGTATATTGAAAAGTAACAAAGGTTTCAAAGAATATTTTGATGTTTAAGGTGTTATTGTATCGCTGTGTTCAAAGTTCAAAGCGAGAGATGTTGAAGGTCAGGGCTAATGGTGCCGGTCTCGGCTCGGTTTGACGAGGAGATGAATCAGGGCAAAGTAAGAGAGATGGTTAGAGAAGATTCACTTCTATCCGTATCCATAAGTTTTTCTCGAAAAGAAAACATGGGTAATTTCTTCTAAATGGGTGTCAGGTAATCTGCTATTTTATTGTTGGAACTGATTCGTTTCAGCATTACATCACTAAGATGGAAGGAAAAGCGTGTGACTGAGGCAGTGCACTGTTCCTATCACTGGTGCTGTCAGATCACATGCGTAAGGCAACGTTTATTGATTTAGATTTAGGTGAGCCTTCTGCCCGTTCTATTTATTGGTACGAGTATTTTGTGATCGTGATATCCGATACTGGGCGGACAGCCCTCCGTCGAAGGCCGAAAGCCGAGCATAGACGGCCGGCACTAAGAACACCGCAAATTATCTCTCATGGGAATACGACTTTAGTACCAATCTACTACAGGTAAATACAGGTTCTCGTACTACAGGTTTGTCTTTATTTTGAGGATATTGATAGCTTTGAAGCTATAATCCCTATGTTTCACAATGCAATGTGTTCCCAATGCTGGTGGGCTACTATTTTTTATATTTTTAAATGTTTTTTTTTTTACACGTTTCATTTTTTTTTAATGTAATTAGTAAGTTACAAAAAGGAATAGTAATAATAATAAAGTCTTGAAGACACAAGTCAAAGTCAAGTTCAAGCTTGAAAAGTGTCTAGGGATATTTATCATTCACGTATTTAAACAAAACTATAAAAAATTCTGAAAGCATCCTTATATTAAAGTAAGCAGCATTAAAAAGAAAAAAAGAAAGATTTATTTTTATTTTTTCATTTGAACTATTTTATAAGGGTTTTTTTTAGATAAAAATTTAAAAGTTAAAATAATATTAAAGCAGGAAACAAAATTAAATTAAACAATAATTTGTCTGTACTTTCCGATTTGCGATTGTCCTGAAATTTTGCATATTTAATGTACATGTTTAATTTGAATTTACAATATTTTTTTACCTTTGTATAGATTCTTTTTTACCGATTGTTTGTGAATGTGTGAATACTATAGACTTTGTAGATTCCCAGATGCTTGTTAACTTTTTATCTTGTAATACTTTTTTTGTGTAATACGCTGCGACTTATTGTCAGGCCTACGCTGTTCCCCCATACTTAAAAAATGCCCCATGCTGAAACATGATAATATTGTAACACCAAATGATTTGAAAAGAGTAACCATGGAGTTTCTTGCCGGTTCTTCTCCATAGGAAACAACCAACCGAACCGTGCACCTTTTTGTCGACGTTTTATAAGTGCCATTTTGGGCCTATGTGAAATAAAATATTTTGATTTTGAATGACAATGCATGCTTAGTAGCTAAGTGACGTTATTATAAATCCAATATGGCAGACTCCCAAAGATTTAGGCCAGTTATTTTGTATGCATTACTATGTTAAGGGTATCCAAATGAAAGTATTTGTTGAGAAGAATACGAGAACTAATACAGTGTTGCCTTTCACACGTTCAAGATACGTAAATAAAGATGCTTTTGATGTATTTGAAAGTTTATTTTAATCTATACATATAAAATGCTTTGTCCTGAATGACTGGCTGACGGACTTGAATTGTGAGTTTTATTTTAAAACGTAGGTATCCCATAAGAAAAAAAAAGCGAAAATTGGGGGTAAAGTTTGTATGGGACAACGTGATGCCTTGGTCCAATCTACTTCAAATTAATTGAAACTCATCGCTTAACGGGGTTAAAAAGAGGTAGAAAGTTATTTTGGGGGTGATTTGAATCAAAGTAGATATCAATACCCCTAAGTGCAAAACTCAATCCGATTTTATTCAAAATCCGTTGAACTCACATAAAAGCTTGCAATGCAATACTCTTCTCTTCATCCTGACGATGACCGCAGACCTCTTGGTGGCATAAATGAAGCTATCACAATTATAAATAAAAGCGTTTTTGATAGCTCACGTCACGTAGGGAGGTAGGTACTACGGAGGTAGGTAGGGTAGGTAGGTACCAGGAAGGTAGGTAAGTAGGTACTAGGGAGTTAGGTACTAGGTAGGTAGGTAGGGTAGGTACTAGGTAGGTAGGGTACATTCTTATCGGAGCACGAGCAGGCCAGTTGGCGCAGATCCCGAGAATTCCAATGATTACCACGGACCTGCATATACCTATCGTTTAAGCGACTCCAGTTTCCCGTAAAAAAGTAATTTGCCCTGGCTATTAACAAGTCCCAGTGACAAACATTCTCTTTGGTTGTCGTTTACTTAAGAATATAATGTTTTACCCAAGGGTTGTATTTTAGAAATCCACGCGGACGATGTCGCCGGCGAAGTGCTAGTATTTAATATTTTTTAACACAGAAAAATGTTCTATTTATTATTTTATTTGTATTTATTCTTGCAAGTAACGAAGAGTCAGTATGTAAGCTACAACATTCTATAATAATATTATGTTAGTATCCTTATTTACCTCCTCACTTAACCTAGCATTACAAAATTAATTCTGTTATAAGTATTATTGATAAATAAAGCATATAATATGAGCTGTAAGTTTTTGGAACAGAGAGAGTAGACATCAGACAACCCTATTCCTCTCGATGTTCCACTGATTTAGCCGGGCTGTAACAACAATCAAATGTATGACAAAAAAACCATCTTTCTGTCGCATTGAAAGTATAGGAACTTCCAATGAAAACACAAACAAGGTTAAAAATAACTTTATTGTCAGTGACTTTGTTTGTTTCATTGGCTTTATTGCCACCGACTTCTGAAAGTAAAGATATTTTTCACCGTTTTTTTGAAAGTCAGTTATTTTTTTTGCAAATATTTTTTTTTTTATAATTAACCCTTTTTAGTTGAGATATCCTACACAAGTTCTTGTCATATATAAAATTTACTCAGTAACAAGAAGTTATTAAGATATCATCATGCCATCAACATAGACGAAGGAAAAAAATACATATTGTAGAAAATAACTCATAAACTACCTAAGTTTTAATTCAATTTTATATGGAACCTTATTTTTCTACCAAGTGAAAAAGAATCGCGAAAATCGGGTCACAGAAATGGCAATGAGATGAAAAAAATACACTTGTTTAGAAGTCGGTTAAAAATGAAATGCCGTCGCACTCGATATTTATATAAGAACATAAATATAATTATGTATATTGTGAGCATTGTAGCCAGCCGTCAATCAGTCGTTCATTATAAAGTAGCACTGTGTCCGATATGCGGCGATGTATTGTATCTACATAACGATAAACTGGTACATAAGGAGTGTCGCAGCGAGTAAACAAGAACAATGCGCCCATTACTCTAGATAATGAGTTGGTGAGATAATTAATGATTTATGTTTATCTGCGCCCACGCCCGCCCCGGCGCGTGGCGCCGCCTCGCATACACACTTGGATTGATATTTGGACAAGCACATAAATAGATAATAATAAATTCAAATCAGGTTTTAAATTATGAAACATAATATTTTTATATTTCCTTTATATATATACATACTTATTACATTTTTAAATAGTACAATATAAAACAACAAAAAAATATTAAAAATAGTAGCATTGGGAACAGGGTCCGAGCTACCGGTGGTCAGGGCTCTTAAGAGAGGAACCTCCTGACAATACGTGCCGTGTCCAGAAGTACTGCTTTCTGAATCAAGCCCTTGATCCAGCTGCCAAGCGAGAGCCTCCTCATATTTTGTTCGAGGCTATTGACTATTAAGCCATTGGCTGACACGACTATCGGCACTTAATATTTTTTATTCTTATAAAATACTAGCTGACCCGCGCAACTTCGTTTGCGTCACATAATGCAATTAAATAATATTGCGACTACCCTACCCTACCTACCCTACCCTACCTATCATTTCAAGAATTGAGAACAGTCAACGGTCATTTGTGTCAAACATATCGTGAAGCATGTCAACTCTTGCATTTGTTGGAGGATGATGCACATTGTTACAAAAAATGTGATAAATGAAGAACCGCTCGACCGATTTTGTGCAAACTTCACATAAACCATCTATTAAATAGTCCGAACAAAGCCTAAACATTTGGTTTGGATAGGTGAGCCCGTTCTTGAGTTATAAAGTACAACGATAAGTGGAATTGATTTTTATATATATAGATAATATTTACTTTCTAAAATGAGTATTCTACTTACGACCGTTTCTATCATTACCAGTGATCGGATAATCGGATGCATATTTACCTAAAATGTAGGTGTTGGCTATTATGGAATGCACTTTTGTATCGAAAAAATCCCGGGATTTCGGAATCAACGAATTTACTGTTTTTATTACAGGATCAATTTAGGTGATATATTTACCTATTTTAACATTTATATTTAAAACTCTAGAAATAATAACTTGCTTTTAATTTTTCTTCAATTTAAACGAATAATAATTAAAAATTAGAAAGAAAGAAAAAGTATTTATTGATTTCACAACAAGACACATGAGATACACTTAAAATTAGGACATAATTATATATATAATTAAATTAGTCCCGTGCGAAACCAAAAGGCCACTATCTCAGCATGGTGCTGTAACATTTGAGACAAATGTCACAGCGCTGGTATTCTGACAGGGCCCATTGGTGACGCCACGTTTACGGAAAGAAACAGAAACAAAATAACTAAAATTAAAATAAACTAAAAATAAAAAATAAAACAAAAATAAGCCAATAAAAACAATAAGGGAGTCTTTAAAATATTTATGCCAAGAGAGAAAAAAAATGGCAATACTGACAAACGAACGAAAATGACGCCGCAGGCGCACGGTGTCTATGGATCAATTGATCAAAAGTAATTACATAATCTGTGAATTACAAAGAAAAACCATTCAACCTCTTAATGATTATTAACGTACATCAACATCACTTCATTCCCGAATTTTCTGGAATCCCGAGTTTTATATTTAAAAAAATATGTTTTAAGAAGCCGCTTCCATAATTTCCTAACCAAAAATGAACTTTAGGTAAATATACATCCGATTATCCGATCACTGATCATTACGTTACTCGGTCTTTGATTATCGTAGCACTCGTAGCGGTCTACGTCTACGAGAAACTTGTGTCGATCATTATTTACTGTAGGTAGGTACTTTATGATCATTTGCCGTAGCACGCGTAGCGGACAGCGGTCTATGCGCTACTCCGACGACGTTCCGACGTGGTCTACAATGTACGACGTTGTAGTACCGTAGAGCAGCTGTTAAAGATACAAGTTGTTAGGAAATGCCGAGTGATTTGGGACGCTCGCGGTGACAGGCCGCTCTATTCCCCTGACATCCAACTACAGCATGTAAGTGATTGTTATGGTCGCGGCGGTACATTGCGCCGCGCCGTCCATACTCGCGTCACGGCTATTGAGCACAATTGTATCGTTAACTGTTATTTATTTATGCAAACGTCATCGCTTTGCAGTGCTGCAGCCCCGACGTTCCTGTTGCACTGTGACATCGTAATTGCAGCGATTAGCCGTTGAAGCTTATGTTGTAGTTATATAAATAGCGGCTCGATAGTGGTAGTTATTCGCACGTGGTATGAAATGGGATTAAAAATAGGTAAATCGAATGAATACTGAATACTTATTGTACGTACGAAGTACCATTGCAGTTCATACTAGGTTAATTGTGCTACGGCAAATGATTATTAAGTATAGTATCTCGTAGACCGCTACACGGTGTTATCTCACCAACTATCTCGTAGACCATTAAACGGTGTTATCTCACCAACTATCTCGTAGACCGCTACACGGTGTTATCTCACCAACTATCTCGTAGACCATTAAACGGTGTTATCTCACTAACTATCTCGTAGACCATTAAACGGTGTTATCTCACCAACTATCTCGTAGACCGCTACACGGTGTTATCTCACCAACTATCTCGCAGACCATTAAACGGTGTTATCTCACCAACTATCTCGTAGACCATTAAACGGTGTTATCTCACCAACTATCTCGTAGACCGCTACACGGTGTTATCTCACCAACTATCTCGTAGACCATTAAACGGTGTTATCTCACTAACTATCTCGTAAACCGCTACACGGTGTTATCTCACCAACTATCTCGTAGACCATTAAACGGTGTTATCTCACCAACTATCTCGTAGACCATTAAACGGTGTTATCTCACTAACTATCTCGTAAACCGCTACACGGTGTTATCTCACCAACTATCTCGTAGACCATTAAACGGTGTTATCTCACCAACTATCTCGTAGACCGCTACACGGTGTTATCTCACCAACTATCTCGTAGACCATTAAACGGTGTTATCTCACCAACTATCTGGTAGACCGCTACACGGTGTTATATCACCAACTATCTCGTAGACTGCTACACGGTGTTATCTCACCAACTATCTCGTAGTCCGCTGCACGGTGTTATCTCACCAACTATCTCGTAGACCGCTAAACGGTGTTATCTCACCAACTATCTCGTAGACCGCTAAACGGTGTTATCTCACCAACTATCTCGTAGACCGCTACACGGTGTTATCTCACCAACTATCTCGTAGACCATTAAACGGTGTTATCTCACCAACTATCTCGTAGACCGCTACACGGTGTTATCTCACCAACTATCTCGTAGACCATTAAACGGTGTTATCTCACCAACTATCTCGTAGACCGCTACACGGTGTTATCTCACCAACTATCTCGTAGACCGCTACACGGTGTTATCTCACCAACTATCTCGTAGACCATCAAACGGTGTTATCTCACCAACTATCTCGTAGACCGCTACACGGTGTTATCTCACCAACTATCTCGTAGACCATTAAACGGTGTTATCTCACCAACTATCTGGTAGACCGCTACACGGTGTTATATCACCAACTATCTCGTAGACTGCTACACGGTGTTATCTCACCAACTATCTCGTAGACCGCTGCACGGTGTTATCTCACCAACTATCTCGTAGACCGCTAAACGGTGTTATCTCACCAACTATCTCGTAGACCGCTAAACGGTGTTATCTCACCAACTATCTCGTAGACCGCTACACGGTGTTATCTCACCAACTATCTCGTAGACCATTAAACGGTGTTATCTCACCAACTATCTCGTAGACAGCTACACGGTGTTATCTCACCAACTATCTCGTAGACCGCTACACGGTGTTATCTCACCAACTCATTACCTAGATTAATGGACGCATTGTTCTTGCATTTTTGCAAACTCATTTAACAGATACCCAAATCATGAGGGTACATAAAAATAACTAGTCTGCCATCTTTGTGATAGGATCAGGTAACGATAGAAGTTCTGTGTCTGTGCTATTAACTGTTGATGAGTGTCCTCTTGAGGAGACGATCTTGCAGGATGAGGTCGTTATAGAAATCATGTTTATCTATCACAATTGAAGGCGTATACCATTTTTCGTTCATCCGCGCTTTTAACCGTTGAGGAACTCTCTCGCACAATCTTGGCTGCAGGATGAAGTCGTGTATGTTATAAAAATCTATTGGCACCAGAACTTATGATGTGTGAAAAACAGTTAATTCGGTTGCGGATAAGTGTTTTTAAACTCAGTTGTAAGATTTGACCAGTAAAATACAATAATATAAGTACTGCTGTACGTAGCACTTGTTGTTGTTAACACAAGGAAGCATTTCAGTGTATTCTGAAGACAAATTTACTTGGTAGCAGCCCATTCTTATTCAGGAACAAAATTAACCCTGTTTTTTTTGTATTTCAAGCCATTAATATTTTTGAAGTGTATTTTCTGACTAATCCTATGTATTTGCTTTCAATCGAAAGAGAGAGTTCATTAAAAAGCTTTTAAAGTTAATGTGTTCCATGGGGCGATATTGGGTGGGTAGTGACGTCAAACTGTTTTTTCACCAATTTCACCTATATAGGGTGTAAACAGACTTTTCACGAAGCAGTCAACCAAGCATCATGTACATCAAACTGAATAACTTTAAGCAAAAATTAGTGCTGGGAAATGGGAATGAATTTTGGGCTGAAAAATCACGTTTTACAGTAGGAATCAATGTAACGCACTCAAAACATTGTGCCGATGGATGGATTGAATAGTAAGGGGGTACTGGAGGTATTTAAAGTAAAAATCTTACATTAAATAATAATAATATAATTTTTATTTTCAGGTGGCATAGACCCATAGAAAATTTTAACCTAGAACTTACACAAATAGATACATAGTTTTATTAGTATTTTGGTGTTAGTAACAATGTTGCTTAAATAAGTAGGCATTAAAAACATGTATTAAAAAAAAACTTGTGAAAAAGTTGGAACTTTGATCCCCAATATCTCCGTAACTAGAAGGTTCCCAGGTATGTTCTAGAAAAAAAAAATGATCGCAATGACGGGGAGAACAAGTGCCTTTGGGCTTCGTTAAGAGTCTGTTTACACCCTTTATTCACAAGCACTGGTTCTCATAGGCACCACCGATGAGATGACTAGGTACCTCTTACAATAATATTACCAATATTGTCGTATACATCGGTCTGACGTATGTGCCTGACTCAAATATTCGTTAAGTTACGAGCCCATTCCCAGAAGATCCTAATACTATAGCTAAACTGTTAAAGCGGAGCAATAAAACCAGATAGCGTTAAATGATATCTGAGTTAAACGTCAGCAATGAAGGCTCGACCTCGGTGGCGCTCGTTATCAAAGTTTTTCGTTAAGTTTAGACTCAGTGGAGGGGTCTGCGGGCTGCGGGTGTCGGAACCACCACGGAATTATGGCGACGACGATTTATTGGCTCCGAGTCGACACCCGTCCTCAAGTTATGACGGCAACTCCATTCATTACGCCATACTAGGATCCACCCGAAGGCCCAGGGCCTGGGAAAAGAAAGAGGACCTAGGAACTGGTTCCGTTGCACAGATTATTATATGACAGACAAGTGTTGTAGAGGTATTTTCTTTTCTTTATTCATTTTTCACACATTTTATAAATATTTCTTAAAAAAATGAATAATATTTAAAATTATAAAAAATAGTAGTCCGCCGGTGTAGGGATAGGGTACTTCCACGGTGTCGTGTTGTCAAGGCAAGTTGATGGTGTGTAATAGGGATGGCGATCTGAGATCGATTAATCGAAGAATCGATTTCTCGGGTCCAAAAGATCGATTTTTTAAATCGATAGGTAGCACTGAATCGATTCAGTGAATCGATATTTCACCCTAGAAATCGACACTCGATTATTTCTGTTTAAAAACTATAAAATTATTACACATGTAAAGAAATCAAAAACGCGAGGGATTGGTGTGTGCTTAGTTTTCTCCGCTTCTCTTTAGGCGTTTATGTTAATCTTTGACGGGTTATAAATGTCTTCTACCAACCAAACCAACTATAACCAACCTTCTATAACCATACCAAAGTATCAGGTATAAATACCTGATACTTTGGTATGGTTAAAAAAACAATTGTAATTGTTTAATTCCCTGAACTGAAGAATTTCCTGATTTTAATGATAAGAAATCGGGTATTCTCAAGCTACCACAAAATGTCAAATTTTCCCAATCAACCTTGAACCTAACGCTTTATCGCTAAAGTTGAAAATCTATCAAAGAAATTTGACAGGTTGTAGTAGCTTGATGTACTGGCGTCTGTACCTTTGTACCATTGCTTTATTTTCCAGAAAACAGATATATTTACATCGTAAATTTTGACTCAAAAAAAAATCGATTTTTGAGTAATCGATCTTTCGGACCTCGATTTTTTTCTGAATCGATTCATCAGGTTGCGATTTGAATCGATTTAAAAATCGATCTTTTTTGAAAATAATCGCCATCCCTAGTGTGTAATCCTGGCCACTTGGTTGTGCCAGTGCAAGTCCTCGCCGTTAGCCAGACGAGAACAACGGAATAAGATAAGATAATTTATTATTTCAGGTTAAATTCATTGACTTTATATTGTTGAATACTAAATGCTTATGATACATATTTATAGACTTGCTCGAAAACCTTAATTTTATGACTAGGAATAGTATCCGGGAATTGAATTCGAAGTTAGTTTTTACGGGTTTCAATGAGATCGCGGCGAAGCAAAAGTTTTAGAAACGATTACAAAAAGTAACCCCGATGTGAAAGTGGAAACGAAAGCGATGCTACTCTTGTTATAATCAGGAGCTACCAAAAGCGTTTTCATAATTTATACACTTTAGATATTTTGCTGTATTTAACATTTTGTTTATTCGTAATTCAGCTGGCAAGGAAGAGAGCCCCCTCGTGATTTGAGTATATATAAACGTAGCTTAGTAGTGTGTACATAGTATTAAACCTGTGCCGTCCCTGGAGTCTTCCCAGCAGTGTCGCCGGTTCCAAGCCGGGTCGTGCACGGACCCGGAACAATCGGCGCGTTTGACCGTTCCGACTTGCGGTGATACGTCCCATGAAATTATACGTCCTCGTAACCCGCAAACCTGTTTTTCGGGTCCGGAAACCGACATTATTCGAGCTATGAATTTTAAACGGTCCGTCCATTTGGAAAGGACCTAGGAAAGTATCATTTAAGTAAAGGAAGAATAGTATAAGATCGATTTGAAGGATGATAACTTTTCTTTATTCCACAGAGCAGGTACTAACGATGAGCCCTTCTCCCCAGTTTTGGCATCGCAAAAGGCGCAACGTCCGAGGTCAATCAGGACACCTGTACTAAATATGTTCAAGCGCAGTCTGCCCTCCTCCCCCTGCACCCCCTCGACCCCACGAGAGACTGGGGCGCGCCCCGCTCTCCGTCCGATACTTAACCTCGACCGGACTGAATATTTTAATGATGCCGTGATGCCCAAGCAACCGATCCTATACCAAATTATAACATTTCACGTCAGCGCCCTTATTCCGAAGGATAACCGATGAAAACAACTTAGTGTAAGTATAATTTCAGTTGACTTTTTATTGTAATTAAAGAAATCAATATTCCTCTGAGGAGCATTAGTACGTTCCCTGCAGAAACGCGATGAATTATAAGGCCAAACTCACGCACTTGGGTGAATATCCCCGCTGCAAATTTTACGTGTCCACGTTGAGAATCGAGGTGTAAAATGATAGGATATCTCCTTTTTTATAGTGAACTACGTAACTTGATTCAATTAGGGCCTCATATATTTTTTTTATAAGTGTATATAAATCATCAGGAAAAAATAATCGCCTTGAAATTCAAGTTTGGTGGGTTGTCCCAGCTCCATTTTTGGTATAATAGCATTCACCAAAGTAACAATTTGAGGTACAATCAAAAATAAACAATTTTTTTAGTTTAAGCATAAGACACATTATCTGAAAACAATTAAATCATACTGTAAAATCTACTTTAAAACCACAGGACACTCGATCAATGTTTGTCCAAGCAAAAATCAAAATTTTGGTGGCACTTTTTCAACTTACTATAACGTGAAATTTCGTGCTTCTGCGATTAACCGCGGTTCATTATTTCGTATCTCTCAGTCGTGGGCCAGCACTTGCACGTAACAGCTATGTGATGAGTGCTGTGATGTGATGATGTCCGCCAAAAACGTACTTTAACATCTTGGGTGACATAGGAGACAAGAATTGTTCAATTTTTGGTGGATCGATTTACTGTTGATTTTAAAGTGTTTTAATAGTAAGCTACATGTTATAGCTAATGATTTGGGTTACGCATAAATCAGCATATTATTTTAATTTAAAACCCTTATTTTTAAATATTTTTTTATGCCTGGTTCCAATTACCATAATTGGAACCAGGCTTAATTTTGGTGGTTTTGGTGGCGTTTCCACTCCACCAAAATTGAAAACAAGCCACCAAATTTTAAGTATGTACTGTATATGTATTGTTTGTACTTATAAAGCTAGTTTTTTCGCTGCAAGACAGTTTATTAGCAAACAAATAAATGTACGTACATACGTGTAAATGTATGTGTTGTATATTATTACAAGGGTGGCATAATAATGATCAAGTTTCCACCAACTTTCTAGTTCTATGGAGAAGGATGATGATGATCTATATGATGAACTCCTTCTTCAGAAAGCGTGAGCACAGCAAGTGGACCTGCCAGAGAGTAGATATGCCTGACTTCATTATGTCAACCAAAAAGCAAGTGTTCAATGTTGTCTCTGTCATCAATTCTTTGAAAACCGGGAGCGATCACCGCATGTTAAGAGGCACATTGAACATCACTATCAAGCTTGAAAGGTTTCGACTGATGAAGTCTATGCTTCGTCCAGCACAGATCCAGATCCAAAACTCCCAGAGCTTTCTGCTTGAACTCCAGAATCGTGTCGAGTGAATAGGAAGCTCAGTGGACGAATACAACGATGGGTTCGTGGAAACTGTCCATACGACTGGGTCTAAGTTCTTCAAGATAAAAACAAAAAACTCTCTGATCATACTCTTAAGCTCATGAACGAGTGGCCTGAGATGATCCTGCAGTCTTCAGACGAGACGTGGAAATACCGGCAGCTCAATAGATAGATCTCTAAATCCTTAAAAAACGACCTCCGCCGCTTTCATACCGAGCATATTAAAGATGCAATTGAGCGGCTCCAAGGTCTTTAAAAGAGATCTGGCTATTGGGCAGAGCCAGCTAATGAATCTGAAGACCGACGATGGCAGGATTGCATCCGCCAAAACGGACCTTCTGAGGCAGATCGCGAGATTCTATGGACAGTTATACTCGTTATCCACTAACCCGTTATAAATGTAGCAAAGGACCCAAGAGCTAGACTGACCCGAAACCATAGAGTAAAGTAATATATCGGGTATAGAGAGCCCACTCGCAGAATTTTTTGAAGACCGCTAATGTCAATTGATCAGATAAATAGCGCCTCCTATTATCGCCATCCACAAACTTGTGTCATATATATATAGCTATAACTAGCTATAGTTACTACCTATGCATTAGTGCCTATACTTTAGACTTCCTTACTAATTTACTTGTTTTCAAGTAGATAAAGTTTAACTGAATTTGGTTTTTCTCTTAGTAACAAAATCATAGTAAAACTTTATCAAATTAAAAACAAGCAAATTAATAAGGAAGCATCAATTTCAACAGGTACACAGGAGATGCATAAAAAAAAACAACTTTTCTTTTACAAAATTACTTATTTATTTATCCTATGTTTATTTTTATAAACCTGCGCTGCTGTTTTAGTTGCATCCTCACCGTTGTATGTAATTTTGCCAGACAAAATCCGGTTAATTGCAAAAAAACGATTGCACTAGAATGGCGGAGGAACTTAAAGCTCAACTCACACAATGACTTCGGAAAATTATTACACTTCACTACGGAGGAGAGAACTCAACTCAACGCGGATCGGTGGATTAATTTCACGAAGAAAGGCACAAACATAGGACGAAAACTACAAACAAGCGCAAGCGCAAGGAGCAATCGCCATATTTGTCAATTATTACCAGATCAATAATTCACTGTGTTGCTATTGAATTATTACGCAGCTTGTAATCTACACAAATATTTGAAAATAATTATAATACGTGTTAAATAAAATGATAAGGTAATTAAATTATATTTAATTTATTAATTTTTTAGTCACAAATTATATTTGTATCGATGGTGTCGCTATCTGTGGTGACATAAAGTAACTAATTGTTTTGGATGGCGATAACAGATGTCGCATTTTGAAAAAAAATACCCCAAATCTGTCTGTCTTCATCTACAATGTTGATATGTTTGTATTTCAAAGGATTACACGTTAAAAGGAGTTTCGGAATTAATTACCATCAGCCTGACAAATTGCTCTTTTGTTCACATCGGTATGGTCGCAAAAACCGAGTTTCCTCCGTGCCTCGGATAGCACGCTAAGCCGTTGGTCCCGGCTGTCATTTGTACATCTTTGACAGTCGTTACAGGTAGTCAGTGACCAAAAAGTCTGACAACCAGTCTTACACCGGTCATACAGTCACTGCAAGTAGAATACTGATCAGCTGCATCCGGTTAGACTGGAAGCCGACCCCAACATAGTTGAGAAAAGGTTAGGCCGATGATGATAATGGTATCGTAGCAAAAACCGTAATAATCTCGCTCTACGGGTGGAGGCATTACGGGTCGTGTTTATTACGATAAAACTGCGCTTACATTGACATTTTTCAGCAATTATTGCTGGAGATGTGGAGCAATTTAGGTAAACTACAATCCTTTCATTCCGTGTAAGCGCATCTTTATGTTGTTTTGCATTAGTTACAGTTAGAGCATATTTTTGGAACGGCTAATTTCCACAAATTAACAAATGAGCTCAGTTATTAAGTCCCCGAAGTACCAACCTATCACAAGTGCTTGCCTATGTAGACAGGTCAGCGATCGGATGTCCTAAGGATGTCCTCAAGTTTGATCGTAATATTAATTCTAACTCAATTATTGTAATGGTAAGTACAGTTCTTTTTATTCCAATTAATGGTCATGTGCTAGTCTTAATTAAGTGGATGACTTGAATTAGTATCAGTGGGACATCTCTGCTCTGACTTTATTGATCCATACGTCCATTCTGATATTAAGAGTACGAAAATAACAGTGTCTGCTTGTCGGGCCGGCCGCGTGCCCGTGCGCCCGTCTGTCAGTCTGTTTGTATGCCCTGAAACGGCTGGACGGATTTCTTCGAAATGGTGCACTGGCACACAGGTAGACTTTGACCTAATTTTGAACCAGGGTTCGAAGTGATAATAATCATTGATCATTGTCATGATAATTATACCTTGATAATAACAGACATTGTAAAACAATAATTAATAAAACAATGCCAATGTTACCAATGTAAAAAAATGTCACTTCACTTACCCAAACGTGTCAGGTGTCAGTCAGTTAAATAAAGAAACGGTTACAAACATTGAAAACCATCACATTTTTAGTACTATTTGTGTAGTTTGTTTGAAGACCTATCAATACCCCACATGAAAAAAAAAATGTTGAGTTTCAGTTCTAAGTATGGGGAACCCCCAAAATGTATCGTTTTTTTCTATTTTTGTGTGAAAATCTTAATGCGGTTCACAGAATACATCTACTTAACAAGTTTCAACAGTATAGCTCTTATAGTTTCGGAAAAAAGTGGCTGAGACACGGACAGACAGACAGACATGACGAATTCATAAAATGGTTCCGTTTTTTGCCATTTGTCTACGGAACCCTAAAAAGGTTAAGTTGTGAACCACCTTGGATAATTATCCGATAGTTATCATGATAATTATCCTGTGTTCCAACCAAGGTTCGAAATTATCTTGATAATTTCGAACCTTGGTTGGAACAGAGGATAACTACATAGGCACGATAGGAACACTAGTAGTGTATGAATGCGTGTTGATTTTTCGAGCAAACTTGCCGTAGCACTAGCAGTCTAGTGAACTCCGAACAAGTCGCTCACGAGCGAGGCGCGCCGGTAACATACTAGTCGTGACCGAGACTCGTTATTAGGGCCTGCTTTGCATATACGGACAGGAATTAATACACGGTCAAACTGTCACAGTTTTAGAATAGATAGAGTTGGCAACAAGCATCATCGTGGATCGAGAATGGTTTTAAACTGTTTTGTTTTATAGAATAAAAAAAGACAAAGTCTTAGTAGGCGTAGTTTTTTTGTGCGTGTCAAAAGGGCTTTACAGGCAGCCCCAGGAAATATATTTGAATAGCTCTCGCCAAAACTTAAGGTATTCACTGAATATGTGTAAAAATATCACCCTCCCATCTTTTCTCAGAAGAGAAGCCCTTAAATGACCCTTTAATACCTCAGTACTACGGCTAGCAGCCTTGAACTGTTCATTGCAGCAGCTCGTCAGTGCTAGTTACCACGTAGTTCTCCAGAGAACGTGCGGGGGGCGGCCGGCCGGTGGGCAAGGTCGCAGTTAATGCGGCAGTAAAGAGGAGACACCTCGCGCCACAACTAACTTCATCCTGTATACAAACTAGTTGATCATTCCTGTGGTGTGTGTGTATGTTTGTGATTGCCATTAGGGATTTCTCGGTATCAGCCTAGCAGCTTACTCTTGGATTTTGTGCCCGATTAAAGGAAATTACTCACCCTCTGCGTTTCGGGAGTAACATATCTGGTGAAATGTGGGTGTACAGTAACCCTCTAGTCCTGTCGCTTCGGGGAATACAGCGCGTGATGTAAATACATTTATTTTATAACTTCCTTTGCATCAGAATTCAGTTTTCATATTAATTATGCATTTATATCTTACTAGCTTTTGCCCGCAGCTTCACTCGCGTTAATTTAGAATTGTAATATCCATTCGGGTTGTACTCTGCTTGTAATGATATAGTGAGTTTGTCCATGAATGTCTGCCATAGGCTCGGAGCGACCTTAACCCCGAACATGAGCCTGTTTACTCTGTAAGTTCTTTTGTTACTGAGTGATTGTAGCATTGCGCTCTTTTCATCTATCACCATGTTTAGGTACGCCTGAGTTATGTCGAGTGTACAAATAGTTTAGCTCCGTTCAACTCTGTGAAAATATCTTCAATCATAGGTATTGGATATTGTTCATCTTTTATAATTTAGCTTAGGGTAACCTTATAATCAACGCATAATCAGATATTCCCATTTGGTTTGACAACTGGTATTACTGGAGTACCCCACTCAGAGTGGTCAACTTTCGTGATGACACCCTTGTGTGCATAGTCGCTCTATTTCTTCATCCAGTTTGGTTTTTAAAGCGCAAGGTATTCTACGTGGTCTAATAAAAATTGGCTTAGTGTTCTCTTTCAGGTTTAAGTGTCCTCTGTTATTGGGTATCTCGCCAAGGTCGTTTCTGAAGACTTAGTCTTGTAGAACTCATAGCTGGTCTAATTCTATATTTTCAGTACGGTTTTTATGTCTTCTAAGTTAAGTGTCTGGAGTTCTTTCATCTAGCTGCGGTCAAAAATGAGGTCACTGTCATTGTTGATAACGTACAGTTTTCCGTGGAATTTTTCCCACGCCTGTTGATTTGATTATTTCTCCAGTATAAGTTCTAAGTTTTAGGTTTGTCTTAAAAAAATCGTTTTCCAATGTTTAGTTTTTGATAGTCTCGAAATGACATTGAAGTTAGTGTAGCTCCAGTGTCAAATTCCATCTTTATCTTAACGTGTTCAATATGTACCGTTGTCATATATTTTTCATATGATTCCCCAGATATGATATTTATATTATTCCAGTCACGATGGTCACTTGTCATTGAGTTCAATAAGTTTGTATTCGGTTTATTCTTGTAAAGACTCGCATCAGAGTGGCGCTGAAGGCAAACACGGGCTAGGTGACCGAGTTTATTGCATTTATGGCATGTAACGTTTATAGCGCCACATTTGTTGGATTCGTGATTCGCAGCACCACAGCGGAAGCATTTCCCTTTTAGATCTTTAAGTGTAGTTTGTCTTGGACTTGGTCCTGGTTTTGCCGGTCTCTTGTAGGGGGTGATTTTGTTGATGTGGTCACTACTGGTACTTGGTTGTTCATTAGTAATCATTGAGGCGTTTTCTGCGTTACCCATTTCAATAGATATCGCAATCTGTGTCAGTGATTTGAATATATGTACTGTTCGGTCTTGTAAGATTTTGTATCGCTCAAAATCAAAAATCAAAATATTTTATTTCACATAGGCCCAGATGGGCACTTATAAAACGTCGACAAAAAGGTGCACGGTTCGGTTGGTTTTTTCCTACGGAGAAGAACCGGCAAGAAACTCCATGGTTACTCTTTTCAAATTATTTGGTGTTACAATATTATCATGTTTCAGCATAAGTACTTAAGGGGGAACAGCGTAGGCCTGACAATAAGTCACTGCGTATTACACAAAAAATGTAATACAGGATAAAAAGTTAGCAAAAAGTAACAAGCATCTGGGAATCTACAAAGTCTACAGTGTTCACACATTCACAAACGATCGGTAAAAAAAAGAATCTATACAAAGGTAAGAAAATATTGTAAAATACTATAAATAAACAAGTGACACAAATATTGTTATCAGTGCTGTAACTATTCTGAGCAAAAGATGTACAAATGATTTGAAAACTATTGTAAAAAAGTCTGATTAGAAAGAAGGGAAAATATGAGATTGAGAATAGTTAGAAACATCCACATATTTGTGCCGTTTATGAGCTACCAGGGAAGCCGCATGCGCAGAAGGCACTAAAGCCAAACTTCTTTATCTTCAATGTAGTCCTTGATTTTGTAATATGCCCTTATAAATAGTAAAGATAAAAAGCTTTCTGATGTATTTTTCTGACAGTGTGGGCAATTGAATTCACAGTAAGTGTTAAGTTCTTCAACTCTGCGGCGTACTGCGCTACAGTTTCATCGGCTTTTTGCGTTCTTGTTATGAATTTATGTTGTAGCGCCCATTTGCTAGGTTTTGGGTCTAAGTAGTCGTCAAGGGATTTCAGTAATATCAGCAAATGACATATTCATTGGTTCTTCCGGTGATGTTAAATCGCAAAGTTTCACGTGGAGCTCAGGTGATGATGTTGACAATAAGATATTTGATTTCATGTATGCTTCCGATATGTCGTTCAATCGAAAATATATTTCTAGTCTTTTTTTGAAATTGTTGAAAGTTTCTGATTGTTGTAGGGGTTGAAATTGTATCTTCAGTGTATGGATTCACTTTGTTTTATGTGTTGTTGCTGTTGCTGGCCCTGTTGCTGACCTCCATTCTGTTTTGTTAAAAGTTTAGTTGTTATCGTTGTATGAAGTTCTTCTAACTCGTACCTGCATTCTTGTTCTTGATTATAAGCGTCGTCGTCATTGTCGTTGACGGTCTTGTTCTCGATTTTCTCCTGTTCCTCCCGTATCGCCAGGATCATCTCCTTCAGGCCCCGGAAGCGAGCATTAATGTCTTCGTCAGAAATCGTTGCCCTCCGATCGACATAGGTTTCGAGCCGTGCCACGATATTTTCTTAGTTTGTCCATTTTATATATCTATTTACACAATGTTTATTTGGCTTTTGCTCGTCGCCAATAAAAAATCTTATTATTTCGTAAAATCATTTATTAAATTGTGATAGACAGTGTTGATGAGCAAATTAACCGTAGACATTTAGAATGAATTGGAGGACGATGGAAACACTGTAATTATGAGTAATTGCTATTTAATAACACAATAACGGGACAAACTATGTATAAGGCAATAGAGAACACTGCCACTTGACAACTGACTAAAGAAAAACATTTCTTCTGTTCCAGAACTATAAACATCATTATAAAAATATATAGTTCTTAAAAAAAGGTGGCATCCCAGTCAGTGACATTTTATTATAAGGCCTCTAGTGAGTTAGCATATACAACAGATACAGCTGTGATCGAGATCTGCTGCTCGGAGGAGCTTGAAAGAGTCTATAATGTACTTTTCCGTAAAGCCGAATGGAGCAATTATTATATTCTAGTGAAGCAAATAAATTACTTTAAAAAAATTATCTTGTTCAAAATACGAAATTAAATAATTTACTCTTTATTAAAAGCTTTTTAAGGTTAATAATTTTGAGATTATACAAATTAACGGAGACTTAATTTATAAATAAATCTTTTTGAAACAGTAGACAAGTTGTTAAACAAGACGCATCGAAGCGGATTGCTGGTCGTCGTGTCTTGTAATCACATTAAACACATATGAACTTCAGCGACGCTCCATTACCCGTTTCACGAGTTCAAGGCCAAGCTTGTCACTCCTCGCGGCTAACAGTCGGCCGCGCTTCAGCCGCAGTTCCAACTCGAAGCTTTTAGTAAACGCGTGTATTTGAACGACGCCCATTAGCCGGGATGAATCCTCATCTGCTTTGTACATGTTTGTACTCTCTTCATTGTTGGTTCAACGTTCAGATGATGACAAATATGCTCCCGACATGCTGCATGACACGTTGTAATAGTCGAGAGTGTGTATATTTAAGGAGGACCTGGTAAGTAACATGTTACATCGTCGTCGTTACAGCGTAACGTTCTTCGCCAGTCTACAACAAAATGGCGTCATCTGTGCCTCTTAATATATGCGCGACCCATTAACGTGTAGTCGCTTATTGTGAGCAACTCCACGTTGGTGGTAAATTGTGTCATGTATTACCTGCCTAAATATGCACACTGTGTAATGGCTCAATGGCTATGTAACATTAATTTTCTTATATACGAGATAATGAGTTGTAGAAACGAAAAAGACACGCAGCGCTGAGCTGGCTAGTTTCTGGCAGGAGAACGATGATGAAATAGGTACAGCAAGTGTTAATCTTAGTTTGCAGCCTATGTATTCAGCGCCAGAGACTCTTTGTGGAGATAGAAAACGAAGCGCTTAGACACTTGAATATTCATCCCAGAAAAGTTCTGATTAGCAACCATAATTATAAAATCAGCCGTGAGAGCACTGTATACGCCTATTCTTATGCCAGTTTCTATAACCGGCGCTCACTGGTGGGAAGCAGGTGTTACCGTATAAGAAGTGTTGTCTGTTCCTAATTTTATGTGTGAGCGCCACTTAGCGCCTCCCGCAGTATTTATGTACTAGATGCTTTAATTAACTATGATAGTCCCTAGTGGATGCTGTATACTTAGCGTTACTTTACCTACAACTTGCTCGTCACTTGTTTACGTAAGTAATCCGATGTCCATATTTAAAAAAAATAAAAAAAATTTCATTTATTGCAGGTCCGAGACCCATATAAAACAATGACAGATAACATACAAATCGCACACAAATTATAAGTATATAGAAACGTATTTTTGTTCCAAAGAAATAAAGGGTGTAACAAGACCCTTAACGAAACCGAAAGGCACTTGCTCTCCCCGTCATAGCGATATTTTTTATTTTTTTGTTCTGGACCATACTTAGGAACCTTCTAATTTCGGAGATATTGGGGGTCAAAGTTCCAACTTTCTCACAAGTTTTTTTTTTTTAAATACAAGTTTTTAATGTTACTTTACTTTAAAAAACCTCCACGATCCCCGTCCTATTCAATGCATCCATCAGTACTAGTACTAATCCAGTAGTCATGTTTTGAGTGCGTTACATTGAGTCCTACCATAAAATGTAATTTTTCACCCAAAAAAAAGTCACTTCCCAGCTTTTTTAGTTTTTTTTTAACTATAATTTTATTAAAACCTAAAAAGTACGTACTGATTAGATTGTCCATAGAATCTTGACGCTGTCTTACAACTTCATAAAAATCGCCTGTGAGAATGGGTTAAGATTCTGTCAATAGATTTTCTCTTCAGATAGCAAGCCACGTGAACAATTCCAAATGCTACATTTTACAATAACGTCGGCGCCGTGTGTACAACGCACGATGTTTCTCGCGATATATCTCGGGATAGTGGTGCAGTACTCAGCTGCCGGCGAGCATCTGTTCCCGCCGCACTAAGTGAACTATGAAAGTATAATGCAGCGCAAGAATAGCCGCCTGAACACTAGCAACACTTGGAATGTCACACTTACATTGTGTAGACTCGGTAACACGTAGGTTTTCGCACTTACATTGTATGATTTTACTCTACTTTTATATCGTGTAGAGGAAGATTTTTCAGTGTTAGCACTTACCTGATTTGATACTACAGTTAAGGATACTACAAGTTGTAACAGTTGAATGAATGATATAAAAATGAATAGTAATTTATCGGTAGTTATATATTTCAATACGAGTGTGAATGGCTGGAATCAGAAAAAACAAAGAAACCAGAATTGGATTGTGTGAAAGATGATAATTAGGTATAGGTACCAAAACAGGAAATTACTTTTGGGATGATGGCTATTCCGAGATAGCAGATGGAAGTAGAAGACATGTCATGTACGGAGGGCGCGCGGCGGACCCCAAACAAGAGCGGAGTGGTGACGGGAGTTAAGGACCAACGAAAAATTGTTAAAATCTTTATAAAAAACTACTCATTCCTCTATGACGACGTACCACATCAATTTAATGCATGAATAATTTTTTGTATTATTTAAGACAAACGTAAGTACCTAATATTATTTGCCGTGTTAACTGAGACAGACATTGTAGAATACATTTACTTGAATGAGTTTCGTAATCTTGTGTCGGAGACGAGTCGCGTCGTTTGTCGGTCAAGGTTGTGGATATGTAGGCAGGAGGAGCTCCGGGATCTGCGCTCCAGGGGGCAGAAATACTTATCATACTCTGTTTTAGTGTACCTTGTTGTAATATGATAAAGGAACAAGAGATTTGTGTTATTGGGTCAAACCTACATTACCAAATATACAAATAGGGAAACTGATCTTATTGGAGTTTTCTCGATTTAGAGCATGAATCACAGTTACGATGGTAGAAGATGAATTCTAATTTATTTTTTTAATAATGTCTTTAATTTATTCTTAGATACTCTTAGTATCGTTCAATAACGAGACGCTAATGTAAAGCGAGTGTCGCACTACGGAAGCCATCGCTCCGAAGGGACACATCATTAACACAAAATGGCCGCCGCTCGACAGGAGGAAGTAACAGCAAACAGGTTTATATTTACTGCCTCCGTCGACCAGAAAGGTGGATCAGCTATTATAAGAATGTTAAATGGGCACGGCCATATATCTGCATACATATTAAGTGTAATAAATATAAGTAATTAGAAGTGTAATTACTAGTACCAGAAGTCTAAGTAAGGCCTTTAGCACTTTGGTATTGTAAATTCTATTTCATGAAATCAGGAGTGATGTTAGCTAATCGGGTGTGCAGTCGAACTCAAACTCATAAGTGCGGAATGCATACAACTCACCAATTACCGGCAAACTTAACAGATGTTATGACGTATGGATCTATGTTCGACGTTCAATTAAGTACAGATTAATAACAGAGGTGTACTATGCATGAGTTTTATTTTATTTGATTTATTATGTGACAATAAACAACTACAATGTTCAAAAATAAGTCCATTACATTATCCACATACATACATAAACTCACGCCCTTTTCCCATGGGGGTAGGCAGAAACCACAGAACGCCACCTGCTACGATCCTTACATACTTCTTTTGCCTCGTCCACGTTCATACATTTGGTCATACACGCACGCCGGTTGCGAGTACTACGCACCTGACCTTTCAGAAGAACCTCACCAATGAGGTAGGCGTATGTTCTTCTAGGGCGTCCCCTCCTGGCGTTGCCACTCACATCTGCCTTGTAAATACCTTTTGTTAGTCGCCTTTCACTCATCCTCTCCACATGACCAAACCATCTAAGCATACTTTTTTCAATTTTTGTCACTACATCTTCTTTTAAGCCGCAACGGTTCCGTATAACCTCATTCCTCACTTTATCATTCAGTTACACCACACATGCTTCGCAAGGAACGCAATTCCCCAGCATTAATTCTACTTTCATGCCTCGTTTGCCATACCCAACACTCACTTCCATACATAAGTGTAGGCACCAGCACACCATTGTGAACAGCCAGACGAGCCTTATTTGACATCGACTGGTTGGTCACAACCGCATGTATAGCACCATTCACTTTATTTCCCGCATTTACTCTCCTTTCCACATCTTCGTCAATCTTTCCATCTCTTGTAAACATACTGCCCAAATATACAAACTCATTCACTTGCTCCACACTCTTATCATTTATTTTCACATCACACACCGATACATCCTCTTTTCTTTCAAACTCCATAACCTTGGTCTTATTCACATTTACATTCATCCCTTTTCTCTTAAATGCTTCACTCATTACAGTTACCTTATCTTGCAACTGTTCCGCTAACGATGCAAGAATAACTTGGTCATCTGCGTACAGAAGGCATTTGACAGGCAACTCATTCATCCTCAATCCACACTCACTTTCTCTTAAATCTGTCAAACAACTATCCATGTATAGGTTGAACAGCCAAGGAGACGCTACACAGCCCTGTCTAACACCTCTTGAGATGCAGAACCAGTCAGTGTATGCCACATTTACCCTAACACAAGCACTAGAATCCTTGTATAAAGATTTCAGTGCTCGTACCAAGCACCTGTTCACACCATACATGGTTAGAGTCGACCACAGTTCTTCCCTCCACACACTGTCATAGGCCTTCTCCAAGTCTACGAAAGCACAGTAGACGCTCTTGTGCTTTGCCAGATGTTTTTCAGCTATGCACCTTAAGGAGAAGATCTGATCCATACAACCCATTCCCTCTCTAAATCCTGCTTGCACATCCCAAATTTTCTCATCTCTCATTCTAATCACCCTGTTAATCAACACCTTAGCATACAATTTGCCAACAACACTCAAAAGACTAATGCCGCGGTAGTTTTTAAACTCCTGCTGTGAACCTTTTCCCTTATATAGTGGAACAATTACAGCCTTGCACCAGTCATCCGGCACGTGGCCATATTTCCAACACATATTAAGGATCCGGCACCACAGGCTTGCTACCACCCCGTCACCGCTCTTCAACATTTCAACAGACACTCTGTCATAACCTGCAGCTTTCCCAACTTTCATACCTCTCATTGCTCTTACAATCTCATCCATTTCTATTTCATTCTCTTCAGCTGTATCTGAGTCTGGGTCTTCAGAACTGGCTTCAGCCCAGCTACCCACTCCTTGCACACTATCCTGAACACTAAACAAACTTTCAAAATATCCCTTCCAGCGTTCCAAAACCTTATATTCTTCGCTTAGTAAGCATCCGTCCTCTACTCTTACAGCGTTCATACTTGATATTCCCGTCACTCCTCGAGCCAATCTTATCTGTTTCCAGAACACTAACTTCCTCTAGTACTTTTTTTCCTTCTCATCCTTCTTTTTTTTACCAGGTCTTGCACTTTCGCTTTCATTTCGGTGTATCTTTTCTTCACTCTTTCCAAATCATCTGTCATATTCTTCTTGTCATAAAATTGAGATTAGGTCAAAAGTGTCACTAGATTAGCATATTAGTTTCATCATTATTCTTGGAGTTTATTGCAATTCAAAGACTACAATTAACTAATGTATAGGTAGTGCTATCCCGTAAAATTTCCGTGCCTATCTGTAACGAAATCTGTCAAAGTGATTTACAACCAGAGAGATTAGCATTATCGTCCCGACTCATCTGAGAGAGACCTTTAAAGAATTACTCGGTGTGAAATTACTTTACATTTAGTTTAGGACTGGTCAACTTTTTGATACTTTCAAACATTTTTAAACCAGGTGACTATAAGACATTTGTGTTAATTTACTTTGCCTTTGGCCAGCAGTGGGACAGCATAGGATGAACAAAACAAAACATGACGGTGAAACTATTATCTCCTCGCCTTACCCCGGGCACGAGGTAGAGTCCCCAATACACTGTCGTACACTGGCACCGGTACCGTCCTTCATATCTTATATTTCCCATCAGTCATTAGCTCACAGTATGTGAATCCTGTAGCCCACAGTATAAACTCTCCTCGGAGACAACTCACTTGTGTCTCAAAATGATGATGTTAAGTAGGTACTTTATCATGACATACTTAGACCTGTTGTAAAACGTCTTTTGCGCTAAAATAATTGGTATTTATCGTACATAATGTTACTTGTGTTACCCCCTTATGTATAAAGTAACTGTAGGTTTTCTGTCATTGCTTAAATTATGTTTTTTTAATTAAAGGTTCCTTTCCGAGACGGCCTGCAGACAGCAACCGCAGGCGACACTGCGGCCAGCGGCTGCGGTTGGACCACAGTGCGGCCTGCGGTCGCGGCTGCAAAATAAACGAACCATGCCTCAGTCACTCCAGTACCTTCGTGCAAGACAGAATATCAGACAACGCTACCGATAGTAGTAATAAAAACATCTGAGTAAAATATTATATTAAGGAAGGTACTTACTATTTCTATCCTTTCCTATTGCTTTCCACACTTTGCCTTTAACCAAATTATAGCGATAATTTGAATGATTGGATGACCAGCAACAAAGTTAATTAACTTCTCTTCGTCATCTTGCGAAATGTCGACATTTTTTATGTGTGTACTCCTCTCTGCGGTCCGCGACACCACTAAGCAAGCACTGCAGTTTACGCGGCGCGCCGCGGCCGCAGGCCGCATTGTCGCCGCGCTCGGAATCACTTTCATAGAGATTCATAGAAACAAGTGAAAGGCACCTTAAGAATGTATAAATGTGTCTGTTTGTTTGTTCTTGACAGATAACCTCCGAGTTGAGTTGCATTCACACATGAATCATGATCATAGTAGAAACACGATTCAGAGGAAATCAAAAGTAAAAATATTTTAGTTGTACAGGTTCTGTTCTTCTTCTTCTTGTCAATCGCTCTCTCACTGCTGAGAATCATGACTCCGTTACAGCTTGTCAACAGTTTACCTCCATCTGTTACGATCAGTGACCTTGCGGAGTACGGCACTGACAGGTATGATGTCAATTTGTTCAGAGATTTGATAAGACAGACAATATGCTGTTAAATACACCGTAATAAGGCTCCCTGGGTGCCACACGCAAGCAAATCTGCGGGGCCGAGGTTAGAACGTACAATATTGTTTAGCGATATAATTAGTATTGTTTCTGTGACAGCTGAGCACTAACAAAGCCTATCACAAAGTCGTGTCGTGTTCACGTGAGGGTTGACTCGTCGCCCGTCGCACAACACAATGGGGAAGCACGACTTTGTGTATGTGTGATACGGTAGTACTTTAAAACTCCGTCAAAGTTTAATTAAATACTCTGTTGAACAGAGGAGACGCGGAGACTAACAAACGAATCAGATCCACGCGGTGCGGTGTGCGTGACAATGTATGCGGTTTCCTTCTCTATGTTCGTGACGTACATATTATGTTACATGCGTGAGGCTGCTTATGGTGGTTGTAATACTTACTGTGGTTGTTTGTGTCAACTAAAATTGTATACATAATAATATAAAGTTTTGTTTCGTGTTGTCTAATATGGAACGTGTCCAATATCGACCTCGTAGTTAATTTATTTTAAAATTATTGATTTATTGTGTTTATAGTCTGTTTTTAATCCCTGAGACTAAATTGACATAGCGTGGGTTGGTTGGTTGTTGATGTGCCACTACCTTAAATTAACGTTACTAAAATCAAGTAGTATCGTTTGTAGGGTTCCGTAGCCAAATGGCAAAAAACGGAACCCTTATGGATTCGTCATGTCTGTCTGTTTGTCTGTTCGTCCGTATGTCACAGCCACTTTTTTCCGAAACTATAAGAACTATACTGTTGAAACTTGGTAAGTAGATGTATTCTGTAAACCGCATTAAGATTTTCACACAAAAATAGACAAAAAAACTCATAAATTTTGGGGATTCCCCATACTTAGAACTGAAATTCAAAAATTTTTCTTTCATCAAACCCATACGTGTGATAGGTCTTCAAAAACGATATTGAGGTTTCTAACAACATTTTTTTTCTCAACTGAATAGTTTGTGCGAGAGACACTTCTAAAGTGGTAAAATGTGTGTGTGTCCCCTGTAACTTCTAAAATAAGAGAATGATAGACTAAAAAAAATATATGATATACATTAAACTTCCACAGAAAATTGGTTTGAACGAGATCTACTAAGTAGCTTTTTTTTAATACGTCATAAATTGTAAACCGGTCTAATATTGTATTGATAATGGTACGGAACCCTTCGTGCGTGAGTCCGACTCGCACTTGGCCAGTTTTTTAAAGTAAGTTACCCGGAAACGTGCAGGTACTTATTTAAAGTAAGTTACCCAGAAATGTGCAGGTACTTATTTAAAGTAAGTTACCCAGAAATGTGCAGGTACTTATTTAAAACGAAATAATTTTAGTTTTTTTGTTTTTTGTGTATCATTTCGCGGTGGTCCCGTTTAAATTTTGTGAAGATCTGATGTTGATCTTCGGAGATATACAGTGGGACTCTTCAATAATAGACGGCAAATGTGTCGTGATTGCTGCAATCGCTTGGATATTTATTGTTTACACAAATTTATAACGTAACATCACGCCTGTATGCTCTGAAGGGGTACACAGATATGTACAGTACACCCACATTTCGCCAGTTATGTATGTTCAGCGATATCTTCAGCATTTGTTAACTATTTTTAATTATATTTTTTTCTGTTTGGAAGAATACCATATTATAACAATGGAAATCTTCAATAAACCATTGCATATCTCCCGCTATTACTGGAATCGCTTGGTTATGTATTGTTGACACAATTCCATAATGTAATATCACGCCTGTTTCTTTGAAGGGGTCCGCAAATGTGTACAGAACACATTGTTATGTAAATATGATAAGTTATGACAGCCTGAAAACTAGGCAGTTAATATAGAATTTGCGGAATGGATCTGGTTTCGTATAGCAACCAGCAACCCTAGCACCCCTGAGTAACTCCGTCGAAATATTCTATCAGAACGTGCGCAGGCATCGAACAAAGCTAGAGGAATTAATATAAAAATAAATAAATATTTAAAAACCAATATTTCAACGGCAAATGCAGACTTGTTTGCCATCACGGAAACGGGCTGCAATGACTCCATCCATGATGCAGAAATAACTTCACCTGGATTTACTATCTTGCGGTGTGACCCAGCAGATGGACGGCGAGTGTCACTACCCGATGACATAAACGTGGATCATATTATGTTTGAACTGGTTTGTGCTACTGTTTACCTACGTAACAGATTTATGTTTTTACTTTGTGCCATACATATTTTGCCTGGTAGTAATTAGATTAGCTTAGATTAGGTTCATTTATTTGCCTGAAATATGGTATTTTACAGATTTTATAACACATACATAGTTCTTCATATTCCGCCTACTAAATTCTCACAGATGACAGGATCAATATTATGATGAATGAGAAATAAGTTGGTTATTAATTAGATTAACTAATATTCTTAGCAGATAGACAGTGTGGCGACATGTATGATACCTAAGCAAAGATCGTTCTACACGTGACGCGATGTCATACCTTGAGCCTGAGCGATCTCGGCTATTACATGTATTAGTGAGTGCAGCGCCGTTCACGCGCGGAACATGTATAATGCAATAATGGGACTATTAGCGGTGCTCGGGCGGTTCCTTGCGGCTCCGTGCGGCGCGGCGCGATTTACGTGTCAAAGCTCGCCTTACCTCACCTCTAACGCGATTATGCTAAGAAACAACGCGCTGTACGTGGTAGCTATTTAATTGGAACTTGAATATTATAATACGTATACTTATTCCGATAATCCCATATAGATATCCCACTTACAAAATATTATGTTATGATCTTTGTATTGGGCAATATCATTTCGAGCAAGTTTTCATTTACTACAATAAACCCTGACTTGGGCTGCGGGCTGTTCGAAAGAGATACCGCGGCCCTGGAACACAAAGGGCAAGGAAGGAACGTGGATGGGTTTTAGTCAGTACAAGTCTGACACTTCCTTCCGCTCTGCCCAGAGCGGGAGAAGCCATTTGATGATTTCCCATCCGTAAAAAAAAAAAACCCTGACTAAGTTAAAAATAAGAGTAATAATATTATTTTCTTGAAGGTGGTTTTAATACTACTTGACTGGCAAAGGTATCAAATCCAGAATGTACTCAAGAGCGCGTTGAGAAGCCGCCCCGCAGCCGTCTATAGACTGATTAACGACGAGGCTATCGATTTGAAGTATCGAGCTATCGACACCAAATTGTATTTCTAGGTTTAGACGAGTGTGCCAGTACTGAGCACTACTGCACTGCTTAAAATAGACGAGCAGCAAAAAATGTTTTGATAATTAAATAAAATTGCATCGATACAATTCATTTATATTGAACTCATCCAGAATGAGGTTGCGAATAGCACAGTCTAATGAATGATCGCATCGACCAAAGAGATACCAACTGCAAATAATATCTGCTGTAAACTGAACGGAATACGCTCGTAATTAAGATTTATATATTTGTATCTATGCATTCAGCGGTCTTTTCATACGTTCAATCGCAAGGTTCGTCCAAGTAATCACGGCTCAGAGCCGGCGCGGCGGCGGCGGTGCATTCAAGCTGAGATATTGAAGCTCAATGAAATGACGGAGTGTAAAGAAAGATCTCTTAAGTCTAGGAGAGATGTCTTTGTGCTCTTTTGTCGAAGATGTCGCTACAGCGGCGGCTTTCTCTTCGATCGCGGTGCTTAAGCACAATGAGAGCACGTCTAGAACGGATTGTCCCGCGAATATACAATTTATAGATTGATTGTAATCTAGGTCATATTTATCGATTTCCGAGCCCTGCATAGTTGAGAACGGATGAAGTCGATAAATTGATCTGTGAGCAGGGTTATGTTTCAGAAACACCTGGTTTCGGAGTACTTATTATAGGTAAATAGCATAACACATACAAATTGTGATGCAGGTCCAGTTTATTAATGATGTGGTAGGTTTATTCAAAAACCCTTTATCAAAAGATTACCTATTATTAAAGTTTTAAGTTATGAATCAAACCACAACAGATCAACAATATCAAAATAAACTCAAATGCCCTAATTTTGTAACAAGATAATCTTGTAACTTGCTCTCTCAAGTAGTAAAATGTCGGGCAGCCAGCCATTAAACCTCAGTTTAACTACTAAATATTTGCACCGGAGCGCTCCATAATATAATAATGTTACGCACTGTGATCCTCGTGTCGTCGCACGAACACATCAGGACTGTATCAAACGCTAAACCAACAGCAATAACAGCATACGTTCACTCATTTAGAATTACCGACAAGGCAGTAATGTGCTAAATAGCTTTCAAACAACATCATAACAGACTCCCAGCCGGGGTATAGTAGTCCTTATGTGTATGTGTGTAAGGTCGCGTGTGGTGGTCGGTGGCGAGTGGTGATCCTTCAAGTAGGGAGCTCGTAAAGTGGGAGCCCGTTAGGCACAACGACGCCACTTTGTGTTGCTTGTTCTATAACGATGGTATCTACATACTTCTGACCTTATTGCCGCTGTAACATCAATGGGTAGGTACACTGAGCTTTAGTGGAATTTCCACTTATTCGTCAACTGGCGCTTGTGAAACTCGCGAGTGCGCGTGAGTTCACACCTTCCGATTTTACCCATTTTTATTTTGTCGTCAACTCGCCCGCATATTATAAAGTACAGTCAAATAAAAATGGATTGAAACCAATAACTATATATAACTAGATATTGCCCGAGGCTTTGCTCGCGCTGGCTGATTGGATTAAGTACCGACTATCTACTTAGATTTCGGGATTCGTTAACCTATGTTAGAAGTGCGGAATGAATGATTACCATTCCGAAAAAAAAGCCCATTATAAAGTAGGTAGGCAGATTGATTCAAAATATTACTTAAAAGTATTTTGACTCTCTTAACCGATCAAACTGAAGGGTGTACCTCTCACGCCTTTTGTTAGTGTAAGTATTCATCGGCAATCACCGGGCCGCACGCACAACTCGGAGCACCTCGGGCTGGCGATGGGCGCAATGGCGCACTCTGCCGGCGCGGCCGTAGTAGACGGCTCGCGTGCAAATCAATCAGCCGTCGATCCGACTCCTGTCGAGAGTCAACTATCGGTACACCCATGCGCTACAATACTATATTAGTGTAACGTACACCTCAAACTCACACTGTATCAAGTCGATATTGGAGCAACTTGGAGTTCACAATCCGATAATTTATTGATGTTTCAAAGGGTGTTATGAAACCCTCGTTAAGGCTATGAATTTTACGGTATGAACAAAATTTTTGAGCTTAATCAATGAGTAAAATCAAGGAAGTAAACAATATGATAGGAATCCGCAGGAGTTGAGGAGCACAGGGCTTAGACAAACTCACACTATCAGCAAAACGACGCTGGAAAAGTAAAAAATGTATTGAATTGGCATAAGCTACCGCAGAGCCCATGACGATCTGCTGCTGAAAGTTATTGTTGTCAGACAAACCTGGCTCTCTGAGCCGGTCGATATGTGGCGACGCTTGGGGGTTCAGCGGGTGATTTTCGACAGAAATTAAATGATGATAAAAAAAATCAATAGCCGTGATTTAATCAGTAAGGAAGAGCACAAGAGATGGAGGGATTACTACGCAGCAACATTGATTCTGCTGTCGAATTTTCCCTCTCTAGGTACACACACACACGCACAAAACTAAGCCCTGTGACACTTCGTTTTTCCATCTCATGCGTACCTAAATATATCTGTGTATTTTTTAATTACTTACACAAGCAACCCCTAAACTATGTATAACTGTATAGGTTTCATTATTTCCGTGGAAGGCAAAATCATTAATCATTTAAGTGTACTAGTATATCGTGACGAGCGCTTGCCTAACTACTGCTCGACAGACACGCTACGTTTTCAGGCTGTTCCATTAGAATACGACGCTTAACACGATGCCCCAACAGCAGGTAAATTAAACGTAAACTACAAGCACCGAGCTCGGCAGGTGTTTATGGCGTCGGATCACTCCGGGTGGTATTGGATGTTGGATTATTGAAGACAGGTAAATCGTTGCTCACTCAATACGTTCTGTAGTCATGCCGTGACGCTACTTGTGGTCGACGTCGATTGGGCACACAAAAGTTACAGGGCGTCAAAAAATTCGTCCACATCGCCGTCAACAGGAAAAGTGGATGGCTCTGGTCGAGTGAAGAGTCGACCAACTGCTTGGCGATTTTCTGAAACACTGGGTGGGCACTCGGACCCCATGGCCCTACTGTATAAAGGGTGTAAACAGACTCTTAACGAAGCCGAAAAGCACTTGTTTTCCCCGTCATTGCAATCATTTTTTTGTTCTAGACCATACCTGGGAACCTTCTAGTTACGGAGATATTGGTGGTCAAAGCTCCAACTTTTTCACAAGTTTTTTTTTAAATACTTGTTTTTAATGTAAGATTTTTACTTTAAACACCTCCGGGACCCCCTTACTATTCAATCCACATGTTTTGAGTGTGTAACATTGAGTCCTACTGTAAAACGTGATTTTTCGGCCCAAAAAAAAAAGTAGTTTCCCAGCACTAATTTTAGCGTAAAGTTACTTTGTTTGATGTACATAATGCTTGGTTGACGGCTTCGTGAAGAGTCTGTTTACACCCTGTATACTATAATGTATACTTAAATAATAAAGTAAACAGTCAGAACTCAGTAGCATCAGGATAAATATCAAATTCTGCTAATCTAAAGAGAGACCTAAAAAGCGCCAACGTGACACGTAGGTAATGTGTCATCATTAATCTTCTAGATGAGCTTTATCTGATAAGTCATAACTTCGTGTTTACTATGGCGTTATCTAATCTTTAACTTCAGGCTGGAACGTTTGTAGCTCAATTTTGGAAGAATGTTACCGGTTTTATTACGCGTTGTAGAAAAGTTTACTCGGCATGAAATACTGCCAAAATGTGTTGTTTCCAATACGAAACGTAGATGTTCCAGGTGGTATGAGCACTTCCAGAAGCGCTCACTAAATTGTTGTCAACTTGAATTGTTTCTCTCTTCTTCCTTACCACATTATTTTCTAGCGGAACTGCTTCTTGCATTTATTGATGGACAAGATAAATATTTAATAAAAAGGTAAGGTATACGTGTGCATACACAGGGCGATATCGAAGATTAGGAGACCTTCACGATGTTTATGACGGTGCTAGGAACTTCCGGAGTGGGACCATATCTAAAAGTCTATAATTTTATTTTATAGCGATATTGCTCCAAAAATATATAAATGTCATGCCTGGGTGTAAGTATACAGTCATGTAAGGTGTCACAGATCACCTAATATTGGAACTCACAGAAGTTGGTTTGGTTTTGAGCAACACATAATCGTCCGTCGTCGTCTTCCTGCCCTTGTCCTAGTCTACTTGGGGTCGGCGCAACACAGTAAATGATCGTCGTTTCGTGGCTAAATAATAACGGGCGTACGTCAGTTCGTGGATGGATCCATTACAAACTGAGTCTTCTCCGTGCCTCGGAAAGCACGTTATGCCGTTGGTTCCAACTGTCGTTTGAGGACCGCAACATAGTTGGGAAAGGCTTGGCAAATGATGATAATACATTAATGATTCATAGGGATCTTAGAGCTTACGATAAAATAATAAATAACTTTTACGTCGGCCGCTTTATTTTGTGTAGTTATTCTCCAATAACTACACAAAATAAAGCGGCCGACGCACTTACAAAGAATTTCTTCTATAGCATACCTACAATACAATATGAATGAATCACGTTCACTCACTCTCTATTTATACTATTTTCAGTTTCTTACGAACTGTAAATTGTAATGTGGCGATGAATTTAAAGTACTCGCAGAGAGTGTATTGAATGATTCACGAGATCCGATAGCACAAGACGTGAGACGTAAGGCGTGAGATATGAAGAGCGGCACGAGTTTAATACAGTGTACTTTATTAACATTGATACGAGATTGAAACAAGACAGACTCGACGGGAGAATGATGCAAGCAGCCGCTCAATTATTGCAAATAAGAATTTTGTTTGCTTTGATTTAGATTCAGGGTGAGCGTGAGATCACGTTTGGTAGCAGACTTAATTTGTTTATATTGGTTTGAAAATAGGATTGGTTAGTTAGTCACACTACAATCTTGAGGATTTCACTTTCTTCTTGTATACGAATGGGGACTACGCGTTAGGGTATAAGAACCGTAATTAATAAAAGTAAATATCTTCAATTAATTCCATCAGTTACAGAAGGTTTGATTATGAACCTATAGTATTTTCAATTATAAAATAGTCCAAGTCAAATTATATTTAAAGGTGTGCAAGTGTGTTTTAATAATAATTGCTACAGATTTCAGTTTTATATGCATTTATTTCGAAAGAAAGAAAATCAAAGAAAAAGTATTTATGAGTCCGCATAGGACAAACCACACAAAAAAAAACACACAACATTTAGAAACTGTCACTCGATACAATGTTTTTCTTGATAATAAGTTTTATGTTAACTAAACAATATGAGTATAAAGAATATTAGATTTGTTATTCTATGATATGAAAATCGAAACATAAAATTTTATTAGAAATAAAAATCGATGATTTAAATATCTTCGAAGTAAGTAGGTATTCTGCGTATTGATTTTTCTATGAAACAATAATATGAGAAAAAAATATATGCAACGAAATTCTTATTATGCAAAAAAATAAAGCTTTTGTCTGTAAAACAATGTACAACCCATAATTTTTACTGAAGAGTATGTACACAAATTTTTAGAGTATAAAAAGTTTCACAGAAAGTTCAACACCCCATTTCATCCTCTTAGTGGAGGAATTTTGAAAAACCCTTTCTTAGTGGATAACTACCCTTCACAAAGAATACACCCTCCAAATTTCATGTCTCTAGGACCAGCGGTTGGAGCTGAGTGTTGATATATTAGTCAGTCAGTCCGGACTTTGAATTTTTTATGTATAGATTATAACGATAATCTGACAATATTAATTCTTAAAGGTGCTCTTTTAGAAATAAAATGTCAAAGAAAAAAATGCATTATTCTAAACTTCTCCATACTTCTCAAATTCAACTAGTCTCTAGCCAGATACCGTCGCATCAACCTGCTCGAAGGTGTTAGTGTACAAACTTGGAGGAAGCTGACGAGCTGGTAGCGAGGTGCCGTAATATGCAGTAAATGTATGCGAAACATAAGCAAATCGCGTCGTTTGGCAACGCTGCACATTTGAGGAGCGCGCAAGAAGGGGACGCTAGCGAGTAGCAACTGACAACTTGAGTATGTATGTTGTGTAGAGAGAGTTGGTATGAGAAGCGTGGAAAGGAGTTCAAGGAAGCAGCTTAAGGAGTAGAACAACGGTTCGGCAAGCTTATGGACTACTCACAAACAAAATACAGATGCAAATAAACACACTAGTACAATAACTTTAGATAGTAGCTCCATGGCGCCAAAGAGTACATTGTCTGTCCCTAACTACAAAGACGCAGATAAGCACAACTTGGAACCACTTTACTGTACACAAACCAACTAGTTGATTATCATCATGTCACTCAACAAACACCGTATGTTGGCATTACACAAGTGCGTTCAAATTAAATAGAATTAGGAAGTAGTCCAGGTCGTTGATACGCTGTCACAGGTAAGTTCTATCGATAGATTAACGCTTGTCCAAACATGGCGTCTTATCGAAGGGCCGCTGTTTGCACTTCGTTAGGATGACATAATAAAATTATTGACATTGGATAAGGAATTCCTTAAGTCAATATTCGCAGTTATCGGTCAACAAGATTGTCGAAATAACAGGGCTTCAGCTCATGTCAACCATGGATTAGGATCTACTAAAATAATATTGAAGAGCAACAAAAATATTAGACTTCTGTTGTTGGTATGTTTACAGAGCCTTCACATGCAGTGACGGTCCTCAAATACATACCAACCAATAAGCAATCAGCTCTGCCACTATCCTTGCAAACTGACTCAGCTTTTTATCAGAATGTCAACTAGAGCTTTGCTCATGTTTTGGCTAATATAAAGTTTATTTATTTATAGAAGGACTCTTGTAAGTAGTAGCACTTTGTAGTTTTGCCTGTAGTCGGGAACGGAAAGGGTAAAAGACCCGCTGTAGCCTGCAACTTGAGCCAACAGTGTGTATCAGTGAAGTGCCTAGCACGAGCCAAGTGCGCTGTAGTTGCGAAGAATACCGCAGAGGCGTTACTGCACCTTACGTCCCTACATCACACCTATGATACTATTACTATGGACTATCTAAACTTGCAAAGAATACAGACGATGCAACCTCTGCACTCCAGACAACCGTAAATGGCGCACGCGCACTTAGACAACACATGTTTACATGGAGTTTTGCGGGGACATGTTCATGACGCCATCGTCAGTCAGTGCACGCTCAGATTATGTGGCTAGTTTATTACTACCTATCCACACCATAATCGTTGTTACGTACGTTACGTAGGTACTGGCGCAGACGACTGCGGGCTTAAGTTGGCTAATCTCATAAATAATGTTACCGAAATGTATGAAACCTAGGCATTGTGTACAATCCTAAGTTTAAACATAGAATGTATGTGTGTATGGGATTTGTGGAATGTGTGATGTGTATAGAATTCTGAGCCTACTTAGGAAATATGTAAAATAACGTTTCAATGATTCTTTAATACACACATTTTCTAGGAAATGTACCTATACAATGACGGATTACATACTTTTCCGTTAACATAATTATTATTATACATACTCGTACATCATTCCAAAACGCACATGCGATGCGCCCGGTGCGCCGCGAGCGGGTGCGGGGCGCGGAGTGCGGGGCGCGGGGCGCCGGGCGTCGTCCCGCCTGGTGGGTCGGTCTAACTCCGCGACGTTGACCAGTTTGAACAATGAATGAGATCGCTCGTGAACATGCACTTTATGACCTCACACGACTTTTGATCTTGACGGATTGCTGCGCACGCGGTGCGATGTGGTGTGTTAGTAAATCAATCGGTTAAATTGTCGCGTGTTTTGTATGAAGAGGTGTGTTGTTTCAATGAAAGTTGTAAATTGTAGAGCAAAAACAGACCCCGCGCTGTTATGACTCTTTGTCTTCACATCCATAAATGTCCAGTTCTGAAGAAGAAGGACTTTCTTACAGGGAGGCACCTTATATGAAAAACTATTTCCTTCCCACTCCACGACGCCGACTCCTGTAACCATGGCTTGTTCCACTACACACTACTCTGCAGGAAACTACACGGTCATGTGGGCCATAAATTGTCAACACATAAAACAGCCGTGGTCCCTTAATAGTAGTGAATTAGACTTATTTCCTGTAACTTGGCTCCTAGCCCCGCCTTCCCAGAACGAACTAAATCGGTCACGATAATTATAGGAAACAATAAATATTGCGTGCCGACTACCGAGGAACTGCGCCGAACGAGTGCTACCTCGCTGCAGTGCTTGACTTGAGAATTAGCCACAAACGTCAACGGAAACAAAACAGGCGTGCGTAATACCTACACTGCACAGTAACCTTCTGTTTAACTTCTACACAAGTCTGACTATACTGTAAATACATTAGAGTCCTCAGACGAAACCCAAATAAAGAAAACATAAAAGTCCCTATTTATATATAAACAGGTATTTTGGTCTGAATAACTAGGTTATAGTTTCATACGTTCATTTATTAAATGGTTGTGTAGAGTTGTGGCGGGACAAAGAGCGCGCGTCAACCACGAGCAATCACGGAGAAAACTAGCGGGTAATGTTGTCACAGCAGGATTTAGAGCGAAGGGGTAAGCCGTGACTTGACACCCTGCAACAAATACTTAACCCTGTTAAGGTGTAAAACGGTAAAGTTCATATGCATGAATGTTTCGAATGCTTGCATTTTATTTTGGTCTCATGAATCTTCTGGTACTTTTAGTTGGTAGCGTTTTGTTAGATGCCTTCGCCGGCGCAGCACCGATATCATTTATAAACAAAAGCCAACGATACATCACTGCAGAAACACTTTAAACTTAAAGGACATTAAAAGAATATTAGTTTTAAGGAGCGGTTCGCGTGCATCACTTACCCGCAAGCCGCCACAACGCCGCATGCAATCTGTTCTCGTTGCAGCTGTAATTTACTTGTTGACCGCAAATCGACACGTTTTGGATCTGTAACAAAGAAAACTTTACAAATGAAACATTACGAACACGCATATTACGTAACATTTTGAGCCAGTACGAGTTTTAAATAACGACTCGTATGAAAGATGTAAGAACGTCTGGTTGTTAGTAAGTCGCGTGTGCTCCATCAGTCGCGTGCAATGAAACGACGCGGACGCCTTAAATCGAGCGTTTGCAAAGTTTATTAATATTAGCTAAATATGGAGCGCAGCGTGTACTTATCTACGTACAATTTATGGAGACAGACGGGCTAAGTTTCTAGACTAATTCCGAGCTCGGTAAAAACAAACCTTATTTAAATTTTATAACAACAGAATATAACTTTTAATCTGTTTTGTGGGACGCTTAAAAGTTTTGAGTCGGTAATCCGGTCGGCTGTGTGTTATTTGTGACACGGAGCGGTAACGGCTTAAGAGGACATGTCCCGCCTGCTTGAGAGGCGCCTCCGCCACACTGCGCCACTTGCTCCTCCACCAAGCTGTGATCTGGTTACGAGCGCTCCAAATTTTGGTCTGTCGTGAAACATTGCTATAAGATAGAATCTGAAAGTACTTATGGCTAAAGCTCAGCTTATAATGGCGAGGACTGATTGATGAGGTACTGATATTCTTGCATCACAAGACAGGTGATTACGTATGATGAGAGCGTCTGACCTGCCGGGAACGTGCTTGCGATGCTTGATCTTATATATATATAGCCCGGAAAGTATGTAGATGCAAGCATCAAAGATAATAATGTTACGAGCTGGGTATGGGATAAATTAATTACCACCGATTAATTAACAAATAACTTTAATTAACACAAAACACTTTAAACTTAATTACAATTACACTATCGATCACTAGTCACTTAAATATCGCACTTCTCAATCACTTCGATTCGCTTCGTTGTGTAGCCAAAATCAGACTGCCTCTCCCGCAAACATGACGGCTTTTTATAGGTCAACCGATCCTTCTCGAACCTTCTCACAGTGGCACAGTGGAACGTCATCCTTCGAGAAACTTCGACACCTTTCTCGAATGTTCTAGACAGTTCCATAGTGAATACTGTCCTTCGAGAAGGTTCCACAACTCTCTCGAATCTTCTAGTAATTTCTATACTAGAACATTCTAGACTCGAGTCGTCTTAGACAGTTCAATAGTAGATCATTCGAGACTCGCATGTAATCTAGAATGTTCTCGTAAAGTAACCGACGTAACACTGCCCCCTCCTTAGACATGCTCGTCCCGAGCATCATTAGCCCCGTAGTATCGCGCCAATCGGTCTACATGGACAATCTTAGGCGCACCTCGTGGACCCTTCTGTATTCGGTAGGTGACATCGTTGATCCTAGTCACGACTCTGTATGGTCCATCCCATTTTCCTTGCAACTTCGGAGACTTCCCCTTGCTCCGCACTGGGTTATGCAACCACACCATTGAATTCACCTCGAAACCCCTACTGTTTGCCTTCCGGTCATAACGGGTCTTCATCTTCTCAGACATCTGTTGGCCGGATTGTCTGATATGCTCATAAACATCATTCAACTTGTTACGCAAGTCATTCGCATAATCTGTTACACTGCGTGGAGCATCAGGGGAAGTCCCAGTGATTAAATCTGCAGGCAACCGTAATTCCCTTCCAAAGTTCGCGAAGGCTGGTGTCACAGTCGTACTTTCGTGAACTGCACTACGGTAGGACAGAAGAAACGGCTGTATGTGCTTGTCCCAATCCCTTTGCCTGCTTTCCACGACTTTTGCGAGATATCTCTCCAACGTTTGGTTGAATCGTTCCACCATTCCATCAGATTGTGGATGATAAGAAGTGGTTCTGGTTTTGTGAGTACCCATCAATCGACAAGTCTCCTGAAATACTTGCGATTCAAAATTCCTTCCCTGATCGCTGTGTATTTCTAAGGGTACACCAAAACGACAGAAGACCTCCTGAACCAATTTATCAGCGACAGTTGTAGCTTCTTGGTTAGGAATGGCGAAGACTTCTGGCCACTTTGTGAAGTAATCCATGACAACCATGAAGTACTTGTTCCCGCTTTCACTTTCTGGAAATGGACCCGCAACGTCTAATGCTATCCGTTCCCAGGGGGCCCCAACGTTGTACACTTTTAAAGCACCTCTGCTGCGTGTTTGGGGTCCTTTCACAGCCGCACAACTCGTACATTTGCGACACCAGTCCTCCACATCATCTCGACAGTGGATCCAGTAAAATCGCTCTCGGATTTTCAAAAGAGTCCTTTTTACCCCCATATGTCCTCCTGAACATCCATCATGGTAGAGCCGTAAAACATCCGGTACCTTGGCTTTAGGGACAACCATTTGGAAATGATAGCTGTCTCCTCGAGCGTTTTCCCATTTACGGCACAAGACTCCATCCTGGATCACCAAGCTGTTCCATTGTGCCCAATAACTCTTCGTGATGGAACTCATCGCTGCCACATCACTCCACTTGGGCTTAGGAGCACCAGCTTTCATCCACTCGAAGATCGGTTTGATGTCCGTGTCATTTTGCTGAGCCTGCTGTAGGGTTTCCTTCCATTCATCGCTGAGATCCGTTCTAAGCATCCTCACGGGCACTACTTCTTTCGTCTCTTGCCTGGCACAATGCTTACAGTCTTCAGGACAAGGTCTTCTTGACAAGGCGTCAGCGTTACCGTGACTTCTTCCACTGCGATGTTCAGTTACGAAGTCATACTCTTGTAACAGTTCAATCCATCTTGCCACTTGCCCCTCTGGATTCTTGAACTGTAATAGCCACTTCAATGCAGCATGGTCAGTTCGTAACTGGAATTTCCGTCCCAGCAAATATTTACTAAAGTGCTGCAATGTCTTTACTACGGCGAGTAACTCCCGTCTCGTAACGCAGTAATTTCTTTCCGGTTTGGATAAAGACTTGCTGAAGTAAGCTATGACAACCTCCCGGTCTCCTTTCCGTTGAGACAGCACGCCCCCAATTCCAGTATTACTCGCATCTGTGTCAACTACGAAGTCATTTTCTGTGTCAGGATATCCCAAAATAGGAGTGTTGCACAGACGCTTCTTTAACTCCTGAAATGCGATGTCGCAGTTCTCGTCCCAACAGAATTGCCGCTTTTCCTCAGTGAGTCTGTGTAGGGGTTTTGCAATGTCAGCAAAATTCTTGACAAACCTTCGATAGTAGGAGCACAAACCCAAAAATGCTCTGACCTGTGTCTTGTCTTTCGGAACTGGCCAATCCTTGACGGCGACTACTTTCTCTGGGTCTGTTTGAACACCTTCCCCCGAAACTATGTGTCCTAAAAAGTTTACTTGTCGTCTGAAAAACGAGCACTTTTTCGGACTTAACTTAAGATTTGCTGTTTGGATTTTCGACAGCACTCGGTTGAGGTTTTTAAGGTGATCTTCAAATGTACGGCCCACGATGATTATGTCGTCTAGATAGACAAGACATGCGTCTCCAATCAATCCGGCAAGTACTTGCTCCATCAACCTTTCAAACGTAGCGGGAGCATTGCACAATCCGAATGCCATAACTTTAAACTGCCACAACCCCTTTCCTGTAGAGAATGCAGTTTTCTCCTTGTCCTCGGGGTCTATTTCTACTTGCCAGTAGCCACTTTTCAGGTCCAGCGTGGTAAACCATTTCATTCCAGTCAGCGTATCCAGCGTGTCATCGATCCTAGGCAGTGGGTAGCTGTCCTTTTTCGTGACGTCGTTCAGTCGTCGATAGTCCACACAAAAGCGCATGCTGCCGTCCTTTTTCTTTACCAGGACCACAGGAGAACACCACGGACTGGATGAAGGCTCTATAACACCGTCCTTCACCATTCCCTCAATCATGGTGTCCACCTCTTTTTCCCGTGAAACTGGCAGTCTTCTTGGTCGCTGACGGATTGGTAACTCGTTACCTGTATTAATCTTGTGCTGAACGAGTCCAGTTCTCCCTATGTCAGCATCATTTGTAGAGAAAATGCCGGCGTACTGAAGTAACATCTTCATAGCCTTGTCCATTTCTCGTTGAGTTAAGTCACAGTTTTCCAAAAGCGTAGACACGTCAAAATTTGCACTACGAATTTTATTACCGGTAGGCAGATCTTGCAATTGACGCATCCAAGCTACTTCCTCGCAAGTGCCGATCAGCGTGCCCTTCTTAATCACTTGCTCCTTGTCACTTGGATTCAGTATGCGTACTGCTGAGACGTTGGTGGCCTTTACCAGAGTACGTGACATTTTCCATGGAAAGTCATTGGTCACCCTTTCTATCAGAACACTTCGATCTTTGCGTCCAGAATTCTGTGGTAAACTAATTCGCACGATCGTTTCTGATCTACGAGGAAGAACAATCTCCTTCAAGCAGTACACTTTCCCTGATGGTGCACCTTCCATGAAGACTTCCTCTGAACCACACTTCAATACTCCTTGATCAACGTCGATCTCACAACGATGTTTCCGCATGAAGTCCAAGCCCAAGATGCAATCGTCCACTATGTCGGCCACGATGACATAGTGCTGGTAAATTCTGTCACCTAATTTTAACTCCACCTCTTTCTTGCCTCGGACGATTATGTGCTGACCGGTCGCTGTTAGTAACTGTATACGGTCGTGGTTATTGAAGTAGTCCCCAAGAAACTGACTTGCTAGGTGAGAACTGACGACCGTGTGAGAAGCTCCAGTATCCAACGTCAGTTTGCATGGTGTTCCGTTGACTTCGCCTTTGATGGTCAGGCTGTTCCCGTCATGTGCTTGCGAGATCAAGATCCTCGGGGCTCTTTCAATACCAGCCAGCACCCGCCCCCCAGTCCTGGCATTTACTCGTTTCCCTGCTGTGGCTGGGCAGTCACTTCAGCCACCCTTCCCTGCTGATCTTCTCTCGGTGTGATGCGCTTAGGACAGCTTGACCGAAGATGACCCCTTTCTCCACAAGTGTAGCATCTAGGGCTGTAGCCATGCGAGCGGTCACGTACAGGTGATGCTACAACCTCCCTGACGCGGTGCGTTCGGTGGTCTTGCCTCACTGCCTCTACTTCTAAGGCATGGGCCAAGGCATCTTTCAGTGTCTCATGATGCCCAAGTCTCACAGCGGCTCTAACTTCTAGGTCCCGTATTCCATCCACGAACGCCTGCACCAGATTTCCATCGATAAGTGCAGGGGCAGACTGGTATGCTTTCCGAACCAGCTTTTCCACTTCCAGGGCCCACTGCTGTAGGTTTTCGGTACTACGTTGAACACGATCCTTCAACTTAGCACGGAACACGTGCTCCAGGTGCGCGTCGCCGTATCTGGACTCTAACGCCTCCAGCAGTTGCTCGTAGGTTACATCCTTGCCGAGCGCCTCAAGAATGGTGAGGGCCTGGTCTCGGAGGCCCAAGGTGAGCGCGGTCATAGCTTGCGCTTTGGTCCACCCATTCGCCTTCATAACAGCCTCAAATTGGATTTTATAGGCCGACCACGAAGATGTTCCGTCGAATGGCGGCACCTTGAAACCACGTGCTGAAGGTGCAGCAGCCACTGAAGCCACAATTCCATCTCCAGCTTTAAGTTCACCTAAAGCCTTCTTCACATCAGCAATCTGAACTTCGGCTTCGCAGATACGATTTTCATGCTGGTGAACCTGCTCCTTCATCACCTTGAGTTCTTTGCCAAATGTGGCGTGAAGATCCTTTATGAGGAGCATCTGCTCTTCTTGGCGGCGGACCTGCTCCTCTTTATCCCGTCTCAACTGTTCTTCTAACCGGCGAGCCTGCTCCTCTTGACGGCGAGCCTGCTCCTCTTGACGGCGAGCCTGCTCCTCTTGGCGGCGAGCCTGCTCCTCCTTATCACGTTGAAACTGCTCCTGCAACTGACGATTCTGCTCCTGCAGCATCATCATTAAAGCAGACAAATCTGGCGCCACGGATGCTGGAGGAATACCCAGATGGACCAGCGACTGGCTCTGACGTAGGCTGGACACCGCCCGGTGTCTGTGTCGGAGAATCTCCAAACCGCCTTTGGTCCATGTCCTGCTGTCGCTGACTCCTGGTACGGATACCGTCCGTGTCGTCCTTTGGTAGAATTGGCATAACTTATCCCTCACTTCTGACACCAATTTGTTACGAGCTGGGTATGGGATAAATTAATTACCACCGATTAATTAACAAATAACTTTAATTAACACAAAACACTTTAAACTTAATTACAATTACACTATCGATCACTAGTCACTTAAATATCGCACTTCTCAATCACTTCGATTCGCTTCGTTGTGTAGCCAAAATCAGACTGCCTCTCCCGCAAACATGACGGCTTTTTATAGGTCAACCGATCCTTCTCGAACCTTCTCACAGTGGCACAGTGGAACGTCATCCTTCGAGAAACTTCGACACCTTTCTCGAATGTTCTAGACAGTTCCATAGTGAATACTGTCCTTCGAGAAGGTTCCACAACTCTCTCGAATCTTCTAGTAATTTCTATACTAGAACATTCTAGACTCGAGTCGTCTTAGACAGTTCAATAGTAGATCATTCGAGACTCGCATGTAATCTAGAATGTTCTCGTAAAGTAACCGACGTAACAATAATTTGTGCCAGTATTGGATAATCTCCTAAGGTTAGACCAACAACAAAATCCTCTGCAAAAGTTTTCCATGTTCATAATACTTAACCTGAAATGTTTTCCACAAAAAGTAGTTCATATTCGAGTTCAATAATAAAATCTTCGTAGTTGTTCTCCGAATTTTCCCGAAAGTGGGCAAGTCTGGTCTCATTATAAGTTGTTCAAGTGAAAGGTCCGTCAAAATAAGCATGCTTACCCACTGTCACGTTCGGAAGATACGTCGCGAGAACGATAATGTTAGCTCAAATAAAACTTGGTTCGGACGCACGCCGCGCGCTCTTCGCCCAGCGGGCGCGGGCGGTCTAGACAAATAAAACGATACAACTACCTCGTATAATTGCTCGAAATAAATGGTAATGTAAATATTATTTTATCCATTCGGCTTTGGGAGAATTCTACCATTCGAAGCAAACTCATATGTTGAGAAATCATTACTTGTAGTAGCCACGCGCCACATCCTGACGCGTAAATACTTAAAGTTGTAGACATTATAACCGGCGATCTTCACCGCTCAATTAATTGCTAGCTCTAAAAGTAAAGCCGCACTATAATGATGGGTGTAAAATAACCCTTAACGAAGCCGAAAAGCATTTGTTCTCCCCATCATTGCGATATTTTTTTTTGTTCGAGACCATTGGGAACTATCTAGTCACGGAGATTTGGGGGGTCAAAGTTCCTCCTCTTTTTTAAATACTAGTTTATATTTAATGTACCGCCACGACCCATGTACTACGTACTACTGGGAAACGAATTATTTTGGGATGAAAAATCACGTTTCACGGTAGGACTCAATGTAACGCACTTAAAACATTGTCCTGATGGATGCACTGAATATTGCGAGGGTCGTGGAGGTTTTTAAAATAAAGCTTCTTGCTAGAGTGTTGCAGCCACGGACTGGAGTTCTAGTGTAAATGGGCGCGTCAGTCAGCTCGTAAAATTGGAAATGAACATTAAAAACTCGTATTTAAAAAAATTACTTGTGAAAAAGTTGGAACTTTGACTCCTGAACTTTGACTTTGACTTTGTCCGGATGTATGGACTAGAATAATACCTAAAACAATGACGGGGAAAACAAGTGCTTTTCGGCTTCGGTAAGAGGAAACATGGTAGGCATTTAAAGAAACTATCGCTTTCGCTCTGCGAGCGTGATTTGACATTATGCGATAAGGACACCTATAGTAAAAAGTCATTATTCGAGGTTTGGCACTCGACTATTTCCTCCACCAATATTCGACCAATTTAAAAGATATTTCATAAACTGAATAAGAAGGATATATACTGTGTCCCTATGTTCTTCTTTTTTAATTTATATATTTTGTCAAATTTGTACACTAGGCCTCTGTTGACAGGCTATCTAAATAGGCCATTTTGAGTATTTTTAAAGGTTCTAGTGCTTATACAGATTCATCATCATCATCTGCCTAGCCTTTTCCCAACTATGTTGGGGTCGGCTTCCAGTCTAACCGGATGCAGCTGAATACCAGTATTTTACATGGAGCGACTGCCTATCTGACCTCCACAACCCAGTTACTACTGGGAAATACGATACCCCTTGGTAAGACTGATTGTCAGACTTTTTGGGCCACTGACTACTTTAACGACTGTCAAAGATCTTCAAATGACAGCCGGGACCAACGGCTTAACGTGCTTTCCGAGGCACGGAGGAAACTCGGTATGTAATGGGTGGTCACCCATCGACAGACCAACCTAGGCAAGCACGGCTTAACCTAAAGATCGGCCCGAGCGGCTGTTATTGTTTAGCCACGAGCTCCTCAGTGCTTATACAGATTATGTATCATCAAAAAGGAAAACATAGAGACATAGAAGAGGTTGATATTTATTTAACTGTAAAAAATCATAGCTTTAAAGTCATAATCCAGAGAGAAAACAGGCGAGAGCGTTTGTATGGAAAACAGATATCTCACATTTCCTCTTAAGGGTAATTGTACACCTATTATATAGATGACATCCTGCTTGTAAATCCTAAGAGTTAGCGTTGGTAATTTTCAAGGACAAAATCTTAATTTCGTAAATATGTAGTTTAAACTTATAAGACACTTTTACGTTTACCTACGTGTGTTTTTTTATGTATGCCCAAGTTTTGAACACATACAACGCAAGTCACATAATCTGTAAAACTAAAGTATTTAACTAAAACTTCAACTTCAACTAAACTTATGCCAGATCAGCGATAAGTAATGTGTATCTGTATACACTCACACGCTCGGGATTTCGTCGGTGACCGCCAATATTAGCGCCAGGCAAATGTGATCGTGTTGTATTGAGCAAACAGGTCACTTGTTTGTTTGACAAAACTATGGAGCGTAAAAACAGTGTGCCCAGAATTAGAGCCAAGCAACCACACAGACCTGCACACACGCACACAAATATCTTTTTCATGTAGGTCTATTCATGTAAAGGCCGCTACGCACTGCGGTTACACGAAGATTTAGAATATTGTAATTCCTTACCAGCTTCTAATGTTCGGGAAAAAATTAAATGTTAAATTGCGTTCGTTGAAAAAAACAAAAAAGTTATGTAGGAGTCTATTCTTAGCTGAAAGTTTCACTTAACATTATACAGGTTAAAAATAAGTAAGTAAGGAGAAAAAGCTATTCTCAAAGTATGTGTGAAGTGAAAGAAAAGTAAAAAGTTGAAAGAATTCCCGACAGTGTGGAGGTACTGAAACTTGCAAAGAGAATATCTTAGCACTCATTATATGTTCTTTATTTGCGTAGCTCTCGTACTTTTACGTGTCATGGGATTTTTCTTTTCAAATTTCAATTACTGAATAATTTCTGCCTTTGAAGATGTTTTTGTTGAATAAATATTAAAGGCAATGCATATCTGTATCTGGTCCAGGTATTGGTATTCATCATCTGTTCCAGAATTAATGTCATTCTACTGACGTGGGTTTTTTTCTCTCCTGTTTCACCAGTGGCGTGCTTGCTCTGCCCGCCGACATACGCATTTCACTTACAGGTAGAAATCGCTACGATGTAGTGCGCGTAAGCCCTAGCAATAACAATCTAAGCTAAATTCAGTATAATTTAAAATAAATAGAGCTTGATTTAGTGTGTATGTTTACAGTGTATATATGTAAGTACACGGCGCGCGTGCGGCGGCGGCGGCCGGTGTGCACCGTGCCCTTTTTGTGGCCGGAGTCTATGTGCGCCTACAGATAGTTAGGGGTGCACATCGCACATCTAAAGTTACTACAACTACAATATCCGCAAGGACCAAACACATCTAAAGTTACTACTAATAGAATATCCGTAAAGACCACACACATCTAAAGTTACTACTACTGCAATATCCGCAAAGACCACACACATCTAAAGTTACTACTACTGCAATATCCGCAAGGACCACACACATCTAAAGTTACTACTACTGCAATATCCGCAAAGACCACACACATCTAAAGTCACTACTACTGCAATATCCGCAAGGACCACACACATCTAAACTTACTACTACAAAAAACTAGCTTATTGGACTAGCGCTACTGCTGAGTATGAGGCCGGGTAAAGTTTCCAAGTCGCGCCAAGTATTATTTTTTCTTCATATTTGTTTCAGTAGTAGCTCAGAGTCGGAGGAGAGAGTGCCTGGTCGGTGGCAATCAACTACATACCAACGCCTGTATTCTAAAGTTAGGCAGATATGTCTGCCTAACTTTTCGGTGAATGCAGGCATGATGTTTTGTAAGAAAATAATAAATTGACGATAATAATCGACTCTAAACAAAAATAAATTGATTTTATACATAATTCAACTCGTTCACATCAAAGGTACGAAGTAATAAATGAGTTCTATTCCTGAAAACGTGTTACCGCTGCGGGTCATTGACCGATTACACGCACACTTGTGCGGTTTCACGAAACTTGTGACGTCGACAAGTAACGTCAGTGGAACACGTCCTTCACGACTAAACACGCTCGGGGATAGACAGAGGTCTCCACTGACACTCGTAATCTGATTTGCTGATAAATCTTCAAAGATTGAACATCAATTATATTGGATTTACTACATTTTAGACGCGACTTAATAAGCTTCTACGCGGGGAAAATGCTTTGTAGGAAGAGACCTACCTACTAAGTTTTGTGATGATAAGTGTTCATCATGGATGCAAGTTTTGTTATACTTTGTGATGGGCCAGTATCAGGCATTGGGCAGATAGACATGTGCGCTCACACGTCCATGTCGCAAATTATTATTTTTTATTTATTGCATTTTGTTACTAGTTTACTAACAATATGTTAAGATTATATTAACACTTTATGGATCTATGATCTGAATTTAATAAATAAATTAACTTATAATATTTCAAAAATAGAAGATAATCTATGACAGCCAGTGTGCAAGTTTCCTGAAGCTTGCTATCGTTCATTTTTCTAGTTTATAAGTGGTTAATGTAATACATTTGTTTATAACTGGTTAATGTAATACATTTGTTTATAATAACCCGAGGGAAGGCCTGGCTTACTCCAATTTGTTAATTATTCCCCTTCAACAAATGAGTTGAAACGTGTTCGTAATAAACGTATCTTTGGGTTGTGTTACCTTGTTTTTTGTTTCCTTACGACAACATTATACCCTTTATTCCCGTCTACCCCCACCGGTAAAAAACCACCGGTAAATGCGACTGAACAAGCGCAACCAGCGCTTGTTCAGTCGCATTTACTACCACCTTTGTCCCCACTGGTGGCGGATGACACTTAAATTAGTGGAATCCTCCCCCCGAGGGGTGCAGACTCGAGGATTATATAGCCGTCTGACCCCAACATAGTTGGGAAAAGGCTAGGCAGATGATGATGATGATTATGATGTTTGCCTTTTGGCTATGGTACCCTCAAAATTGGCATTAATTCGTTTTCATTCATTGTTTTCACTTTCTCATGTTCGAATCTCACTAAGTATTTCATCGAACTTTTCTCACTTCCTATACTGTAAAATGCTACTGAATTTTTTGATTTCCTTGAGAAAGAAATGATTTTTTGGTGCTTATTTTAACTAGTTAATAGCTGGGCCCAGAAAGGCCCTCCTTCTTTCTATTTGTTAATAGAAAAACTTGGTGGTGTCAGACGGCTACATAATCGTCGAGTCTGTCACCATTGGTGCAGGATTCCACTAAATTAAGTTTCATCTGCCACCAGTGGGGATAAAGGTGGTGGTAAATGTGACTGAACAGACACAAACACCACCAGTGCTGGTAGATGCATCTACAAATAGTGTCAACTGCCACCACTGGAGACAGACCGGTGGGGGTAGACGGGAATAAAGGCATTGTACGAGTATGAACAGGATTATATCTGTTTATCGACTTCTCAAATTATTGGTTTCCCGGTAAACAGAAATCCCCCAGATGTAGACCCTCGGGTAGCTTTATTCTGTTACACCAGTGGCGACATTAAAATAATTGACAAATTCGCATGTCTTCTAAGAAATTATAATATTCTTTGTTAGACGACAACATTATGAATGTACTTATAATAATTGATGATAGAAAAACAAAACATGATTCTTGGAGAAATAACAATGATTATTGTTAGCCTGCGTCATCCTACAACTGGGCACAGGCCTCACCCCATTACTCCTATAGTCCTATCGATTCAGGGGTAGTGTGGACCACTCTACTAGCTCGTTGTTTTGTCCAGATCGTCCCGAGTAACAATGATTACTTATATGTATATTTGTCGGGAATGTCAGGTTTTATTCCGTTAGGCTCGAGAATTATGTGGGCAGACGATGGGTTTCGTGCTATGAAAACACACTGGTTGCGATACACTGTTTCTAGCAAAAAGTAAAGTACTTGAGATTACAACTGGACACATTAATGACCTACCCCATTTATTTAACAACCAACCGCAAATGGTATTGTTTGCTGACGATACTTCTTTGATATTTAGGATAAACAGACGTGCCGCGGATCTTGACGACGTAAATAACGCCCTACTGCTGGTCCATAATTGGTTTACCGCAAATAATTTAGTACTAAATGGGAAAAAAACTAAGTGCATAAGATTTGCTCTACCAAATGTCAGAAGTAATGATTGTGACATAATATTAAATCAAGAGAAACTAGAATTTGTCAATAAAACTGTTTTCTTGGGAATCACGCTTGACTCAAGGCTACAATGGGGTCCCCATTTAACATCTCTTGCAGGACGGCTGAGTTCGGCAGCATATGCTGTTAGAAAAATCCGTCAATTTACTGATGTAGATACCGCGAGGCTAGTGTATTTTAGTTATTTTCATAGTATTATGACATACGGTATTTTACTATGGGGACGGGCTGCAGACATCGAGTCTATATTTATTCTGCAGAAAAGAGCCATTAGAGCCATTTATGATCTACGTAGACGCGATTCTCTAAGGGAACTGTTTAAAGAAATTAACATCATGACAGTACCTTGTCAATACATTTATGAAAACATCATGTACGTTAGAAAAAATCTGCATTTATTTAGTAAAAGAGGTGACAGACACCACTATAAGACTAGAAATAGGGACCAACTAGTTCAGCCAGGTTTCAGGCTAGCTAAAGTAGACTCATCTTTCATGGGGTACTGTTTAAAATGTTACAATAAAATACCTCCCCACATTCTACAACTGAATGAGACGAAATTTAAATCTTGTATAAAACGCACACTATGTAGGCAAGCATATTATAAGTTGGGAGATTACATTGATGATAAAAATGCTTGGCTCAATGCTGGTCCTGCTCCACAACCATAGGAGCAAATTAATTGATTACCATGATAAATATTGTGGAAGCTGCAGAAGATTGTAAAAATATCCTTGCATTGTATAGATTCCTTCTTTTAGTATTATATAATTGCATAGCACATATGTGAGTACTATGTATTGAAAAGCTACCGTTTACATTTAGCTATCTTTCATTGACTTGAATGTGCCCTGGCAGTTGAGAGAATGTCATGCTCACTCGAATGTCTTGCTGATGGTGGCGGGTGTGTCGGGTCATTTGGTTCCCTTCAAAATGGTTGAGTTGAATGGCGCTGATCCATGCGTTATGTTCGTGAACGGGCGCTGTCAGTTGGGACTGGTCATCTCTTAGCTGTCACGGTTTATTTTAATTAAGTACTTTATTTTTAAATTATTGTTGATTTATTCTGTTACTCTGGACGCTCTTAATTCGCACGCCTCTTTACATCGTTCTCACATACATGTATAATCTCAACATGAATGATGTAACCAAGAATTTGTAATAATATTTTGATTGAAAAGAGTGTCCATGGAGTTTCTTGCCCATTCTTCTCCATAGAGATCTACGCTTTGGAATGGGCAACTACAGTACTTTCACAAGTTATTATGCCTTGTGACTGTGACTGTAGCTTAGCCTTCTTTGTTTTTCCGACATTCAAAAGTGCCTGTAAGGGTCTAATTGAAATAAATGCTTTTGAGTTTGAGTTTTGAGTTTGACACAATAACACGGGACGCAATGAATCGGGTACAGTGCCAAGAGGTCTCAAATCGGCCGCGATCAGACACTGACTGTCGTTCTCGCCCCGAGCTGAAAACATCAAGTCTCTGTAGAAGCGCGCTGTGGTGTTGGTAGACCTAGTCGCGTGACGTCACCACAGGTGCGCTTGCGATTCTTTTTATATCCGTACCAATGACCGGATCCGACATATTTATAAGTAGCTTGCTTCAAGAGGACACCACTCTAACATCATGATTTGTCACTAATACTGGGTGTCATGAAACTAGTGAATGAAATATCCGCGATGGCATAATGTAACATTAGAATACTCTTCTAATTATAAGTTTGTTGTTAGTAACAACTTTGTGTAACTGTGTAACATCGGTATGCAAGAGGAGCACTAAGTAGTGAAGTGAATGGTAAACATTGAGAGCCGCTGTATTTAAGCGTACAGTCATAGCGCTGGCGGTGACCCGGTGGCACGGCCTATATTTTTAACATTGCTAACGTTAAAAAAAAACAGTTTAATGCAAATATCTGTCAAACTATGGCAAAACCCCCTTTTGGGGAGGCCTATGTCCAGCAGTGGACGTCACTCAGCTAAAATGATGATGATGATGATGACTGTCAAATTAACTACATGCATTATGTTATTTATGCTATGACAAAATATACTTCATGCAACTATATTTCATGCACTTCTGTGTTCCAATAGGTTGTTTACCTGTATGCAGCCACATCGGAATGTTTCTTCTGACCGGAAGTTGTACGAGTAGGTACTACACTCGACAGATCCCGAGTGAGCCATTCATACGCCGTTGAATCGTAAACAAAAAACTTTCATCCATTCATCGACTCTCTATGGAACGCCGCCGTCCCCGATTGACTCCTCATGCCACATAAGAGAGTAGCGATAACGAATAAATAGATAAGTTTCAAACCGGAACATAAAGCAAAGTTTGTTCATCAATCTCGACAATATTGCCTGAAGATGTTCCCGTTCGATGCGTTCAGTTAATACAGTTTTTAGCGGCGTTCAATATCGCCGGCATGTGTGTCAATGTCGTGGCAAGTATGGTAATATTCCCAAACTTTACCAATAAAGGGGAGCCCGCGGGGGTGAGGCGCGGGTGGGGAGTGCGGGGGCGGGGGCCGACTCCCCTGGGAGCGTGTGTTTGTCCACCGGTTTACTGCGCCAGAGGAAGGACGCTGGATACTGAGACGCGGAATAAAGACCGGCTTTCTTTGAGAAAAGATGATAATTAAGCCCGCATCAAAACAGCTGCGTTTGGAGATTAAAATTTTATCATTTATAAATCTGTGACACAATGTGTCATTTCATTTTCAGTGAAAGAGATTGTAAGAGTACCTACGATTGAAACAAACTATTTTACGGTTTTATATCACCAAAACTGTCGGTGTAATGGGCCTGAGTATCCCGTATCGTATCGTCAATGGAGCGTGTATTCTCTGGACGAGCGATATTTACCGGTTCCAACAAAAGTTTAAATATAAAAGTTACATCTCTCATCGGAATAAAACTATTTCCGACTGCCACATATTCCTATTACGTACAGACCGTACAGTTCAATATTTGGCGATATGAGCGAGCAGCGAGCAGCGAGCAGTGCGACCGCAATATTTTATAGTTATGCTCATGTACAAGTTTGTACAGACGCCAGCACATCAAGCTGCTACAATCTGTCAAATTTAATAGATATTCAACGTTATCGCCAAAGCATTAGGTTCAAGGTTGAGAGGGAAAAATTGACAGTTTCGCGTAGTTTGATGTTCTGGCATCTGTACATCTACATACTGTCATTTTACAGAATTTAGTTTGTTCAGGGTCATCGCTCGGCGGGATTTCGACACGTGTCGCGCTTCGGGGGATCCAACGTTTATTTGATACAATTTGGGCCTGTACCAAATCCTATACTAAACAGATCAAATCTAAGTGTACTGATTCATAATATCTGAAATGTTTACACATTTCGGCTGAGTTGGGTGGGTAGAATGATGAATTGATGGAGCGAAGCTGTAACTGATATAAAACGAGAATTACGTCAGCAGCTACTCAGGTAGCTTGCAACAGTGAGTAGTGAAAGGTTGAAGTAAAAGCTTTTCGTCACAATAGCGCGACACATATTGAATGTGACACGTGACAAAGGAACAGCGGCTGAATAGTTATGGTAAAGTAGCTGAAGCAATTTCTCGAGAGGTGATACAAAAGAATACGAAAATGTTCAGTGATAGGAGGGAAAAAAACCTAAATGTATTCTGCTGCGGCTACCTATGTGTTAAACATAGATAGCTTTCATTAAAGTTTTACAACTGTAATTACGTCTAGGTGATGGCTAAATTAGGAAGAAACTTTCCAATGACGATGTAACTCCTTACACTAATGGAGCAGCTGATAATATTATTACCTGTCTGTATTATCTCGAAATAGAAATAGAACTGGACCGTCAGAAATGAGACATTAACGAAGCCAAACCTAAAAGTTTCTTCAACTTAATTTATGAATTATTGATAGGTATTATTGACTTAAGCAAGTTGAAAATATTTGCACCGTATGGCATAAATAATAAGAATAACTAACTCAAGTCATAAGGGTGAATGTATAAATAAACTATACCTACTCAAAATTCATCACAGACATGCAGTATGATCAGTCTGGACCAAAATATCATTACTCCAATTTCCAACCCAAAGCTGATGCAATAAGAAAAGTTAAACTTTTGTCACAAGTTAAAGAATTTCATTTTCAGATCCAATTTTCCTTTAATCAAATGGAATTATTCAGTAGTTGAATATGGAACGGAATTATGAATTCAATGTCCACCCGGCGGAGAAAGACGATCTCGACCGAGCGAGCAATACATTTGTGAAAATGATGACAAACTTAGTTAGTGGATATTTTGAAGTACATCGTTTGTGTGCCGAGCTTGCGGAGCTGCAGATGGTGTCAGCTGCTCGCGTCAGGGAGAAACTTTACACTGATGAGAGAGATATTGCATTCCCGAAATTTTGCAATTTCGTTGTTGTTCGTTAGTTTATTCATTAAAACGATACTTATTTTGAGAAGTACTTAGTTCCGTTAGGAAATAAGGTCGGATTAAGGAATAGTACTTAAGCCTAACGTTGTTTTATAATTAACTCTGAAACTCCTGTTAGATAAGTTTTAGTAGTCTTGCGAGTTCCCAAAACTGAAAGTGATGGTGTTGTCTTAGATTAACTAACCCCTAAAGGATTAAAACTTCTCACGCTAGCTAAATAATCATGCAATAGTGCTAACATTAAACGATTGTTACTGTACTTTATAATGTCCACCCCAGTTAAAATTTGAACTAGGTTGATTCGAACGAAAGTTTATGCGGTTTCGTGCATCCCAAATACTTGTCTATTATATTAATGCAGGTGACCTGCTTACTATTATAAATAATGAAAGTGGTCGTGATAATACCCATACACACGAACAGACCAAACTTTCTGCGAAAAAAACCGACTTCCAAAAAAACACAAAAAAAAACTAAAATAACTTTTTTTTAAATTACTTTCGGAAGTCGGTGACTTTGTTTGTTTCATTGTCATTTTTTGTCACCGACTTCCGAAAGTAATTTAAAAAAAAGTTATTTTAGTTTTTTTTTGTGTTTTTTTGGAAGTCGGTTCTTTTTCGCAGAAAGTTTTTTATTTTACCCTGTTTAGTTGTAGACTTTTTAGCATACCACACAAATTCTAATCATGAATTAATTTTTATATTGTAACCAGAACTTTAAGGAAGTAATCGTCAAGACGAATCAAACGAGTCCAAACTCGATGGGGTTGTCGTTTTATAGCGGAGTTCTTAAGGCGACCTTATAGCTCCATCACCAGACCCTGGATACTATCTAAAGACAAACTACTCATTAAGACGAATCAAACGAGCCCAAACTCGATGCGGTTACGTCGTTTTATCACGGAGATCCTATGGCCACCTTCAAGGTCCATCATCAGACCCTGGATACTATCTAAAGACAAACAACTCATTAAGACGAATCAAACGAGCCCAAACTCGATGCGGTTACGTCGTTTTATCACGGAGATCCTATGGCCACCTTCAAGCTCCATCATCAGACCCTGGATACCAACTATAGACAAACTACTCATTTAGACGAATCAAACGAGCCCAAACTTGATGCGGTTACGTCGTTTTATCATGGAGATCCTATGGCCACCTTCCAGCTTCATCATCAGACCCTGGATAACATCTAGAGACAAAGTACTCGTCAAGACGAATCATACGAGCCCAAACTCGATGGGGTTATGTCGTTTCATAACGGAGTTCCTAAGGCCGCCGTCCAGCTCCATCATCAGATCAGCTTCATGTCATCGATATATTGTACTATCACGCGATATACATAAGCGTGCAAATTTTAAATTCGATTGGAAATCAGGAAGTGTGTCAAATTAAACATGCAAGACTTCAGGCGTTGTCGCGTGATATAGCAATTAACGTGAAAACATACCAAATTACTGAACCGATTTTGATGAAATTTCTATGGGACCAATCGGGCAGTATATCCTTTCACATAAAAGAAGAATTTTTGAAATCGGTTCAGAAACGAGGGAGATATGAGGTAAAAAACACAAAAAAAAAATAACATACAACCGAATTGAGAACCTCCTCCTTTTTGAAGAAAGTCGAAGTTAAAAATGTTCAGCGGCCAATACACGCGAAAATCACGTGTTTTGAGCATATTTCGACGGCTACGGCGGTGACGGCATTTCAAAGTTTTAACGAGAAAGAATTTTTAATTATAATATCTTATTTATTATTATTATTATGAGCCTGTTGTGTCCCACTGCAGGGCAAAGGCCTCCCTTCCTTTTTTTCCATTTTTCTCTGTCTAGAGCTATTTCAGCCCAATCCTTTAGATAGCAGTCCAGCTCATGGCGCCATCTCCTTCTGGGCCTGCCGCGTCGCCGATTCCTCTTGTTCGGAACCCAATCTGTGGCTATTTTCGCCCAATTCTGATGCGACATGCGGCGTATATGGCCTGCCCAGTTCCATTTTAGTTTAGCGGCTGTGTTGCCTACGTCTGCAATTTGGGTTTTGGAACGAAGTATACTGTTCCTTATACGGTCAGTAATTTTGACTCCGTGCATACTTCGTTCCATTGCTCGCTGACAGACCCCGAGTGCAGACTTTTGACGTTTCGTTAATGACCACGTTTGCGCTCCATAGGTGAGGGTGGGCAGGATGCACATGTCCATGAGTTTTCTTTTGAGGGAAAGTGGAAGGCGTCCTTTCATTAGATTCTTCATCGACCAATAGCTCTTCCAAGCGTTTTCGGTGCGTCGAGCCACTTCTTTGTCGTGTCTCGCCTGGAAGGAGACTATTTGACCGAGATATATGTACTCATGGACATATTCAACCTCCACACCCACTATGTTTACTTTGCGCTTCTTGCTGTTCGTCATTATCTTAGTTTTCGTCATGTTCATTTTAAGTCCGACCTCGAGGCTGGCGTGGCTCAGTTGTTCGAGCAGGAGGCTCAACTCGGCCGCTGAAGAAGAGAACAGGACAATGTCGTCGGCGAAGCGTAGATTAGTTAATCTCTTTTCCCCAACGACAATGCCCTTGTCCCGCCAGGGTTCATCTAATTTTCGGAAAACTTCTTCGAGGGTTGCAGTGAAGAGTTTTGGAGATAACGGATCGCCTTGCTTTACTTCTTTGCGGATTGGAAAGGATGGGCCAGTGGTATCTAAACGTATGGCAACTGTACTATTGAGATAGATTCGTTCTAGTAATTTGATATAAGTTGGTTCTATTTCTTATTTATGGAGGGTTCTAAATATTGCTTCGTGTGATAAACTGTCAAAAGCTTTGGAATAATCTACGAACGCAACGTACAACGGTAAATTAAATTCTTCGTGTTTTTCGATCAACTGATAATATCTTAGCTTAAAAAAAATCCAGAGTTGGTCGCACTTTTACTTTACGGTTCATCCACATAAAAATAATATTCGTAGACATTTTAGCAGTTAAAAATTCAGTTTTATGCAGAGTTGAAGTGCTTTGCGCGAGCGTTGTAAAGGAGTGGTGAGATGGTGGAGCGACACGTCCAAATGTCTTCACTGGCAAGTGCTATCATTTTTAGAGTAATATAAAATGATGAGGGCCCTTTCAGTTATTTTATGAACTTAAGTTAGAGCAAAGTTGCCAACATATTTTTTTTAGTGTCCGTCTTTGATCTGAAGTTAAGTTTATGGTAGTAACAACCTGCGCAAACTCTTTTACGTCTATGTTCCCCGGCTCGTTACATGTAGCAAATTCATCGTTTACTTTGAATTACGATAAGACTTCCCATTTACCTCCCATGGGCATCGTAAGAGGCTACTACGGTTTTATATATTGAGATCACCAAGCTTTCCGAGCATGGTGTTATACAATATCCCCTAAAGATACGTCGTTATGTTCGTTATGGCGGTCTATGTGAGAGGTCAATGTTCCGCAGTGGGCACTTAGTAATGATTAACATAATCATGAAAGAGAACTTTTATATTCCAGTAGTCTTTCAAATCATTTTAGGGTCGTCATTGTAACTTGATACAACAATGATATCGACAAATAATTGAGAGAACGTTTTTTTTACGATCGGAAGTGTGATTGAATCATCGTCAGCGAGGGAAGGACGGAACGGCTCGTAATCGTAACGTGGTTCGGGAGCGATCGACTAATTGTTCGATAACTTGCAACCGTCACACAGACCTGTTGCCGCCCGCTCACGTTCATCGTTTATACTTCCACTGTTTTTATTAAATTCTTCATAAAAACACTCTCTTATTTCGACTTATTTTTCCTCCAACGCATCTCAAAAGGAGACAGGAAAATATTTTGGAATTCCATTCATTGCTGCCGCGGTCCTGAACTTTTCTTTTCCTACAAATCTTTTTTATGAAGGAATGGATCAATTGTTTATTGAATCAAAGAAATGTACCTATAGGTAGACTTGTTGATTGAAGTAACGGGCTTTTCTTGATTGTGTGAACTGACTACAAGTGAGTAACAGTGGGTATAATATAGATGTTGGTGAATGTGCATCAGTGATATACGACTTGTTCAATCGCGTCGGGTCGTAAACATGAATGCATGACATGTGAATATTGTAATACTGCGAGATGATTGCTGCGCTCCACACCACATCAACCATGATTGTGTGTTAGACGTGCACGGTTTGTGGAACTGATTGAGTAATGAAATTGGAGATATACAACCTACGTTTAATAGCAAGATGGCGTTGCAATTGCTTGCTTAAATGTAGGTCACAGTCATGTCTCCATGCAGCCGTACATAGCGGTTAATCCAATGTTCATTGGAGTATACATTTTGCTGAAATATGTATCCATTACGTGGCATCCTGTTATAATAAACATAATACGGATAACTTAGATGGATCTTTATACATGTCACAAAATCCTTTTTTAATGTATGAAACTTCAGCACGCGTTCCTGTTGGAATGCCAAAACACTTCTCTCGAGTCGAACAGCTGAAAAATCCCCAGCAGGTCATTAGTATTGTGTAAAGAGTCCTTTGTCGCAAGTATTGTATAATTGCTCGTATTTTTACTACTAGCATCCCGTGCGCGAACTTGTATTACACAATGCTTATTATAATTTATGAGCCGTAGGTTACGTTGCAACGCGCCGGCAATTAGGCTGCGTCACGCGGAGACAGCGGACTACTTGCCACACACTTTTGTTGGTATTCCTGATGTTACAGTGTCGGTTGAATATAAAATGTTGTGTGATGATGACATATTTTGTACCGCGGGGAACGATGATGAAACAAATAGTATCCTGCCAATAAGGATGATGATGAAGCACAAGCCCTCGATACATATGATTGTGTTGTTCGAAAAAACAGTTTAAAACTTCATTAATAAAATATTTCAGAAAACAATTGAAAGTCAATTCGAATGTTTGTACATTAACACGAACATTTTTATTTTGAAAATAATGATCGAGTTTTTCATTTACAGCAACCGCCCAGCCGCAAGGTTACCGGTACACAAACGGGCGCGAATCGAGTGTTTGTTCATTATAAACTGCACGCCGCCGCCGCCGCCGACGGTGTACCGTACCGCCAAATATAAAAAGTTACTATTGAAAGCTATGGTATTGCCACACAAGTTTGTGTTTCACTCGGTTGGTAAAAAGTAGGTTGGATATAACTATCGGCTCATAAATGTTGAGTTTTGTTTCTGAAACGAGTTTGTATACACGCATGGGGATGCAACCCCGTAAGCCATGAACCATGAGCCACGAGCCTCGCGCCGGAGCGGACGCAGCTTTTATTCATAGAATAGCAGCAGAGGCTTTGTAGGTAAAATAAAAATAAACAATAGAAGATTATTGTGTTATAACTAAACTAAATTATTGTGTTATAACTAAACTAAATTATGAATCGCTGGGCGAATAATTTGACAAAAGCTCTTGTATTTATAGACGTTGTTGTTAAGCAGCTTTTGTTTATGGGTCCTGCTTTGTGTATTTAGTTATTAGATAACAAACGGTTGAATAATATTATTATTAAGCTTTCATATTGCAGAGTAGTTATCAATTGATATCATACTATCAGGTATTTTCGTTGTAGAGGGCAGATAGTCAATCAGTATATGTAAATACAGATGCATCCGGTTAGACTGGAAGCCAATCCCAATATAAGTAGGACAGGGCTAGGCAGACGGTGTTGACGCAGTGAAGATTTTTTTCAACGCACACAGATTTAACAAAACCTCAAAATATTTATTTATACTTCTTAGCCAGCAAGGCTTAACTGCTAAGCATATAAATGTAAGCAGGGCGATGCGACTACCAATCTCTCCCCAATAACGTTTCTTTAATGAACAAAAGCTACGTGTAAAGTATAATCGATACTCAATAACAATATTAACGCGGACAACATAATGCCGGGTATAATATCTTGGTTGTCTCGCCACCCGGGGGAATGCGCTAAAAGCAAAGTTAGTCAACGCTATGCCACCATATACAAACAAGCAGAAAGAAAACTGAAAACAATAAGAGAAGTAAAATGCACAAAACTAAAAAAACGACATAACCAATTATCGTAGAACATCCCCAGTTATGCTCAACTTCTCTTGACAAAAGATTGGCAATATCAGTGAGTACCAAACAGCAAAAGGAAAAGGTATGTCAACGTCTACGGTAAAATCTGCCGCAAATCTGAAGTAGATTTTACCTGTTTCCATCCGATAATTCATTGTTTGTGCACGTCGCAAAGTTGATTTTCTGAGTTATCTAGTGGTAGTACCACGCCACGAGCCGATCGGTTTCGATATACACACTGCAGAAACTGGCGAACTTTTTAATGGATTGTATCCTTTTTTTTTCTTCTACGCTGACGATGCAAATAATGGGCTGAAGCTGCCTTCGTTACTTATCTACTTCTAAATTATGTTCCATAATGTTGAAAGGAACTTTCTAAATCCATATCAATATGGATTCGGTGTTGGTTATATAAGATATGGAAGCAGACTGACCGGAAATGTTTTCAACTTCCTCGAAAGCAAGCAAAGTTACATGAATGAGCATGTTGAAGTGCGCATACGATTTTGGACAAAAGTTACACAGGCTATCCATATATTAAACTAACGTTCTTGGAAGTCATCACAAGGATCACGTAGAGAAAACTCCTAAATTCTTGTCTTTGAGCCCGCGTTACCCAGTTAATACGTCAGTCACATACAAGAACATTACTTTACAATCTAGAAACAAAACACTGCTATCTCACATACGTCGAATTACCTGACGACTGACGACGGTACACGCGGTAAAGTCGAAAATTCCGGGAGCATCTCCGTTAGTGGTCAGTGTCCGAAAATTCCGAGACAATTCAGGAATCTCAGACTTCTGGATGACGAAACTTAGTCTCTTGGACAGAGCAGAGTCGGTAAATAATGTCGTTTGTGGTTAAGGCACTAAGTAAAAATTTGGAGAAGTTTCACTCTTTGATAGATTTCACAATTTGATTTAAAAATGAATTATAGTCTGAGATTTTCAATAAACAGCATCCAATACACTCTTTTTCGTCTTCATGTTAAAAAATACAGAAGTAATGTCAGGAGGCAGATAACCGCTCAGCAATCTGCATAGATAAAGTGCGGTCAGCAACATTTTGAGACGCCCTAACAACTATAGTCAATGTTCTTTGATTCTAGTGTGATGAACTGATCAGGCCTTCTGCCATGCCTATGGGTATATGTTCTAGTAATGGATCGGTAAGTGAAACACATTGTGAGTTTATAGACACGCGGCTAGGACAGGCCGCATTGTTCGCAAACTTCATAGCTAAGAGGCATGTTTCATCGATTCGTCGCGTACGGGCTTAGCTCAGAAATATATGACAGGCTCAGTTGTAAAACCCAATGAAGATTTACTACGAGCCCGAGGAATATCTTGTTCTTAATTATAAGTGCTTTGTAATATACGCTTGAAATCAATTACGTTGTGTCAAGTGCAACTAGAACATGTTAACATTATTAATCCTATGTTTTGAGAGCTAGTAAGGTTTTCACTGCAGGTGAACTGATTGAGTAACGATTTATAGCACAAAGTCTATCAATACTAGCGCAACATTTGTCGTACTTTATGATTTGGATGAAAGTCCTATAACTAATGAAGTTTTTGATATTGTCGCGTGGTTGGCAAAGAATTGCTAAGAAGTGCATTTTATTTTCCTAGCCTGTTCTGTCCCTCTCCTGGGTAAAGGCCTCTCTCCACTCCTTCCACTTTTCAGAAACCCGCGCGTCCTCCTTCCAGTTCGGACGGAACTTGTCCAGTTCATCCCGCCATCTCCTTCGTGGCCTGCCGCGACCCCGCCTCACTGTGTCAGGGCACCAGTTTTCTGTTATTTTGGCCCACAGTTTATATGTATATGTTATTGGCATTCAATGTATATTAATAGTGTATTATTTTTAAAACTGGGCCCTGGATAGCACAATATGCATTTTCTTCAGAGTGTGGACTTTTCTGAACGGCATGGTATTTTGTAATCAGTCTTGTCAACAATCACTGCAAAGATATAAAATATATAAAACTCAACTTTAACATTCACGTAAGCCTTACAAAGACCGCGTGTCGTCAAATACATTCGCGTAGCATTTCGTCTAGTAGAGCTCTACAAACGTTTCACATTTGTTCTCCCGAGCAATGTTGAGAGATTGTTTTCGTGATCTGAATACTGTACGATACCTACATTGCTACAATTATTAGACATTATGCCTAAATAGCGATTTCCCAGATGAGGTATACGTCGGCAGCGTCATGAGATTATATGAGAATTGAGATGTAATTTTCCAGACTTGCTTACAATACCACGGGTCTCATTTGATGATGTATTGTAAATTGTGTGGAGCTCACTACCAAAGGGGTCCGCCGCTATCTAGAGGTATTAGACAAGTGACAATCACTTTCTTTTTTTCATGTATTTCATATTTGTACAACGACTTTCAAACGGGTTAAGCTTTTTTGTAGCTCACACCAATTCTACATTTTTGAGTTTTCTGTTACGTAATCGCTAAAAGAATGTCACTTTGCCGTCTGTTACCTAGTAGTTATGGTCTTCTAAATATTGTTTGTTATTAAGACCTACTAAGTACATACTACAAAATTACTTTTTATTTAAAATACTGCCTCTTTGGTTTAGTGGTTGTGCGTGATTGCTGCAAAGTGTTATTGGGTTTTTCCATTAGGTATTTTCTAGAAAATACTACTAGTAGCAGCCATGGAGTCTACCTACACCACTGCCTAACCCATTGGGGATTACAAGAGTGATATTGTTGATCTATCGGTTGAACATAATATTGAGCTGTCTTGTGTGGAGCTCGATAAGCATGTAATAGTGTGCCTTTACAGACCCCCAAATTTTCAAAACTACTCTATATTTGAGTCAGTAATGGTAGATGCTTTAGCAAAACTTGCAATTGGTAACAAATCACTAGTTATCTGTGGTGATTTTAATGATAATATTTTAGACAAAAATTCAGATAGCAGTAGATTCTTACATCTTTTTAAATCATTTAATTTGTTAAACGTGTTTTCGGAACCAACTCGAGTTACTTCAAATACTGCTACATGTATTGATAATGTATTTTGTTGCTGCGACTACTTAGATAAATCCATTGTAAATTACCTGCCTTCTGATCACAGTGGTCAAACCGTTATTTTTGAGTCCTACACACCATTACAAAAAATTCAGATAAAATCTAGACAAATAACACCCAGCAATTTTAATAAATTTAATGATAACCTAGCTAGTAATTTAGGCATTCCGAGCCATATTATTGAAAATGTTAATCAATTTTATGAGGAATTCTTTTCGTAGTTAACACAGAGTTCAATAATACACTAAAAATGAAAAGTAAAACTATTTGCCCCAAGTTTATCTTCAGTGACTGGGCAACTAAGGGTATTAGGAAAAGTAGGGAGAGATTGTTTGAGCTGTACGGCTTAAGCCTTACATCAACTCGGAAACTTTTAATAAATATGTTGCAACTTACTCAAAATTTTTTAAAATCACTTTCACAATTTAAGCATGTAAACCCCATAGCAGTCATGAAAGCTTTTAAGGAAATCAAAATCAAATTAACCGAGGATCTATGAGGAATGTCGGTTAAAGTTTGTCAATTTATTATTGAGACTATTGCACCGTACTTAGCCTTAATATTTAATTTGTGTGTGGACCAAGGAGTCTTCCCGGACCTTATGAAATACAGTAAAGTAATACCACTTTTCAAATCCGGGGACAGAAAAGACACCAATAACTATAGACCCGTATCCGTGTTGCCGGTTTTCGGCAAGGTCTTTGAAAAGGTAATGCTTAATCAAATACTCAACCACTTTAACACCAATAAAATCTTACATGAGAAGCAGTATGGTTTCACCAAAGGACGTTGTACGACTGACCTTACCTTACCGTTACCTTATTAAAACACATATTTACTGCGTGGGAAGAGGCACAAGATGCCATAGGAATCTTTTGTGACATCTCGAAAGCATTTGATTGCGTAAACCACGAAACCCTACTCTTTAAACTCGAACATTACGGTTTAGGGAAACTTGCGATTAGGTTAGTGAAATCGTATTTGAACGATAGACATCAGCAAGTACACATAAATGGTGTCAATTCAATGGGTTTAAAAGTAAGTATGAATGTACCGTATGGTTCAATATTAGGTCCTTTCCTCTTTTTAGTTTACATAAATGATCTACCCCATTTATTTAAAAGCCAAATGGTGTTGTTTGCTGACGATACCTCTTTAATATTTAAGATAAACAGACGTGCCACAAATGTTGACGACGTAAATAACGCCCTACTGCAGGTCCATGATTGGTTCACCGCGAATAATTTAGTATTAAATGGGAAAAAAACGAAATGCATAAGATTTGCTCTACCGAATGTCAAAAGTATTGTTAGTGACATAGTATTGAATAAAGAGAAACTATAATTCGTCGAAGATACTGTTTTTCTGGGGATCACGCTCGACTCAAGGCTACAATGGGGTCCGCATATAACATCTCTTGCAGGACGGCTGAGTTCAGCAGCATATGCTGTTAGAAAAATCCGTCAATTTACTGATGTAGATACCGCCAGGCTAGTCTATTTTAGTTATTTTCATAGTATTATGTCATACGGTATTTTACTATGGGGACGGGCTGCAGACATCGAGTCTATATTTATTCTGCAGAAAAGAGCTATCAGAGCCTTATATCATCTACGTAAGCGTGATTCTCTAAGATAACTGTTCAAAGAAATTAACATCATGACGGTACCTTGTCAATACATCTATGAAAACATCATTTACGTTAGGAAAAATCTGCATTTAAATAAATTACTAAATAGTAAAAGAGGTGACAGGCACCACTATAGTACTAGAAACAGGGACCAACTAGTACAGCCAGGTTTTAGGTTAGCTAAAGTAGACTCATCTTTCATGGGGTACTGTTTAAAATGTTACAATAAAATACCTCCCCACATTCTAAAACTAAATGAGACAAAATTTAAATCTCCTATAAAACGCACACTATGTAGGCAAGCATATTATAAGTTGGGGGATTACATTGATGATAAAAATGCTTGGCTCAATGCTGGTCCTGCTCCACAACCATAGGGGCAAACTAATTGATTACCATGTGAAGTTATTGTGGAAGCTGCAGAAGATTGTAATAATATCTTTGCATTGTATAGACTCAATATCTTAGTATTATATAATTGCATTGCACATGTGTGAGTACTATGTACTGTAAAGCTACCATTTACTTGGTTTATTTGGTTATCTTTCATTGACTTGAATTTACCCTGGTGGGTGAGAGAATGCTCACTAAAATGTCTCGCTGATGGTGGCGGGTGTGTCGGGTCATTTAGCTTCCTTCAATATGGTTGAGCTGAATGGGGCTGATCCATGCGTCATGCTCGTGAACGGGCGCTGTCGGTTGGGACTGGTCATCTCTAAGCTGCCACGGTTTATTTTAACTACTTACTTTGTTTTTAATTTGTTGATTTAATCTTTCACTCTGGACGCTCTTAAGGTGCACGTATTTCTACATCGTTCTCACATGTATGTATAATCTCAATATGAATGATGTAACCAAGATTTTGTAACAATATTTTGATTGAAAACAGTGTCCATGGAGTTTCTTGCCCATTCTTCTCCATAGAGATCTACGCTTTGGAATGGGCAACTACAGTACTTTCACAAGTTATTATGCCTTGTGTCTGTGACTGTAGCTTAGCCTAATTTGTTTTTCTGACATTCAAAAGTGCCTGTAATGGTCTAATTGAAATAAATGCTTTTGAGTTTGAGTTGAGTTTGATGTTATGTTTATGTATATATAAGAAACATGATGAAAGCAAACAGAGAAAGCCACAATAATTCCCACAAGCTTAACATATTCCACAACACACGTTACTTTTAATAACATACCCTCGTTAGTAAAGAGCTCGCATTTTTCAGCGCTCACCGCCGCTGCAGCGCTGATCAGCGCTCAGTGCTTGACAATGAGAGCCATAGGTGAGATATGTAATGTAATTGCTATTTTTGTGACAGCTGCTGTAAGGTGCCGTATACACTCGCGGACAAAGAATATGGGGTCAGCGCGAAAAACTAAAATGACTCTTAAAATAATAAAGCAGCGGTATGTATGAAACTGTATGTTGTAGATAATTTACTAGTTAATAAACACCAGAATTTCTTCAGCAAAAATGATGGAAACATCATCAGTTTAGGCGTCAAAATTACATAAAACACCAAATATCTATATTTTTACGAAACATAATAGTTGATACCTCGCATACAACACGCCAACAAAGTTTAAAACAAAATTAATTCTTAGTATTGTCCCCACTGGCTCTTCTCATAACTGCCAGGTGATTGGGCATACTGTTTATTAAGTTTCTTATGCGATGTTGCGGGACATTGGTCCGTTCTTCCACTCACGCAATAAGCTGGAATTAAACGTTCCCATGGCCGTCGGTAGCCTCTTCGCCGCCTTCTTCCGCTGGATTCATCAGAAAACATTGCTCTTCTTCGTTCCCATTCCTCGTCTGCCCATCGTACGTGTTCACAAGCGTAACGTAATCTAGATACTTGATGTTCCCTTTTAAATTTGGGATCATTTACGGATCAAATTAGTTTCAGGGCGACACTGCCTTACATTCCGCTTATTTTCATTGTCTTTACGGGCAGTGGCGTAGCTGGGTAGGCAAGGGCCCCGGGGCAAAAATGAAATTGGGGCCCTATTTAAACTAAACTACTTAAATCCTTTAAAGATGCAAAGCTACTTCATCATCATAGATTAATAAAATTACGGTTAACATTTTCGTAATGTCGCATTCTAGCATTGCATAATTATTTAGTTATCATTTCCTTACGTAAATTTTTATGATGTTTATGCCTAAGACAGGTTAGAATTGTTTCGGTCCTGGTCCTTCATAGAGGAGTTACTTGGTCGACTTTTAGCTAAATTCAAGAGAAAGTAGTCTCAAAATTTTAATATATCTATGTAGCTTGGACAGGTTAGAATTGTTTCGACCTACTGGGGTTATCTGGGCGACTTATAGGCAAAGTTAAGATTCAAGAGAAACTAGGCTGCAAGAGCGAGCGAACCGAGCACGAAAATCATTGGCTCGAATAAATTCAGATAATGATGTAATTTGAGGTAAGGGGTAAGGGGCTCCTTATTCATTTCAGCCTGTGTCTATACCAGTCGATCATGCGAAAATCCAGCAGGAGTGCCAATTTTCATAGGCAGAAAAAGGAGCCTTGGTTATAAAAAAAAAATCCACGGGTTCAAAGTACGTACAATGCGCGTCGGTTTAAAGAAAATGTGTAAGTTTACAGCGGCAGTAAATGCTTTTAGCTTAGAGGAACATTTTTAACCTTAAAAAACATTTAAGTTTGTTGACCACAGTAACAGAAAATATTTTAATTTTAAATCATAGACTATACGCTTCTAGTGTTTTCGTACACCAAAATACGCGGCGTTTAGTAACGTACTTAACTAAATGCATGGAAATAGAAAGTACTACCTTATCCTTACTGAAGTTTATTGATATTCCTATTTTGATTATTCACTAGTTAAATTTATAGTTTGTAAGTCAGAGTCCGAGGGGCCCCCTGAGCTAGGGGGCCCAGGGAACCACTGCCCCGTCTAGCCTTCCGGCAATTACGCCACTGTTTACGGGTCTCCCGAAGTTGATTAATTTGTTATTTCAACTGCCGTGACTAACTCTTGCCCGAATGAACAAATTATACAAACGTATAATTCCCGTACGTGTAAATCCACCAGATAAATTATTCCTTTGATTGACAGAAGCATGCATTTGTGACAGAGAAACTAAGTTTGGTGAGTAATCGAGACAGTGATGATTTCGAATTCGGATACTAATATTATACAGTTTCAGTGCTATCTATTGAGTGGGTGTGTACTATATGCCATAATAACAGATAATAAAGGGTGTAAACAGACTCTTAATGAAGCCGAAAAGCACTTTTTGTCCTCGTCATTGCGATCATTTTTTTGTTCTAGACCATACCTTCCTAGAACCTTCTAGTTACGGAGATATTGGGGGTCAAAGTTCCAACTTTTTAACATGTTTTTTTTTAAATACATGTTTTTAATGTAAGATTTTTACTTTAAACACCTCCAGGACCCCCTTACTATTCAATCCATCCATCAGCACAATGTTTTGAGTGCGATACATTGAGTCCTACTGTAAAACGTGATTTTACAGCCCAAAAAAAAAGTCGTTTTCCAGCACATATTTTTGCGTAAAGTTACTTAGTTTGATGTACATAATGCCTGGTTGACGGCTTTGTGAAGAGTCTGTTTACACCCTGTATATTATCACTTGAAATAACGTTCACATGATATAATTTTCATATGCTATAAAAACAAATAACCTAATTTCATGTGTAATATTACATTTCATATAAACTTCTTTTGCTCTAATAACATTTAGTATAACGTTCATCTCATATAATTATCAATTAGTATATTGCTCTTTTTATATAACGTTCAGTTGACCTAATTTTCATATTTACTCATTTTCTGCCCAAATTCTGTAGTGAATAAGTAAATATCAGAAAACATCATACTGTTATAACTTCATCTAACTCAAATTATTCACCAACAATAGAAGGGATCTGGCGCGCGCTAATGGTCATGGTTCTAACCTAACCTAACTCACATGATTCACCAACCATAGAGGGGATCTGACGCAGGTATATAAATAAATAAATAAAAAATAAAAAAGCCTTTTATTCCATGCATTTACAAAATAATTTTTCACAATATTTAAATTTCAAATTTCATGCTTGATTATTATGTCATTTGAAATATTGAAGAATATATTTTTTTTTAATTTTTTTTTTATATATTCTTCAATATTTCAAAGGACGCATATATATGAGGTGAATATGAAAGAACAAAAAAACATATTAATTCGTAGTTATTATTCATACAACAATGTTATAAGTAGTAGTAGTGTAGTGTAGTAGTAGTGTCAAAATTATATTACACGTTACTATAGAATTTGAATATTATACTAACTAAATATTATACTAACTGAATATTAGTTCAAATGTGCATTATAGAAAATGTTTATTAAACCATATACAAATGGGTAAACTGAAATTATATAATTTTATCGTTATATTAAAATAAAATTATATTAAATGAAATTAGGTCATGTGATCGTTAGAACTTTTGTTATTGTGTCAAATGGCGAAATTATACCAATATAGCGGTGTAGCTTGATTTCCAATACCTATTGTATTAGCAAGTCAGCGCTGTATGTTCGTGTATTATTGCAAGTAATGGAGCGAGTGCTGTATGTCTGACTACCTGGCGCACAATGCTGAGTAACCTGTAATTGAATGGTAGATCAGTCGGTCCGTGAATACCTCTGAGCTGACTTCATTGCTGACCTGACCACTGGACCTGAAGCACACGCTTTTTTGAACGGTATGCATGTCTACACTATGCAAAAATATGCACTGAAAAGAAGAAAATAAACCTTGGAGTGAATGAAAACGAAAAATAATAGTTTTCATACAAGCATGTGGAGGTGTTACGTAAGTACTACTCCGGAGTGCGCGACCAGACGTAGGAACGTGGTCGAAGCAAAAGGAGTTTGTTATAGATCGTAGCAGGTGGCGGATTGTAGCTTTATATTACTGTAATGTTAAAAAAGCGTTAGTTTATGTACTTTACGCTTATTCTCCGGTGAGTAGGACAAAGAAAATTCTTAAAAAGCTAATATTTGCTCTCCTAAAAACCTTTTGTTTCTCCACATCCATATAAAAAGGCACATAGAATTACTTTGTTGTATGTACCAAGTGCCGCCGCGGGACGATTATTTGGCCTTGTTATTCCGGATAAAAACCAGGGACAAACCGCAAAAAAGGCTAAAAGTTAAATACATGGGATGGTTTAGCAAATAATGAATGTAGGTAGATATACCAGAAGAAGGCAGAAGGACAATACGTAATGCTAATAATTGTGGCTCAACATTAGGACGCGCCGCAACATTAGTCGTGCAAATAGCAGCTCAAGCAGCTGTCACACTTAACTCGGAAGCCAGAACGAGTTCCAGCTCATCTCTCCATATTGCCATACAGGTTGTGAGTATTCCAAATTCCAAATTAAGCAGTAACAGCGGAATTTTGAAAATGTATCCTCTATTAAATTGAAGAGGAAAAAATAGGGAAGTTTACAACTTTTACTCTTGGGAGTACAAGGAGAAGCTTGTAACAAGCGTCAAAGGGCAACACTAAGTCAAAGACATCGTTATATTTTTAGCTCTGGGCATGCGGAACTCGGTTTCGGAACCCATAGTGTAACCCGGGAAATTCCGGGTTTTATTAGTTGGGAAATGTCATCAGGCACATAGCTATTCCTCCAAATATTTCTGTCGGCACAATCTCACGCTAGCCCTGAAATTTAAATAACTTTATGGCAAGAAAAATTCATACTTGTTTTCACTGAGAACTCGTCACCTCTTCCAGAGAGACCAATTCCAGTAGCACTACGAACACCTTTCCTCGCTCTATTGCAGGCCTCGCTTTATTTTTAAAGTGCATAAATGCAGGTCGGATAATATTATGAAGTATAATGTTGGCCTAGCATGATATAGGAGGCTAGAGACTTCGACGAATATTCTCAGCTCATCCAGGTTTCCACTGTGTAACAAAACACATAAGCAGCTCCAGTGCTTAGACTGAAGTCGGTTCACAAGTTCTGTAACATCAACGTTTAGTTGTAAACACTGTGCTGTTTGTAGGTATTACAGTTACTAAGTTAACCAAGTGCTGCGGCGGTGTACAACTGGCTACCTAAGTATCTACGCGTTCTGTTATTATTCAGTTTTCATTACACAGAACATGGAGAACAACACACAGAACATGGTGAACATGGTGATGGCAGAACATGGAGAACTAACCTAGAAAAGAACATCTATGTACCAATTATTTACCCTTGTTTGCAAATAAATAAATGATTTGATTTGATTTGATTTGATTAACATTTAACAACAACCACAAACGTATGAAGATTATACCGAGTTTGTATGTTTAGCTCTTAACTTCCATTATTCCAACAGCAACTTTTTCTCTGAAGATCATAATTAAAGAATCTATTGGACTAGTATAGTTGCCGATCATAGGTTCACTCACCGTCACCACTCCTTCTCAGAGAGTGACCTTCTCTTATCTAATCTTACTAAACATAACAGTAAAGTTTACTTATACGGTCAACACCCTCCTAAATTATTCACAAGAAAAAAAAACAAAGCAGGAAATAAAGCGGGATTCTATAGCCCTGCTAGGCTTTTATGTGGTGAAGAAAGCGCATAATAACAGTTTGCAACAAGAGCCGTCATTCCTTCCACTTTAAATATATTAGCTCAGGTGTAAGACGGAACAATAGCGAGGGAAGCAAGGCTGACATGTAGCTTCCTTTAATCTTACACAATTTCGTGTTGTGCCAGTAACAATATATCTACCTGTATACTATATACATACACATTGCAGTTAAAATCTTCACCTAGTCCTTACCCAACTAAGTTGAGTTCAGCTTCCAGCCTAGCCGCATGCTTCTGAATGCCTACCAGTATAGTTGTGTACATGGAGTGTCTATTTGACTTTGACACTAAGGTACCCTTTGGTATTATTGGTCTTAAAACGTGACTAAAAAGGATTTAATAAGTCAAGAGTATTAGCAGCGCATTCTTATGCTACAATCACAAATCGCTTGTTGAGGAACACATCAGCCAGCATAGAAATCGTTTATAAATTCAACAAAGACTGATTATGTCCTACAATGTAGCAGAGCTTGAATTTTATGTACAGGTAATCGTTGCTTTAGTCTATAATATAATAAAACTATAATCATAGTTTGAGTGATTTTCTTTATTCATAAAAAATGCTTAGGGGAAAAAGTAAAACTTTCCCAAAAATTGTCGACAACTATCAGAAAATATTTTAAAGTGTTCTCGGACGATTTAAATAAGTAGTAAAAGAAAAAAATATACTGACAGGAAGCCGCGTCGGTTGTGTTGGCGTACCGTTGCACCCCACTCACACACTCACACACTCACCCCCGCGCTATTCGCCATGGGGGGCAGGGTTACCCCGCACCTGTTGAACTTTAATTATGTTATTATTATTTATAATTATGTTACGGTACTCTTGTCTTCTGTGTTACATTTTTGCTGCAACATTAATATACCATTACGAGGATAATGAGATGTATTTTATGAGAGCGCGGTATGAGTTGTTAAAAGTAACTCATCAATTTATGACCCACATTTTTGTTCTCTCGTAGAGATGATGATGATAAACCTACATGGTTTATATAAGAACCTGGGTTAATTGTCAGGGAACGATTGGCCTAGCAATCATGACCACCTGGTCCCAACCCACGTGGCGGATCATGAAATGAATTCTTTATTGACCCGATACAACCAACGAGGCAGTCGAAACATCGTCAGCCACGCGACGTTGTACTGCACTCGCATATCGCTCAGCGTAGCCAGAGTGTAGTTTGTTGTGGCTCACTCACTCCCATAGAGAGGAGGCCTGTGTCCCAGCAGTGGGAACATCATAGGCTGTTTATGTCAACCTATGCTACCTTTCATGAACACCTACAGATGGAAAGAATTCACTTCGTAACAACCATTATTTAATACTAGCTGATGCCCGCGGCTTCGCCTGCGTGGATGTCGGTTATCGCGACCAAAATTAATCATGATGATCCCATTTCCTCAACTCATGGGAACCTAGTTTGCCCATTTTCAAAGTATTCAAATGGATATAGTATATTATCCTTAAGAGATAGACATAAGCCATCGCGGATTTTTCTGAAGACCTATATAAGATATACAATTTTACCATTCATCATTTTGTTATATCTTAAAGGGCAGCGTTTTCGTTGAAAGCTCCCCCAGACGGCTTATTTTTTTCCAACACCTCCAACAAATATCATTATATTTTAGCCAATCTGTACAAAAACTTGACAAATTATATACTAAAAAAATTCCAACCATTCAACCATCCAACCATTCCAACCATCTAAATTAGAACCACTCTATCTATTTAAGAAAACAACATGGAAATCAGTGCAGTAATTTTTGAGTTTATAGCAAACAGACAGATAGACGCGGCGGAGAACATTGTGTTATAATATGTAGTGATGTTGGGTTCGGCTTCCAGTACAACCGGATGCAGCTGAATACCAGTATTTTACATGGAACGACTGTCTATCTGCCCTCCACAACCTAGTTAGTTCTGGGTAATACGATACCCCTTGGTAGAAATACAGTGAAATTAGTGATAGCTTTAATTTCCACATCAGGTGTTCCAGATCTTCAATTTTTATACGTCAACAGAGAGTGCTCATCAGGCTGAACAACTTTTGCTAAGACGTCATTCCTATATATATTATAGTGTAACTGGGCTCTTGGAGCTCTACAACAGGTGTTCCACATCTTCAATTTTTATACGTCAACAGAGAGTGCTTATCAGTCTGAACAACTCTTGCTAAGACGTCATTCCTATATATGTTATAGTGTGGCTGGGCTCTTGAAGTTCCACATCAGCTGTTCCAGATCTTCAAATTTATTCTCTTAACAGAAAATGCTCATTACTCGGAACAATTTTTGCTATGGTACCATTTTTGTATCTCTTATAGTTAAGCTGGTCTGTTGCGGTTCTGCATCAGGTGTTCAAGTTTCCAAGATAAATTATAGCCTATATTATGTTGCCCAGACTTAATACATATACAACAAAAAAAAAAACATTCAAATCCGTCGAGTACCTAGTTCCGAAGATTAGCGGGTACAGACAAACAGACTGATTTTTTTTTTTGGATTCGTGCTCTATTACTGTTTTTAAACCCCCCACATTTTTTTTTAATATATTAAATGCACAGACACAGTCTTTTTACTGTCTTATTATATGTATAGATTTAATAAAGCCGCTAAGCATGAAATACTTAAAAATATGTGTGCTCAACCAAGGACAATAGATTAAAAACAGAGGTTAAATACAAATAATTATGTTAATGTTATAATGAAACCCCTCCTCCTCCTCCCCTCCGCGCGGCGCTCGAGGTTACCGCCATATGTTTCAGCTTTCCTTTTATTACTCTCTACCATGAACAACTGTAAACATGCTTAGCATTTAAATTAATTCTTTTGAAGGCTGTCTAGACGTAAATTGTACATTTATACGATTAATTAATGTTACTCGCTCATTATTCATTTAACGCTATTTAAAACGTTACGGTTTGAAGGTCGGTGGTGTTTTAATTAGGCATAAGAATAATCTTCTGAGAAATAATCAAATTACCACTAAAAAAATCCGGACAAATGCGAGTTCGGCTCGCATGGAGAGGGTTCCGTACGTTAATCATCTAAATTCCGATAACGACTGAGAAATTAAAGGCTTGTGTTTAAACGCCTACCAGAAATGTACATATTTTACTATCAAAAAATTCGGAATACCTGCTAGAATGGATAAATGCTCACCAAATTGTGTTTCGTATAGTATGTCGCTGAATCAGTTGTCTGTTTAACGGGTAGTCTTTTAGGCAATTTAGCCCATTGGTACGCTTCAGTCCATTGAGAGTAATGGTGGGTTGTCGGGTTGCGAAGTGAATAAATAAAGGGAAACGACTGCAATTTTAGTTTGATAATAATAACATTATTTTGGATTCAGGTTGGATAATTTGATAACTAAAACTATTTAGAACTGCAATAATTTTCGGTATTAATGTTAGTATTTCAGTGAAACACTATTTAGTACAAGTAGTTCAGTACCACAGAAATCTTAATATATGCCTTATTATTAAGATTTCTGTGTTTTGTTTCTGTGTTGAAATCTTAATAATATGCCTTATTATTAAGATTTCTGTGTTCAGTACTAATCAGTGAAACTCTATTTGGTGAGCATTTATCCATTTTGGTAAGCGAAAAGAATATAAACACAAAACGCACAATTAATCTGATGAGTCTATATTTATTTAGGAACTTAAAGAGCGGAACGTATAGAGTGCGTTTCATTTATATGAACTTACTAAGGTCATATAAATGAAACGCACTCTATACGTTATACTCTATTCGTGTATTTTACTTGATAGTTAGGGTTAGGGTCGAAACATTATTGTGAGCATTTAAATTATACCCGAAATTAAATTGGCTTTTTGAATCAGAGTTTGTTAATAAGTTAATGCAAAAATATTGAAATTCCTGTGTTACTTTTAACATCAAAGATTTCTCATAAGTTTTCTTGTAATCTATAGGCCAAGAAATTGTATTTTTTGTATTTTTTTCAAAATTTTCGGCCCTTTAGTTTCCGATTTAAGGGGACGAGGTTGATATGTTTTCAAACCTTTTTTTTTCTAATATACCCCCCAAAAGTGGCCCCCATGTTTAAAATTCATTAATTTACGTTACACGTCCGTATTAGGGTCACCGACTTACATATTTACCAAATTTCAACTGCATCGGTCGAGTAGATTCGGAAAAAATCGGCTATGACAGTCAAACAGACATACAGACAGACAACCGAGAGATCCTATAAGGGTTCCGTTTTTTCAAAAAAGGTACGGATCCCTAAAAAATATTCAATGTTATACAAATGAGTGATTTAATAATTCGTCAAGATTATTATTTGACAGAAGTAGTTCTTGATGTGTACGAAATTATGTTTGTCTTCCCAGGAATAAAGTTACTAATTGAAAAAAAAAACGGCAGAGATAACATTCGGTACCTTTCTCGAAGTTTACATAATTTAATACGTTTGAACGAATTTTTATTAATATTATTATTGATATGTACATTATTTACACACTACAAATCTATAATAGTAAAAAAAATATGTACAAGTATCAAATGGGTTAAAGAGCGTCAAAAATTTGTCCACATCGCTGTCAATAGGAAAAGTGCCCAGAAGACTGCCAGCATTGCCACGTTGGATGGCAATGCTGATTCTTTGCCCAAAAAATAGGCCCGCCCTCTGGTCACGTGATGAGTCGACCAACACGGCAATCGGACCCCATGGCCCTAGTGTTTCAACCCCAAACGGTTCAAACACATAACTACCAATTAAATTATTGTATTTGCGCCGTTTGAGGTTTTCAGCACGTGCAGCAGCCGTCCCAGCGCAGCCCACTGTGCTAGGAAGATGGGATGGCGCAAGGGTTTCGACGCAAGTTGCGTCCCAAACCAAAGGTCTACCCAACTTCCATGGCATTATGGTCATACCATCTGGTCTCTTCCCATCGACGCGTGCCAAGCCAGTGGGTTCTAAGACAGCTGGCACACCGGCGGTGGCAAGAGCACGACGGATGAGATCATTAATGCTAGCGTGCCGCGCAATACGACCTGCACTCTTACTACAAGAAAGGCCATGGTGTCCGAGGCAGTCGACTGCTTCACCACATTGACAGCGATGTGGAGCCCCACAATACGTTTGAACTGATTCAAATACGAAACCAACGTAATCTGCATACGGAATGTTTCTAGGAATATCTATCTCCCTCCGGAATCTGGATTTGTGACCGGTTGATGGCAGACTCGCCTGTTACGGTTGTGGTGACATGTGGATGTGCCGCTGGTCCTTACACCTCTGCCTAACCTATGCTGCTGATGCTATGTTTTAATATGTTTTGAACACAAAATAAAATATGAAAATTAAGTTACTAAGTGCAAACCCTTGGTTCGGTTGGTTGTCTCGGTGGAGTCGGAAGCGCGTTGTTCGGTACCACGACCGCACTGCGTGCTGCTTCTACGCCGCGTACGTGTGGCGTCCGTCCCGCATCCGTACCGCGTCAGACCCACACCGACCCCACTTGAATCTTAACCTTTGCTCCAATAACATTGCAAACAATTGTTCGCTGTGTTGATATAAAAAAAGCCTACTAATATTTTTAAATAAAAAAAATACATTTATTATTCCAAAAGCGTTTCATTTGAATACTGACACTGGACACTCCATTGGAAACACGGTGCAGGTCAGTAATTCATTCCTGAATTTTATTACAGTTTTAATTAACGATAAAATTAATATTTGACAGAGTATTGTTAAGTTTGTATCCTGTGTTTGTATTGTACATTTTACTTCCGATAACTGCTTACTTACAAAACATAACGTATACATATAAAACTATCGTAACGATAGATAACTGTAAAGCTAGAAAACTTTACTCAACCGCTGATCTACGAATGAACAACTTGGATGCGCTTGGGGCTTGGATTTTAGTGGCAATGCTTGCATCACTGGCTGAGATATGTTGTGTTCCCATCAAGTATGTTTCTTATTGGATTATTTAACAAAAGCGAAGTTTTTGTTCTCATCAACTTTATTAGACTTTGCATTTAAGACGATACCACACATATATACAACATTATAAGCACAGATATCTGACATAACTATCAGTTAAAATAATTAGGTGAACAAAATGCGACTATCTCACTGTGATTACTCAACTAGCTAACTATACTGAACTACGCGCGGCTGGAAGTTGGTTTATTACTTGAAGCCGCAATTTGGTGGCAAAGTGTCTCATCGCAGTCACTGCGTCCTTCTGTTCGCTGTTGTACCGCACTCACTGACTCACTGCGTCCTTCTGTTCGCTGTTGTACCGCACTCTGACTCACTGCGTCCTTCTGTTCGCTGTTGTACCGCACTCACTGACTCACTGTTTTAAAAGTTCTGAGTCAATCAAAATGTGAAGGGTGACCAACTGACCATACGTATAATGTTGCCCTTACTCGTTCAAGTTCGTCTATCTGTAGCTTACACGTAGATGTTAGAGCATTACATCGCACCATAGCATTATTAGCTCACTTAGGGCACTTATAATCCTTTGAAAGTAGGTTTGTTTGTTGATAAAGTGACGTCGGATTCTAAACACCTTTGGTGGTAGTCTGTCAGCCTAGGAAATGAGGTAATTCCCCTTAGTACTTATGTAACGTATCGCGGCGGAAATTGCTCGTAATTGTCGCGTTCGTGAAAAGTGACGCAATTTTAGGGCGCAATGTTCTGTGAACTAACAAGTTCAGACACTCACTTATTTCCTGGTGTTAATGACATGCTGCGAATTTGTTTAACAAAGACGACACGACCGACAGGCGCCAGAGTGTCCACTGCCCACGTGGACAACAGTGATTGCAGTAACGTACTCCATATTGGTTAGAAAGACTATGACGGCTATTGCAGGTGTATCCGGTATTATTATGAACAAGTTGTACGGAGTAGCAGGACTAGCAGGTAAACGTTGAATTTTGTAGAACCCAAGACACAACACCGGGGACCCCAGATTTGAAATAGGGATGAGAAATACATGTTGATATAGCCTTCAGCACATTTTTACCCATTGCCTATAATAAATGTGGAGAGTACCACAGTCAGAGGGGAATGTGTATAGTTTCATGAAGTTTTGGAGTTGTTTGGCAAGCGCCGACGCGCGGCGGTGGCGTATGAACCGCCCGCTGTCACACAACACTTTGTCATCGTTACGAGGAGCCTGATTTATTTCTGCTCTCAACCGAGCGCACTTAATGTATTTCAAATTCCGTGTTTATTTCTCGTACTAAGTTGGCAATGATTTGCAAAAGTCTGATCGTAGTAATCGAATGTTTGCGACTGAAAAAAGTTATTTTGACACGAATAATATAAACGTTTTAAATGCAGATCCATGAGCTTTTACAGGTAATCTGGATACTAAATATATTATTTAGCGGAATGATATCATTCACAGCCTGAGTTCACCCACTGCTGGGTACAGTGCTTTTGTGTGCCGATCATTCAAGTTTTACCCCTTATCCTATTGGTATACATAATACATAGTCTACATAGGTACGACTGCTAAAGATCTGAGCTTTTATATAAAACAACTTTAAGTCGGTAGTCAATTTATGACTGTTCGAGTATGAAACAATACTAATATAATTCAGCTCTAACTCCTGTGCCTGCTCACGCGTTCGGCCTCCAACTTCTAGCACAGGTTGAGCACACCGATGTAGCTGTGCTAATGAATCTCAGTACAAGTGCGAGCCGAGCTAATTACCAGCGGAGAGAACGTCCCGTTCCGCCGAAACTTTGTGCTGCTGCTCTCGTTCTGAAGTGCCTTACACCTGAAGGTTAGTTGGAATCAGTAGTTAGCGAACACACAAAGCTACTACGCAATACAACAATGGTTTTGACACGATATTTTTCAAAATAAAATCAACCTTTAGCTTACACCTTGAGAAAAAAGATCGAATACATATTACAAAGTCAATATTAGAGTAGTCTCTAATATCAAACAAGGCACATAAAGCTTTACTTAACCTCTTTCTTTTAAAATCGTGTGTGTTCCGCTAGAGAAATAAAGCTGCAAAGTAGCGTAATCTGAGATTTAGCACGTAAATCCTGATTTACATAACCTACCTTAAACCTTAGTTGGCCTTTAAGTGTGACTCAGCTGCGACGTGTAAATCTTGTAACAAACAACTCCAGTGCACCTGTGTGTACCGGTGCTAGCGTTCGTAGCTCGGGAAATGTTGTAAGTAATTCTGTACCGCTGTAGAGTGCTGCTCGCGAAACGCATTGTCTAAACAATGCTGTAATTATTATATTAGCTACCTAGGTCAGGTGGGGCGACATACGGGTTAGGAGGATGCTAAACTTCTAGTAAAAAAAACCGGCCCAGTGCGAGTTGGAGTCGCGCACCGAGGGTTCCGTATGAACTTGTTGGAATTAAACTACATATTTGCGGTTTTTAGATTTTTTCCTTTACATGTGCTGTAAGACATTGCTTCTTGCTAAATTTCGTGATTCTAGGTCAACGGGAACTACCATAAAGGTTTTCGACCCAAAACCTAAGGGTACTTCCGGTCGCCCTAGAATTTTCTATCTTGGTTAAAAGCAAGGTTTTACAGCATAAATAAAGGGAAAAGTCCGAAAAATAAGTGTCACACGGACTAGAAAAATAAGTGTCACACGGATAAGAGGTGACACACGGACAGACAGACGGACAAACAGACGGACCAGAGAGTGATCTTATAAGCGTTCCTTGTTTACCTTTTGAGGTATGGAACCCTAAAAACAGAGCAAATACTGTATTTTTCGCCATCTTGGCGGGGGTATCGTGTTACCCAGTAACTGGTTTGAGAGAGTCAGATCGACGGTCACTTCATAGAAAATCTGGTATTGAAGCCACGCAGATAAATGCATAATCAGAGCAAGAAATATATTTTCGATACTTTTTAACGTTTGTAATTAAGCAAGACTTAAACCTAAAATTTTATTTATCTATTGTTGAGAGACTCCCGGTAGCTGAATCTATTTTATTATACCACTTTGTGCGGTCATCTAGAAACATTAAACCATAAAAACCATGACTCATATAAAAACATTTTATAAATACGCGCATCTTCGCCTATGAAACCTTATAAAAATATGACTATACACGCAATGTTGACGGCGTCGTGTTTCGCTGCGAGGTGTTGCGTAAACGTCCTCGGAAACGACGATATACGACACCTTTCGACCAAAAGTCCTCATTCAGGCAGGTCTGTAGATGGTGGGTTGTAACACGTACCACGAATGATTTAAAGTTGATGTTGTGGCGCGATTCCAACCTTTCAACCCTCAGAGTCCAGTTCGTCTTCAGTTTCACAAACTGCACGACATCCTCAGTTATAGTGGAGTGATGCAGACGCGAAAGGTGCAGTTGCGTCGTAGGCACAGCAGGGCGCAGCAGCATGTTGAGTCCCCTCGAACATAATAGCTTTGCTCATTCTGGGCTATGGTAGGGTGGGGGGAGCAATAACGCGTCTCACGAACAGGCATTTGTTTACACCGGCACCTGATCGATGATTGAGAACAGATTTTAAGTATGCAAAACTGATAGTTTTCTTCCTGTATTTTTTCGTTAAAGACACGCACACACCATGTCTTTGAATAGGAATTTTCGAGAATTTGTGGGATTTCTTCGCAGTTTGCACAAGACGCAAGAGTTTAATAGTCATGTTACAGGGCCTGTAAAGACAGTTCATCATGTGGTTAGCCTGGTTCGGGTCTGTTACCACCATAACCTTACCTATGCAGTTGTGTATGAATACCAGTATTTTAAAGACTAGTTCTCTGACTAAGTAAACAAGAGTTTCAGTGACCTTCGTGGAATCATTTCCATTTCTAAATAATGTGTTCATGGAAGTGTACCGATCAGATAGAGTGTGAGTGTGTTTATTGTTTCATTCAAGATCGGTCGTGTGTAGCTGTGTCAGAAGTCTTTGATCTTCTCTGCAATGTATGAGTTTTGATTTATGCTCGGTTTGTTTAAATGTCTGGTTTATTTCTCAAAGTGGGTACAAAAATACTCATCATTTCATAATTCCGTAACGTAATAAAAATCCTAGGGACAAAAATCCCTAATACATGAAAGAAAAGTGAAATTTGGATGGATGACGGATGATGATATATGTACGTCAGGTATTTATATTTCGTAGCCTGTATCATCAACAGCCTACCCGGTTGTTCAGCGGCATAACTCATCGCTATCAAGTTTTCCGGGTGATCCGTCAATGTGTCGCCGGAGATGCACATCGTACTTAGCCAGCGTCGGGGGTGCAAGTAGTGGGTGGAGGAGGCGCTCCTGTGCCAGGTGACTCCGCTCACAATATCGAGCCGCGACCGCCCGCGATTTTGTTGCTATTGCGCTATTTACGTAAACACAAGCTGCTTGCTACTAAAAAGGTCGGATTTTATATTACGTTTTAGGTTTTGTAATAATCGTTTGGTGTTATTATATAATGCTCAGAACAAGATTGTATTATACTAAATGTTTTCTAGTGGGAAGTTTTGTTTGTTTCTGCTTATAGGTCAAGATAAAATCAAGGAGTAGCAATTTTTCTAGGTACTTAGATTTCCATAAAATACAGAAATCCAAAACGCGTAATCCAAACCTGAAAGTTTTATTGACGAACCGTCAAACTTTACACACGCACAGGGAAGGAAGCACCAGAACGTCGATTTACTTACAAGTGAGTTCTGGGATCCTAGTACTTTGGTTGTCATGCACAACGGACACTCAGTAGCATGGTAATACCGCGAAGCCTCGTGATGTAAGTCTTGGCGCCTGCGACACAAGGGCGACACGCGTCACTGTTGCGCTACACCTCCGCCATGGAATACATTATTAAGGTGTTGCCTGTCGCACTGAGTGTATATTTCAATGAATAGGTAAAATCTTCTTGGTGTTTGGCTAATTGCCAGCAAGATGTGGCTACTTTACCTCAGATTTGGTTGATATACAATTAAACCCAAAAAGATAAGATAGAAAAGGAAAACCTGCACAGCGTACGAGAACGTCAGTTTCTACAAAAATAATTTCGATGGTGAACTGAAAGTACATTCTACAAAATAATGTTTATCAAACAGTCCGTTGTCATTCGCAACCAACAATACGTCGTGGAGCTTCAACAATTGAAGACTTGGTTCAGTTCAATTATTTGTCGAGTTACTCGTACATCTACAATGTGTTCTCGACGAAATAATTGAACGAGCGGTAACAATGTGCATCATTGTGAACCTGCCCCCCCCTCCCCTCCCCCCGCCGGGCCCGGCTCTCGAGTGCGTGCGGAGTCGGACCTCTTGTCGATGGGGCAGGACAAGTGTTGCCCCACACAGTTGCTGCTTCTATTGTGGCTGAATCGTTTTGTTTGTTTCATTAATGGAAAACTTCACTTTCAGGTCTTCTATAATGAAAAGTTTGGCATTTTTAAGAAAGTTCGTATTTATCAGAAACTTTAATGAAGTGGCTTTTTCGGCAAAGGAGAATATTTAACACAGACGACAATGTCAACTTCAGAATTAACAGAAATTGAAGCAGTGGGATCATGCTAGGCTAGAATGATCTTATAAGTGATCTTTACGACAAAAAAGGAGATTTTTTAACCAGTGTCAAAGTTAATATAACGATGGACAGTAAAATTATCAGCCGGGATAATAGTACAGTGTTACATGCAGACAATGTCTAGAACCCACACTCAACGTGATTTATTTGATCGGAGTTTCATCCTTCATTGTAGTTGTCTGACTTTGTATCGACAGATTACCAACGGGTCAAGTACAACAAATACTGCTGCACAGCGATCTAACGGGGAGCGGCAACAAAATAATCGACTTCGTTAACAATGTACTGAAGCCCAGTTGTGTTGTGTGCAGCATCCGGTTTGTGCTGACGGTACGGAGTTCTCGAAACAAACTGCTTCCCGCGGAACACTTGGAGAGAATGGACGACTGGACGTCTGTCGGTCGGGAGGCGAGAGGATTGTTACTTCATCGGTTTAGGTGATGTGAATTTGTTGAAATGTTGTAAAAGAAGGCAGTTCTTCATAAGCTTGAGGAAATTATAGTCAGTTTTGTTGATTCTCATTATTTCTTGCTTAGACTATTGGAAGCGGAGAAGAGTCACAAAAGCGCAAGTCATCCTAATCTTAACTAATATTATAAATGCGAAAGTCAGTTTGTTTGTTACCATTTCACGCCTTATCCAGTGGACCATAGCCAGAAACGTACATAGGGTACCTTTCATCCCAAAAAAAGTTCTGTTCCCGAGGAAAACCAGAATACCGTTGTTATGATAATAGATAGTGCCACGAGTCTTTCGAGTCATGGTGAATTTTATTAATACAAGCACAATACAATCCGAATTGATTGGGTGAATTCTAAATTAACGTGAGCGAAGCCGTGGGCAGCAGCTAGTACTCGATAAAAATGTATGCAAGAATTATGTTTTTTAACTGTCAATTCAACGGCGACAGGCGCTAGAATCGTGTGCTGAATTCATGGTTACAGTTACATAAACTCACGCCTGTTCCAGTAGATAGAAACTACAGCACGACACCTGCTGCAGTCCTTATTCCTTTTGCTTCATGTGGCTATCAAGTTCTTAGCTTTTCAACGTGGAAACCGTTAGACTGGCATTAATGACCCGTCCAGTGTCATCTTTGAGTCTAAAATAAACTAAAATTGTTTAAATGATGTTTGCCGGTCTGTCAGGCTAGACCACGATAGGCTATTTTAACACAGATAAAAGCATTACAGAAGTTCTATTTAGTAATGGCTCATCTAAGGAACGATGGACAGTGTCTCGAAATAAATGTCTTCCAAAGGATAGTCTGATGCAAAGTGTTTCTTTTCTGACTGACCATCGATATACACCATCATCTGCCTAGCCTTTCCCAATGGTCGTCCCCCAGTCTTACCGGATGCAGCTACAGCATTTTACATGTGGCGACTAGTGACTACCTATCCGATCTCCATAACCCAGTTACTGGATTGGTTACTGGACTGATTGATTGGCTAGGCTGGTTGCGTGTTTGCCGACAGTCAGGAGTTCGGAACCAACAGTTTAACGTGCTTTCCGAGGTACGGAGGGTCTGTATATATAATGGATGGGCATCCATCCACGGATACACCTCAGCAAGCGTAGCTTTAACCTTCGATCGACCCTTGCGGGTGTAATTATTCAGCCACGAGAGCCCCAAGTCAAACTCCGACGGTGAAATGTAATTCACACAGTTGAAAATTCGATTCAATATTTTTACTGCTCCTTAGTGAGTCTACTCTCCTTTCTTTCTGTGTGCCAGTACTCGTGAACAATATTGTAAATTGTAAGGGCGAGTCCACAAGCACGAGTTTGCGGCGCCACTCGACGACTCGTGTCCTCCCCGCTCGCGGATCGCACTCAATGGAAATTGGAAAATTTTTACTTTGTGATTGTATTGTAAAGTAGATAGAATTGTCAATGTACTTAAAAAAATACCGAAGGTTAAATTCTCCTTTGATGTCGAAAATACAATGCTGTTACTCTTCTCTTGAGTTTCAGAAGAACCGACAAAGCATTCTTATCAAGAAGATTCATTATTTTATATTTTGAGTTAATGCTGATAAGGCGAGGATGATTAAAATAAGTTAACAGAGATGATAACGAGCTTGTTAAAAAAAAAACAAGTTTTTCCCCAAAACCGATTAATGGAATCCATTACTAGTCCATGTTAAAACGACAGATCCTTTTATGTTCTAATTCCTTACGTTCCACGAGGAACTACTTATCTATCAAATTGTCACTGTCTTATTGTGCGATCAAGGACACCAATACCAACACAATCACCTTCAACCTTCACAAACTAGAGCACCTAACTACCTAACCAATTCTTTTGTGATTCCTTTAGTAGCCTTCCTTTTATCCTTTACCAAATTGGAAATAAACAAACCGTATTGTTACACACAATAGTTTGTTACATTACTTACATAGTAGAAACAAATCGACTCCGTAATAAAGGTCCGGCCGGAGTAACGAAATGTTTGATTGGCATCGAACAAGTACGAGTGAGTGTATCGAGCACTCCGTTCGCCACGCGCTCGCCGCCGCCCGCGCCGCCGCCTGCGCTGCCCGTGTGTACTAACTACACTTGGTAGAGAACTGTACAAATATTTAGTGCGTAGTTTGCACTAAACCAGAAAGTTGTAAGTGTTCATTTGACTAGACTAGTTAAACGTACTGCTTAAAATTTGAACAAACTAAATATTCATTTTGTTCATCCACAATGCGAAAATCATTTCCGAAACTTTGGTCATCCGATACAATAACCGCGAAATACTCGTACAACAGACAAAGCTTTACAAATACAGTTCGGTTCCACAATCACTTGTAACACAATACTGAGATCGCGAGGAAGCATCTTTATTTTAATAAAATTAGCAAAGTTTTGATAACCTTATCGAGTTTCTGGATAAGCCCCACTGCTGTTTGTGGTACTTAAATACAAAAGTTAAGGAATCCGTAATGTTCTTCTATAATTCAAACTTAATTTAGTAAAGAAACTCTGTGCGCCGCCGTTATCAGGAAAAAACGGCAAGTGGCAGCCTCGTTTTCTGAATGTGGGAAGGTAATGAAAATGTGCTCTAGAACAAAGGAAAACGTTTTATCTACTTTATTAATTGTCATGATCACTGACTTTAGTTCGAATCCTTCATAGAGCTTATCCATACTAATCCATACTATAATATTATAAATGCGAAAGTAACTCTACCTGTCTGTCTGTTTGCTACGTTTTCACGACTAAACGGCTATATATTATCGCGCTAATAACTTAGGGGGATGAGCAATATTGCATTACATGGATATTACAGTCCATTTCATCAATTATTTGAAAACTGACAACTGTCAATCTACATGATGACATGATTAGAATAGAACAGCTATTTTAGACCAATTGTCACCGACGTAAGTGGCCTGGCAGGTCAGCGGTCGCCCTTTGAAATAGTGTTTGCAAGTTCGTTATTTAGATTTTTTGAATGCTATAAGATTTCCAAACTTAATAACCATGATTCGCGAGTTCGATCCCCAGCCCGTTTTCACTTTTTGTAACTAAGTTTGTTTTTTTTAAAGCTGTAAGATTTCTAAAAATTGAATTAGTTATCAATTGCACACACATTGCATTTCACATTGGTACTTTTCGTTTTTTTTAACCATTCAAAGGACAGTTTGGTAATCATTCATTTTAAACTAAATTAACTAACGAGACACATGGCTGTGATACCTTCCAAACAAAAGTAGTCTAAGCTGTGGCGGACAAAAAAAAGTTGTAAGGTTAGGCTTAGGTTAGGTTAGGTTACGTTTGTATCAATAATGTTCAGTAAGTAGACCTATTCGACTTGAAATAAATAGAGGACCTTGGAATAGAATTTAAAGAGCTTCGGCACAGAGACACATGGCTGTGATATCTTCCAAACAAAAGTAGTCTAAGCTGCGGCGGATAAAAAAAAATTGTAAGGTTAGGCTTAGGTTAGGTTACGTTTGTTTCATTAATGTTCAGTAAGTAGACCTATTTGATTTGAAATAAATAGAGAACCCTGGGACAGAATTTGATGCGCTTTGGCACAGAGACACATGGCTGTAATACATTCCAAACAAATGTAGTCTAAGCTATGGCGGATAAAAAAGTTGTTAGGTTAGGTTAGGCTTAGGTTAGGTTTGTTTCAATAATGTTCAGTAAGTAGACCTATTTGGCTTGAAATAAATAGAGAACCCTGGAACAGAATTCGATGCGCTTTGGCACAGAGACACATGGCTGTGATACCTTTCAAACAAAAGTAGTCTTAGCTGTGGTGGACAAAAAAATAAGTTGTTAGGTTAGGTTACGTTAAGCTTAGGTTAGGCTAGGTTTGTTTCTAAAACGTTGAATTTCCTCCTCACCAAAAAACGAAACTAATTTTAAGCAAATTACGAACCCAACGCATACGAAGTCGCGGGTAACAGCTAGTAATTAATAAGCTCTCTTTTTATCGAAATCGCTCAATACTGTTATAAGGCCACCCCATTGTCTCATCTGATGTCAAATAATTATATGTCGGAACGGGTCATTGGTATGGACTTAAAATGAATCGCAGTACGCCTGTGGTGACGTCACACGACCTAGTGACCTACACCACAGCGTGCTTCTACAGAGCCTTGACGTTTTCAGTTTGGGGCGAGAACGACAGTCAGTGTCTGATCGCGGCCGAATGGAGACCTCTTGGAACTGTACCCAATTCATTATGTTCCGTTATATTGTGTTAAGCTGTAATCTCAAGTACTTTGTTAGTATTTAAATAGTGTATCGCACCGAGTGTGTTTCCATAGCACGAAACCCATCGTCTGCCCACATAACTTTCATTCAGTAGCTGTTTATTATTCTTTATTTATTGGCAGATACATCAACAGTTATATAATCAATACCAAAATAAGATAAATTCCCCTTCACTGTATTCATTCATCACTCGGCAATAACACAATCATTTTTATACAAAATAACCATAAAAATATACAATTACTTAGAATATAGAATAAAGTGGTCGTTACCATGGAATCAATCGATTGTTAAGGTCACGATGGTTAACATTATGGGTGTCATGTGAGTTTTGTTTGATCGGTAATTTTTATGTACAGAATTTTTGATATGACATGATGTTGGAAATAGGTAGCTATTGAAGATAATACCTTGGACGTGAAGGTTCGTAAATTGTTGACAGGTATTTCGAATGCATCACCTACGTTCTTCGGTTATGAGACTGTTTATCCCGCGGAAGTGTGGGGGTCGAGGCTCTTAGAACGCTAAGACTTTCACAATTGCGAGATATGCAGTCTCAGGGAATATTTCCTAGAAACCGACGTGGGGATGCATCGAGACGTGGTCGCGGTGGACAAGGGCCTCACCCCGCTCTCCTTGGCTAAAGAGAACTTACGCAAACCTGTACTACTACTACTATTACAATATTGTAGCTAATAACCCTGATATAGTAGTCTTGGTTCGATCAGAGCGGCGCGCAATGATTGTTAACACAACGGTTACGCATGACGAGAACCTCGTGAAAGCTGAGAAAGATAAGCAAATCAAGTACCTTGACTGGCTCGTGAGGTTGTCGACATGTGGACTCAGCGATCATTGCGCCCATAGTCGTATTAGCTCATGGCTTAATTGCAAAGAGCCTCAACCAACACTTGAGGCGGCTCACGTTAGACAGCTGGATTAAGGGGCTTGATTCTGAAAGCGGTACTCCTGAACATGGCCCGTAATATTAGGAGGTTCCTCTCTCTGGAGCCCTGATTGCCGGTAGCTTGGACCCTGTTTCCGATACGACGGGCTACAATTTTTTATATTTTTAAATGTTTTTTATATTTTTTTACAATTAATATCTAAAAATGTAATGAGTTAGTGAAAAGATGAATAAAGGAAATAATAATATCGTTAATTCTCTGATGGTCTGAATTTAATTCGTTGCAGCGTCACTGAACATATCCGTCGACGGCAATTAATCGCGCCTCGATTAACTCGGACACTCACGAACGCCGACGATCCCGTCTGAATGATTTAAGCCCACTTTTAATCAGAAATACTTCAATCAGTATTACATCATAATTACATAATTTCGTAGTCCATTGTTTTCGTTGCGTCCGTACTCCGTACGTATGAACATAATATAAAATTATGGCAGAGGGTTAATTCGAATACTTTTTTTTTTAAGTTTTTGGTAAACATCTAGTCCAATTCTCGTATCATACGAAATTGTTTAAAAAAATCCCCGGATTATTCATGTGTCGGATCAGGCCGTTAATACGGACATGGAATGAATGAACGACGTCACGCAAACTACTGACAAGTCTACCAACACCACAGCGTGCTTCTACAGAGCCCTGATGTTCACAGCTTGACACTGGAACGACATTCAGCGTCTGATCGCAGCGGAGTTGAGACGTCCTGGAACTGTACCCGATTGATTGTGCCTCGTGTTATTGTGTTAAAGTGTAATTTCAAGTAATTTGCTAGTTTGCTATAAACAGTGTATCGCACCCTATGTGTTTTCATTGCACGAAACCTATCGTCTGCCCACATGATGTACTCGGCCCAACGAAATAAATCTTGACATAATATGAATAATATTTTTTTTGTTATCAGTTTTTGTAAAAGTTGTTGGTTTGTGAGTTTTGTGCTAGCTTTAAGAAGCATGTTGATAACAAATTCGGGGCTTTGCAGATTTTGAGCAGGTCAAGATAATAATACAAAATACCACAAATACAAGTTTCCTGCAACACTGCATGACGAAGACGTAGCCTAGTGCAGCACAGCACCATTCAAGGTATAAAAATGCCACCGATGCAGCGGTGCGGCGGTGGCTGTTGTGCGTGAATGTGTAGCATTTCTCTAATTGTGTTCTAATATAATTTATATGTATAGGTACGTATCTTTTCTTTGCAATATGTCGAGTGGCGCTTATTAAAATAATGATTAGGTATATATATAATCTGGTTTTATTTGTGTGAGACTGGTTCTTCTTGGTAGTTTGATTAGGTAATTATACAATTAGCTTTCCGCTTAAAGTGTACGTTTACAGAAATGTTGTTTGAAACGGTTTTCGGTGCAAGATATTAAAAAAGAAATGTAATTTGGTCAACCGGTCAGGGCTTATTCATATTGTAGTGTTTGTAGTTAAGTACTAACTACTTTCAATGATTGTGTTCTTGTACGAAAACGCATTATGCAGCAATTATAAATACTCAAGATATTCTTAATACAAGGAGAATTTACTCGACAGAACAAATTAATGAAGAGTTTTCTTCTCTGAAACAAGATATTAATGTCAGAATGATTAATATTGCTCTGTTAACATTAATACGCTTCAACTGAAACTTAATTAAAAACAACGGAATATATATCGGATCTTGCAACCATTTTAATATTTCCGTAGATGTGGAGGGAAGGTTTTAAGTTAAAATAGAATATTGAATTAAACTGCTACTGTATCCACTATATTATATAAATACTACGGTATTCAGCTACATCCGGTTAGACTGGAAACCGACCCCAACATAGTTGAGGACCCACTGTATTACAGAACTTCATTCACTCTTATTACTATCATTTATAATAACTATAAAGCCCTCTCTGCGCAACATACTCGCGCATCTCATAGTGATACCCGCTCCTCAGCGCCAAGTACACATAGGCCTCTCCCATTGCACCAATCGTCACAGATCTGCTATGACAATATTAGAATTAACTAATTGTAAGTAAACATTTAAAATTCATCAAGCTATTAAGTAGGTAGCAGAAGTATAAGCAGAGATGTCACGTTTAAATGGTTAATGATGTTTATTCTGCAAATAGGTTTTTAAAAACACTTTTACACGTCATTTTTTAAAAACTCGATGGGGCCGGTGTTTCGTACCTGGCTACTCTGAAAAAAAAAACAGCCGAAACAAACTCAGAGGTTTAAAATCCAGAGGCTCAGTTTCTATTAAAATCCAGACATAATCTTGATTAACTCACATAAGGACTATGCAGATTAGTGTCTGAGATGGTCTTTTGGAGAAAAAACCATACGAGTGGACCTGTCCAGTCAGTGCAAGCAATAGTCAGTTATTATGTAGCTCGACTTATAACTCAAGGAGCTCAACTCATTACAAGCCTATGTTAGAGAATGTGTATTTCTGTTGCCGCTTTATCAACAAATAATCAAAATAAATTAAAAAAAGATGGCACGGAACCCTTTATGCGTCTTTATAGTCTGACCCACACTTGGCCGGTTTTTTTCTGTATCTGCTGCTATTGTGAGGAAATCATTAAAAATGGACCAGCTCATCTCACACACAGGAGTGAGTATTTCATAAAACAACCGACAGCTCATTCGCTCGCCGTGTGATCGAGCGCGATTAGCTGCGATTATGTGGTGGAGCGGACGCAGCTCGCGGCGGCCTCGATCGCATGCGATGCGGCCGAGCAAGTTCGCGCGGTATCGCACCTCATTCATTACGGGGTATTGCAGAAGGACAACTTACGTACATATGACGGGTAATAGAACCTTCGTAAGATACATATCTAAAGGGTTACGCAGCCGTGTTCCTTAAATGCATGGTCATTTTTACAGCAATCATTTAGTCCAATAAAATGGCCGCTCACCGTGTGGTTAAGTGTACCCGAAACAAACATAATTATTCCAAGTAAAAATGCATAATCCATAATACAGGGTGTAAACAGACTCTTCACGAAGCCGTCAACCAAGCATTCTGTACATCAAACTAAGTAACTTTACGCAAAAATTAGTGCTGGGAAACGACTTTTTTTTTTGGGTTGTAAAATCACGTTTTACAATGTAACGCACTCAAAACATTGTGCTGATGGATGGATTGAATAGTAAGGAGGTCCTGGAGGTGTTTGAAGTAAAAATCTTACATTAAAAACATGTATTTAAAAAAACAAAAACTTGTGAAAACGTTGTAACTTTGACCCCCAATATCTCCGTAACTAGAAGGTTCCCAGGTATGGTCTAGAACAAAAAAATTATTGCAATAATGGGGAAAATGAGTGCCTTTCGGCCTCGTTAAGAGTCTGTTTACACCCTTTATACGTAGGTATATTTATTCCGTCTGACGTACAACATAGTCCAAACACATTTATAAACCCTAATTCAAACTAATTTATCTATGTCTATGATTAATGTATAGAGCTGTAAGTTCAATATTTAAAATACGAGCGGGGTACCCATAACTTGCGATAAGGAGCATAGTCTACAAAGCGCTAATACGTCTCAGTTTCACTTTCTTCTTGGCAAAGAAACATAATATCTGTAAGTTTGTTCCTTATAATAGCACTCTCAAGTGGGTCTTCTACCCCTGGCTCCATGTTGAGACCGTCCCCTGCCCTCCCCCCGCACCGCACCCCGTTTGCTCGCGTATCCGCTTCCTGCCGCGGAGTAGTTTTTAACACACTTCCGTAGCAATACGAAACCTATTTACTGTTAATGTACGTGTTTTCATTCCAAGTGGGGTACCGGGTTATTATGTTATCGCAGGGGTGGGCAGCGAACGCTACATTCCATAAGTTTTGAACAATTCAAAATATTTCGTAGCTTTTGGTTCATGTTTTAATGATTGTCGTAGTATTCATAACGAGGCATATGGGCCTCTTATGGGCCGTTCTTCTTTATTTATAAAAACTTTTTACTCTATAAAAGCTAGAAAAGAAAAATCTTTCATAAAACACAGCTTTGTTTATGCGTGAAGTAAAGTCATTTTTATTTTTTGCGGCGGGAATTTTACTTTTATTCTCTGTCGTTTGGTTGCATCAACTACTAGTAATTTATTTATATATTTAGAGCTTGCTAACAATCTTTCTGTCCACATTCATATGTCGTTAATCGTTATAGCCTAGTTGGTCACACAGTTATTCGGTTCAAAAATGTCCCCGTCACAGAATGGGCTATCTTTCAGTAAACATAGCCGTCGGAGCTGTAACGAACGTTGGCTCTATAACTCTTGGAATGCATTCCGAGCTGAATGATTTAGATGTTGCTCCATTTAGTTTTTGTTTGGTATTTCCGCTATGGGGACACGCGTGTATTATAGTTCGGTCGAGACATAGTAGTCATACTAGTCATACTCCGGACGTAAACAATTTGAAGACCTAAAATGTAAAATTTTGAAGGAGATCAAGAAGTAAATTTGGTGTTGTTTCACAAGCGATGGAGCTGATCGTGTCCTCAGTGTCCCGTTACATGCTTAATACAAGCAACAGATGAACCAACAGATGATGGCCACTACTGAAGACGATAAACTCGAAGTAAAATTGACACGTACCAAAGAACTGGGTGGATTGTGTGAAAGATGATATGGCTAGAAAGAGAATTGAGAAATGCCTATTAAAGAAGAAGACATGCCGCGCCTACCCTAAGTTACCCTAAGGTACCCTGGGAAAGGGGCAGAAGACCGATGAAGATCGACACAAAGAAGAAGGAGATTAGAAAGTACTTTAATCAATGACGTTATTGTCTTTAATAGCCAAAAGTCGTAGACAAAGTTTGCTAACAGTATTATTTCTGAAACTTTTACAGTCACAAGGAGATCAATGAATATGCCATCAAACGAAATATGTTGGGATCTTACCGTCCAACTGCACTATCTATTGAACTGTAAGTGAACCGGCCACATATCACCGGGTCCCGATCCCAATGTGACCCGCCTCGGTGCTCATTCTTCTTGCGAGCCACAATTTAGCATCGTTTAGTACTTAATTGCTTAGGAGTTTTTAAGCTGAATAGAACTAGTGTTATGACTTAACTATGCTTAACGTTACAAAGCCCGCATATTGGCTGAGTGCTCATATCATACTACAGGTACAAGACAGATACAGAATCATGTCTAGTCTAAGCCAAAACACGTGCTAAGTGATGTTTATAGACCACAACCTGTCCTCCTAACAATCTTTATAAAAGTTTCATCCCACTATCACATTGTCCCGCGGTCCGACATCCAATGAGCCCGCGACAGCGTCACACACACGTCAGCGCCATGACGTCACAGCAATCCGAGCGTCGGTCGTCTACATCATAATCGGAACTATTTAATGGACAATTTACTGAGCCAGCGAGCTAGCAGTTAGCCAGTAGATTAAACTTGCAACCAAAGCTTGCAACTATTAGCAGAATAAAACTTTGTTTCAAGGGGTGTGCTGTTAAACTTTGCTCGTATTATTTTATTATGATGTTGTTGGGCTAAATGGAACGTTACGTTAAGGTAAATAATAGTTAAACAAAGTATGTAGTTGCATAAGCAGTATACAATACAATGCTACTAGTGTCATGACCGCAATAATATCATCCGAGTCTCTCGGCATCAGCCTAGCTCTTCGTCAACTATGTGGGGTCGGTGTTCAGTCTAAGCGGATGCTGCAGACCGTTTTTCTAGATGGAGATACTGATATTAGACCTCCTTACTCACTATTGGGTAACACAAGCTAGTCATTTTGATCGCTATAAATGGTCTCGCGAATTGATCGTAAAACAAGGCCAGTTATCAAAATCAATTGTTCATTATTTCTACATCAACTCTTTTATAAGTAACCCATTCCAGGTCCTCACAGGTACCCGGATACCTCGGTGTATTGCGACCATACCCGAACACACCCTACCGTCGCCCCGAGCCACCCCGGGCCAGGTGTTGCGACTGACGGGTAACTGCACACGCTTTACATGACAATAGCAACCGTCTCACGGATAATTACCGGATAACCGGTTTGACGGAACTACCAGACATTTGTCAAATGATTTAAAAGATAATTTACATTGTTCTTAGAAACATAGAACCAGTTAACTTTAGAAATCGATACAAATCTCTTCAATGGGATTTGTTTATGAAGTGCTAAGACTTCTTTTGTCTTAAAATACTTGTGCTTGAAACGTCAAGAATCTCTTTCACTATAAACAAAGGATTATTTTATCGTTACTATAACATAATATCTCTGTACTGTAATCAAATCCAAGTAATTTGGTAGTTCTGAGGGATCAGCTCCCAATAAACTGTTTTATCGGATAATCGTATAATCTGTATTAATAATAATCCCTTAACAACGTTGGGGCAATAACCGGATTAAAGCACTTCGATCACGAGAGGCTTTGAGGTAAATACACGTAAATAATCAGATATATAGTATTACGTTACCTTACTACCTAAAGACGTACACACGTACAGACGAACAGGCGTACACACCTACAGGGCGGTATGGGGTTTATCCCATCAGGAATTCTCAGCAGCTGTCCGAACTATGAAGTTATTGCACTCAACCTGTGTACAACTGAAGGTTGATTTCTGTCAAAATCCGAAACTGACAAATTGCTATCGCCACAACCTTCGGCTGAAGTCCGATGTCTAATAACACTAAGAAATTCAGTTCAAGATTGTCTAAAAGTGAATAACATAATGATTTGGTGTACTTGGTAAACCCCTGTCTAACTTTTCGGGAAAAACAAGCATGGTGTTATATTCTTATGTTAGTACAGGGATATTATATTAAGAATATGAACATTATTCAACAGCTTTAGAATATCTATATGCAACAGTTTTAAATAAGTCTTTATTTTGTTTTAGTCAAGGTCCGCGTATTTTCCAATCTTTTTTATAATTTTCTTCGTCTATTTCACGGCTGTTGAACTAGTAAACAACACAACCAATGATCGAACATGACGCACTAAATTAACTAGTTTACGTTTCGTTCTCTATACAAACCAAACTATCGAGTCCGCTTTGTTCGGCGCTCCTATTTAAATCCATTTCCATGTAAATTAATATTGTGTTCCAATCCATTTGTATGGGAGTATTAATGTGCTAGCTCTACGGGTGAAAGCACTAACTCAATGGATCGTAACGTGTTGGAAAAATATTAATTTGGATACGTTGTATTCACAGCTTTTCGAAGGTGCTAATATTAATTTTGATGTGAAGCTTTTATTGACATACTAGCTTTTGCCAGCGGCTGCACTTGCGTGGAGAAAACATTATTTTGAAATGATCCCAGGAAAACGATTTATTGAGACAAAAGGTCATAATATGTTACAACCTAGGCCGTGGTCTACCTGTGTACCAAATTTAAATTAAAATTCGTTCAGCCGTTAAGCTGTGTAAAGGTTATACAGCGTGTACTTATTAGAAAGTTGTGGTTATATTTAAGGGAGTGGTACCATCAAACTGAACAACTTTCCCCGTCGGACCAACATCGTAATCGCGAAAAAGTTATCAGCTGTCTCATACAATGGGATTGAGAGTTTAGCATGGGACAGATGATAATTTGTGGTTCAGTTTGATGATAGGTGCCGTACCCTTAAAATAAATATGACCACACATGGACCACACCTTTCCGATACACATTGTAATCAAGTAATCAATCATACACGTTCATTTCTTCTGTGTGAATAGAATCAATTTTAGCCCATACTTTAGTATATTTATTGAAGGATGAGTTTCTTATTCTAACATATTTCCGACTGTTCCGGAGTCCGTATTCAACAGCCGACCGTAACATGCTGTTGATGGATGATAACTACGCTACTGCATTTCTCTTTTTATTTCCCAGTTCCCTTTCACTAACAACTGTTGAAAGAAAAGTAGTCTTTTGAGAACCATAAACTAGACCTAATGTGTCACATATTACGGTCGTAAATCTATTTATTTTTAGGCATGTTCTTGACATAGGTAGGTACAACTAATCTCATAAACATTTCTCGTCGGCTTAGCCCCGACTTGATTGACATAATATCTCCAACAGAATCAGTTCATTGCACAGAACCACAACTATGTCTAACTAAGTACAACCACGCCTTCCACGTTATGACACGATGATTTAAAAATAGTTTCAAACAAACAAGGGCTTGTACACTTTATTATTAAGAGTCTTTGTAATGAACTTTGGACTCTATAGTGCTGTAAGACAAAGTAGAATATCCCTTGTGGGTTGTTTTTGGAAACGGTAGCAATTTAACAGTGATATCACGCACATTGAATAGTGCCTTAACAGCAGTTTAATGAACAATCTTCCTCGTGTTCTACAGTCTCGTTCTTGTTTCTTCAGGGAGCTGCAAATTTCATTACAGGCTCATAATATTCTGTTCTGAGAATTTCAAAACTGGCTCGCCCTCGCTCTAAGTAAGATCTTCATCAGATGATGTTGTTTGCACTGCGTTGTTTGTTTCAGCGTTATTATTAACAATTCCGTGCTCCACTGAGTACACTAATATCTCTTTAGCATTGTAATATGTTGGCAGTTCAAGGTCTGTTTATTTTAGTATCCTAATCTTCGTAATAAGTTTCTATTATCGTACTTATGTTTGTTCATTTTCATTGAGTAAATATTTCATCGCTCATTGTTATATTGTTACTTTATTCGTCATACATTTCTTGTTATTTATTTAAAGTAATTGAAAATTTTCAACGTGTGTCATTTTGTCGTAGTAGTACCTACCTACACTATTTTATATATATCTTCTACTATACACTCTATATGTCGTAATATATGAATGATTTATAACACTTTTCTAGGAATACCATACTTGTTATCGTTTGATCGTACTAGAACAAAATTACGTTTCATTAATCATTTTAATTACTTTTCTTGATTTAAACACGGCTGATTTTATTAAATAGCAATCCTCGCAACTCCATAAGAGATTCACCATTCTCATAATGTTATTCTTCAATTTCCTCCATAATTGAATAGGCATGGAAGTTAATTGTGTACAGTCCGTACATATGTTCACAGACGCATCCAGTCAATTTAACAATTTCAGTTACCTATCGCACGCAGGATCCCCTTTTCCATAAAATTAAGTTCATTGAACTGCAATAATTCGTCCTGCCCGACATCCACGAAACCGTTAGTTCAACACTTTAACTATATTGATTATTGAAATAGTTTTCGTAGCATTAAGCAGTTTTATAATCTCATTGTAAAGTTATTAAGTACGTCATCAGCAGTCGGTGCGGTGGCAACCTATTGTTTTATTGCAAAGTTAATAGGAGAATTACTCTGATAGATTTGCGAAGATCATCAAATCAGTCATTAAGTTAACTGGCAGGATCCCACTTGTCTAGATTAGACGATCGCGTTATATTTATAGTTTTCGAGTAAATCCGCTTGAACTTGATCATTAAAGTGAGTAGATAATAGTTTCGAGCTCCACCTGCTGTCGCAGTCACTCGGAGACGGTAATCAGTCATTCACATAGTTACTCAGAGCTGGCGCTGCTGACGTCATACATCGTGCTTTGGGAACGAAAGTTTCGTTTGTTTACCACGTTATGTTGTACTCTTGCAGGCAGGTTGTTTCCCATATCGATTTGATTAATCGTATATTGGAAACATAAGTTCGTTACCTTGATCAACCTTTAGGCACCTGTGACCTGTCCCTCTGCCGGCTGGCGAGGAAACGAATAGTGTTCGACTGTACTCTCGCTCAAGAAACGTACAAAACAAATGATTGTAGGTCATATTGTAGGTAGTACCTACCTATTAAGAATATTATAGATAATGTGCATACATTATACATGAATAAATAAATTAGTAGTTGATAGCTGGCTGCGAGGAGCTCGTGACTAAATAATAACAGCTGCTCGGGTCGATCTTTAGGTTAAGCCATGCTTGCCTAGGTTGGTCTATGGATGATTGACCACCCATTACAAACCGAGTTTCCTCGATGCCTCTAAAAGCACGTTAAGCCGTTGGTCACGGCTGTCATTTGAAGATCTCTCCCAGTCGTTAGGTAGTCAGTGGCCTGAAAAAGTCTGACAACCAGTCTTACCGTATACGTTACCGTAGGGGTATCGTATTACCCAGTACTAACTGGGTTGTGGAGGTTAGATAAGCAGTCGCTCCATGTAAAATACTGGTATTCAGCTGCATCCGGTTAGACTGGAAGCCGACCGAAAAGGCTAGGCAGATAATGATCTGTGACTGCTCACAGCACCGCGGCACCGTGCACCACCACGCACTCCGCACGTCGGCGAGAGCTCTGTCAAATAAACAACTAATTTTTAGTTGCTAGCTCTGCTCACTTTTTGCTAATCGCCGGCGGTGAGGCAGGTTCATCAACGTAATTTCTTTGAATAAGTACAAAAATCATTCAAATCACATTTCATTCCTGTATCACGTTTTTCATAAGCCTCCATCTACGTCGGAATATCAAGAACATCAAGATCAAGATCCTATAGTTGGTTCCACAAATCCGCCACATTACAACTGAATCAAGTAAAACCTTCCCTCTCGGTCTACGTTACGTCGGGGCGTCTCAACGAGTCTGATTGAATTACGTCATGATTCGCTAATATTGCACTGATTGATCGCCGATAATTAATGGCGGCTCGTCGGAGAACCGGCCCGGGTTGGAGCCGTGGGGAGTATTAGCGCTGTAGGGCTACTACTAAGTTCAACATGGTCATAGTAGCTGAAACACTAGGTGGCTAGGACCTAGAAGGATTACAGAGGTGACATTAATTAGGCACTGTTATGTATTTAGAATAGAACATTTTTTCCCCCAAATATTTAATATTGAAGTTGGTGAGGAGAAAGAGTATTTCTTAACTCATTCAGGTCAATAGTCAACAATCAGTCTAATAATTATATTTGATGCTGTTGAGACAAATCAAATACGCTTTATAGTATACTTTGAAGCTCAATAACATATTATAATCTACAAATTGTCCACATTTGGAATCTAGCAAATGGCTATAAAACACGGTTGGTGGGCACTTTGTCCCCGGTAACTCGTGCGGTCGTGCCAATACCGTACGAAATGGTAATACATACCGTATTTGGTCCCATTACACCGTTTGAAAGTGTTCTGGTCCCAGACTGTCCCAGACCGCGACCCTTCTAGTTCGTGTATTATTTTTCTATTAAACTTAGTGTTTGTGGAACATTGGCACGTAGGCCGCCACAGTTGGCCTATTGTTCCCAACTGCTCCATAGCTGCGGGACGCTCCGAATTCCAACAGATTTAGAAACGAAATGAAAACTTGTAACAGCTGCTTATCTTGCCGTTCAATTCCGAAGAGGGTTTTAACATTGAGAGGATATAGACAGAAGGTCTACATGTAAGGAGGTCTGCAAAGCCTCTTCAATCATTATGTTGCTGCCCTTGTCCCATATTACTTGGGGTCGGCGCAACACGTTTTTTTCTTCCACTTTCGATTTCAGCCGATATCATTCTACCCTCAATGTTAGGAAACAAAACTTTGGATTATCATTTCCAAACCTCTCCCAATCTCCATTACACAAGTACGTTTACGTCCATCATCAGTTAATAGTTACCATTAGTATACGTCATGTTAATGCCTTATTATAAGATTAAAGGACTGGAATTTCTGCTTACTCCCACCTGCCACTCTTAAATTCGGGTCGGAATGGTTCTCAAAAACTTGTTACTATTTAGGACACTATCTCAATCTTTAAACCAAAAACGTGTTTGGTTGGAGGCTGAAAAGATCTCTTTATAGCCACTCGGGTTTTGCTTAGACGATGGAGAGTGTTCGCTTGAGCGATAGACACATCGGGAAGGGTTTTATGTCTCGTCCCAAACGATTTGGAAGTGCAAAATTTTCTACAAGTTCCTTGAAATCTCTTTGATGTATCTGTTTCGAAACTAAATATTTCTCGACCAAGGATAGTTTTGAACTTTGTGTTAGATTTTAAATATTTCAAAGGTGTTTAGCTAACCCGATAAAATGAAATGGCATAACAATGGTTGGCAAAACTGAAGTGCACTCCGATTTCATAGCCGGAAATAAGCTACATGATATGTTGAAAGAAATCTGCTTGAAGGTAAACTGGGAATGTCAACACCCGAGAAAAGGTTTGAATGATTGTGACAAATGGAGGGGAAATAAACATGTCGTGTTACACCTTTGTCAAAAATAAACTTAACTCACACATCTGCACCGGAGCGGTTGAGTATGTTTTGTGGAGTATGGAGAGCAGAGAGATGTTGTTAATCATTAGGAACTGCTATAAACACTACAGTCCCTATTTTAATAATGCTCGTAACCACTGCCTACTTTAGCAGTGGTCTAGCAGTAGCGGCCTGCGAGGGATGGTGTATCACGGACCTTAGAATAATTGAACGTAATGCTACTAATTCCGATAGCGCACGTTGTGGCTCACCGCACCTAATTATCGACATTCAATTAACTTTTGCGTGATCCAATCAGCTGATTCAATCACATGATTTAATTATCGTTCCCAGTCGAATCCAAGGAGGAATTCCGCCGAAGATCGAATTGAAAGTACCTGCTAAAACTTAAATTACTTTCCTTAAAGTTTGTGAGGTCGACGAAGCCGTAGACTGGTTTTTAACTAGAATATAATTAGGTATTATGGTTAGATTACGGAGCTATTTCAGACAAGTGCTATTTAACAAAGTCAGTCAGGTTACTCAGGTTTCACGAGAGTAAGGTAATGTTGCTCTTTCATTCGCGAATGAACATGAGTGTTTGAATAACTTGTGAATAGGGTATTTTGGGATGTAGCGGTCCAGTTTCTAATCCACTCGGGAGATTAAAAGAAAATCTATGTATGTCTGGGCTTCCACCCGAGATTTTTATTCGTTGCGAGTTAGGAGTGCTATAAAAATAGTCTAAAGGGCGCGGTTGTCAGCTTTCTGGGGACCTTGACCTGAAGAAACGGGGTGCTGGTAACACGGGTAAAAATAAATGTAGGAGGCTTATTATATCCAGCTTCTAATAACCATGACTTGAAAAATAATGGCGACGATTTAGTTACAACGGGACTGTGTCGATGTCACGGCAAATAGTTGTTTGTTTGTTAAATTGTGTTCTTTCTGTACTTTTTACATTTTTAATAAAACCGAGGTTTTCACTTCTGAGAACAACATTTGAGTCATCACATTATGTAATTAGCTATTAGTGGAGCTTTCGTTTGTCAAAAGTTTTATTTTTCTAATTTCAAAACGCACAGTCATATAGCAACGGAATATCTTTTCAGAAAACTCAGAAAAAAAACAAATTCTCATAATGAAAAGCTACACGTTCTACTAAAACAAAATTCTCGAAAGCAAATGTTATTAAACTAACTGTAACTCATGTGTACAGCAGGCGGGCGGTGTAATACGTGCATGTAAAGTTAGACGCTTTGACAGCGCGACGCGTGGAGTACGTGAGCATTGTCGCTGACCGCGCCGGCGCCACAGCTAGCACGGACGAGGAGATGAGAAGGGAAGCCACCAAACGGAGTCCTGACGTCGAAAATTGTGAAGGGATAACTTAGACCTGGGAACATTTAGAAAAAAACTTGAAGGAAAGAAACAAAGAAAAGAAAACGTATTTATTAAACTCACACAAGACACAAGACTAACAAATATCTAAATAATATTTGTTCTGGAGTGTGTTTGAGATTGTTTCTGTTTTCGTGGTAGGTTTGTTTTTTTCTCAGTTTCGTGAGTTTGTTTCGTAGTAGCTAGCAAGCTGGTTGTTCGTTATAAGGCTGGTTTTTGTTATGAGAATGAGTCATTATCGTTACGTGTGACTTCAGATGCCATTTCGTCTGCGTCATTTATAAAATAAACTCTTCAGAGAACTACTTGACTGATTAACGAATATTACTAGCTTATATAAAAGGTACTCGTAACTCCTAAATTTTAATTACCTCTATAGTGAAAAGGAGTAGGTAGGTAGTCTTTAGGAAAAATCTAGGACATAAAATTCTTCACATTTCAAGCAAAATAAATTCAAAGTCACTCTATCTCTCAAAACGACGTAGAATACGAATATCAGTGAAAAATTCTGAGATTCCAATACAGTGAAGAGTTGCTCCAATCACAAAAGTTAACTTGACGACGAACGACAACACCAATAAGACATTCGACCTGCTCCGAGCACAATACAAGCGTTTGATAACCACACATCGTGGAACTAGACAGAAGACCCAATCAGTATCAAGAAGGAGAGTGTACCCAAGGTTTTATTCTACCATCTGACTGCGTAATATTTTTTCCATCACCTGTATTCGTTTACCTGAGATGTAGAAGTTTACGTTGGGCTAAAATTTATTAAATGCTTTAAAAATGGGGCTAAAGTTCGATCATAGCATTGAATTCAAAAGTTCCCGCATAGGATTTCTTGCAAAATGGTTGCAATTGGTGAAAACCATAATTTCTACATTTTTAAATACCCGTGTTATTAAGTGTGGCTTTTCTGTTATTGGTTTTATTATGATTTTATAATCAATATACAAATCCTCAAGAGCAATCAAAATCGCAAGTACGTTCTCCATTACATCCCGCTATCCCGAGCGAATGACGAAGTATGACATAATGAAGACAAAGAAAACTGAGGATTAATGTGTGTCGCGCTCAGCTGTCCATTGAGATGTTTCCCGCTATTACTTAAATTGTTACACACATAGAGGCAGACATCGCGCGGAATCCGGGGCGAAACATTTCTGTGCAGAGAGAGTATTAGCTAACCAACTGAAGCAGGGCTTATTGGCCTTTGAGTTCGGTAAAAGGATTCTATTTTGAAATTCTTTAAAAGACCCTATAATATGAACAGCTGTCTTGTGTATTTGCTTTTGAGACATTAGCGTAAGAATGGAAAATAACACCATGTCCTGTAGGTTGATGCAAAACTTCAATTTGGTCATGTGGGAGACTTTCGTGACATTTACATCTTGACGCCAAGTGACTGACGCTCGTGATAATTTGTCGGCAAGACTTTTACTCTGGACGCTCTTAACGTGCACGTATTTCTACATCGTTCTCACATATATGTATAATCTCAACATGAATGATGTAACCAAGATTTTGTAACAATCTTTTAATTGAAAAGAGTGGCCATGGAGTTTCTTGCCTATTCTTCTCCATAGAGACTACGCTTTGGAATGGGCAACGTTTGAGTTTACCTTTTGAGGTACGAAACATTCTTGGTAGTATAATCGTTATCTTTTACAAAGGATATGTGAAAAATGCGCGGTAGTATCTATGTCGCCCAGAGTTTATTTAAATAAAAGATTGCATGTTTAGGCGGTACGTAACCACACCCGCGCCCGTCGCGTCACGCTCGCTTATATCTCTTAAATGCATTTTGTTGCCACAAGACGCTTGCGAAGAAGTTAAGATATTGTCTTCTACGAAATAAATACGTGAAATGAGATTTTGTGAGGGTTTCCGTAAATGGATAAATTGCATATAATTTTAGGGAGGAATGATTGTAATGTAATTCAAATGTTGGTTCGACTAGTTTTTATGGATATGGCAATTTAATACAAGTTTTTCTTTTGAAAGTCTTTGAGTAGCTTACTTAAATTGTTGCATGCTAGAATTTTATTGTAAAACATTTTCCCGATAGTGTTTGTAAGGAAGGTCTACACAAGGGCTCCGTTTCTTTTCAGGGTCACTAACGGTAATCTAAAATTTTCAGACCTACACAAAAGATTTGTCATCTTTCGCTGAAAAAACAGCGTCTATTGGTAATGTGGATATATTAAAGCCCCGCCACGATTTTGAAGATGAAAGCAAAAAATAGTCTTTATACCGTAATCGGTAATTTTATAAATTCTCTCTTAATAGAGAGAATTTATAAAATCCAATTTTAGCTCCAATTTTAGTTAACTTTAAGATTTTGATTAAAGTAGTTTCTGGGAATCGAAAAATGTTTAGATTTGTGATTGTTTTTATAAAACTAGATTCAAAGTACACAGAATCATATTCAAACATAAATTTTAGGAACTAGATTATATTATATAGGAACTATATTTATCTTTTTTCTTTACGTCTGTATCTTAAAAAAACCAACATGGTCGGGCAATTCTGTATTCCTAAAGGCTTTTCATGGATTTAAATTAGAACCTTTCCAAACATAACTGAGGACGTACAAGGGTAGCCCAAAGTTAACAATGTTTAATTATTTACAAAACCGTCACAGGTGGCACTCTCAATTACGACAGTACCTATCAAAACTCGACGTTTGCGGACACTCGTTATTCTGAGCCCACAATTATAACGATTACCAATCCGTAGTTTTACATTTAAAGCTGGCCCGACTATGACCAATTACCAATTTATCTCATACAGTTAATCTCAACCTTAACGTACGGAAATAAAGGTAGATTATTGTTTGCTAGAGGGGTCGGTAGTGGTAAGTGAAACTATTTGTTTTTGCAGGGCCGGCCACGAACAAAGGTCGCTGCTAATGAACAGCCGGCCGGCGCGCGCCGCCCGCCGCTATTTACGACGCCCTCAATGCCGGCCCCATTCACTGTTGTCTACAACCTAAGTGTTGCTTTTAAAGAGGCTGCATTCTCTTCCATTTATCAAAGCCAGTATCGAAGGGTTCATGAAAATTAGCTGAATTTAGCGCTTTTTGTATTACGAATACAATGCGGCCTTCACGCTTTGGCGTAGAATGAGTAAGTAGTAATTCTCTATTATTTTGTTTTATTCGACAGTTGCAAACTCTATTTGATCTTATTTTCATGGATGCACAATATCCATCATAGGAGTGCTGCATCGTATCAACATTTCCAGGTCTCGATCACTCAGGATATCCTTTATTTTTGCATCCGTGTTGCAACTTTTACAAAAAACAGTCAGAAAAAAAAATATAAGATTTATTAAAATCAGGTAAAAATAATGTTATTTCAATACGTTTTATTTTCTACGAATATTTCCAATTTTCTGATATAGCTTTTACATGCCATGTTAATAATGACTATTTTGGTAACAATCCACAACTACGTCAATATATAACGAGGGGTTTCAAACCTTTCGCTGGCCTTCACCTGGCTTCTAATCGGAACTAGCTAATATGAGAAGTTCGGCTAGTTCCAATTGTGGCCATAAATACTACCAGTTCTGATGCGGGTAGGGTACTCAACTACTCAATCATGTTCCATATTCATTGTAGAGGTAGAAGCAGTTTTTCTTTACCTTTGTAGTAATCATTTGTCGTCTCTCAGCGACCGTAAACTAAGAACGAGTTGATGGTTCATGCGTATGTTTTATGTTTAGAAGGTACTATTAAAGCCAATAAATATATAATTCAGCATTATTATTATTCTTTGAGCAAACCATCATTTTCTTTTTTATTACTTGTGTTGTGTTTAGTATACACGCTTTCACGTCAACGAAATTAGCGGAAGGTATTGGTGGAAAAGACAATAAAAAGCAAATAAATTCCCCTGCAGAATCATCTATCTATCTAACATATAAAATTCAAAGTCCTGACTGACTGACTGACTGATATAACAACGCACAGCCCAAACCGCTAATCCTAGAGACAACATTTGGAGGGTGTATTCTTTGTAAAGAGTAGGTATCCACTAAGAAAGGGTTTTACGAAATTCCACCCCTAAGAGGGTGAAATAGGGTTTGAATTTTCTGTAAAACTTATAATTCTTTGATTCTTTGATTGACTCGAAAATTAAAATGATGAGACACGTGTGTCACAGTTTTTTTCCAAAATCATCCCCCAACTGAGTCAAATAGGGCTTCGAAACTCACGTAGCCGGTACGGCGCATGGCGCGCAGAGTCGCGCAGGGCTTGCGGGGCGTGATTTATTTTTAATTACCGGTGAAAAATTCGCGTCGGTGTCCCTTCCACCCCTTATATCTTACATAAACTATCATGAATGCGAAACTTTAGACTGATGGCTGTTTGTTACTCAATCATGCCAGAACAGCTAAACAGATCTAAATGAAACTTGGTACAGAGATAGATTATAGTCTGGTATCCCTGAAGTTAGAACCCGTGATACTTCAGTACTCACACCCGACTGATACTTCACACGTGGTGTAGCGTACGTAGGTTTCAATTCAGAATGTTTGTAAGCAGTTTTACATACCAAACAAAAACGTAATTGGAGCTGATACTACAATTTCGTTTTAGCGTGCCTACGGATGGGAAATCATCGAATGACTTCTCCTGCTCCGGGCAGAGCGGAAGGGAGTGTCAGACTTGTACTGACTAAAACCCATCCATATTCCTTCCTTGCCCTTTGTGTTCCAGGGCCGCGGTATCTCTTTCGAACAGTCCCGCAGCCCTGGCAGGCATCGGCCCTTGAGGGCCCCTCCCTGTTTGCTGACATCTCTTTGAGGCGCGCGTGGAACACGAACGCGCCGTCTACACGGCCTGTCGTCAAAAGACGGCCAGACGGCGAGCTAGCCCATTACTCACCGTCCAGTTTTAGCGTGCCTAGCGACCGTGCGTGACCTAGGCGAGCAAAATATGAGTGACACGTATTCACACAACACACAATTTATACGGGACCACACGAAAAATCCAATTTAGATTTGCAAAACTGGATTGTGAGAAGAAGGTGTGGTTACACGGGTGACTTTATTGGACAATTATTTAGGCAATGTGAATCAAATATCATGACAGTGAAACCATTATGTTCTGCACGTTAAGGTGTAGAAAAATGTTGCGAGAGAGGACGTCCATATTGAAATTAAAGGGTGAGGTAATTAAATAAACTAACTATTAATTAAATAAAGCCCAATCCTAGGTTAAGCTTGCCTTTATGCAAAAACTGTACTAATTCAATTTTTTTCTGTATTTTTTGTGTCCAGTATTTATTAATGAACTTCTGAATTTCCCTATTTCCACTACCACTAGTAACTGTTGCAGGCCACTTTTTGTGATGTTTTCCGTGTAGCATGCAGCAATTGTGATGTATCCCGTGTAGCATGCAGCAATTGTGATGTATCCCGTGAAGCATGCAGTAATTGTGATGTATCTCGTGTAGCATGCAGCAATTGTGATGTACCCCGTGTAGCATGTAGTAATTGTGATGTATCCCGTGTAGCATGTAGTAATTGTGATGTATCCCGTGAAGCATGCAGTAATTGTGATGTATCTCGTGTAGCATGCAGCAATTGTGATGTACCCCGTGTAGCATGCAGCAATTGTGATGTACCCCGTGTAGCATGTAGTAATTGTGATGTATCCCGTAAAGCATGCAGTAATTGTGATGTATCTCGTGTAGCATGCAGCAATTGTGATGTATCCTGTGTAGTATGCAGCAATTGTGATGTACCCCGTGTAGCATGTAGTAATTGTGATGTATCCCGTGTAGCATGTAGTAATTGTGATGTATCCCGTGAAGCATGCAGCAATTGTGATGTATCCCGTGAAGCATGAAGCAATTGTGATGTATCCCGTGTAGCATGCAGCAATTGTGAAAAATCCCGTGTAGCATGCAGTAATTGTGATGTATCCCGTATAGCATGCAGCACTTGCCGCTAGAAATAACCAACTACGTCATTCTGCTTTCTGAAAAAAACTACGGTGTAACCGTGTAAGCGGATCTTAACGGTGAGTACCGTCACGCTTCTCGTTCAAATCAGTAGATCGGCAGGCAGCGTGGCAGCGTGGCAGCGTGGTGAACGAGGCCGATCCGGCCGGCCGACGGGTTAATTGAAGATGTAACGGGCCCGCGCTATGAATAATTCACGAGAGCGCGCGCTGGCGGCTCGCCAGCCGGCAGCCGCGTTTAAGGGTTGAGAGCGATCGTGGCGTGGTGGAATGTTAAGGTAATGTGGGGCAGGTTGGCGGAAATGTGCCGTAGTAGAGCGTCGGTACTGTAGTGGAGTGAATGCTAAGGATTGATAAGAGAAATGAGCGTGAGATGATTGGTGAGGAAACGTGATATGATGGAACTAAATAAAGTCTGGTAAAAATAATAAAAAAAGATGGTTTAGATATATCACTCACCTATTCGTCTTATTATTTCGAATTTCATAATCTGTAACACGCTATAGTAATTTATCTTTATAAAAATGTATTTTTTAATGAAATAATACAGTTTTAAATCGTTTGTAAGCTCGAAGCTCGCTTTCATGAAAGAAAAAAAACGCATTTTGCAGTGTGTTCCAATATTTCATCAGAAAAATAATATATTATTATGTTCCATTATTAAACATGAGAAGCACAAACAAACTAGCACGTGATGTAACACACTTAACATAAAAGAGCAAGTGGTTTTCAAACAGGACTCGTCTTTTTGTCCCCGTCGCGCGTCGCGCGTCGTCGCAACGCTTCGTAATAAGATCTGTAAAATTTGCACTGCATTTTTCACTGAACACTAAACTAACTGGAGGTGTGTTTGTATGTTTGTCTGTGTGTTGGTGGGAAGCAGCGAGATTATGTTAGTGACGTGATACTGCTATAATAAAGTTACAAGGGATTTATACGAAACGAGAATATCGTGAAATAAGTTGAGCTCACTTCGTCGCGCTCTACTAGTTATGTAATATTTTATGCTTTCACTAGGTGTAGGATTGTGTGGTTGTGTGTGTGTTAGATATATGTATACATCTCTAAAATCTAGAAGAAATCGAAGATTTTAGAATGAAAAGTCTTGTGTGTTGAGTTTACGCTGCGAAAAATGATCTCGCTATATTGCATGGAATTATAAATACGATTTCCAGTACCTATTAGTGAGCGAGACAAAACGTGAACACTATTGGATGCGGTGAATTAGTCAAACGATTTAAATCTTTGAATTCCATGCACTTGGTTAGGCGGCCAAGATTGAACTGTGTTCATCTCATCGAGTCACCATCTCCAGATTTCCTGATGCAGCCTTTTCCACTAAGCCACACTCAAACTAGATTTAAATACACTTACTTGGATATTGAAGGTTTAGCTACCGACTCCTTACTGAAGACCTCATTTAAGATCTGTGCTCCAGATTGAAGGGGCGGGGTGCAGCTTAACTGCAGGATCAGGCGCTGATTGAGCCGTCGTGGTAATCTATACAAAAGAGACGCGCACATACGTTAAGTAAGAACACTCTGTGCAGATGAATACTTAGCTGTTTAAGAAAGAGTTATTTTGATATTTCGTGATGGGTGAGGGTTAGGAAATGCTTAGCACTTTTGAGAAGTAGAACAATTATAAGTAAAGCTTTGTACAGAAGCCAGCACATCAACCTACTACAATCTGTCAGATTTCTTTAATAGATTTTCGACTTTATTGCTAAAGTATTACGTTCAAGGTTGGTTGGGCAAATCTGACAGTTTCGGGTAGCTTGACCTGCATAAATCAATATTGTTCTATATTTGGTAAGTGACTGTTACGTGTGTGTGTGTGTATATTTTCTTGTGCTTTCCAAGAATTCGCATTCTAAACACGGCTATAATTATAACGTTGATAAATTATATTACATTTATAAGAATTATGATTTGTCGTCAAACTTAAAAGGACGGTTCAAAATAATATGATTACCTAATAAACATATTATAAGTAGTACGAATGTATTTTCATATGTAAAAAGATGATTTTGAAATTTGAGAATTAAGTTTAGCTACAGATAATTTTGGTTGAATGTGTTAATTATTTTAATGAATTATTCGCTTATAATAAATTCCCTTCATTAAATGCATACTTTATGTTGCCACTGTTCAACTTAAAACAAGACATTAATGATACAAGAAGTCGCTCGCCAACGTCGAGGAGCTTAACTAATAAAGACGTCCATCGCAGATGATCGCAGCTGATCACAGGTGATTGCAATTGATTGCAGTTGATCGCAGTTGATCGCAGGTGGTCGTAGGTGATCGCAGGACGCAATGCAATGCAATGACGAATATTGGTAGGAGTAAACGTAGTAATGACTGTGGGAGAATGTACTGCATGCGCGAATAGGAGTGAATAAAGAGAGGTGGACCTATAAGTTATGTCGAAGACCCATGTTAAAGGGGGCGAGCGTCGCAAGCGCAATTGCTGAGCCTGAGGTCTTGCGTTCGATTACCAGGTTGGCAGAGTGTTGTTGGGGTTTTTATCAGGAATTTCTCCGTAACTGCCACTGAGCTACATTGATGGCAGTAGGCTCGCGATTTAAACATAACTGGCGAAATGTTTGTGTACTATATAATTATGAGGTAAACCTCTGCCTAACCCTGCGCGGATAACAGGCTTATTATTATGTTGATTGGTTGGTGTCAGGATGCTGGAGAAGCTTTGCACCTTTCCTTATTGAACCTTCATGTACATGATCTAAACCGTCTGCATCTCATTCCTTCGATTTCGAACAGTGTTGGCGACTTGTTGTAACGACTCAACTTGCTCCGACTAGTTCACTACTCCGCTAAATGGATTAGTAGCCCTCCTTATAGGTTTGGGGCTGTAATAAGTCGGTAAGACCGTATTAGTGAAGGGGCAAGTATAAGACGCTTTAAAGTTTTCTGAACAAAATAGAAGACAATTAGGCCGCGCGTCGGTTTGTATACTTACGGTAGTAAAAATAAGATAAAACTAAACATTCCTTGGGGATTCCGACGTAACTGGTACTGTCACATCCTTATTCTCCTCATCCTCATCATGATGACTGTCAGACAATACATTAGCTCTCATACAGTCATAACGCAACTCGACATCCGTCTAATTACCAACAGTCATCAATCAAAAACAAAAAACTATCGCGCAAGAATTTTGCTCCCAAAAACTTTAAATGAGCCACTTCCTCTCGTTTCCATCGGCACCCGTGAATTAGCGTCTGGGGTCAATCTGTGACCCCAGCGTGACCCAGTACCTCGTGGCTTGACGCTCAAACACGCATTAATATTAATTCGTGCCATAACCGACTAGTCGCACTACTGTTAACATGCCGGATGCGAGGGGAGAACCGGGAGGGGGGGAGGGGGTGAAGGGCGTGCGGAAACAAGTGCTCTTGTTTTGGTACTTGAGTTGTGTGAATACGGAAAATCAGATTTTTCGACTGTGGGCTGCAGTTGACGATTCTAATAATTATCTTAATTTTGGGCCCACGCATTAGTAAGGCACTAACACATAAGATCACGCCTGTAATCCCCCAAGGGTTAGACAGAGGTGTACTTATTGGTACACCCATATTTTGCCAGTTATGTTTAAGTCCCATGTAATATGCACTATCTATTTAAATAGATTACATAAGATAAAAAAAAACACTTTTAGTGTATAGATCTCAATATTAGGTAATAACTGAGCGGAAACAAAATACATCTGCACACCAAATATTGCTATTCATTATCCAAATCTACAGGGAAGCTAAACCGATCACGGTCCGATACGGAATCAGGACAGCTCGCTAATGTCATGTAGTGGAATACTACAGGGAGGCGGATTTAGGCCTGTTACGTCCGATCAAGTCGGGTATTTGAACAAGTGCGCCGTACGTTAGTGTTATGGGCATGTTTGTAACCCGCCCTTGCTGCACGACTCCACGTACGACGTTCGGGTAGCTCTCGTGTTTCGACGTTTTTATATCCACTGGACGCAATCAGGGTGTCAATCAACAGAGTGAACTATTCAGGTGAGATGTTGGATTTCATCAAATAGTAGGTAAATGGCAGGCTTCTGAACAAAACTTAATGTAAACACGACTATAATCCCCGATGAGTTAGGCAGAGCTGTACCGAATATTACTCCTGTATTTCGCCAGTCCCATATACCTATTACATGGGAGTAAAGTATAACTGGGTTAGCGAGCTCATTGCCATCAACGGGCAGGTATCCTGTATTTGAAGGTGCTATTAAGAAACCAAATAATACTTTGCCTGACCTGGGAATCGAAACCAGCATTATTTTGAGTTTGTGAACAACGAAGCATGTGCTAATCAAAACAAATGTTTTTATAATTCCTCCCGTAACCCTTAACCCTGGTGGTTGTGTGCTCACAGCACGGCCCGGCGGCGGCGGGCGGCGGGCAGCGGTTCGCGAATCAAACGGTCAAGGTTTGCCCGTGAGTGTGTGAGCGCAATCCTGCTACTTGCAAACGTTATTCCCTCTAACCCGAGTTGTAAGCGAGCACTCCTTATTATTTACGTTATTTTTTTATAGTTTTTTTTTTTCTTAAATTATATTTATATAAAATGGATTATTACGAGCTGTGAAATGGCACCAATATCACAGTACAAACTGACAAAAAAAACCTATTGTAAGAAATAAGGGCCCAAAAATAAGGAAGTTAAGTCTCCGCTATAGAATAGCATCAATGCCGGAGAAAAACCAAGCAAAATAATTTGAATGCACCGAAGCCGTCGGGCAATGCGGTGTCGCAACGCAAAGACGCCGCAAACATTTGCTAACACAAACATACACTTTAATTAATTAGCTAATCACTTTAATTATAATCTATCTATTTCAGTAAATTGAATTAAAAATACTAAGAAGATCCTTTCCTATTACCAACATTTTTTTTCATAACATAAAACATACAAAACGTCAAGAAAGTGACAGGTAGGTGTACCTCGCTGCTTCCCATTACGGCTGACAATGGAGGCTACACAAAGAGAGCAAATTGCCGCTCAGATGATACGCACTCGTTTAGCCAACGATTTGGCACGCGCCGCGCTTGCCGGCGATTCTTCACATTGTCCGCAATATGAACGTCATGGCGCGTGGTAATGGCACGGCCTTACACTATTGATTTTGAATTAAAATCGCTATTGAGTGAACTGGGTTGATTTTTGTGATAAAAGATTTCGATAGAAATGTGTCTGCATGCGGGACAAACTATTGCTAAATCACTCCACCGAGAGGGTTTACACCATACCATAGCTAGGTAGTTGGTTGTAGATACCTACTGGACTTACGTATCTTCATTATTTATTTCAATAGCACTAATCAAACAGAGAATGTCGCAGTTGTTGAGATATTACACCAACGAAACATTCGAAATTCCAAAGTAAAGGCTCTTTATTCGAAAGCAATTAAACAAATGAGGACTTCAGCACCTCACTAAAACAAAAATGTGTTTATAATAAGTAATTACCCTAAAAGGGTGGGTCTACCGTCAGTCGTGGAGTAGTTTGATGTATTGCGAAAGTAAAGCAATTGCAATACCCAGAGGTGCCATACCATAAAATACAGTTACGATTGTGGGCAATGTAGAAAACTCGGTTTGGAACTATTGTACAGTTAACTTTTGTCCCTCTATAAAATAAAGACATAACCCAGTTCGGCAGTCATGTAATAAAAATAACTGGACTATTTCTGGAATTATGGCTCCAAATTAATAGTCCAATTTGGGAAAAACATGAAAATATGTCATTGATTTAAACTTACGATATGACCGCAAACTAGCGAACCGATATCTTTATAGCCAGACTGGATCCGGAATGAATATGGTTCGCTTCAAATTGAGTTTTTCAACAGAAACACGAGTGTTCTATAATGAAATCAGGGTATAGGTAAATCTACTATATATCCTTTCATTTATCCGTATTGTACACTCATCGATGCTAGTTCTCTTTCTATTCACATTTTACCTACGGTACCACCGAGAAATGTAAATAGATCCATCTGTGAGTGTTTGTGCCTAAACACCGCATGCCTCAAGGATGCAATAAGGCAGTTACGTCACCGTCTAAGTGGGGCATTAGAGTGGTGACACGTCGTTAATATGCAGCGCCCGGGTGAAGTGTGTGGGGGGGGGGGCACGGTGATGCTGGGCTAATGCGAACAGGTGGGTAATAGTGCAAATGTCAGAACACCGGCTACTAATGCGGTGCCATGCTGTTAGAGAGAGCCGTGATGCGATCCTGATGAACAGATTAACTTCGAATCCGAAATGTACTGTCTATATCTAGAGTCTATTTATTAGAGTTAAAAGCTTTTTGTAAAGGGGGGTACAGATTATCAGGCTAAAATGGGATTGGGCAGACTGTAGAGCTGCTGTAGGGATGTGTTTGTGTTGTGAACTTTGGAAAACTGCTAGTTCTTGATAATTGAAAGTATATTTCTCACCAATATTCAACATAGGCAGGAACACGTTGCAAATGACTGGTCGCGGCCCGACCCGTGAGGAAAGTGAACGAGTGTAACGAGACATTCACAGATTAAAAATGGCTTCCGCAAGCTAGTGATGTCCATAACAAAAAAATAGTATGTTTAGTGTTAGGATTCCAACAGCTGGGAGCTTGATTATCACAAGACTGGAGTCCTGAGACAGTGGGACGCTTCGGATGGCCTTCGCATGTATTGGCGAGAAAAAGCGCAACCACAAGAGAAGTGGTATAAATGTAGGAAAGTCTTTGCCCAAGAGTGAGTAGATCGGAGTAACCAAGACAATGTTAGAGGCAATTTTATTAGGTGCTCATATTTGCCTGTTTGAACTATCCGTTACAGCCCTGAAGGCCCATAACATCCTTGACCAGTTTGTCATGAATAGCATTAACACGATATGGCTATCCTTGACCAAGTCCGTCAGTATGAAAATTACCCACATATTGATACTTACCCTGTCGCATTTAATAACTGAGCTCATAATGAACAAGTAATTGCTCTCTAAATTGGGCTATAAACGGTGATATCATCAGCGCAGGAGATGCAGAAGGCCCATGTTACGGTTACTAGGATTTCTCCATTGCTGTGTTTATTTCCTCACTGTGATCTTATCTAGGCTGTTTTCCCGCAGGAACGACGAAGGTGTGCCTGCAGTACACCCACATTTCTTCAGTTATTTTTAAGTCTCATGTCATGGAGACCAGATGACCAGATGACGAACGTAGACACGGGAAAAACTTGTTACGATCGTAGCAGGTGTCGGTCTGTGGTTTATACCTACCCCCATGGGAAAAAGGCGTGAGTTTATATATGTATGTATGTAATGGCCTGTTCGCGGCTCCATCTGTGCGTACCCAAACTGCTAGATATACACCCACAACTCAGGCGATGAATCTGCTAAGCGCCCTGATTGCTCAGGAGCCAGACCTAGATTTATATTTACGAGTAGCAGTAAAGCTATACTTAACTATTGCATACAATTGTTTGGTAGTAGTTAGTTTAGTTCGTATTATGTTGTGCTCTTGGCTTGCTGCACGCTTTGATCTTAACTGTAAGTGCAGCAAGTATCTATATATAAATAAATAAATAGGGGCGAACGTATTACCATCAACCCGGTACAAATCCTGACTCCAGGCTCCTACTTAGAAATTCCTGATGAAAAATCCGGAGCGTCTGGCTTTGCGACTATTGGTCCAAAGAAACAGTCCTTGCTGTAATGTTAAAAAAGTGCTTTCCGAGCATATTTATTTATGCGATAGACGGCAGTAGGAATATCCTTTCGCAGTAGCACTTGACGTCGCAGGTTCGTTTGACAGCGTCACTCTTCATCCTGGGTCCTCTTTTGTTCGCGATTAAACATTGTCCGGAGTGAAGCTTCTGCACCACTCTTCAATAAGGTTGGCCCGATGAACGTTGGTCATTACGCGTAATAACCGAGGAGATGCGGAACTTGCGATACCGGGCGGCGCTCGTTTGACCCCTCTAAATTTCCTATACACACACGTACTTAGTTGTTCTCCTGGAAAATTGTTGGAGCACATAATAGGTTGAACACAATGAATGAATCAGTCAATCATTTAAATTAGAATTAAATTAGAATTGAGACAACAGAGGCAACCTCTTGCAATATTATAAGGAAGCCAGATAATAATTCGGGCGAATGTTTTGAGAATTTTAATAGTATCAACCTGGTTCACCAAAATATTCAAGGATTTTTGAATAAAGAATTAGAAGTAAAACTTTTCCTGAATTACAATTCAGGAAAAGTTTTACTTCTAATTCTCAACATAGATATTCTTTGTATAACGGAGCATTGGCTCAAATGTCACCAAATAATTTGAATAAACACCAGGTTGCTAGTTCATTCTGCAGGGTAAATGCTATACATGGCGGCGCACTAATCTTAGTAAATAATCAGCTTAAATTTAAAGACCGCAAGGATATTGTAAGCCTATCTGTTGAGCGAACAGTTGAAATAGCCTGTATAGAATTGGAGCGGTTTATCATATTAAGTGTGTATAGACCTCCTTCAGGGTTGTAAGATTGTTTTGGAAAGGTAATGGATGAAGTGTTGCATAAAATCTGTAATTCTAAGAAGTCTATAATAATTTGTGGTGATTTTAATATTAATTTGTTAGAAAGTTCTGGGTTTAGTACAAAAATTATAAGCTTCTTTCAGTCATACAATCTTGAAAACAAATTTTTGGAGCCCACTGGAATAACCCCAACGAGTGCCACTTGCCTAGACAATATTTACACGGATGTTATACCTACCCACAAAGTAATTATTAACTTAATAGATTCATATCATTGTGGGCAATTAATCACAATTCCAAATGTAAACAAAAAGGTCACTACAAAGGATATCATTGTTAATCCAAAAACTAAAAATCGCCTGGAAGCTTTTAAAACTAAACTTCTGTCTAAATTACCACTATTGTCAACTAATGATGATCCCAATCAACAATATAACGATTTTTTCAGTATGTATTGCACACAATTTAAAACCACGTTTATTCCTAAGACAATTTCGGTTAATAGTAACGCTTCTTTCAACGACTGGGCCACCATTGGTATTCATAAGAGTCGAAAACGACTTTATGAGCTGTATGAAGAGCGGACTTTATAAACACTGTAGAATTTAAATTGTATGTTAAGAATTATTCTAAAGTATTCAAAAAAGTATGTTTTATAGCAAATTCATGTTACCTGAGTTCAAAAATTAAAAACAGTAGTAATGTAATTAAAACGACATGGAACATTGCAACCGAAATAGAGACTACAGCCTTGCTATTGGCGATAATATTTTAAATTCAGACACTCTAGTTGCCACAGCATTTGAAAATTTCTTTGTGGATATACCCGTATCGACTACTAAATCGCTCAACTCGTCACCTGCTGCTGCCGAGTCTTTACTAAGGGAAAACGTTTCAGTCTGTGATTTTGAATTTAATTTTCAATATGTCACCGGTAAAGATATAATTAAAACTTTTCACACGTTAAATGTTAAGAAGACATGACTATGGGGTCATTCTGTGGACGTCGCTGAGTCCATTATAACCATTGTAGCTCCTTCTTTAGCTGTAATATTTAACGATTGTATTGACCGTGGTGAGTTTCCTGATTTAATGAAACATAGTAAAATAATACCATTATTTAAATCGGGTAGTACATTAGACCCCACTAATTATAGACCCATTTCAGTACTACCCACCTTTAGTAAAATTTTCGAAAAACTAATTTTCGAACAAATGCAAAGATTTTTCAATAAACATAAGTCATTGCATAAGAAACAGTTTGGTTTTACAAGGGATCGTTCAACTACTGATGTGTTGAACTTTTAGGACACATTTATAATGCCTGGGAGGATAAATGCGCATTGGGCATTTTTTGCGATTTGTCTAAGGCTTTCGATTGTGTTCTTCATGAAACATTAATCAGGAAACTACACCACTACGGAATCCGGAACGCCTCTCTGGATTTTCTTACTTCATATTTGAGTGATAGGATACATAGAGTTGATGTTAACGGGAAAAGATCTCCCGGATCCGTAGTAAGAATGGGGATACCACCCAGGGCTCAATTCTTGGGCCATTTTTGTTTCTTATTTATATAAATGACTTGCCTTATCTCATAAAGGATAATCATGATATAGTGTTGTTTGCAGACGATACTGCACTTTTGTTTAAACTCAAACGTCAGCAGCTAGTTACAGACAATGTTAATAGCGCCCTAGCAAAAGTTGTTAATTGGTTTAATGTTAATAATCTACTCCTAAATGAGAAAAAAACGAAATGTATTAAGTTTACGATACCCCATGTAAGACAAGTGGAAACTAGTGTACTAATCAAAGGTGAAGAGGTGAAACCGGAACATAACACAGTGTTCTTAGGCATAACTTTGGATGCAAAGCTTCAATGGGGCCCCCATATAGAAAAAATATCAAAAAACTTAGCTTTGCAGCATACGCCGTTAGAAAAAATCGTGATTTAACTGATTTAGAGACAGCCCGTTTACTACTTTAGTTTTTTTCACAGCGTGATGTCGTACGGTATTCTCTTGTGGGGCAATGCCACCGATATTCAGACAGTATTTGTTTTACTAAAAAGGGCAATTTATAAATTACATCCCAGATACTCCCTCAGAGAAAATTTTAAAGAGATTAATGTACTTACTGTGCCCTCTATGAAAATCTTTTGTACGCACATAAAAATATTAATTTGTTTAAAAAATACAGTGATATCCATAATATAAATACGAGGAACAAACACAAATTTGTTGTTCTTACAACGAGGCTCAAATAAATTGGGGGTACATTGAGATGCCAGTGTAGACGTTTCTACAATAAACTTCCGAGTCTTAATCAAGCACTAAGCCTAAATAAATTCAAATCGTTTATAAAACGGAAGCTATGCCGAAAAGCCTACTAGCATGTTAATAACTTTCTCGAAGATAAAAAGGCATGGGATTAAGCTGCTCCAATGTAATTTGCTCTGTGAATGTCGGAATTTCGGACTTCGCTTGTTTATTATTAGTTCCTTTCTTTTTTACATTGTGACATGAAACGAGTTGATTGGAATACTTTTGAATACCTTGTTAAGTATTTTTTTATATTTTATATTTTTTATTTTCCTTAATTATTACATATTGTTTTTTACTTTTTTTACTATTGTGAATTTTGACATTCAATGTTTTTGACGGGAATACTTCGTTAAGTATTTTACTATATTTCTTTTATTTATTTATTTTTTTATTATTGTGACATTTTATGGTTTTTTTATGTTTTTTTATTGACATTTATCTTATGAAGTATTATTAATTTATTTTATTTAATTTCTGTGAATGTGAGGACCATGTGGGTAATATTTTAATTTTATTTTTAATTTTTCCCACGATTGTCTGGCAGTTTGAGCACTACAAGCGACCTACCCAAATGTCCTTTCTTTGATATTGTTCGTCATGTCGTTGAGCTCCTTGAGTTATAAGTCGAGCTCACGATAACTGACAAATGCTTGAAGCACTGACTGGACAGGTCCGCTCAAATCTGTGTGGTTCTTTCTTCCAAAGGCCATCTCAGACACTAATCTGCATAGTCCTCATGTGAGTAAACCAAGGTTATGTCTGGACTTTAAAAGAGACTATGACTTCTGAGTTTGTTTCGGCTGTTTCTTCTCAAAGTAGTCAGGTACGAAACACCGGCCCCATCTAGCTTTAAAAAACATGACGTGTAAAAGTGTTTGTAAAAACCTACTTGCAAAATAAACATCATTTATCATTTAATGTTGGTATCACACATTGAAAATTGCTAGTCTACTAAAAAGAGTAACGACAGCATTAATGAAGGATTCGTTGATGCCGAAACCCTCACTTCTGGCCGAGTTGATTTTGATAACGACTGTAGATAACATCATTGCCATGTCATATGATTTTTGCCCAGCAGCCTCGATAGTATGCGCTGATTTATTAATATAATAGTAATAAGTAAATAACGTCAATTAAAAACGGGAACACATTTGATGACTTCAGGAAACGTTAGAACAGACGCTGCAAATACCCATTCTGATTATAACCTATTGTGAAATAACGATCATAAAAGCTATAGCACTGAACACCTGGACAGCTCCAAAAGGTTAGAAACACGTCATGGTCCAAACAAAACAACATCCGTACTGGATGACGTCACCCGATCTGAAATAGCGTCTCATCCTGACTCGTCGGCTGGTCCATTTGTCACCGCAGCGGTTCAAATCTGGGGCGCGGCGCGAGTGCATGACGAATGCTCGCCTGCGACTAATTAATGTGCTAATAATCATCGGCGACCAGCTCGGAAATATTCCTTCATCAATCTACATTATGGTCTAGTTCGCGTGACTGAATTAGAGATGAGGGGTTTTTCTCTGTAAGTGAATAAGTGAAGCGGTTTTCTTTGAAGGCAATTGATTTTTTAATGGACGTGAGGAGTTATTATTAAATGATTTCCGCGAGGGGTTATACAAGTTATTGGGAAGTCAAATTAAAGAGGTTTTAAATGAAATAAATGTCAGCATCAAACGTGTTTCTACTACAGCAGACTTAGTTTAGAAGTGCCTTAAAACTTGCATGACACATAATTCCCTGTCATTCAACCTCCTAGGCTGTGTATCCGTAAGTACTGCAGTCAGTTCGGGCTGCGCACTAATCAACTCTACAACGAAGTGTACACTAATAGAAAGCTACATGCGATCCATTACCGTTTCCAGCTTATTCAACATTGGTAACAATAGCTATAGAACATGTTTCGAACGAAAAGGAAACCATGTTCACATCAAATTCAATCCGAAACCATCCAAATGTCGTACATAGGCCATCTGTTTGTGTTTGAAGACGTGCAGATATTTGTAACATTATGCAGAATTCAAAATAGCTGTCTTTTGGAGGAGTATTGTCTGCGTACAGTACACACGACCTGCCTGTGTGTGTGGGATATCACGAGCGGTAGGAGTAATGGCTAAGTCACTGAGTTACTATATTTATGTTCACCTATTATGATTATTCTGCTAATTTGGTTTATATTTCATTGTTTTCGGGTTAAAGATATTCTTTTTTGTATCGCCATACATTGCGACTTTCAACAAATAAAATCATATTTAAATTATATACAAACCCGTATCCGTATATCCAAGCATAACTATCGTTTATCTCAAGACACAATTATAATCCCTTATAACAGTTGAGTTCAAAGTGTATGACGAATGGCATCCTATCTCTGCATCTCCGCCATCTTGCAATTAATGCCACTGCGGTCTAAAAGCTGAAACATTGGCTCATTTATCACCGCTGAGACTTCATAATTGCCTGTGAACTTCTCTAGATCGGCCTTGAAACGGAATTAGTGGTACGGAAACTGTTACAAGTTTTCCATTTAAAATTAATGGTTGATGAAAAGTTTCGAGCAATAGCAGTATGTTTCACGTAATCACTTCAAAATGGGAAGTTTTGTGGAAATAAATAATTTTGTAATTTAGTAATAAGTGTTATATAAAGTCAATATGCAATTGTATTGAAGGTGACTAAATTAGGGCTGCGGGACTGTTCGAAAGAGATATCGCGGCTCTGGAACACAAAGGGCAAGGAAGGAACATATGGATGGGTTTTAGTCAGTACAAGTCTGACAATTCCTTCCGCTCCGCCCAGAGCAGGAGAAGTCATTTGATGATTTCCCATCCGAAAAAAAAGGTGACAAAATTACAAAGGAAAAATTAGCTAGAAAAACTGAAAGACCGCAAATATTGTTTTGGAAACTAATCATACTAACAAGCCCGAGCAAAGACTCTTGTTCCAGTTTCAGAGCGCATAGACCAAGTTAGTGTTGACAAGGAGCTCAAATCAATTCTAATCTGTATTGAACTCGTTAGTCAAAGATTGTGATAAGGCAATGAAACAGTCGGTGACAGCCTTTGATTAATCGCTAAATATCCGTAGGCCGTAACATCAAGCCAGCTGTTGTACTGATGCAACTTGTTTACCAACTTCTGCCATTCATCAAAACAGTTGGACTTTCGCTACTTGCTTAAAGTTCAAAGTCATTAACATCGTTTTTTATTTAAAAAGATGCGTATTTGTTTTAGTGAGTCGATAAATTAAGCATAGTAATTTTTAAACCTCGTGAAAGCCGTGAAAGATCAGCAAATCAAGTATCTTGACTTTGCTCGCGAGGTAGTCAACATGTGGGATGTGAGCTCAGCGATCATTGTGCCGATACTCGTTTCAGCCAATAGCTTAATTGCCAAGAGCCTCGACCAATACCTGAAGAGGCTCTCGTTAGACAGCTGGATCAAGGGCTAGATACAGAAAGCGGTACTCCTGGACACGTATCGTATTGTTAGGAGGTTCCTCTCTCGGCAGCCCTGACCGCCGGAAGCTTGGACCCTGTTCCCGAAACCGGTGGGCTACTATTATTATTATAATATTTTTAAATGTTTTTTTTTTTATATTACTTTAAATTGAAATAATTATGATCATTCATAACAAAATTAGATGAAAAGCTCGATAGGCTTTATATTTCTGAATTTATTTATCTTTGTACACGTTAATTACTTTTTTATTATTCTTAATTAATTAATTATATCGTTACTCCACCCACCTACTTCATTGTCCATCCCTTTTACTCGTCGTATAGTTATGTCGTCTAGTGTTGATTTTTTATTCACTTATCATTCTGTACTTTAATATTCTGTCTTCTGTCCGTCTCCTGTCAATCTTCTATCCACATAGCCGTAATAATTGTTTTTTTTCTAAATATCCACGATAACGACCAAATCTTTTGTTTAGTTCTAACATTTTGTGCCATTCTTCCTTGGCTGGCTGTACACTGCCTGTGACATTAAACAGCGCTTTGTTGTCACATCAGTGTCAGCTCTGTCACGGCGCGGATGTCTGGGGCACACAAAAGGGACAAGTGTCACACAGCCTTCTTTTGTTTCTGGAGATACCCGGATCTGGACCCGACATGTAAATAACGCTTATAACAGATAAACAAGTATTCCTTCATCATTCGACACGTGTATCTATTAGTGCGCAAGTTGTTTCTAATTATTCATATTCAGCCCAAAAGTGTGACTAGAATTTTTGGTAGAAAAGGTTGTGGGTCTAAGCCACAAATTGTTATTTTGGGGTCCGATTTTGTGCCTGGATTATGGCTGAAGGTATAATGGAGCACAGATGTGTTTTTAATTAGTTGTTTTTTAGTGTTCGTTCTTAATGTTTTAAAGTTTATCCGAGCTTGGCTTCAATAATTCCAAGTAAATCAGACCAGAACAATAAATATGAGCTCTTTCCAGTCGCTTACTTGTGTCCTTAGTTTAAAGCTATTAACCACTCAAGCTGTGTGTGGCTGGCGTGTGGTCGTAACGTGGCTCGTGAGCTAATTCCAGCTTAATGTGTGAAGTAAATACACGTCGCAGGCAGCCCCGACGCCCTGGCTGCCAGACGAGCGAGGCGAAGACGCTGCTCGCGCGCGGGAGCTAAGGTACACGCTTGATGGGACAGCTAATAAAGTCATTTGAGGAGAAAATGGAATTAGACAAACGTTTAAGAGTTAAATCTGTCAATATTTTTTTGTAACTGTCGCCTCTTGACTTGGATGGTTGTATCGGGATGGATGACGGGGACCTGTGCGTTACAAACCTAGATTAAATGTAAAAAAAAAGCAAATTAAATTGACATTTATGACAGACAACAAATGTTTTTTCCAAAATCGGAAGTGAAGGATTATATCGTGAGGAAATCAAAGAACCAAAAATTCGAAGACATGTAAAATCCACCCACCTGCAGTGGGCCCGCGTGGTGGATTAGGACCCTATTCCTCTCACAGACACGTGGCCTGTATCCCACCTGTGGGAACGTACACTTATAATGCTAAAACTGCAGTTAAGGTAGCTGCATTCAATTAACTATACGTTTCTAGTTATTACATAGTGTTGGTAACAACGTGGTTACATGTCTATGATGCATGATAATGTTCTTCATTTGGAGTCCCCCGTGTCCGCCCACAAAGCCAAGCGTAATGTAATCTGCGCCACACCTGTCCAGCCAGTCCGCTGGGATGCCTTACATTGTATGTACCTACACAAACAGACACTGCCTATATATATCACTGTTTATGTTGCAACATTGAATCATGCAAGCTTCCAACTACATGTCATGTAGATTGCGGTTGGTCTCGGCTGTCATTTGTAGATCTTTAGCAGTCGTTACGGCTAATAGAAGTCCGAAAATCTGTCAACCTGTAGGGGCGGGTAAGCCATACACTGGGTCGTGGAAGCCAGATAGACAGTGGTCCCACGTAAAATACTGGTATTCATTAGCATATGGTTACACAGGAAAACGATTCCAATGTAATTTTACATGCATTAAACTAACTTTGATTTGCGTTTCATATGAAAATAAGTTTAAGTTAGAAGAGAACACAAAAAAAATGTTAGAAGAGTAATATTTTGGGCTACCATTACCCCTAACCCTGGTTCTTATTAGTCCATACTCTTGGGAGCCAATGTCTTTTTTGAAGTAAAGCTTCTTTAGGCGCGACTAGGGAGTAACTCAGATTTTTTTTCTGACGGAAGTAACGCTTACTATATTTAAAAATGGAACGATCTTATACTCAAAAGCATGGCAACCAAGGGGCCAACTTATCAAAGGTTTTATTTAAATATCGAATTGGCTTGCAAATAGAAAGCAGTTTATTGAAAAAAAACAAATTAACTCATCAACGCGAGAAAAAATATTGTTGTTTGTGTGCATCATTGATTTTGAAAATTTTAATTCATTTCCTCGCATTATTTGCATGCCGTTTTTAGTAGGCGAAAGAACTATGTTTGTGTTATAAAATCTGTAAAACACCATATTTCAGGCAAATAAAGTCAAAGTCAAAGTTTTTGAAGTAAAACTTCTTTAGGCGCGACTAGTACTAGTAACTCAGATTTTTTTGAAAATCTCTAAATATACTTGTTTATTTATTACTTTTAAAATAAGTAAATTAAAAGAAAAAGAAGTTTTACTTCAATCGCGCGTAAAGGTTACACGCACACATTTGTTTTTTTTTTTAAATGGGTGTAATTATCTTTTTTTTAATTTCTATGTTGTTAGGATAAACCTGATTAGTTATACTAAAAAAAAACAAAAACTAAATTAAGAAGTGATTTTTGTAAAAAGTTATTGAAGTTTTAGCTAAAGTGGCGTCACCTTCCCCGTGTTCCCCTATGATGAATTTCGAGAATCACAAATGATAGAAACAATGTTGCTTGTTTGTCAACCAGAATATCCGTGTTTATTGAAGTTTGTCATACATACTAAATGTAAACTCAACATTGGCGTATTTCTTAGAACCTACTCGTGGGAGACAATCCGTTATTCACGCAATTTGCTTTGAGTAAAGCACTATTAATAGTTTCTGTCACCATTGATAAGGAATTCTGGCTATTCTGTAGAATCAGCTTAAACATAATTCAGTCAAAGCAACTGGCATAGAGAGATGCATTCCCTACACAGATATAATGCAACTAATCTGTTAGTCCGGAGTGTAAGCCGGGGTCTGTGCAGTGTGCTGCGACGTTCAGCCGGAGCTTGGCCGGAGTGTAGTGAATAATATGTAACGGAAGTCTGACGCTAACTGAAGCATCAGCGGCTAAACTTTGCAGACGTGTATAATTCCACTTCGGTTTAGTCATGGCGAAGTCGACACTTCTTTAGTTATCGAGGGACTAAGTTTGTCTTTACATTCGACTACTAAAGTTTATCTATGTACTCAACTTAGAAACCTTGCCTACCATACCTAACCAGGCGTCTGGTGGAGAGATAACATAATTATGTGTTGGTAGTAGTGAAGTTTAATTTATTGTAAAAAACAAAAGTCATAAAAAGGTCTTCTTAGCGTGTTGATGAACACTTATATAAATGGACTCGTTCCAGAACTGGGCTACGAGTTTGACTTTTGGAATAGCGTCCTGTAATTAACAAACAACAGGACACGTAGGACAAAATATCTAGTGTCCCATCGTTAGTGGAACAACACCACATTTGCACTCCAGGGCAGTCAGCAATGAATATCCACCTGAGCAGGTTTTCTTTGCGGCATAAGAAGTAGTCTTCTACATCATTCTCAGAAGACCAATTTAATTAATCCTCAGTATTTTGGAAACGCCAGTGAATATTACGAATCCTACTTTAATTTTCTATTTCTTCTCCAACAATCGAGATATAACGAATAAGTTCTCCTATCATCGCTTTAAATCACAATCTGACATATTTTTCATGTAACAGAGAGAATAAATTACATTTTCCAAAGGAAATGAAAGGCAAGCAAAGAATACAAAACCACATCGTTCTAGATTGTGCTGCTCTCTGCCATTCCGTAAAACAAGTTTGTGTGCGAGCCCAGATATTCGTTTATCCAATATGCTTGTACTATATGTTTGTTGTAAGGTTATAAGTAACACACATTTTTTGCAGACATCGTGTCATTTTAATTTGTTTCACTGCCATGAGACCTATCAATAATGATATTTACTAGAGTCGGTCGTAGCTAGTACCGAAAGAATTCACGGATATTACCTTTCCATCGTCTGCCTAGCCTATTCCAATGTTGGGAGCGGCTTCCAGTCTAACTGAATGTAGCTAAACACTTCATGGAGCGACGGCCTATGCGAGCTCATGTGTATAGTTTTCAGCATCATCATCATTCTCTTATCCTTAGGACCAACGCAGCGTATCTTCTTCTTCCATACTTCTTTATTACTCGTCATCTCATCGGACACCTCCTTTATTGCCACATCATCCTTCACACAGTCCATCCATCGTTTCTTTGGTCTTCCTCTACTCTTACCACTAGCAATGGCACTTACTTTGACAAACTTAATTTGCGAAACTTAATTTTACCATTTAATTTTAAGCCTAGATTAATAACTTAGATAGGAACTTTCTTGTGCTTTCACAGGACTTACGGGTAGTAACGGGTAATACGCTTGATTAGGTTGCCTGATACGCAATCAATTACGCCATTTAGGCCATAAACGAAAAGGTAAATCTTCGATTTAGAAAGACGCACAAAAATTACCAGTAACCTAGCTAACTAAGTACTTACTACGTATCATACCCATCCACATTCTTACTCAAAACTTTCTCCACGATAACCGGTCAGTCAATCAGTCCCCGGCGCCACTTTCAGACTTCCTCTTAGGTCATTATTATTTTATCTATTTGCTTAACGCCACACATGTCCCTTACCACTCTCATAGTTTTCAGCAAATTGGAGAATTAGTGTCAGAAACTCTGAAATTACTGAATTTACTTTAACATTACTATTGTTTTATAATTTCACTGAAAAGTATTTCCATTACCATGTACCACGTCAAACTCCCGCGAAAGTGTTGCCGTTGTTTCTGTTATGTAAAGTGTAAAATAAAATTTTCACGAAAACAAACATCTTTCTCTATATTTCTATGAATTCGGCGCCCAGGGAAATGCAATTCGTTTTAATTCGGCTGCGATTAATTTACATTTCAAGTGTAGTAGTTTGCTGTTTCTAAGAAGTGATTATCTGTTTAATGGGAGTGTTCCGTGTGTTCGCGGTGGATCATTTTACTTCTTATTTTAGTTAGGCACTTTGTTCGGAGTTTTATTATTTTTTGTTATTTAATTAACATTTACACGTACTCTCAATGTTTTTAGGAGCTTCTATCGCTGAATGGATAAGTTTAATAGGGAAAGTTATAATTATTTTGTTGGTTGGAAAGCGCTAGTGTTTGAATTAATTTTTCAATGTTAAATGCTAGGATAGCATATTATGATAGTACAATGTATTTTATTATTCCTACAAAAAGTGAAGGATATTTTGTGACACTGAACGAGTTCACGTGACTTTTTCCCAATAAAAACAATAGAAAAGTGTCAGATGGATTATCAGAAATTGTAACTAATCAAACGAACTACATTTTCTTGAAATTATTTAGTGTTACCAAAAATCGATCTTGGTCTTGGTCTTGCGAAAATGCAAGACCAAGACAGATTTTTTCCCTTTAGCAGTTCCCGCCACGCGCCAGTCTGTAATTAATTTCTTCTGTAAATATAAAAGCGCACACAAAGCACGTAATGTAAAGATTTAGCGAGTTTAAAACCCAAAATTATTCAATTCTTCAGAGCCTTTCCACATTACTTTTCAATTCAACTGTACCAAATAACCATATTTTATTATTTCCTTCCAAAAGTGTTGGTCTGCAAGGAACTTCATAACTCTTGCTCATCTTCTCTGTCAGCGCGAACTATGAATAATATTTGGGCTCCTCCAACACACTTATTCTAATAGACCCAACATTTTCTCATCAGGCTCTCCGGTACGTGCCGGCGCCGGCCCCGGCACGACACGGCTGCGGCTCCTCCGCTTTATTACACTGTCACAATGTATTAAATCTCATGCCTCGCTCGAACTAATTTATGACGACACCGGCTCGTAATGTTAGCAAATTAAACGGGTATTCTCTTATTAGTGTAAGACGTGAGGACTTTGTTCTTAGTCGAAAAGTAACTTGTGTAATAGGTCTTTTAGTATTGAAGTTAGGTTTAACATTAAAAGACCCATTATAACATCTCAGGCCTCAGGTGGAACATAATTTTACATTGTTTTATGCTCTTTTGCAAAATGATTTTCGTGTGAATTGTGGATAATATGTATAAACAACTATGAAATTACTCAACTTAAGAACCTCCGAGGTTGCAGGGCACGTACATATTATTTAATATCTACAAGGTTAAGTTAAACTAGCTAGCGAGACTGCGTGTCGAATCGGGAGGGTAGCGAATTCGATAGGTATCTAAACACAATACGACAAAAACAAAACAAGGCGATGGATTTGGTGAGTTTAACTATCTTAATTACTTCATCGGTAAGTGTTGACTTGCTTTTATTGCACAACAAAGCAATTCGATTTCTTTCCATTTCCCTGTAACCATAGTTTATGTGTGTGAGCGCAGTTCATTTGTTTTCTGCTCGAATTGAACTTAGCGGTGGTCGGCGCCAGTGCAAGATGCATTGCGGTGCTTGCAGCCAGGAGTAATTTGTTAAATCTAAGGAACACCACTGGAATATATTTTTGCATTTTGTATTTTTTTATTCACAAAGTTGAAACTAACAAAAAAATAATATGAATTCCTATTTTGCTAGAAACCAACAAAATATTCACCAACGGTGTGAAAGCGACGTCTAAATGATTGAATAAAAAAAAAACGAGCGGTCTGATTTTATCGAAAATGGATACGTACATACATACATTTGAATATATACTGAGAAAAATAGTAAATAATGTAATAGGTACTTGTTTACTATTATTTTCAATTCCATTTGTATACAGTGAATTTCATTGTCCCGTGTTGTCAGAGAGCTAATCCATTTATTGGAACGCGTTGTCCAAATAAAGTTGTTAATTAATTTCAACGTAGCGCTACCGAAATTAATTTATGTAGAATTTGGTTTAGTATTCATTTCCTTTGAGCCTTTATTTGAAACAATTCAGTCACGATGCAAAAGATTTTAAAAAAAATTCTTACAGCATTGGTTTAATTACGCATTACAATAATTATGCTTTCAAGGGTTGAAAAAATTCGTTTACTCAACTACGTTAATAATATTTTTTTTGTTAAACTGTTTTAAGATGACAACTGCAAGTAGAGAAAGAAAATAGATGTTTTGCTCCGAACCCAAATAAATCGGGATAAGGATAGGGCGATGAATGGTGGTGCCGCATGCTGTGACATTACACTGTCTAAATGTAAAGCCCAATGAGTGTGAACATTCTCTCCGCTATTTCCTTGTTTTTTTTTTCTGTGGTCCCCCGTACACAGGATAGAAGTTTGCGATAGTTTTAGCCTTTTTTATTTCAACATTTCCCAGTTGCCACAGCCTTAACTTTTCCGAGCAAGCCGACTGCATCAAGTTATTAAAATTCCCCGTCAGTTCGGCCGTGGCGTGTTTACCGACACGCGACTAATGCCGCTATTTCAAAGGAATTTTGCCAATAAAGCTTTTCAGTGGAGCACGCACTCTATAAATTTAACCCTTTTGTTCGTTTTACAATTATCTTTAGAGTATGAGTTACTGGGAGCTACCTTTTTGATATACTGCGCGGTGATACCGATCGCCCGTATTTGGAGAGCTATTGTATGAGCAGGTAGGTACAGTCACGAGCAGAACATACACTGACTTTTTCCTTTTCCCCATGGAGGCAGATAGAAACTACAGAGTGCCACCTGCTACGATCCTTACATCTGCCTTCTCCACGTTCATACGTATCTGGTCTTATACACGCGCACAGGTGACTAGTACAGCGGACGTGATCTTTCTGAGGAAAATCACCAGTCATCATCAGTGTAAGTCCTTTTAGGTCGTCCTCTCACTACTAGCAACTTTTAAAAGCGGTTTTCTCCTACTGTGTTGATTGTAGCTTTATGTTACTACGAACATATTATTTTAGAACCTATAGGTACTGTTATGAAATACGTCTCATCTCAAAGTTGCAGTCGTTCATTTGAATTTTGCTAAGTGTATACATATAAGTGGTCGTGACTGTACATACCTTCCTACCAAGTGGGCAGTTATAGCGTTTGCGTTATAGGGGCTTGTAATAAGTCAGTCGGCTTTGTTAGAAGTTGTACCGACTGTATTGTTTGTGATACACAAGGAAGGGCCTGTTGTGTTGTGTGAGCAATTATTGATAACATCTTACGTGTTGTAGACTACATAATTATAGAGTAACTGTAATGTTACAATACATAATATGTTCGAAAACTTATAGCATAATCAGTTTAATCAGCCTAAAACGGTCCCAGTACATGCTCGCACACAGCTCGAGGCTCTGTGACAGAGAGTTGGCCAGAGAGTAGGTGTCCACCACGCCGGCCTGGTGCGGACAGGGTTCGAATTCCTTCCTCATGGCATCATCCTTCACCGTTTGGACATACTTACACAAAAAAAATCTTATATGGCTTGTCGGTAAGTAGTTGTCATAACATACTGTGACCCAAATAAATAGTTTATTCATATTTAATTCCTAGAATCATGTGTCACTTTCACAATTTCAGAAAACAAACATAAAAATCAACGAAATAATATTTTCGTCGTTCCTAGTTCTAAAGTAACACATTTTTAATTAGCTAGCTGTCATAACTCGACACTGAATCTAATCAACATCGTTCGGAATAGAATCCAATCTGCGGAACAACTTGTAAGTTCATACGTGTCAGTTGTCTCAACGCTACGACTTTATACAGGGGGTGGGAATAAATTAAACGAAAATTCAATTTTCTGAACCAAAGGGCAACATTTAAATAACTTTTGGATTAATTTGAAGTGATATCGGCGAGGGTTGCTACCGAAAACATTACTCTATACATAAATTCAATATGCTTTAAACTGAATACCTAATCTCAAGTTCTGGATGGACATCACGAAAATTCCTGGAGCTTTTGGCGTTTCGATGTGCTGGGAAACGCGACTACTGTATTTTATCATATTTATTGATAACTAGATTATCAATAAATATGATACACGCGGTAGCGTGTCAAGCCAAGTTCAAGCTAACAGAACTGGCGAGCAGCACCGTGTGTAATATTACACGAACCATTTGGAGCCACCAAACTATTTCACATAAACATGTCAAATTTCGCTCATATATTGAGACTTGCGAGATACATATGTGTTCCAAGTTTCATAAATAAATCCCAAGCGGTTATTTAAATATTAACGTCCAAAATTCGTCATTATGTGTGTTTCTAACACACAGCATCGATTGAAGAGGCATCATAAATAATACCTTTGGACGTCTTATGATAATGCATTAAATCTCTTACCTTGTTCCTTTTTGTGTTACCTCTGTCTTTCACCCTTATGCAGAATGGCGCCCACTTTCGAAACTGGAGCGCATCTGTCACTTGCTTGTCATAGCATCTAAATTTTGCCGCGAAATGGACGCAAAATTTTTTCTCTCTTTAATTTTCCTATAAAATTATAACATCTTTCTGAAAACTTTACAGAAAGTGAATATTGGTGCTCGTGGTAGTGTTTTAGTGTTCACCCTGATTGTGGGTTAACGTCTCACCGAGAGGGAGATCGATAGTTTTCTCAGAGATCACGATTCTGAGAGCAAACCAAGTCTACCTAAGTGCTAGAGTGCGATCCTCGGAGGATATGTTTAGAGCACTTCTAGTATGACTATGGATGTGTTTTTCCCCTCCGCCGAACAAGAGTCTAACCTCTTGTTATCGAGAAGTTTCTTTTACATAAATTACACACTAATAATGTGTGAGTCGCAAGTAAGTGTTGAATCTTTTTACATGACACAACTCGGAAACAGAAACTGCTTCTAACTTATTATAAGTTAGCTAATCAAGTGTTGATATTGCGTCTTTCAGAAGCGCATTGCAGTTTTCCTTAACAACCCTTTTCTTGTCGCAAGAGACAGAAATACTAGACGAGTTGTTATCATACTAAACCAATCTATGGACTATTAAACCCTGATGGAGGGATTTTTTTTTTTGTCTGTTATCTCTAATGTTAGTCCCTATCAGAAAGAGCGGACTGCTAAAGAGCAGCTGAAGGCTATGGCATGCATTGACTTTTTAACCGTGCAACGAACACTTATTTTGAATTTTATTTTGAAAGCAAGCCTGACTAGTCCTGTACAAGAAGTACTTTAGATGGATTGTACATACAATTCAAATCTGTGTACTGAACAATGTGTCTCTGGATACAATGAGGACATTTGAAATCAGGGTCAATAAATAAATATATTTATTTTAATTAAATTTTATATTCAAAATTACTTATAAATAAAAATGACTAGTTCATTATAACATTAAGGTTATAGAGCTAATTAAAAGAAATTGAACTAACAGGATAATATATTTCTATTGTTTTGGTTTACGAAGATTTTTTTTTTTTTTTTTGTAAATATCACCATTGATTACTCTTATAAATATCCCCAAGAAAGGAAAGAAAATAAATGTACAGATTGAGGATAGAATATAAAACAACAACTAATCAGTTTGATACTGAAAATACTAATAAGATCTAGTTATTGAAATAACACCATACATTATTGTTTTTAAGCCACACTAGCGGTTTTTTCAAATGTATTACTGTAAAGGAAGAGTGCTCTTGTCTGAGATATGAATTTTTCTAGTTTTAGACATGTTTATTGAACATAGCCTGTAATTATAATCATGGAGATTTGTTATAAAGTATATGAAACATAGATTATGGTCTTGCATTATATCACTGACAGCGGTGTCCATATAGTGCATGAACAAATCATTTATGGAAATTATCTTTTTTTTTTGTTAGAAATACCAAAGTTTTTTATAGCAGAATGAGGATCAGGGATTGAAATAACTCTGCCAAGCTTCAGAATTTTTAGGAGGACACCCTAAATAACTAAGAAAAGCTGTAGAATTAATTAATACAAACCTGATTTTGTTAACACTGAAGGTAAAGACAGAAAGCTAAACCTCCTTCATAATAGTTTTCTCTTTAAACCATATTAATCCAAGATTATGACAATAGAATCAAAGAGCATATTGTTTACACTCTCAATTACTAAGGAGTAAAACAGAAGCAATGTTATATGCATTAATGACATTGGTCACATCAATAACTGCTGAGAAACAACTAAAAGTATGAAAATTGACAGTTCTCTGAATATTTGCAGCAGTAACCAATTGGCAAAGACTTTGCCTGCCTTGAGCTTTGAGCCTGTGGTTTCTGCATTATTGTTTGTTACTTAAGATTATGTTTTGCTGTCCTATGACCACAAGTCATCATAATCCTATGTCTCGGAGACTGGAATTTCTAACAAAGCAAACATGTGAACAGCTGACGTGTAACAAGTTCAGAAGTCCGCCTGTAAGGTTATGCCTATGTTGTCATGAGACAATCAGAATTTGTTTTTGACCAAAAGTAACGAAAGAGGTGGCGCTGGTTTTGCCAAGAGTTTATTTTTTGTTTTTGGTGGTGCCATAAAACTATTGATAGACCACTCAGTTTCCTCTAGACATGGGTGAGGTTAAATCTACTTCCTTGTCCACACAGGCCGTGGGGGAAGGTTAAGATCCCAAGTGAAAAACTCTCATCATCAGGAACTTGTTAACTAAGCCAGATCAGACTGGTATTCTAACTTAAGAGTTGTTTTTTGCCATATACACAGAGTTTGTTTTGCCATCTACTCAGTTTGTTTTGCCATCTACACAGAGTTTGTTTGGCCATATATGCAATAATTAGCAGCCAGAGTCAACCTTCCTTGAATATGTGCATATTGTAGTTTCATCATCAGCCCATGGCAGTCTACTGCTGGACATAGGCTCTCCAATAGCACGCCACCCTGCTCGGACACGATTCCTAGCGCTCCATAAGTGAACCCGAAAAGTGTCAAGGCTAGCAGATTAGCTGAATATTACTCTATCAGCGGTTTACCTCCCGGGGAGTTGTTAAATTGATATACCGGCTTAGCCGACCGCTTAACTAGGAACAGACTAGCCAGATTGGCCTCTGTTGCCCCAAACCCCAGGCCTCGGAGGTCATGTTTTTGAAAGTGGGGTGTCCCAACGTGAAATGTTTTTTCATGTCAGTTTAGTCGGCCTGTGAGCGACTGTACGTTACATGGGACTCAAACGACGGCTTGGCAAACTTCTGCAATGTTTACATTCGGAGATGAAATTATGGACTGGCATGCTTTTCTCTTCCCTATTTAACAACGAGTGCTCAATCACCTAAACTCAGAAGTGGGTACGTACTATGTATAATATGGTTCCCAGCCTTCGAGACGAGAGCTATCAGAGCCAGAGTCCGAACTCCTGATATCTAACAAGCTGCAAAATAGATTCATTCTTAGCTTGTAAAATTTAGGGGGGGGGGGGCAGCCATGTTGCAAAGGAAGGTTTTCAGCAGAAGAAAGAGGCGTGTTATATGGTGATTGGAGTAGATCCATAATAACCTAAAGAGTTATCTTCTCTAAGATTTGTCATGGTGTAGATTTCATGACATTCAGCCTAAATATGGGATCCGAATAGTAATGCTTAAAACACTATCTGTTGACACAGATTTGCAAATTGTACACTTATAGTGCACAATATACGAATTTTATTTTTTGACCTAATGGTAATTTCAAAATTATTGAGGATCTACTTAGTTAAACCACTGCCTGAAAGACCACTTGTTGGGGATACGGAACTACCCCTTGATTTGATTCGCAGAGAATTGAAATGACCAAATATTTGTGTATGTTGAATAACGTAACATTGCAATGTATGGCTCATAGACCTCGGTAGACAGGGTTGCTTACTTATTTTGTTTACAGGAGCTAGTATGTCTAAGCCTGCTTAAAATTATAATTAGGTATATAAATTAAATATTGTCTCTCTTATGGATGGACTAAATCCATATTCAAATAGACCGAGATTTAGGAGCTTGCCTGCTTGTAGCAGGAAGCGTGTGGTCCGTGCTACTAGCCTTCGGGAGGCTGACTGAAGAATAGACCACTGGTTGAAATTTGATTGGAGGAGCAGAGAGTCTTCCAAGGGTGCTACTAATGTAGGTACAGTCATAGGAGTGAGAACTCTCTCAAGAGAATTTAGATTTGTAAATTTTCTTATTTTCGACTCTTGGGCCACAGGTCTCTTCTCTGTGAGCGAGAGGATATTTTTTGTCATCAAAACATTATGTGCATTTACAAGATCTCTTGGCATGTCAATGGCAATCTAGATTGTTTCGGGCCAGAACTGAGCTACTAGTTTGGCGCTTTCGGTAGCGCCCATCAGAAACACAAGGATGCACAGGGTACAAGTAGTAGACTTGAATACCTCATGTTAGATCATTTATATGCATTGCTACCTAATCATATACTTCGTGTTTGAAGTTGATTGTTAATTGAAGTTGTTCTTTATTTAGTATTCCCACACCTTGATATTTTCGAAAGGATTCAAGAATATTTAATCATTCGTGTATATTTCCTAGCTGGTTGTCAGTTAAATACATGTGTGAATTCCTTAAATAACAAGGAGTTTAATATTTTATTTCAGCTTAAGTCTCACTGAATTTCAATTATCAGTTGTTAAAGTATTTTATATTTTATGTGTACCTTATAAATAAGGCATAAGTATATTCATTTGCCATGATATTATTTATAAAATGTTATGGAAAACATGTTCATTTTAACATTTTCTAGGATCACTAGATTGAGAACTTTTAATGTTTTATTGTTTTTAGTATCAGCATTTAACAGATATACAACGAAATATTCGTTTATACTATATATAATTCACATAGCATCTAAATCCTTCAGATATTCTTTCACCAGCAGAGAGCAAACAGGTCTTCAATCGATGCTGTGTGTTAGAAACACACATAATAGGTCTGTTTTGCATTAAAACAAAACAGTTATTATGTGTGTGGAGAACACACAGCATGGAAGCAAGGTGCTTGCTGGTGTTTGAAGACTATGACAAGCAAGTGACAGATGCGCTCCAGTTTCGAAAGTGGGCGCCATTCTGCATAAGGGTGAAAGACAGAGGTAACACAAAAAGGAACAAGGTAAGAGATATAAATGCATTATCATAAGACGTCCAAAGGTATTATTTATGATGCCTCTTCAATCGATGCTGTGTGTTCTCCACACACATAATAACTGTTTTGTTTTAATGCAAAACAGACCTATTTTTATCACTGACTGACCTATAGATCAAAACTCTAACCCACTTCCAGATGACCTAGAAAGTTCAAATTTGGCATCCAGATAGGTTGTTGGGTGATTGCAAAGGAATAAATCAGAAACTAGTAAATTTTTATCATTTTATTATAATTTTTCAATGAATTGATTCTATTAGGAACACTTACTTAGATAGTGCCTGTAATGTAAGAATCAGCAATCAAAATTGATGACAGCTGGTCTTTATATGGATTTTAAGGTCCTCACGTGAATATACAGGGTGTAAACAGACTCTTCACGAAGCCGTCAACCAAGCATTATGTACATCAAACTAAGTAACTTTACGCAAAAAAGAGTGCTGGGAAACGACTTTTTTTTTGGGCTGAAAAATTACGTTTTACAGTAGGGCTCAATGTAACGCACTCGAAACATTGTACTGATAGATGGATTGAATAGTAAAGGGGTCCTGGAGGTGTTTAAAGTAAAAATCTAACATTAAAAAAAATTATTTAAAAAAAAAATATTGTGAAGAAGTTGGAACTTTGACCCCAATATCTCCGTAACTAGAAGGTTCCTGGGTATGGTCTAGAATAAAAAAATGTTCGCAATGACGGGGAGAACAAGTACCTTTCGGCTTCGTTAAGAGTCTGTTTACACCCTTTATAATGAGTGCAATATACCCCTTAATTTTTTTTTTTATAGAAATAACGCAATATAGACAATTATAAACGTAAGAAAATACAGTAGATTGACAAAAACCATTTGGTATTAATTTTATTATGAATAAAAATAATAATTTCTGTACAAAAAGTAATGATATCCCATCAAAAACATAAATGTTAAATGTGAGCCAAGTTCAACGACAAAAGAAGTGAGATCTAAATGGGTGCCAAGTTCTATGGTCAGTCCTGAAATTTATTTATTACGCCATCAAATATTGTATTACAACTTATCACTTCTTATAACTTAGCATAATATATTGAAGCTTAAGGTCTGACTTGGCTAGTTTTCGTATACGAATTATAAGTGCCTTCGCAAGTTCTAAAGCTACGTAAGTTCTTATTTTATTCTTCCGAAAATATGGCTTGCTGGTAGAAACTAGCCATCGAACATAGGGCTGTTCCATGACTGTTTTAGTCGGTACTTAATAATAATTCGTATATGAGAACTAGCCAAGTCAGACCTTTTTTTTTTTTTTTACGGATGGGAAATCATCAAATGACTTCTTCCGCTCTGGGCAGAGCGGAAGGGAGTGTCAGACTTGTACTGACTAAAACCCATCCATGTTCCTTCCTTGCCCTTTGTGTTTCGGGCCCGCGGTATCTCTTTCGAACAGCCCGCAGCCCTAGCCAAGTCAGACCTTAAGCTTCAATATATTATCCTAAGTTATAAGAAGAATGATATTATAAGTTTTTTATACAATATTTAATGTCGTAATAAATAAATTTCAGGACTGACCATAGAACTTGGCACCCATTTAGATCTCACTTCTTTTGTCGTTGAACTTGGCTCTCATTTCACATTTATGTTTTTGATGGTTTCGTCTACACGAAGCCACAACACTTGCTTCTGCGACTTTTTCACTTAGTCTTATTCACAAAAACAAAACCATCTCGTTTCGCTGACCTGCTACTAAACTGAACACTATAACGGTTAAATTGGAATTACTTCAGAACATAACATAGCACCACACGTGAGGAAGGACACGCGACTAAGGAAGATTCTTTTTGTTTGTTTAATTGTAAGGAATCTGAACTTCATTTTAATATGAGGGCCCGGCTTTGGGCTAGGCGGACTTCGAGGTTTCGCTTTGATGATCCGTAACAAACTCATCTCAGCAACAACGTATGCCAAGCATTTGTCAAAAATGTAGCTATATTACGTATTATATTATATTTCATTATTAACTAATTGAGACTAAAATTAGAATGCGACTGTTCTTAAAAATACGGGAATGTTCCCTTCGATATTTACACCAATTTACGCAATATCAGGAACGGTACAAAACAATACATTGGAGCACAAACAAATAAATTAACTTGACCACTAGCTCAAGTACGCTAAATAGATCTCAGGAAAATACTCAGCGAAACAGATCCGACTCAGAAGCCGAATGAGCTCCAAATAACACACATTAAGTAAATAAATCGACTCAGTCCCGATCACATTAGACCCATTGTTTACCTCACGACTTGAATACAAAAACCTTTCGCACGCACTCATTAGGAGCGAAGGACCAAATAATTTGCAGGCGCCGACAACACCTATAAACTAACTTATTTGTATTTTCACGTCCCGATAATGTTGTTTTGCACTTAACTACTAATCCAATCTACTTGCTTGTTTAGAATTTGTTTCTACAAACAAGTATGCTCGTAACAGTCACATCCTAATTGCGCAGACAATGGAGGTAATAATTGGGTGTTTGGGTAATCAATACCGTCCGTGTTTACATCGTAGGCGTGGCAAACATTATCCTATATTATTTGTTTGCTGATCTAGGAATGGAAGCACTATTACACACAAAACTACTAGCCAAGGCCAAGTTGTGGGAGAAAGAAAAAATACCAGTTCATATTTCACTTTTATTACTAGTACAATGTGCTATTAAAGCTTTAGATCTTTCACATTAAAGTTGGCTTTAAATGGTGACTGTTCGCCTTTATGAAAGATAATAACATGGGTTCATTTTGATTGATTCTCAATACATACTTTATTAGGTTAAACTAACTATATACATTGATAATTAAAAACTATAAAACTAAAATAGATAAACTAACAACAAACTATAAAAGGGCATCGAAAAACTCCTCCTCAACGCTGTCAGACGGTAATGTGCCCAAGAGACTGGCGGCGTTGCCACGTTGTATGGCAACACTTAGCCTCTGGCCAAAGTAAAAGCCAGCCCTTGGGTCACGGGAAGCGTCAACAAGGCGTTTCGAAATTTCCTTAAATAGGCTATGAGCACTCGGACCCCACGGCCCTAGAGTTTCAACCCCAAACGGCTCGAAAATATAGTTACCACACAGGTTTCTATATTTACGCCGCTTGAGGTTCTCTGCAGCCACAGCGGCAGCACCAGCACAGCACGATGAGCTTGGAAGATGGGATGGCGCAAGAGTATCGACGCATGTTGCGTCCCACACTAAAGGCCTACCCATCTTCCAAGGAAACAAAGACATGCCGTCCGGTCTCTTGCCATCGTCGCGTGCCAAGCCATTGGGTTCTAAAACAGCTTGGACGCCGACGGTGACAAGAGCTCGTCGGATAATGTCGTTTATATTTGCGTGCTGTACAAAACGGCCCGCACTTCGGCTGCATGACAGGCCGTGGTGACCGAGGTTGTTGACAGCTTCACCGCAGTGACAGCGATGAGGAGAACAGCAAGCGGCACCAAGGCGTAAAGAAACAGCGAGGCGGAAGGTTGTGTCGTCGAACAATGTGCCTATGCTCGACGACGGTAGTGCGTGAAGCCAAAGACCCGACTCCCACTCACCCACAGCCCGCAGGCGCGCACGCTCAGCAGTAGTAACAGATGTGTTCAGCAGATTGCTCTGAACTACTCTGCAGAGCGGCTCGTCCCACCGTCTCTGGGAAAATAGATGGTCGGGTTCTTCAGTATTCGGGCAAGCGAGTTTCCAAGCATCTAGATAGCCTCGGGCATGCACGGCACATCAAAATCAATCAGTGTGGAAGACAAGATATTCCTGATTAATTTCTTAGTGCCGTGGACCGAGGAAATAAAAGCCGGTAAACTAATACTGGAAATTTTGCAAAATTCTCAATAAAACTGAACCTATTCTGATCATCATTTAGATTATTTTTATTTAGATTTTGAAAATATTTTATATATTTTTTTTTGTACTATATGTTTTATGCTTCAGACAAATACATATACAAGTACACAGGTTTAACAAACCGCCGACGTCAACAGAGGTTTTATTTGAGTCGGGGGTCAAAAATATAGCAATGCAAAGGATTCCGTGTGGTGGACAAGATAATAAAAAGTAAGACCCTAACAACTACACCTTCGTTATTTTTGCCAACGCTCGAGTGCACTCGGGCCCCGACAAAAACAACGCGGTTACGGTGCGCTAGAGTCGCGATTATCACGCTTTTCTACACAAACAACCCTGAGTTGATTGTTTATTTTAGGGACGGGACAAACTGGGTCAGTATGGGACCGCTTATTGTTATAGGGCGACGAAACTAGTGCGTTTCACGTTATGGCACGTGTGGTATACTTACACCGTTTGCAGTTATGTAGGGGGCAGTTACTCTTCTATTTGAGAACAGCGTTGGTATCTGTAATCGTCTGTTGTTAGTGTTAAGATAACTGTTATGTTAACGTACTATGTAGGTATGTACATTGTTGGGAACTGAAACCTTCCACTTTATGTTAAAAACAAGCCTGCTTTTAACGGTAACGTTTTCTTTTGAACTATGTAGTTTGTTAGTGTCCTTATTTGGAACGATTTGTATCATCCAAAATTACTTAAATAAGGCTGAAATAAGACTGTTGAACGTCAAATGGCATGAGATAGTCCGCCAAAACACCAGCCATTCGCCTAGTGCTTTATTTGGGGACAGGAAGTGGCGGAATAACCTCCCCAAACTCCCCAGCAACACATCTGTCTCTCCAATCGTATTCCGCACATTTGCGGGCTTCCGCATGACCTTCATTAAAAAGTCAACAACAACAAGCTTCCTTATTCCGAGAGAGCTCAAGGATCCCCCCCGCTCCCCTCCTGGAGCTGAATAGTTCAAGACAACAGCTCCCCAGGACGTGATGAGAGTGAAAAAATCATCGTTAAGAATAGAAACTTTACATTTTTTATCACGGGAATGTAGGGTGTAGGGTTGGCAGAGAATCTGCACACTTTCATCATAGAAACAACATAAATAAATCTAGGGCGAGAACGTGAAGATTCGTTTGAAATAAGATAATTTTGATCTAGGTGTAGTAGATACATAAAGCCGATAAAAATACACTCTGAAACGCGTGAAGGAAAAATTATTAAAAAATATTTAGGTGAAATAATTTTCGGAAACATTCCGAATATTTCGTTTATTTTTAGTAAATCCTACCAAACATGTTTGGAATTACTGAAAGATTATTTTATTATAAACCATTAGCAACGTCAATTTACATTACAATTTATGTTGTACCGCAAAGTCCCGATCCGAAATGTAGCAATCTAATTCAAATTGAAGGTAACCAACTATTGGAGAGCAATATCGATACCTGTCCGAAATAATTAGTTGAGAGGATGCCTGCCTCAACACCAACACCAGACATTCCCGGGATACGGAGATACAAACTAAATCGGTAATTATTCCCGGGATACCCGGAGATACAAACTAAATCGGTATTTATTTCCGATACCACACCAACCTTATTTCGTAACTATCTATTTGGATACATAAAATGTTGTTTTCAACCAACTTTGTGATAGGAAAAAAGAAAAAGAATTTCACGAAAATTGAGAACGGGAAACTGTCGTGCCTGTGGGACTCAAAATAATGGGCTAGCGAAACCGTCACTTTGGGGTCCCGCAGGACACCTCTCAAACTCATCAATTGTTCGTTTTCGAGGGTTCTCTTGCAAAGGGGATACGTTTTCCTCCATAAAGGGATTCTTCCTCGTCGCAAAAACAAGTGAACCCTGAACAGACCGCTCACGGTCTACATGTACGAAATAGTTTTCTGAATTGATTTGTGTTGGTCAAGTTTCTTCATTGTAATAGGTACTTACTTTATTGAAAGGTGCTAAGATTTGGTTGTAACAAGTAAGACAGTCGTCATGGTTAAAATTAGTTTTAAGTACGAAAGTGTTTAAGTGAAGACAAGCTGCTGGAACTGCATGATCAATATCTAAGTTTACGTCAAATTTTTTACGAAGAAGAGAACGATTACTGAAATTAGGGTTTTATCTATGAAACAAAACTATTAAATGAATACTTGCAGCTTAACAGCCCTATAAGCAGTTTAAATAATAGAGCATGGCATGAGGAGTCAACAAAGGCTCCATGTTTTATAGAACAACTCGGTCACCGGGCACGGCGGCTCTCGCAAGGACGCGGGGCGAGGCTGGATGCTCAGCATCTATATTTTATAAACTCCCACGGCCTCCTTGGAGATGATTCTTAACTGACTAGGAATATCAAAAGATTACCTTATACTTAGGATTTTTCTGTTTTTCCCCATTACACAATAGATTTCCGACGTAATAAAAACCGTATTGCCGTCATTCAAAGTAAACATTTCTGTTTTTATTAATAAGATTCACCCTATTACATGGGACTTTAACATAACTGGCGAAACGCGGGTGTACCATGAGATACAACTCTGCCTGACCCTTTGAAGATTACAGTCGTGAACTATTTAACTCTCACAGTAAATATATTATCTTCCTATATTATCAGTGTACCATCCTTTAAATAAACTGATCCGAACCGACTATCCGAACAAAATATTTCAAACTTAAACTTGAAAAGATATTTCGTGTGCAAACTCTCGAATGGTGTGGGATAGGTTCGCTTGCTACTAACTACATGTACGCGGGAAGCTTTATTGCTTTGTTAACCTACATACCGATGGAGCGTAATGATACCACTCGTGTAGAGTGGGCAGTGGGCAGTGGGCAGTGGGCAGTGGGCCGCCCGCGCCAAGTATCGCGTCGGCAGCTTTTATGTAGCTAATAAACACATAACCAATGATTTTGAAAGCCAATCAATATTTTTGCTCGTTGGTCTAGTAGTCGCTACTGAACACGAGGTCCTGGGTTCAGTAACAAGCACGGCCCCTTATTACATGGCACATCAACATAACATAAATGTGGATTTCCTGGATTCACCTCTGCCTAACATTTCGGGGATTAAAGGCGTGATGTAAAAATGTGACTAATACTTACTACTAATTACTACTTACTACTAAATCATGAGTTAAAATACTTTATACCAGCTCCCAGAAATGGCGAGGAGCCTTATACAAACAAGAGTGTCAGGTTCTCGCAAGAGCTAACTTCAGAGAGTAGGTTACTAGTGCTAACTTGTACCTACTTCTACACAATTAAAGCTTCGAATTGCAAATACAAGCTAACTCCAGTTTCCACACTTTAATTTTACGGTATTCTAAACCTGCGGGAAACCTGAATTCCTATGCATATAGGACGGGAAATAAAAGGGGTTACGAATAGAAGCGAGTGCTGTACAAAAACGAAGCGTAGTGTTTTGTGCGTCGTTTTAGCGAAAGTACGCGTTTTCACCGGTAACTGCGTGTTTTTAACCGAGATAGTGGAATGGCGACTCGTTTGGAAATTGCACTTTATTAGAAATGATAGGTTGTGTTTGGTTCCGAGTGCTCTCTGGAAAAGTTTTAGTGTTTGAGGTTTGCTAAAAATCACAACGAGTTTCCATGTCCGAAATGCGGTGCTACTATGAAGGAGATTTGTATAACGTGGTTGTGTAGAATATGGAAAGGAGCAAGAACCTCCTCTTTGTTAATGAACGAATAAATTTCACAGATGAAAGACAACGCTTAAATATTTTCTAAAATTTTGACTTTTCTGACGTATAGCTAAGTTTAAAGAATTAATGATCTGCCTGGCTTTCTCCCATCTATGCAGCTGATTACCCGTATATTATATAGAGCGACTCCTATCTTACCTCCACAGCCCAAATATTGAGTAACAGGATACCCCTAAGAGATAAGACCACTTCTTGCTTGTTTACGCAGTTTAAGTATTTAAATTAAAATATAAATTACTGAAGCCATAATAACCAAAACTCTGTCCCCTAGTTGTATCAAATAAGCCAAGCATATCAGTTCCAATGCGATAGCAACACAGGAATAATACAATTTTACTTACTGACTGTTGTATCCGAATCTCAGTGAACTGGAAAAAGGCAAAAAAGTACAAACCACGTTTGCAATTTTTGCGAATGAAAATTTGCGATAGGACGCGGGGCGTACGATACTATACCACAGAGTAAAGACATCCAGTACACCAACTACGTCCCTTTTGTTAAATCAAGTTCTGTGTACTGTTTCTAGATCACCAACGCAATGTAAGTATACCTTAAAAGCTGACTTGTTTTTAGAACCAACCGACCACGCGCGGTAACCTCAAATAGAAAGCGAGTTTAATTTTTGTGTGTTTGCAAGTTTGTGCCACTGTTGGCTTTAAGTTGGTCCTTTCACACTCTTTTTGGTCCAGACATTCCATTCTGTCTGTGTTCCGAGGAAGCACAACAGTCGAAACAGCGACATTGTTTTCGCTGTTCCACCTAAAAGTCAGACGAAAATACCGAATTCTATTATATTCACGTTATACAAATAAACATGTATTCTGTTTCATTCCTATCTAATTTCGATGCGAGAACCGATAGCTACTAATAATAATTTCGAACGAGCCCAAAATAAAACATCTCTTTAACGGCATAATAAAAATACCGACATTTATACCAACGACATGGTTAACACTAAAATGGTAAAAATAATGCGAACAAGTCACTCACTCCCTCAGAGAGTACTGAATAAATCGCGCGTTAATGCCTCATAACACGACGACACCGGCGTGGGACCGGCACAGGGCCGGTACGTGACCGTGACGGGACCGTGACGATACCGGGCCGGGGTCGACACGACGCGACCGCCCAGTTATTAAATTTCCCATACGTAAATCTAGTGTGACAGCAAGACACTGCTTTTGTGTGCGCAGAATATTAAACATTCTAGACTTTTCCTTCAGTCACAATAAAAGACCATTTCATGAAGGTTTTATCTTTGTTGTTGAACGCACAAACTGAAGGCAGGTAAACCGCTTCTAACTTTCACGTTACCCTTTTGCGCGTCGCCGTTTATCAAATTATATGTTTTTATTTACAGACAAGGGTAAAATAATTCCGACCTTTGCGTACTCGTCAGGTAAACGTAATTTTTTGCTGTCTGACCTACTCCCAGAGTTTGTTGCGTGAAAATTAAAATTTGGTCCTTCGCTCTGCGAGCCGTTACTTTAAATTAATTGTAAACTTTATTTCGTTAACTATTAACATTTAACTTCACGAGGGAGTTACACAAAATGTTTGTGTTTGAACCGTTTAATATTCTGCGCAAGTCGTAAAAGTCAACAAATGAAAGTAGATTATTACAGTAAGTAACCTTTTACTATTTGTTAGAAATATATTACTTTGAGCTGCTTACGTACCTTCTGGGACATTAGTTAAACATTTTATGTTCGTATTTGATGGAGTTTATTGTGATAGAGAACAGCCGTGGTTTTCCAACGAATTTACTGTGTTTGTTATCAGATGAATCATGGACAAAATGAGAATAAGATAATATATTTATTTTGCAAATATGGGTAACAAGACACGGTGACAAAAAATATAGTAATCAACAGCCATTTTAACAAGAAGGCAAGCAAAAGTAGGTACAGAATACACCAAAGAGGATCAATAAAGTCTATCATGACTGTGTTAGGTATTATTTCGATCACGGTCGTAGCAGATTTGAAAAGACAGGTATCGTTTACTCTTCGATAAAATAATCGCAAAATATATGCAAAGAAAATATAACAATATCAATATGTATCATGTTTGACTTATCCAAAAACTTTCCTTTCAACAACAAGCAACAGAAAATACGACATTAAAAAATCTGTCCCAAGCTAAATATTATTTTAATTTGTCCATTTTAATAAGAGCCGGGTTCCACGTTACATGAACACTACGGACGGCGGACAGTGTTACCTGAGTAACTAATTTAATTAGCTCGAACACAACGCTGTTTCTGACATAGTTTCACAGTTAGGAATATTTCGTTGTATATTGTCTGGTCATTATAACAATATGTTACAAACCACTGCGATGTTTTAGGAAAGGAAAGACGCACTCATCCAAATTGTTAATAACAATTTTGCAGCTTCACTATCATCTTCTATTCAAATCATAAATTTGTTTAATTGTTATTCTTAGACAATCGTAGTGTCAATCTGCTAAAAAAATAATTTCGTCAACTGTAGCTTCTAACTTCCGATCATTACTCACAAACTTTCTTCGGATCTGAGTCAAAAGTAATTGTAATGTACAAATACAAAATATTAAAGCAAACCCCGACCACTAAAGGAAGTGAAACACTCAAAGAGCGGCGACACAAACGGACAAACGGAGGACAACCGGGAACAACCGGTACCACCGAGGACACGCGGGGACAATCCGGGAAATCTTTGAAGTTCGCCGCGTTTTGTTCCTTTGTTTATGGCTTGTGGAAAATTAAAGAGGTGTATTGTGCCGCAGCTTTGAAAGTAGATAAAAGTTAATGACGTAATTTCATTAGGGACCGTAGTTGGTTTCCTGATGTTTCTAAAGAGTGGATCTTTGAAAAAAGGCGCAAGTAATGTATAATTTTATTTATAATTTTACCAACACAACCAGTAACTAGGGAATGGGGCAGACTTGTAACGAGAATTATGTTATTAAAATACCGTTGGCAGTATTTTATTGATAAATACTTTAATATGTCACTGTATGCGGTGTTGATTTTATATTTCAAATTTCAAATCTCGTGAAAAACACCTTCTTTAGAGTGAAGAAACAACACGAGGGCTGCGTGTGACTTAAAAGTAGGAATTGATAGGGAACAGAAGCAATGTTTATGTCGATGGGAAACGAAACACTTGCAGAAATACCTTCCAAAAACACCCGCGTTGGCGTGATACTCGTACATGTAAGTAAGCCTATAAACATAACCGTAGTATCAATACTGATCGTTACGGACTCCTAACAAGTAGAGCGAACTTAGTTTGTTTCCCAATAAATTGTACTAAATTTGACACGAAACAGACGTTTATGAACGAACAAGAACTTTTATTCCCCAATACACGTAACGATTGTCGCTATAATATCATAAAATGTGCCGACGACGTGCAGGCAAGGGATTGTTATACAAAAACAAACCAACCCACCTATAAAATACGTTTCAAAATCCCGTGCTCTTGTTGATATTTTGACGTTTAGCAGACCGGTCGCCGCGACAAGGTGAAGGCGTTTGGAACTAAAATGGCGTTTAAATATAACCGTCTATAGCCGTCTCTTCGACGATTTGATGACATGACTGGCTCCGCAATACTCCCGATGGGTACAAAGAGACGATACTTTACGCTTATTAGGCTGTTTCGTGGGCGCTTGGAGAGCGAAGCGGGAAGATTACCGGAACTTAACCGTAAATGGCTCTATTATTGCGTAAATAACTTGTTACCTTCTGTGGAGTGTGGTGGTTAGTAGAGCAATCATATTTTAAGGTCTTTTATATTGGTTTGGGACTCTTAGATATCTGTTTTTATATTCTACTAACTTTGTACTTTTAAGCTAGTGATGCCAGCACAGCATACAATTATAGAGAACACGATTCTAATGCCTGTTACCATCATGCATCCGGTTAGACTGGAAGCCGACACCAACGAAGTTGGGAAAAGGGTAGGTATTTGATAATGATTTAGGCGCTTCCTAGTGTTAAAACTGTTGTGAATGGACGTAAGTGTTCTTACGTATTAATCTAATTTCACCACTAGTTTCTGTTGTCTATGAGCACAGTTACTAGTCAGTGTCAGTCAGTGATACTTTTACAAAAAAAAACCGTAACTTTTTTTTTCTTTGTTCATTGCTCATCCCACTTATGATCCCATATCTCCTCACAAAGGGCAGGTACTTCAAGCCTGTTGTCGACCTATTTTCCTCACCGTATCGATGTTTTATTGCTTTCGTCATAAATCACCGGTTTCCGTGAATGTCTTCCGTAATTTATTGGCGATTTTATTAATGGCCCTACAGAGTTTAGAAATACCTTTTGTGGTCTCTTTTAGTGGATTTTGGCAGATAATTCTGATACGTTTTATGGTCCGTTTCCTTTACGTATACTATAAATCTTATATTTTTTTCTGAAAACTTAGTTGATCAGATTTGTTGAATGTAACTCCGATCGTTATTTGTTTTGATTTTTCATTACTGACTGACTGACTTGTCACAGGACATTTGGAATGCCCTAATAAAGAAATAGATGCTTTCTGCAAACTGGCTAAAATCGTTTTTATATGTTTTCCCACATTAACACTGTCAACAGACTCATTACGATGCTGTAAGTCTCAATGAACAAACGATCGTTACGTGCTGACAGCTGACTTACTAAGGTCCGGAATGGGGCCAGTCAACTCTGACTCACAGGGCTGTTTTATAACCCGCCCATACGAAATGTTTATAAGCCATCGACAATTTTATTGCTAAATTGGAACACATTCCATGTTCATTCCATTCAATGATTAGCTCGTTCATTGACTCGCTTTCAAGGTTTTTGTTAAATTCCTGGAGTCGAAAGTGTCAGTGGCTATAAGGCATCATCATTATCTTTTAAGTTCATTAGCTGGGAGACGTCCATTAGTAGAGAGAAATTTTCTTTTACAGATATCAAAGTTTCTTTCATCGTAAGGTTTTTATTTTATTTTAAAGGATGATTCCATCATTACTAAGTAGGCTCGAATATTTTATTTAGCATCTAGATATAAGGATATATGTCTATTTCCACTATAAATGGTATTTGTTTCTGCACTAATATTATAATGTATTAAAACTAGACGAAGTAGGTGTTTCTTTAACGACTACATTTAGTAGAAACACTGAAACAATCTTTTTTAAAGTTCAGACCTAATCATGCTCAAGTGTATGGAGCACAATATCACATAGGTGCCCATACTACAACCAATTAACTATTAGATCAATCATATAACACAATCACACTGCAGCAAAAACAGTGATGATACATTACAAAATAAATAAATAATGAAACTACGTTTACGTTCCTGTGAGTTGAACGAATCGTTAATTGATACGGCTACAAATAAATAATTTATTTGTTCATATAATTATACGTGGCGCAAATATGTAGGTAATGCCAACAGGCTGCGGGAGCAAACACTGCGTGTGTGATGTTTGATGAGTCGGCGGCGTCAATACGGGAGGGAAAGCGATGTGTGAACTCGGTCGTAAACCGGGATATACAAGTACATTATACTTATTATGTAAACACTCTATCCTGTATGAATACTATCAAACTTATAATTGTCTCACTTCTACTCTTTTATCTATAAAAAAAATTATACCTACTCATAAACAATGACTGACTAAACCAATAAAAAGGTAAATAAGCTTCCATTTTTAACCAAAAGAAAATTGTACCTACATTTAAAAGGACCATTATTGCAGGAAAACGTGGCGAAAAGACCACTCTTCTCGACAAGGCACAAAAACTCGCAAACGACGTGTAACGTTGTAGAACGCATTTGCTTTTATAACCAGAGCCTGCGCAAACATATCTATGAGTAGGTACTCATAGATATGATAGCTTGCAGTAACAACGGTCATCTGTTATGTGAACTTATGTGTTACGGGTCAAAATTATTTTGTTAATCAATAAGAGGAATAAACATGTTGAAATAAGATACTAGCAAAATAATGTTTCTGTTGATTATTGAAACAAATAATATTAAAATAATGTGTTGATTATTAATTCATGGAAAAGTATTTATATACAGTATTTTATTTCCTTGTTATATCCATTACATCAAAACACGAGTGAAAATAAATGTGTAAAGCGCTTCAATTAACATTCACAACTGTTTTCACTATTTCTCGCATCATACTTCCATCACCTACCTCATAATATATACGAAGGGGCCATATAATTTACCTGTACATCAGATTATAATATCTCCGTGATTGAATGACACAGGGGAGGGAAAGACGGAGGGGAAAGGATCTGTTGAACCGAGAAAAATAAGATGAATGTCGGCAGCGTAGCTTTGAATAAATTTAGAAGGAAATACTCTTACAAATAGGTAGGCTCAGTACCTTATTATGTGATGCTGATGAAATGACCTGAGGGTGTCTTCGTAATTGAAATATGTAGATATGTTTGTTATATTTTGATGTTAAGACATCTAAAGATCTGACTTTTCCAGAATTAATTAATTATTATTTTTTTTCAATGTCGTTGAAATTAAAAAGTTGTTTAGATAAAATATTTTTACAAAAAACGGCCAACGATTATGTTACGACAAAATGTTCTTTGTCGAACATAATAATATCTAAACTTTAAATAACTGGTGAAATCTAGTTGTATTCTAGATACAAATAGATAGAAACGTATCTAGAGTACAACCAGATTTCACCAGTTATTTTTAAATGTCATGTAAGAGTGGGTGAGAATTTTGTCATAAACCTAGAATTAAAATATGTGAAAATATTTTTTTGCTAGTTAGCGGTTACTCATTTTTTCTCTTTAAAATTTTCTATTTTGCCCGAATAAGTAACAGTAAAATATAAATGAAATAAGTATTTCGCATTCAGTGTTATAGTTGTAAAGGATTATAATTTGACAAGTTGTAGTTGCTAGTAGCTCGAAGTGATTTCCTTTTTAGGACTAAAACTTGGTCCTAGGAAGTGAACGCTGCTTTTTTTTCAGGATCAAAGTTTTTGGACCTTCTGGTTATTAGATTAAGAAATATTTTAGTTATTTTTTGCTGACGTAGTTATAGCAAACAAACAATTATTAAATAATAATGTTTATCGAGTGATCAAGTTAGAACAAAAGTTTGACAGCCTAACCACGTATAGCATGCGAGGCGAGTGGGTCAGTAAGTTATGACAGTGCACTGGAGCAAGTTTGAATGGTCAGTGGGTTAATGGAGAGTGCATAAATAATTAGTCACCTTGAGGTATCATGTTATGTGTCGTGTTATAAACTTTGTGGACGATGGATTGGTACACTAGGTAAGAGTGTCCTAAAAGTTGGTCTAAGCTTTGGTCATTTAATTACTAGGTACCTAATTTCTGCTTATTTTGGCTGTCACCAATCTAAACAGTAAAACCCTGTCTGCTATCAAACACAAAATGTCTTAAAAGGCGTTCTTCTAGTAGTCCCATAAAACAAAATGAAATAAAACGTCATAAACTAAATCTAAAGAACTCAGATTGTATGGCCACTGCATTATTCATAGCAGCTCATCATAAAGAAATAGCCCAATAAAATATCTTGTAAGACACTCTCTACACTTTCACAATATTTTTAAATTCAATTCTTATATCAATTTATCGGGTGTCGACTGTGGTCCCGCCGGATAGTTGCATCGGGACCCCCATCATATGCGACATGTACAAACCTTGTTCGGTTGTAATAAGGATCACATTCGCTCGGGATGGGTTTAAAGTGAGTGTGCTGAGTGGGCTATGCAGTTACTTGTCAGTTGATATCTCTATACCGTTGAAGTATAGACCCGAGGGGATGCCGGGGAAAATGGGACATTCAATACCTCAGAGATATCAGTTAGTGAGTAACCGACGAGCGTGTGGACTTACTGGGCTATTAAATAGATGGACATAATTATTATTATGTGAGCATGTATGTAGTAGACTTGTACGTCAACCAGTTCTAGAAAGTGGGAAATTGATAGAAGGTTTTGAATTATAATTTCATCGTTTAATATTGTTGTTGCTTCAAAGTAGTCTTTAGTAAAATAAAAGCATATTGAAGCACAACTCAGTTATTAGGCTTCCGTAGTCAAAATGGAACCTTTAGTATCGCCATGTTCGACTGTCTGTCTGTCTGTACGCAGCTTAGCTGGGATGAATATACACATTAGTTATGCCGACAAAGTGGTAAAATAAAATCTCGAAATATATTCTTTTTTAGGGTATCTCCTGTACTCGTAAAGAGGGAATGTCGTCGAAAAGGTCTTTTTTTTTTTACGGATGGGAAATCATCAAATTACTTCTCCCGCTCTGGGCAGAGCGGGAGTGTCAGACTTGTACTGACTAAAACCCATCCATGTTCCTTCCTTGCCCTTTATGTTCCAGGGCCGTGGTATCTCTTTCGAACAGCTCGCAGCCCTGGGGGTCTTTAAAAAATATTGCGAGTTTGTTCAAACTATTTTTCTATTAAGGGTTTTGTTTGTGAAATATTAAGCTTTAAAGTGATCATTTTTGTTAGACTCAAGTACCCCCCCCCCCCTCTACTTGCTAAACGGTTGTGTTGGGGAGTGTGAAAAATTCACGGTCAATATAACGGAATTAAAAGGAAAACTATCACAACTAAGTAGGCTTTACAAGTATACCAAACCTAGTATAGTTATCAAACTTATAAATTGTACTTGGATAACATATTTTCCTAAACATAATGTATGGGAGCACAGGTTTTCTCCTATTATATGGGACTTAAACATAACAAATGAAATGTGGCTGTACTATTAGGACACCTATGCCTGAATAACCTAACCCTTCGGGGATTACAGGCGTGATGTTATGCTATGTGTCTTTATGGTTTCGTTATTTTCATTAAAAATCTAAAACCAGAGTTTTTTTTTTTTGGTATGGACGGTTAAACCCACCCTTGCCAACTGAACATTACTTTGTTTTTGGAACGTATTATTAAGAAACTAAAGAGGGATCAACCACCGTTATGCCATTGTACGAACAATTAGCGACCGAATTATATCCCGCTGGCAAGCCGGCAGGCAATGTGCTCCCTAATAGTTTTTATTGTATGAATGTTTTTAATTATGTTAAATAATACCTCTATGATTAAGACAAACAGCTTTTGTTTGTTTTGTAAAATAAACAAAACTGGAATCAATTCGACGTAGTTTTCAAAAGAATAGAGCTATGTTTGTGCGGTCTAGTCTTTCCGTAATAAGGTCTCCTTTGTTTGATTTGAATTATTTTTTTTAACTGAAAAGGCAAAGATCATAGTTACTGGTTACCTTTTTTGTGCCTTTTAATATATCAATCAGGTATTTTTCAATACTCGTGAAAAAATGGTATGCACCACAGCGGCTACCTTCCATAGAAACTAAAACTGAAATGTTGCAATCGCTAACAAAATATTAAAGCAACTGCAAACATAATTCCGCTTCTATTGACTACATACAATCCTGAAGCACTTCAGAGAGATTCAGAACGCAGCGGCTAAACATTTCTAAGCCACTTTGTATGGCGCGTGTATTGGGACCCCAGCGACCTCTATTTCCGCAGCTGCAAAGATTCTCTAAAACGCCATTTAAGTTGAATAGAGCGGCCCCACTTACGCGTGTCGAACCAACGGTCCTGTTGTGCGCGAGAAATATTTTACTATTATTGTACGCTGCCTTGCAATCCCCTCAAACGTATTCGAGTGGGATTTTCTCGTGATTTTTAATGGCACAAGTATTTTCACTATATACGTAAACGGTCCATTTTTAAAGGCAAAGTTTCGAGAGCAAAATTGAAGCAATTTTCTTTAGACTTTTCCGTCGCCTGTAAGTATGAGCGGAATAAGCGGAATATCTGCTTCATGTTTTTCGCTTTTGGGAGCGTATCTTGAGAAATTCTTAGCGCTTGTTTTTGCGGGTATGATTAATATGGGGGATTAAGGAGCGGGTTCTATCTGCCGTCCGCCGCGAAAGACGTATGAGCCGGGTAATAATGTATGAGTTCAATATAAGTACCTAGTTATATACTTGTAGTAAATAGATAAAATTTGAGAAAAAAACTTACCTGCTTAACGTTCCCTTTTTTTGCAGATTTCAAGAAACTTGTACAGTGACCGTTTACTAGTTTACCGAGGGTCACGCTGGCAATGTCAAATTCACCTACGGTGCTTAGTTTTGCCAACTAGTCATGTATTATTAATTCCTCAATTGTACCAATTGCTAACAAAAAAACAAGTACAATGCTTTTAACTTATACGGCAGTTTGATTGCCTAAATGTTTTCGTCTATAGCATTAACATGAATGTTTTAGTCATTCCCGAATGGTCCTTACCGTAAATTAAGCAATTTATATTCAGAGTTTAGTTCGTTTTTATTTTTATATGAAATGCGCAAACAACAATTCGTGTGTAGAATTTGTATTTTAATGCTTTTTTACTTATATTTTTGCTTAGACTTTAGTACATACGCGGTCATTTACAATATTTAAACGCTGCTTGTTACAGATTATTCTAGCAAGTTGTATGCTTTTATAAGATTTTACAAAACCAAATCGTAAAATATTCCTGGATTTTTATAAATACAAATACAATATCTGTTTAGTAGCATAACACTTGACTGTTCCACTGGAATCTCTCATTTCAATTCAAACAACATAAATGCTCCTAATTATTTATACCCGAAAGCAAATCTCTTTCTCAGTACCTCAGTATCTAATTGTTAAGTAAGTCGTAGTAAGTAATTTCTAAAAAAACCTCAAAAGTCTTGCCCCAACATTGTTCTGTATAACCCCGCAACAATTCTACTTCATTGCGGGCAATGTCACGAAGGCATCGGGGTGACGACAGAATTAAACTTAGGCGCAGCGATCGGCAAGCAATCGGCTTATTCCGGCCATCGCCTCCCAACCGATATTACTAACACAGAAGGTTCTCTCAAGATCACACGCAAACTTGTTTGGTATTGTTTATAAGGCTGGTGTTAAATGGGTAGTTTTTGAAAATATTTAAATTAAATCATGTACGTTTTGGTTTGCTATTTTGGACTATTCTTTAGCCCTCTTACTTCATTCTTCTTAGATACCAAGATACTGACCAAAGGAGCATTTTATTCTTATTTATGATTCTGTTTATTGAACTGTATCATATAAGCAAAATTGGACAGCTAAATGCTTGTTTAGAGGCGCTCCCAAAATTTAGAATTCGTCTGTAATGTAACAATCGAAGATTTGATTTTTTGCAGAAACAAGTGGAATTGAACTGTTACATTACAGGCGAATGCTCCCGGTGAGAGAACGCCATAATGTAAACATGCAATAGGAATCGAGTGGTTGCTTTGTAGTGAGTTAGGCTACTGCACAATATTCTCCTGTGTGAACAGTGCCGCCCTGTCAAATCATCTTCAACACTTTAATTAAAATGTTTCCAACACTTCTTTCTGTGACACTTTTACAGGTATTTGTGTAAAAGCGACTCATTTTAGCGCATTTTCAGTATGCTGGGTAGTCACGTCTTATTATTAGATTTCCATCAAAATGAGATGAATTCTATATTATGTTTGGTTCAGTTCGGAGTTTCCGTATTCATGTTTTTTTCATATTGCAGCAATAGCACTAATGGTAGTCAAAACTATCTTGAAAAAATATTTTGCAAGATAGTTTTGACTATCCTGTAGAATCGATCACCAACCATAATGATTTTCAAAGCAAAGTTATTATGAACGTTTTCAAGTGCATTAAAAGTAGTTGAAGATTATTGAAAGTATGTTCTGTGGTCTGTTCGACTGCCTCGTAGGTACTTGGTTTGATTTCCACGTCGCGTCGGGCTAGGTTTTATTGGGTTTTTCCCATCAGAAATTTCTCAGTAGCAGCGACAGAGTCTGGATTTGTGCCCGGTTAATGACAATAGGGTCGCCCCTTAATACATAAGAATTAAACATAAAAGAATTTATGGTGAAATTAGGGGTACTAGTACTACACCTCTGCTGAACCTTAGGGGGCCACAGGAATTGCTATGTTATGGCTATCTTATGTTCTGAGCACTTGATTGATCTAAATATTAATTACGGCACTTCAATTAACTGTCAACCTAATTGCAACAATCGGTCATCGAGTATTCAGTATTAAGAGCAATGCTATTGTTATAATCATCATAATTTAATCAATTCATGTGGTTTGTTACCATTATTATAGGCCAATTATCATTCAATTTAACTAGAATTGCGAAATATCAGTGTGTTGCACAGTTTACGGGTATGTGGCAGATATGTTTTATTTGGAACTGACTTCTGCCCGCGAATTTGTCAGCGCAGAAGAAACAAATCGTTTGGCCCTCGGTAAGGGTGTAGCTTCTCATTTGTGAAATATTTTTTTTAATCGGATGAGTAGTTTCGGAGGTTGCCTCCAACATCTAAACTTACAAACTCTCTTTATAGTGTTAGAGAAGTGTAGAAAAAGCCTTTTCCTTTCCTCTGAGGTGTTCTAATCCATCGAAGCAAACTCAAAACTTGTTTCATTATATTGGTAAAATTATTTTGTATAGATTCTTTTTACCGATAGTTTAAAGAAAAAACTGGCCAAGTGCGAGTCGGACTCGCGCACGAAGGGTTCCGTACCATTAACTATACAACATTAGACAAAAACGGCAAAAAAAACACGTTTGTTCTATGTATGGGAGCCCTCCTTAAATATTTATTTTATTCTGTTTTTAGTATTTTTTGTTGTAGCAGCAACAGAAATATATCATCTGTGAAAATTTCAACTGTCTAGCTATCAGGTTTCATGAGATACTGCCTGGTGACATATAGACAGACAGACAGACGGACGGACAGCGGAGTCTTAGTAATAGGGTCCCGTTTTACCCCTTGGGTAACCCTAAAAATACTGAAAAATATTACCTAATTAATTATGTAAACACTTTACTAATATTCAAAAGTTATTTAAAGACAACCTGGGCGTACATATTTCTACGGAAATAATGTATAGTTGCCTTATACATGAATGCTGCTAAGTAACTGCACACAACGGCATTAGCATACGAATGACTTAAGACCGACAAACTTGCCGCATTAGCCGCGCCGCAGCAAAACTACTAATTACCACACACATGTACTCACACACAAACAACCACTCAAACACACACAATGCATAAAGTGCACTTGCTTATAACGATGCTAACAATTTAGTTCACGTTAACTACGTACTAGAGAATAGAATGTCAAAGAAAGTGGAGTTTTATTAGTTCTGAGAACATTATTTTCTTACGAACCTACAATGAAAGTTCTTACCTTAAGCCCTCAAGAATGTCAATTATTGATCAGTAATACGTCGTTTTGGTCGTTTTTGAAGTGAAAACTTCTTTAGCATCGTTGTGATTTGAAAGCCGATGAAACGAAAAAGCGACGGTAAAAAGAGACATACACATAAATTCATAAGATTTAACGTGGGAGAAAATGAGATAGGAAGTATTATACAGTATTTATCTTGTAGCAAAAATTTTTGAAGGTTTCACTTCTACCACGTGTGAATTGCACACATTGACTGGAAAGAACAGTACGGAGAAAAAAGTGCAAGGTTATGGGAGACAACTTTGCCCAGCAGCAGTTATACATTTTGGGTTACTATAATGAAGTGGACAGAATTTCAAAATAATATAAACGTCTTTATGTGCGGACTAATTGGTGAGGTTCTTCAGAAAGGTCATGCGTCTATGACCAGATGTATGAACGTGGACGAGGCTAAAGGATCGTAGCAGGTGGCGTTCTGTGGTTCCTGCCTACCCCCATGGGAAAAGGGCGTGAGTTTATGTAATGTATGTATGTGCGGACTAACTCGACAGAATAATGAAGATTTGAAAAACGTCCAGGCTACAAATTTTATGATAAAAAATATAATACCTAGATGAATAGCTTGGGCCTTCTACAAAAGATATAATTAAATTGTAGTTAATTTGTTTTTAACTTATTAACTTACTCGAAAATATAATTTATTTTATATAAAAAATCTTGAATACATAACGAGTCAAAGCTTTTTAAAGCGAATTGAAAACCCTTTCTAAGTGCCTACTTAGTCAGGTAATGTACCAATATCGTACGGGTTTTATATGTTTTTACCTTTAACAAAGGGAAAAGGGTTTCACTTGTTTACCTGTTGCAGACGATATAGGGAACATTATTTTGCTGAAAAATGAACAAATAATAAAGTAGCAGATGTGCTGTACGACATTGAGGGGCCTAAAAGTCAGGGAAGGTGAACCTACGTAAGCGTTTGTCACGTGGTCTGTATAAAAATGTTAAATGATATTGTCGGACGTTACTTTTGATGTTTTAGATTAGATCAAGAAATAATAGTTTCAAGTAAACCTAGTTCTCTGTATCGATAAAAATATATAAGAATTATATAAGAAAATAACTTTATCCTGATTTACTTATTTTCAATCTTTTTCAGTCAGTGTCGGTCTATGCTCCAGCAGTGGTTTCATACTTCTGGAACATAAGATTATGTTTATGCCAATGTCAAAGAAAATAAACACTTTCAGATCAAAGACAGAACACGTTACAACTCAAGTGCAACAGTGGAAGTTTGACCTGTTACTAAAGAAATTTCTGATTTCCACTCAAAAATTGCTAAAAATGTTAATAAAGAGTATCTACAAGTTTGTACAAAGTATACTGCTATATGTACGAAGGCCTTTTGGTTTGTTTATTTTGAGCTGTATCGGGTCGTTATCGCCGGCACAAAAATAGTCGCGTCCAGTGTGACCCGTTTATTTTTATATCCCTCCCACGTTATCAGTGACGTCATACGAATTTACTTACCAAAAGTACCAGGCAAATATAGAACATAAAGAGTGTTTCACTAGTAAAGTTCAGAAGATATTTGTGGAAATCCTCACAAATAGATAAGACTGTTTTTGAAGATCAGCTTTATCCGACACCCACCTATGGTTAAATCCCCATATGGGATCCGGAAAAAGCTGTTTAGCGAATAAAATTCATTTTCCTGTATTCAATATAATCTACATAATATTTGGTTATTTCATTTCTACTTTAAGTACAGTACCAACTACACACATATACATATTTTCTGTTTTGTTTTTTTTTTTTAATTCTAGTTTTTAATCCGTTGAGATGTAGCGATGGTCAGTGGGTTGGTTTTTACTGCTCCCAGGTATTTTTTTAGCTTCTTTCTTTTTGTAAAATGAGGGGTTTGGTTTTAATTATCTACTATATTCCGCGGTTCTTATTATCTAACTTTCCGTTTGGTTTTGAAAAAAACTGCTACTGAATTAAAAACCAGTTTCAGCCCACGGTCTCCCCGCGTGAAGTGCGTTAATTATCCCACGGGTACGTACTACCGGGACAAAAAGTAACCCAAACCTTATAACACAGGTTACCTAACCTGCTCTACCAACGACATCATCATCATTTCATCGAAATCCGTTCAGCCGTTAGGTTATGAATATGTAACAGACAGATAGAGTAGGTTTCGTATTTATAACATTAATATATAGTATATTTTAACATGTTGATCTAGCTAGTTTTACCAACAGCGAGTGATCCGAACAAGCGCTGTGGCCACGGAATGAGCGACACAGTCCAGGTTTATTTACACGTGCGACCACATGCATACTGTTAGTGTGGATGTTATAATTCTGCTGGAGGTGGGTCGTGACGCGGCCAGGCGCGACCACCACGACCTGTGGTTTCATTAGTGGTACATAAATATAGCGTCTGAACTGTGTTTCTAGTAATTTGAGGAGGTACGTCTGAGGTAACACTAGTCGGTCCCTGCAGATTTAGAATATGATGATATGCTAGCATGCCCTATTTTACTACCATTAACGCGCGAGTACAGGAGTATGACTACTGCTGTCTTCAAAGTATTCTCTACAAAAAAGTCAATTCTATAAATATTATCTATCGTTTTTACAGTAGCCGATCCACCTGAAACTAAAAAGTCTAATATTTTTGGTAAAATGTTTAGTCCCGTTCTGTTCCTGTTTATCATGAAGGCACCGATTGGTTACTTGTGACATTTGTCTTACAATAAAACAAAAAATTGCTAAAAAATTACCAAAACTGTTTCCGATGCTCTTTCGGCTCAATCACGTGGCAATAAAATCAGTGAAATAGCCTTAACAGTAGTGTGGAGGCCATACACGTCGGAACATGACGATGTGTAGTGACGTCACAGTGTCATGACGTCATCGATGGTTGTCACGGTGACGTGAGAGGCAATTTGTTGAAGGTTTATGTTATCGGCGTCCGGTGATATTGTGTTGTATGGGCAGTGAGTTACTAACCCTACGTTATGTCAAAGTATAAAACATGGAGTAACCTACTAGTTTGCGTCATCAACTGGTTAGGCAGAGATGTACGTATACAACCACACACATTTCTCCTCTTATCAACTAGGCAAAAATCTCTCCGGGATGATTGATAATCATCACTATTAATTTATTTAAAGTTTACAATATTCTTGAACTCTAAACTATTCCCCACAAAACCGATTAGAACCGATTAGCGATTGTGACCTCTAGACCAGCGAGGCAGTCTACTATGTAGTTAAGTTTATTGTTTATACAAACAATAAGTTATAAAGTCTAGGTTGTATACAGTACTTATATAAAACTTGCTAAAAAGGTGAACGAAACATGTTACATTATGTCACTCATGTTTTTAACAAGTATCACACCTTGTATATGTATAAACGCCGGTTTATACAATGACACAAATACTCTGTAGGTATGTTAATAAAATCATTTATTTAAAATCAAACTACGTCACCGACTTTTATTGTGAATGACGAACACAATAATTGCAATGAATGAAACCCCAAATTAAGTGCATATTTTAGTTCCTTTTTTTCATGAAAGTTCATAAAAGTGCCACTCCTATGTTATCTTCCTAAGAGAAACTATGCTTCAGGTACTCGTATTCTCAGAGACTCATATACATGGCAACATCCACTTTCCATTTAATTTAAACATTCAAATTCATAACTAACAAAATTGAATTCCAAATGTACTTCTCTGAATCCCACTTAGAACACACACCAACGCATATATAAGACATATACATGTATGCTCAGGTATATGTTACAGATTGTATATAGCGATAGTGAGGGCAGCCTCTCACATTTACATAATAGAGGCATACAAGGCGAATTGCTGCCGTCCTCAGCCAAAAGGCTGTATGTTAACTTTGATGTAGCTACGAGGAAATCGCAGTTTTATGCTTTAGGTTCCCATAATATTAAACTATGTCATGCATATTTTATGCAGACGGTTCTACCTGGCCTTATATATTTTTCAGTTTATATAATATTTTAGTATAACTAGTTTTTTTATGTTAAACTTTAGGGTGCGTTAACTTAAAGGCAACTTTACAAATATTTTTGTGTAAAATATTAACTTATACCGTAATTATACAACGTGAAGTGAGACCTTTTAACTTCTCCCTGTAGCTTGGCTACGCTTGCTTTAACCCGGTTTGCAGTTTCGTAAAACAGTGTAGCGCTACGCCGTAGTACGCTGCTACGGTGTAGCACTCGTAGCGCGATAATGCGCTCCTCATTAAGGCAACTGCATCTCGTGGTTAAATGTGCTGTAGATGGTTTGATAAAGTATAATGAGTACATGTTAATTTAAAACTTAGGCTTACTGCACCTTGAATAATTAAATTTTGTTTTTTTTCGTATTTTTGGAAAACCTTTTTTGTGCAACCTTTGATACTCAAACGCAGGCTGACAGTATTTTAAAACTTGACCTGTTATCCAATTTTAAAGCTTATAAGGTTCTGTCACTGACATCTGTAGATTATAGGTTCGATGACGGTATGACAAGCTTTTTGCGAAGAACGAAATCGCTATTTAAAGAATGTTTGACCGTACCAAAAATATATTTTCCAATTAAATCTTCCAATACAAGGCAATAAAACTATTTCGTTTCCCAGGTGGCCAATTTCCTATAGGATTGACATAAAAATGTATTTCTTGAAGTAAAACAGCAGTAAAAGAGAAAGATGGATCGCAATGAGCTATCAATTTTATTTTCGATCGACCAAGATGGCGGTCAAATAGCACGCGCTCGTTTTATTGCTGAACATCAAATATAATAGCCATGTAGAATAAGGAGCATATTATTCGCACGAAATAGTCTGCAACACGATGGAATGAATTACTGCAAAGATTTAAGACATCTCAATTTTTAGTGGGTAGTAAATACTACTTGAAGTAACTTAGCAGAAATGGACTTCTTTCAGTTTATTTATTTGCCACCAATCATAACATCATTTCAGACACATCCAATAGGATGCTATAAGACATACGATAATAAAAAAAACAACATATAATACATATAATATTAAATAAAAATAAAAAAAAAGTAAAAAAAGAAAGAAAGTTGGTATGTATGGATGTATAGATGTTTGTTACTCTTTCACGCAAAAACTACTGGACGGATTTGGATGAAATTTGGTACAGATAGTTTATAATCTGGATTAACACATAGGATATTTATCTAGGATCTTTTTATCTCGGTAGTATGTTCCCGTGGGACAATTATCGACCTGCACGCGGGTGACGCCGCGGGTATAAGCTAGTTCAATATAAAATAAGTATAAATTACGCCCATTAAAAATAACAATACCTAAAGTAATTGAACATGACAATGTTAACAGTTGCACACCTCTTTCAATTATGTTTTTAAACAGGTGTGCAAGTGACTGGGGACGGCTTATTGCTAAAGGAGGAGGAGTCTGCGGAATGTTTTGCTTTGTATTCCCACTTAGTGTACAGTGTCAAGCGGCCGACGCTAGACTGGGTAGTCGCGGAGCGCGTGGGTGGCGACGCGGTGAAGGCAGCGCGCGTGTATGTTGATGGACACAGCGCGCGAAACCTGCGAACGGCGCTCCTGTGTCTTAAGCCCAAACGCTCAGGGGGTCAGGACGACCCCACAATCACTTATACTGCTGTGGTCCTTAAGTAAATAAAATTTACATCCAATCCTTACATCCTCACATACTCGGAGAGTGAGTAGATTTGGTACAGTGCACCTGACCTTCCTGAAGAACATCATCAATGTACTGACCAGTGACAGTACACAGAGATAGATCAGTGTATGTCCTTCTAAGCGTCCTCTTTTGGGGTTTCCACTCATATTTGACTTATATTAGTTTTGTGTATTTAACTTTGATGACCTATCTGTCTAAGTGCGTCAATAACAGACATTTCCATATTTTAATTTTAACAGGGAACTTATCTATTTTATCGTTTTTAGCAAAATCATGATCGATGACAACATGATAGGTTCTATAAATCTACCAAGTTCCACACCAAGGACGGTCCACAAAACCGTGTGTAATCCTTAGAAAGCGAGCATCTTTCATATCCCGCCTTCAGATCTGTTGAGCTTGTCGGACATGAAAGCAAGTATATTAAAGTGGCGGAACATATGAGTTTGAGCTCAACTTGGGGCTTGTACTGAATAGCTGACATTTATAGAGATGGATTAGAAATCTTTCGGGAGGATTCATGTTTATGTAAGAGTCGAAGGAATATTAAAAAAACGTAACTGACAGATAGTTTATTACTTCCTAACGATGTGACTGACTTGACGAAGAGATTTCCGTTTCTTCAGCCGTAGAAAGGCTGAAGAAACGGAAATCTCTTCGTCGCTGAAAGCTGAAAGAAATTTTCTATCATCTTTTAAATTATTTTCTGCAGAAAATTCATTCCGATCTAGCCAGTAATCGTATTGTCAAAACAGAAGAATTCATCCTAATTTTGGAGCAACTTCTAGTAATATCTGAGTTATGAAAGCGCTTATAAAAATGCAATGCAATATATTTTGCATTTTTCAAAAGATTGTAAAACTTACGTCACGTCTTCTTGTACATACAGTTTGGGTCCAGTAGGTGGCCACGGTTATTGCAGCTTCGAAGGTGTTAATCTTATCATCAAAAGTGCAAGTAAACAGACCCTGGGAAACTCCAGCAGGTGGGGCATAGTCTGGTCAACAACGAGTGCGAGAGCGGTGCTGTTGTTGGAAGATTCAGTAATACTCCATTTTGCCAGATTATGTTTGCAGCGGCCTACTTGGGTACCTATGCAATCGATTCAAAGTTTAAAAAATGGCCTACTGCAGTTCACTACCGGTTAGCAGGTGGTCTTGGGGCTTACGTCAATATTCATTTACAGCTTTATATTTGTCGAGTTTACTTATAAGTTTTGAGGCCAAATTAAAAGTCAAAGTCAAAACGTTAAAATGTAGGTAGCAAAATATAGCACTCCTTCCTCGGGGAATACAGGCGTCTAACGAATGTGTGTTCATTATTTTGAGAGGATAGGTAAATTCGTTTACACAAATGTTAAAACACAAGAAGAAACTTCGCAACAACCTAATGGGTCTGCTCACGATGAACACAACAAGCTGTTCATGTAACCTGACCGCCACCACTACGTGCGGGTATATTGAAGGTTTCCACGCAACTTGCTGCCATTTCCAGCGGGGTTGGGTTCTGAGATTAAGTGCGTTCGATGGGCGTATCGGATAACTGGAGAGCTCATATTAATAGTTTGAATGGAGGAGGCTTGTTTACAATACTATGAATAGAACTTTAGTAAATGTATAAATAGTCTGTGAGAAAGGTTGCGACGTATTTCGGCTCATGAAGGTTGTGAGCGAAACAGTTCATCTACCTTGATCGAGCACTAGACTGACTAATAACATGCTATAAATGGCTTGCCTTTGGTGAAAATAAACCCGTGTGTGTATTAACAATTACGAGTCGTTTTATCCTATTTCTGCGTGCATAATTTCTAAGAAATTTCAAAACCAAAATGGTTGTTACTAATAGTCGTCTAACAGGCCTCTGTGAACTGGCTTCAGCCGTTGGTTAACCTTTTAAAGGTTTATAACCCTGAGTTTTGAGATATATGATAAAAAAGTAATAATACTAAAAAGTAGAAGATAATAATTTTATTATTTCGTCTTACAAAGTCGTGTAAGCGCGCCGTAGAGACGTAATGATCATCTCCAGACTGTAGTATTGCAATAAGCGCGTTAATTAGCAGAACGTTGTCGTCATTACTACGAACACGTCACTGACTATCGAGATTATGAGTCGCAAGTGTGTTCTACGCTTATTTTATTTTATTCACGTAATTACGACATGTTCTCATTTCTATCTTTTCGCTATGTTTGTGTTCATTAAGTAGATCGTATTTTAGGGCATGGAAACGAGAAAGATTTTTTCTTAGATTCATAATAATGTTTTCATATTCTGTTAATTTCATGAAGTTTTTCTAATTTTATTGAATCGTGTAAAAACGTAACAGACTGATTTTGCTGGGGAGTGGTTTCGCCACCCTGTACCGAGCCACAACACTAGGGAGTGTGGACATACACACTCACATGTAACTCAAAGAGTGTGACACGCGCGTACTAAGTTATAATTAATTTTGCAATATAATAGAACAATACTGTTATGTTGACATTATGCAAGATACGATCCCAAGGTCGGACAAAGTGCTGAGAACATTCAACATCATCATCATCATTATTGATATTTTCTTAATTTTGCTTTATAATGTTCTAATGAATGTTCCAATACTACGTCGAATAACGGCTCCATGCTTACATTTTAAATTATATTTTACATTACAGTCTAGGATTTTAATCAGGTAAGTATAGCTTTCAACCGTTCAGTTAGTGAAAGTATACGTGTTCATATGACTGCCTATTTCAAGCATACCTGCATTCCAAGTTATCTGACTGCCGTCACATAAATCATTCATAGTGCGCAGTGGGCGGCTCGGTCTTAGGGAAATAATAAAAAAGCCGCTGAGCGTGGATCCGATCGTGACGAGGGTGCAAGGTGCGTCAATGGTCTACACGCTCTGGCGCTGCCCAGCTGAATTTGTAACATATACCGAGGAAGTTTTCAGGTGAGGTTTAATGTTAAGTGTGAGGTTTTATTGCATTGGACTTGCGATTTCGTAAAAAATTTACTACATACATAAAATATGGTTTTTTAATGTAAAAAGTATATATTACATATTGTTGATCCTACTTTGAAATTCGGTTACTTCTATCTTATATCAGTAATTCCTCAAAAGAACCATGCGAGCACATGCACTAAATAAAACAGTTATACTTACTGGGTCTCCAAAACCAACCAGCATTTATTTAAAGCACATTCATTGAACCACAATCGGCTATCGGCTCACAGCACTAATGGCTATTAAAAAACCTAGGCAACCGCTCACGACACCGCAATACGAGCAAAACACTGCTGACATTCAGCAAGCGAAAAAAGCAGAGACAAAGCCTCGCGCAGAGCAGAGCGAGCGGAGCGACGGACAAGCTTTGTGGTTTACAATTACACGTTTTACGAATGACACACAAGCGACGTTTTAGACAAAATATGTTGAGGAAGGCCGGCTTTCATTCTGTGGCCGGTAATATGGGGCTTTTAATTTATGCTTTTTACGACTTGTTCGAAAAAAACGTAATGAATAAAGGTTTTCTGCTGAAAATACCTTTTCTACGGTCGCTCGGTACGTGGTGGAAACGAATTATTAATAAAGAAGTAGGTACTCGCTCGTAGGAGGTACTCGCTTGTAGGACCTATTATTCGGAACCCTACTAACTTGTCCTTCCGAATAATATTGCGTGAGTTATTTGCCGGTATTCATGTCCTTTATCTACCTAGAAAAGTCGCTGTCTACCTAAGTTTCTCGTAAACATGTTCATTGTTAATGTGTCGGAATGACATAGTTGGAGGAACATGACACACCAAGTTTATTTTTCACCACAAGGCGATTATTTATCAGAAAGAGATTGTTCCAGGAAAAACGCATGAATACGCAGTAAGAATTTGTTCACACAAACGTCGCTTCTTAGGCACACTAAGCTCAAGAGACCAAGAATAATATTTTACGAAGTGTTTTTGTAAGGGATATGAGTGAGTGTGATGACAAGGGAGCCGTTTTTATAAGAAATTGAAAAGTATTTAGAGGGCCTGTTGTGTGAGATCGATGGCTCGTCCTTTACTTAGCATTATGTTATATCGACCGGGCGGGCATATTTTCCTTAACCGTCGCTTGTGTATATCGACGGCTTTTCCTTGAGGCACATAACTTATTAGATATACAAGCTGTTGCAGCTTCGAGGTAACATGGTGTGATGAGAAAATAATGGGACTACCGACCTAGCCAGAGGACTTAATAGAGGGGACGGTTTTACAAGTAGTTGACCATAGTTAAAGGGGTGTACATCAAAATTATATTATGACAATTACTAAATATAACCTTCTGTGGTGTATCAAGTAAACATCCGTTCAGTCTGTTTCTTCACAAAACATAACGTAAATCAAGGACCAGACCATTGCGACTAAAATAAAACAAACTGACACGATACCCTAATTTTGTCCAATAAAAACTTTGTATGTCACGTATCAAAAAAAAATTTCGCCGGTAAGTAATTTGCCTGTCAGTACAATACCCGCAGCACGTCATACAATGAAGTGTTCGGTAGAATGGAGTCAGACGGGCGCGACACACGCCGCGCATTGGAGCGCGAACATTGCGTAACTGACCATAAAAAGATTCGCGCTTGGAGTGAACGCACACGCACGATGGTGTGCAGATATGTCGCGTGATATATTTAGTTCAGCTTCAGTGGAACGTTGGATATGAACGTAATGCCGCAGGGTTATTGTTAATCTTTGTCAGGATTAAAAAAGGTTTCTGCTTTTCTAGTTTTTTCTAGGATTATTAAAATAGGAGCTAGTAGTAATAAAGAGTTTTCTTTATATTTAATCCAGAATAGGTTGATTTTGAGTAAGAATATGGATGATTTTGGTCTTTAGTATAACTTTTGTTATGTAATGGAATCAGGCTATACTTTGCGGAAATACATTAAAAATGTTATGCAAAGTATTTAGTGTTAATTTTGCGAAAAAGATGCAGGCTTTGAATGCAGGACGCAGGATGGACTATCCTCCCATCCACAAAAATAGGCACAAGCAGGAGAAGCGATAATTAGCATGCCATACACCTAAACCGATAGCCAACACGTGGGTCGCCCTTCCACGGGCCACGGGGCATCCTCAGGAGATGATGTTGTCGAGTCAACATGGTTCCAAGGTGGGCCTGCATCCTGGATCATTTTTGTGGAATTAACACTAAAAGTTTTGCTTAACATTTTATTTGACTTTTGTCTGCACTGCACAAGTGCACATGTCTCCGATATATTTGAGCAAATATCGGTCAGTCTACTTTGCAAGTAAACATAACATCACAAAGGTTCAATGACAGACAACAGCCAATGCATCAGAGTATGAGTGATATCGTGTTCTATTTAATAGAACACGCTCATAAAGGGAGTCCATGTGATGGACGAAGTCATCGGCGGCGTGTTGCGGGCCACGTGACGCTAACACACTATCCATTTATTTTACAACGACATCATTTAGGGGTTTCAGTTTTAACTGATAAATTCTTACCTAAATAGGATTTAGATGTTTTCTTTAATGTTGATACATTGAAGTTTCTTTCTTGAAGTTTGGGATTTCAAATTCGCCACAAACATATTAGTCGAAAAGTTAAACCTCTACCTAACCCTTCGGGAATTACAGCCGTGATTTTATGTTAAGTACTCGACCTCGACTATATTATTTTATTCCCATGCGGAAGTCGGAATCACGACTTGGCGTGTCATCATTATATGATCTGATGGTACAAACAGTAATTTACACAAAATAAGGGCTAGAGCTAAACAAAACTTCTTTACGCAACATTGCCATCGCACTATTTGTGCCAAATCTCCCTGCTATATTAATAAAATAAAACATTTATATCATATAACGTTGTCCTTGCTCCAGTTCTCGATTCCCTTAATGATTGTAACTAAGGTTCTATGTAAATTCACTGTACGTGTACACTACTCAACACAAATATAGTTCCCAAACAATAATTTGTTAACATTTGCGTCGCTAGAGCACAGTTACTGACTACATTATAAACTCCCCTCACCCCTGCCATGTATTCATCTTGTTTATGTGTTAGAGACCCATCACATGAAACATTGTCTTGGTTAGTAATATCCTACTATACTGTTCTAACGTCATGACTAGAATACTTCGAGAACTGAACGGGCGAGGACTCCATCAAACCAATTAATTACTCGTTGATAGTAGCTTGCAGTAGCTCTGATTACTTTTCGCTGGGTCAGATACCTAGTCCGTGATTTGTGTTTAAAGGTTAAAAGAAAGATTTGTGGATGTGCATCGTCATCCTAAGATATAGGCGAGCCTTCAGGCGTGGCACTACGTTAGTGACTTGGTGTCCGCAAAGCTGGCTCTGACAGAATGGTAAGTAACATCGTTACTCAAATCGAACTAGGATTATACAAGATCGCGATACGATATAGTCATAAGGTTATCCAGTTCTCGTTGTCTGACGAACGTAATGGGAAGTAAACGTTTGGGCTCAGTGGTTAATATTGAAGTAATTGGCACGTTTGGTTTATAATAGCGTCACGCCTGTAATCTTCTAAATAGTAGTCTGAGATGTAGCCTATACAATAATCACATTTTGCCAGATAAGTTTAATTCTTATTTAAAAGGAGGTTCGACGTATCGCTCTCAAGCGGACTCACATCTACACCTTAGGCTGCTACCGTGAAATAATTTATTGCAGAAAGACTAATTTTTTAGCCTGAACCGGGTCTTCATTATTGTCCAGTTTACAGTGGACACGTCATGACAGAACTGTCACCTACCATTACTTAACGTTCCAGAACAGTCGTCAAATAGAGCAGTTCCCATTCTGTTTACATCGTCGGCTTAGCAATTTAACTTTTCACCGAAATGAAATGTCCGGTAAGCGATGACCGGTGTGTTTTATCGCCGCCGCCCACCGTCCGGCCGGACAGGCGGACAAGCGGACAAGTGGCTGCGTCCCCGCAGATAAAACGTTAAAACCACATACCGGGGTTGTTGTCACAACAAATAAAAGACCTTTGGCGCCAAGTGTGTGTTACGACCTGATTCATTAATTATGAAACAGTGTGTTTTTTTGCTTGTTATTTACCGATACTTAAATCAATGTCTGTCTACCTGGGTTCCAGCTTACTGTCTGCCTAACATTATATTACTAACAATGACCTTTGCTAATTTAGTTTCGTATCAATACCTAAGAGAGAAGATTATTTAAGATGGAAAATTATTTTCAGTGTCGTAAATTCGGCACTGAAAATTTTTCCTAGTACTTTGGTTTTCCTAGTAGTCATTAAAATATTAATAAAAAAAAACTTTAATTCTACCATAAATAACATCTTAAACATATAAACTTGATTATCGTAAATGTAACAAATCAAATTATCATTACACTATCAACATTTCTTTAATTCCATACAATTCATTCGTATCATTACATTACATTATTAATATTACATTCGGGACAATCCATTACCTTACATTACATTATCGACATTATATTAATTCTCCGACATTCATTCTTACAATTGCATAATTAACATTACAATACATTACATTCATTCCCTAACATAACATTAATTTGATTACATACATACATTACACACATTATATGTCATTCATTTATTTGCATTAATAAAATTACATTACATTCATATATATACTAGTCTTAGACGATTCGTCAGTCAAAGGAGCAGGAACATCGCACGATCGTGGTGACGCAGCGACGCATGGAAGGGGCGACATGATATAAGCGGTGCGCTCGTAGAGCGCGTTGACTTGTACTCGGGAGCTCGGACGCGACGGACGTTTTGTGAAGTGTAGTTATTTTTTATTACGGTTCTAACGTTTTTTTGTAGTTGAGTTGATTTTGTGTTTTCATAAAAATAAATAGTTCTAAGTTGATTTGCTTATTCTTTTTAAAAATAAATGAGCTTCTGATTCATAAGATCAGAAGTGGGATACGTTAAAAAAAAAAAATACACGCGACTTTGATCGTTCGCCACCTTTATTTTATGTCTTACTGTGTCTTTCAAAAATAATTTTGTTCTTTCGTTTTAAAGTAAATTCCAACCACGTGTTGTGTTTGAAGCGGGTGTGTTTGTGTGTTTTGGGTAGTTTAAACACAATTTAACTCGCGTCGTGTAAATTATTGTTATCGGTTTTTAGTTCTTGTGCGTTTTTAGGTTAAACGTCCACGTGTTTGTTTTTGGTTTTCGTTACCAACGCAGTGTACTAACTGCTATTCAATCATGTCGGGTCGCGAGTGCACACCGCGTGGAAATCCGTCTAAGCGTAATTCTCGCGACCACCGTCGTAATGAGTCACATAGCCGTCGCGATGATCATCCGAGACGTAGACACCGTGAAACGCGTTGCAGATCCGCTAGGCGTCGTCGCGATAGATCAGCGAGTTTCGAATGTCCACGTAGGCGCCGCGATCGTTCTTATGGGCGTCGGGATAGCCCTCGCCACGTTACCCGTTAAATGAAGTGCTTGATCGCTTGAACGCTTTAGAGGAACGGTTGGCTACAAACGCGATACAGACGTCCACTCCGATGCTGTCGCATCCGTGCATGAGAACCTACACGCCGGCGCCAGTATCGGCGGCAAACAAAGAACCTGTTTCCAATATGGAAACACGTGGTACAGGGACGGACCGCTGCCTTCGAGGCATCGCGTGAGGCTGACGCTGCGGACAGGAATGTGAGCGCACTTTCATCCCGGATTCAAGTAAGATCGAACCATTATTATATTTCGAATTTTGATCCCAGTGTGCATGACTTTGACGTGTGGTGTGTCGAAGTAAAGGCGTGATCCGCGAGTCGCAGTCCAATTACGCGAGTCCTATAATTCTTGTTAAGAAGAAGGATGGGGCTGATAGGATGTGCTTCGACTACCGGGCTTTAAACGCTGTCACTATTAAAGAGCGATTTCCGTTACCGCTGATTGACGACCACATTGTCAGATTGGGCAGTTTTAGATATTTTACAAGTCTTGACATGGCCACTGGTTTCCATCAGTTGCCCATGAAGGATAATGAATTTATAAGTAAAACAGCATTCGTAACGCCTGAAGGGCATTACAGCTCGAATACCTTGCTCGTAACGCCTGAAAGGCATTACAGCTCGAATACCTTGGCCGACTTATTGGGTATGGTCAGGTACGGCCGAGCCCAAGTAAAACTGAAGCTCTAGTTAAGTCCCCGAAACCCTCTAAATGTAAGAGAGGTTCGCCAGTTGCTGGGATTAGCGGGTTATTCTCGCAGGTACATAGCAGGCTAAGCTTCAAAAACCGGTTGTATTGCCAAGCTGCTCAGGAAAGGCGTACCTTTCCAATGGGGCGCGGACTTGGCGTGTGACTATGTCATTAAAATCCTAACCGAAGAACCCGTTTTAGCAATTTTCGATCCCGATCTGCCTACTGAGCTCCATACCGACGCCAGTGCTATCGGTTACGGTGCGATTTTAATGCAGGAGTCTATTTTAGTAAATGCACACAGGGCGCAGAGCTACGACTCGCACCTCGCCTCTACAGCTACTGACTGGTGTCGAAGGCACGACTCCGGTCCTGAGGTCTTTGGTGCGAAACGTCGCGCTGAACGGCTCTCATTCTAACCGGGAAGCGCTCCTTACGCTGAAGAGGCAGAGGGCATCTGAGTTGCTTGCTGAAAATCAGCAGCGACAAGACGCGTATGTAAATGACGTTCGTCGACAGCCGCGTACATTTGCTGTACACAACAAACACAAAGCTGCCCGCTTTGTGTTTGTTAGTAAAAGATCACAAAGTACTGGGAAACTGGACTCCGGAATGCGTGGCCCTTATAAGGTTGTGCAAGCGCTACAACATCACCGATACGAGCTTGAGCTATTGGCTGGTTCGTACGGAACGAAGACTCAAACTGCCGCAGAACACATGGTTCAGTGGCGTGGTGAGTGGACCCCGGAGGCGTGTGAAGCGTTTTTTGGTGTTGGTGAGTAATTTAAGCGGCCCCGACATTGTGGCAGCGTTATTACTCATAGCCCCGACATTGTGGCTGTTTGCCTCGACATTGTGGCAATTTTATTTTGTATAGCCCCGACATTGTGGCTGTTTGCCCCGACATTGTGGCAATTTTATTTTGTATAGCCCCGACATTGTGGCTGTTTGCCCCGACATTGTGGCAATTTTATTTTGTATAGCCCCGACATTGTGGCTTTTTGCTCCAACATTGTGGCAATGGCCTCGACATTATGGCCATCTGGAACCCCGATAGTGGTTGCCAGCCGATGTTGTATTTGTTTCAGTAATGATTGAGGTCCGGAACTCTTTCATTGGTGATACAATTTACAAAATACTGCCTATTTTGGTGCAATTGCTAGTAATTTCATTACAATGGGCAGTTAAAGTAAGTTCAAACTTTCAGTATACGTCATATAAGTCTGGGCTTTATTATGTTTTAGATGACGAGTCTACAAGTGAGGATCAACCCGGTGATGACCAGGCGCAGAACTCATCTGTAGAGGAGGAAACAATGCGGCAAGCGATGCCAGAGAGCCAAGCTGACGAGGTCGTTCAGCTGTCAGGAACGGCCGTCTTAGACGATTCGTCAGTCAAAGGAGCAGGAACATCGCACGATCGTGGTGACGCAGCGACGCATGGAAGGGGCGACATGATATAAGCGGTGCGCTCGTAGAGCGCGTTGACTTGTACTCGGGAGCTCGGACGCGACGGACGTTTTGTGAAGTGTAGTTATTTTTTATTACGGTTCTAACGTTTTTTTGTAGTTGAGTTGATTTTGTGTTTTCATAAAAATAAATAGTTCTAAGTTGATTTGCTTATTCTTTTTAAAAATAAATGAGCTTCTGATTCATAAGACTAGACTATTTGTGTTAATTCATGGAAGTCGCCTCTGCGGCGCAGGCCTCCCCCAGTTTTCTCCATTTTTCCCTATCTCTAGCTTGTCTTCTCCAGTCCGGTCCACATCTATCTTTAAAAACATCTTCCCAGCGCTTTCGCCTAGTAGTCATTATAGTGAGTTAAATCCGAATGCTGCTGCCTACTCGTGTAGCGATTCAACTTTAAACCAAGTTGTAAGTTAGTTAATTAAGTTTATTAAACCGGAGCCCTGTGAATGAAAACTAAGAATTGTGGTAAATTACATGGATGAATAATGTAGGCACGTGTAGGTTCAGTCACAAGTACTCATAAGTGTATCTCGGCAACATTAAGAAATATTTTATAAAATTACGGAACAGAAGGAGGAAGTCACCGATACACATGAAGGTCTCGGCAGGCCTCGACGGACAGTGAATATTATATCAGAGGTGCCCCTCCCCCCCTAATGTGTCCTCGATAAACCTATTTAAACATTTACATATAAAAGAGGCTGGCTAATGGGCTGTCTCAGGGATGACAAACTTTTCGTGAACGACTATTTATTTAGAACTTTTATAAAAGGGTATCGAATCATAAATAGAAACACGAGGTAGATCAAATTTATATTTTGAGGACCTGTTTGGCCGATTATACTGCCTGGTGCATATTATAAATTACTACTAAAAGTTTTTTCGTAAACAAGTGGTCTTTCACACAAACTAAGATAGAAAAAAAAATTGTTTCTGCACACCTTCGAAAAAAGTGTTATTTTCTAGCACGTTATGAAATCAATGTTTAGTGATCGAGAAATACCGTAGGTATTTACCACCCAACATAAAATAACGTATTAACTAAACAACTTGACATAGTTTGGCAAATTGTATAGTTAACACGTTATTTTCGATCTTCTTAAACGAATTATATCGCGTAAAACCTTAACTGACAGCCCTGTCTGTCCCGGGGGATGAAGAAGGGAACGTAATTTATTCGCGGCTCGCAAGACAGACGTAGGTATGTAGTTACCGTAATAAAAGATGTACGCCGAATTATATTACTTACTGTCGGAATAAAATTTGATGAACGTATCTCTGGAAAATGTAAGGTTGTATACCGTCGGCTTTTCTTTTCACAATACGTAGTATTTTATAGATATAGCAACCAACCAACAACAACAACATACAGGTTGAGTCAACATACGGTCGTACCTACGTTGCTCGCGTCGACGTCAGAGTACAGCCTGAGCTACGCCGTAGTAGAGCTTGAGTTACGCCGTAGCACAGAATGAGCTACGTCGTAGCAAACAGTTGCTCGGCTGCCAGGCAGAGTATGGGTATTTTTATAATGTGTGTGTTTTATGTGTGTGTGTGTGTGTGTATGTGTGGTCTTTGGTAATTAATGAGCCGACTTATATTATTGTGAACCTGCAAACGTCTCCTGGATAAGGTCCTCCTTGTTACCAGCGGTCAGACCCTGCCTTTCTATAGCATCATTATCAATAGTGAGTGGTAGTGTAAATATTTTCCTGCCAATCGAAATATCGGTAGACATCAACGGGAGCATCTTACCATACATGAATAAAATCGAATGCTTTATTGGCTCGACCTACATCCCATCTCACTCGACCGCTGTCCACGACAGGATTCGTTTAATGGGTCTCCGAATTGTGAGCGATCTATAATAAGTGCCTACTTTTCTCGCTCTATATTAAAAGATGTTTCGTATCTTTTAGAATAGAGAGAAGACGGGAGACACAGGAACATTTTTGAGTACCTTCGAATGGCAGATAATTTCATACACATTCACACAGTTAGCAGAGGGCCGAGACATCGAGACATAGCAAGGTTCAGGTTGACATATCGAGCTTCTCGGTAGCTTGTGTCAATCCAGTACATTTTTATATCAACAAATCACCTGCAGAAATCTCTTTGGGTCGGTTTCACCACTTGCGATTAAGAATAAGTTAAATTCTTGGTAGATAATTTCATACAAATTCTGTTCCATTTTTTAATTTATTGGTATGTAGTGGCTTTTTGAACAACGTGAAAAAGGCCCTTAGTCTAGGCGTCTGCTGATTAGTTACTATTCAGACAGTCATTATATTAAAGGCCTTAAGTTGATTAATTTATCTGCTGCAAGACTACGATTGGTTTTACGACCGAAATTATTCTCGCTCGTAAAAGTCACAGTACTTAACATCTGGCTGCAGTAGTGTTCTAACAATTTTATTCTATAATATGTAATTAGTAGTGGATAGTGCATTAAGCGGGGATCTCTTCTCGTATTTTGTTTATTAGTGGGGCTATGTCTGCCAACATAATCGTGTTAAATTAACCGTTGAATGGACACTGTAAAGGTCAACTTTTTTCAGTATTGGTAATCTTTGATTAAAAGGTGTGACCTATGATTTTCCAATGGCGTGCCATTGATAAAGAAAAGGTTTGGCTAATCTCTTACAACGCCATTATGAATTTATTCGATTACGAACTTTAGGTAAACTGAACAGTAAAAAAATATTACAAATACATTTACCACGAACTTCCCTTTACGCGACTACCCACACTACCTGTAAACACACACACAATTCACAGTTAGTAAATAATTACAGCGAGTAGATTGCACCGAACTGTTGACAGCGCCGAGTCCGCAAATACGGGCGCACAAACTCGCTGATTGATGATCTGATCAACCTGATGGGGCTGATCACACGGGCGCGAGCGATTGCGCGGCTGATCGGCGCTGATCTGAGAGGTTTGGGAGTGAGATGCTGCGCTGTCAATTGTTTCCTTGTAAGGTTTGTTATTGGTTGTTTCTTCTGCTTCATTGTCGTTAGTTGGAGTTGTGGATATTTGACGTTATTGTCACTGACTATCTTCATAAATTGTATATCGTCTCTAATATCATCGCTGTGCATGTGCTGCTGATAGTTTATTCAAGAAGTCATCTGCTAAATTGGGTCGAAATGGCCGATCACTGATACCGTAATTTTATATTTTGAAGGTAATACCCTGATTGAAATGTGTCCTTGTGTTCCAATTTCTAACAAAGTTCGTATTTGGTAAATTACTGTGAATGACATCGCCTGAAGGATGCTGTCGGTAAACATTTGTGACAATGTCTATGGAAATAGAATTAAAAAGCATGACAGCATAATCTTGTATGGACTATGTCTGAAATAAATGAATTAATAATAATAATCGTTGAAAATAGCAGAGAAAAGACAAGATAACGACGTGTTTGCGGCAGTCAACAAACTGCTATAAAAACTCAATACTTTTTAAAGTTAGTAACGTCAACAAAAAATCCATAAAAACATTTGTTCAATAATTATTCGTGTTCGTCGGAAGTATACATAGACGATCAATTAGTGGGATTTATTGCCGTCTCGGGACGTTTCTTTATTTATCCGTCGTTTGTCAACGTCCATGGATGCTGTAATTGCTAATGTTGCTACATTCGTTCTGCAAAGAGAGCAATTGTTTCTGATAGGGATGTATTACTTTATTTTATTTTCATTTTAATCATTTATTTGGAACAAAAACAGTTATAAGTGACAAAATTATTGTTTAGCTTATGTATAATAGTAAACAAACGCATAACCCCTCACTATGGTCCATGGAATCATATCGATTTTAAAAGAAATAAGAAAATAGACGTATACAGAAAGAGACAGTAAGAAATTAAAGCTAAATGTTCACATTAACCAACTCTGGACAGCACTTTCCCTCCAGATCTAGTCTGTAGTCACAAATCAAATCACAACGAAAGAAATTAAATAGCCATTTTTCTAAACTTGTTCTGACTAAGTGCGAAAATATCTTTTATAAAATGTGAGTCCGTTTCTAATAAAATCTATCCTATACAATTAAACCTATTTTTACATATGCCATACAGTATCATAACCATGTTTCATCAGATCCGCTGATCTGCTGAATCTCCGGTGTGTCGTACCCTTAAGATGCTCAACGCCCTTCTGACTGCCAACCCTGAATGGGATGTGTTTGCGGATGAATAGAGAAAGGTAATGCGTATATGTGTGATGTTCTGTGAGAGAAAGTATGCAAGAGTGTCCACTGTTCCGTGTTCGTCTTATATTATTTTAACTTAATTCAAGCCATTGAATGGTATCTACTGGATTTTTTACTTTTGCTTTGTTTTGTTTTTCTGTTTCTATGTTAATTACTGTAATTGGTGTTATACCGTTTTAATTAACTATAAATAAATAATAAATAAATAAGAATTTTTGGTATGGTAACACTTATAATGTGTATAGTGCGAAGAATTTTTTTCTGTACCATTTCTAGTCTGTGCTTACATTTCCCGTAAAATGGGCTCTAAATGGGCACCGCGTATTCCAACTGGGAACGGACTAAAGTTTGATAAAAGAAGAGGAAAGATTTTTTAGAAGCCTTTTTAAATTCTTTGCAAAACCGCACTACGACGCCATACAACTGAAAAGCTCTATTAGTGATGTCGTCAAATGTAACTTACTATCAAGGAGTACGCCAAGATCACGCGTGCAATCAGTTTTATTCAAGTTTATATCATTTAGTGTGTAGGGCAATTTGATAGATTTTATTTTTATTTTTGGTAAAATATATATGATGATAATATTTTGGTAAACTGATATGAAGTTTATTCTCAAGATAATATTGCAAAAGTCTGCATTACGGCTTCAATAGCACTCTGTTGTGTGTGGAATGACATATAGAGCAGTTTCAAGAAAATCAAAGATAATGTGACATCGAACAACCCGCACTGGCGGTGCGGCATGGTGGATCATGCTCCACTGTTTCCTCAGAGAGGAGGCCTGCGGCTAAGCGTGAAGCGAAATAGACATTTAATATTTTTGTAAATAATATAAAATATGTATTCAAAGATTCACCCGTTAACAGCGACTGTTGACGTAATCACCGCGAACTTCTGTTAAACGCACCGCGTACGGGTTCGGTTCGCCACTCAAAAACGTAAAAAAACAGTCCACACGTTATTTCTCTTCCATTCCTGAACAAGAATAGAAAATACATATTTTCTATTCTTGTCTACCAATATTGTTTGCGTTCGCATCAAACATGGCGGGATGGTCCAATATTATTTTTATCAATATTTTCATTCAAACTTCCTGCAAACTGTTGGCGAAGAATATTTTTTCGAGCTCTCTGGTAACGTTGCTAAAAATAACCGTTTCTTTTTTGGAAAAGTTGCTGCAGAACCAATATTGTTGTTAGATGGAACTTAGTTTGACCTATCACGATATCTTCTGAGACTTATACTGATGTTAATCGATATTATTTTAAACGATAAGGACTCTTAATTACAGAAATTACGTTAATTTGAAAAAAAAAAATTAAAACATCCCTGTAATACCGGTTAAGAAGACTATTTTGTTGAGTTTTTCAAAACTTTCTCTGTCCTTCTACTTACGCTATACCCGACAGAGTCCGAAATGATCCTATTATATTTTAAGGAAATACTTAAGTCCATATTTTTTAATGAAACATTTGAACTTTCCAAAAATAGGGAACAATAATGTATAAAACTAATGATGAGAATGATTGCAGTCACCGTCACGGGCTATTAGATTTTAATAAATGGCGAACTCAAATTATTTCACGCTTTTAAACGAAATGAAATGCCTAATCCGTTTTAATGTTAACGTCAAATGGTCTGTGAACTTTATTAGTGAAATTATTTCGTTTCCGCTTTGTTCTCTAAACATAATCTGAATTTAACACAGGCCATAAGGTTAATGACCCGTGGTAATAAGATCCAAACCTATAGCTTGCTTGCCAAAATAAGCATTTATTTTAAGATTCTACGAAAATAATGACAAACGTTTTATAGTCAAAAATCCACTCAGCCTAAGACGACCCACTGACCAATATTTAGCTTACACAAAAACTAAAACCTGACCACATCTGGAAAAAAACTGTCACTTAGTTTTTTACGACATGTCCGTATGATAATTTTAAATATTTCATGCATCACATACAACACCCCCGTTCTATTGTATAGACGAAAAATAAAATCTTCCTCAATTTATCTTGATACGAAAAAAATAAAAGACAGGTTCTCAAAATACGGCTTTATTACCGATGTATTGACCACAAAAACGTGCGCTCACCCCGATAACCCGCCATGATGCATTGGCGCGGCGACAGTTATTGCTGCCACAGATTATATTTCAAGATGGCAGCCATATTTCATAGCGACACTAGCGCCGTTGTCTGACACATTGATGCAATGATGTGATACCTTAATAAATACAAAATAATACGTCGTTTATTGGACTTCCAATGATGATGTAAAGGCAAACATCTTTAAATTTAAAGTTGCCTGTTTATGATTATAACCGTGACGTTCAATATGCCTTGTATAAGTACCACAAATTGCACATAAAGTCTAAAAAATATGAGCAGCATTTAACCAACACAATTATTAGAAATATTTTCAGTTAAGTACAAGCTTGAAATAATTTTGGTTATAAACCAGATTACATAACAAAGCGTTTGCTGTTGGTTATTGTCCGTTGTTAGTCACAAGCCGCGCTCATTAAAGTTATTTCGCATAATGGCCGGCGATTGTGAGTTGATCACTACACCAGTCCACAACATTTGTTTTAAAAGCAAGATTAATATACATCGTAACACTGGTTTAGTCGACAAGGCAGAAAGAGATAGAAATATTTCTGCGATAGAGCGAAAAGGATAGAGTTATACAAAGGAATTGTCGCGCATTATTTCATAAGAACGGACAACACAATATAACTTTTTGTTTGGCCCTGTCTACTTAGTTTTAATTTAGTGACATACTAAGTTATAAAATAATGTTGCTCATGCATGTATAACTTGCAATTTTATTCTGTGAAAATTAAAATTTTGCTTTAGAAAATATTGGCAGTTTCCTTCTAAAACAAGCTTTAATAAAAGCTAAAATGCAAAAACAAATGAAAGCTGCGTACTCGGATAGATTTACAGACAAATGAAAGGGACTGCTCGACTAGACGAAACTATAAGGATTTAGTACGGAACCCTAAACAAATATTTGCGACACCTCCGCATGTTAGTAATCCTAACGAAAAACATAATGGTTCGTCCTATTTCAATAATAATTTTTCATCCAGTAATGTTCTATGGGTCGGCTTCTTTTATTCTGAGGGTGATTACTGTGCCCAGCAGGAGGTCTGTGATCGAGATGTGATTACTGGCCGTTAATGACCGAGTGTACAGATGTCGGGTGTAATGACTTTGTCGTCACTAGTACACCCACGGGGGCTTTGGGTGAGTGGTGTTGGTAATCTTATAGTGGGATTGTAAATGTGATGTATTGGAGTTGATATGTTGGGGTATTGATATTGTTAACTTAAAGAGATAGAAAAAAGAAAGACAAAAAATAAAATAAGATCCAGGTTAAGGCACACTTAGAAATATGACTAGTGTTTTAAGCTTTTATTGTTAGAATTCAAATATATTTGTAAAAAAAAGGACCGCAGTCTTAAACAATTTCTTAGAAAAACAGGTTTTCAAAACCATTTCTTAGGAAAAACAGTAAAATCAAATATTAAGAATATGAATTATTTATTGCGTAACTGTGTACAATTAGATCTTATAATATAACATAACAGTTTTAGGATCAACAGCCTACCCATGTCGGATATGCAATACTTAGAGAAAAGCAAATTGATTTATTCGTGCTTAGTGTTACCTACATCATTACATTATACATTTATTACATCCTACATCATTTTTTGGCAAAAAACTCATGCAAATTATAATATACATTATTGAGTAAAATTTTTTTTTATTTGGTTTTAAACATATTTCCATTTAGTTGTCTTATGGCTGGTGGTAAATTATTGTATACACGAATAGCAGTTATATAAGTACTTTTATCATATGTATTCTTGACTCTGGGTAAAACTATATCATATTTATATTGGTTTCGAATGTTCCTCTTTGAATCCGATTTTAAATTAAAATATTGCATATTATTCTTAACAAATAAACATAGTTCCAGTATATAGATTCCAGTAAGTGTGAGAAAGCCCTTCGTTCTGAAAACATCTCTTAATGACTCGGCACTGTGCATGTTATATATTGTCCTAAGACATTTCTTCTGGAGAGTGAATGCAGATTGTATGTTTGCCGAGTTTCCCCAGTATATGATACCATAAGATAATAAAGAATAAACATTTCCAAAGTAAGCTTTTCTAGTGACACTTTCATTTGTTGTTTCTGCTAGTATGGACAACGCATAACAAGCACTGGATAATTTCTTGTTAACTTTATCGATATGAGTCTTCCAATTTAAGTTTTGATCTATTGTTACCCCTAGGAAATTTATGTCGCTTACTTCTTCAATTGAAACATCGGTTACAGTTACTTTTAATTTTCTAGGTTTACTCTTGTAATTTCTAAATTGGACTACTTTGGTTTTTGAAAGGTTTACTTTTAAATTTAATGACTGCAGCCAGTTAGTTACTGTTGCTAATGTTTCGTTTATTTCATTTTCATAAATAAGATCATCTGAGTCATCATTAGAGATAAAAATAGTCGCATCATCGGCATACATTACGCAGAGGTGATTAATAACGGTTGGAAGTTCGTTTATATATAGTAAAAATAATGGGGGCCCCAATATACTACCTTGAGGTACACCGAGTATTACATTTTCAAATTCAGATTGAACTACCTCCACCATTTTTGTTGACTCATTATATACCTCAATAATAGTGGCTTGCTGTCTGTTATTTAGGTAATTTTCTATTATTCCTCGGTAAAGTTAAGCTTTTAGAAAAGGTAACAGAAGCAAATTTTGCTTGGACGAATATTTCTTTACTTTATCTTCACAAAAAGCCTCAAAAATAATAATTAAAAATGTTCGAAATATTATTCAGTTTTGTGCCATTATCATGTCGTAAAAACTGTTTTAAATTATGCATTTATAATAAGCACGCAATGCACGCATGCATATTACATAAAACCTCTTTGATTTAATGCGAGCCTCTGAAAAACGCGTTCACAAAGCTCATGAAAATCTTTAGCAAAAAGTTGATGACAATCATTATTACAGCGCCGCAAACAGAAATATTTAATCGAGCGGTCATAACGGAATACATGCGCCTCTGTATGTTCTGCGACCATAAAAATAACAGCTTTCGCGAAAGCACACACCATTCCATTTAAAACGGTCGATTTGTATCACAGTTATATTTAAAGCGCTTGAAACTATCGCTGGATCGCTGAATAGTGCTGTTTTAGTGCTATTTTTATTGAAATTTGCTTTTGATAGTGTGATGCAGCAAAAACGGTGATTTTTTCCATTAAAGTAATTACCCTAACCAAGTTTAAAATGGTTTTATTTTATGAACCGAATCTTTTAAAATATAAACTGTTGGGGTGTGCTTCAAGCAGTTATTTCAGTTTTTTATTAAATGTGTTGAGGTGAATTCAGTTTTAATAATAATGCTCTTAACAATGTAGATTAAACAAAACCATATACACTGAGTATCTCCATCGTTTAAGGAGCTAAGCTAACAGACCCTAGGTTTATATTGCCGCGCAGTGCGGCCCGGGGTGCTGGGTGCAAACCGTACAAAGAGACGCGCAAATATTTGAGCAGCCACCAGCGCGCGGCGAGAATGTTGTAAGATTGCCTCGACCGCGGGAAAATTAACTCTTTCACGCAGAACTGGATTAGTTTGTTTGTGGGTAAGATATTTGAAAGTTGGCAATATTTTGCCAACTTTCAACTTTTACCTTGAAAAAGGAATGTTGTCGGTGCAGCATGTCTTCTTCTTTTATATACTTCTCTATCGTCATCTTATCAGACACCTCCTTTCTTGCCATATCATCTTTCACACAGTCCAGACTTTATTTCTCTGGTTTTTATCTACTCTTACTCGATTGACATGGTCCTTTCTATTTTCAGGACGACAAGGAACGAATGAGTTTTAAAAATCTTTAATGGCCGGACAGGACTTTGCCAGATAATGTACTGAAATACCACCGGTGTTTGGCAGACCACAGACCGGTGTCCGTATCCAGTCCAGAATCAGGTCTGGTCTGTTTGATCGTACATTTCGAAAGATAATGGGGCATGAACAGTGGAAAGTAATAGAGAGACCTAATCTCAGCAATGGAATAGTACAAGTTTTAAAAAATAGGTAAATTATTATAAAATTTATAATCTGTGACCGTTTGTGGTGCATTTTTGATTACTGCCCGTCGGCCTTTATTGCTACGTTCTCACACCCCGATATAATACGAAGTATTTAGAAAATACGCCGTCACTCTGAAAGTTACGAGTACGTTGAGGTAGAAAGTTGTGTCGTGGTACGAAGGTTGTTGGTATTTAGAAGATTTAATTAAACTATTTTATCACCCGTACGAGTTTTGCTAGATTAGACAAAGTTTTGAACTCTTCTTACTGGAAACTGGATTTGTGTGAATATACTAAAACGGAAGAATGTTAATGATTTTAGCTGGCTCAAAAGTATTTATTTTATAAACATTATTTGAATTGAAGATATATTTTGCGAAACATATTTTTATAATGTTTGCGAGTCTATTTCCAAGCAGAATGTACATGGCTCACTCCTTTCCACCTGTATTGTAACGTAACCTACATTCGTTGCAAATAAATGATTTGATTGATTGATATAGTAAGATTAAGAGAAGAAGATTACTCAACACAGCTGTGAAGATAAAACTAATTTCTCATCGTACACTTTACCGGAACATAATTTCCAAAGCTACTAACCTATTCTATCTCACATGCTATTTCCATAATAATCAAAGGAGCTAGCTGTCCTGACACCGTCCAACCCGAAATTATGTTAAACCGGTGGCGGCGTCACAGTTGTGTGCAGATGTCTTCAAATGTGAGTTATTTACTAAGTAAGAGATATGCCACACGATGCGTCGTCGGTAAGTTGCGCTGATGGTGCGGTGACGCTGCGTTCGTTCGTCCAGAGAGAGGAAGTAGGGACAGGGGCTGCGATGCGACACCGGACCGAAAACCCAACGCAACGCAGTATCGTTAATTGAAATGCTTCGACGTAGTAGCGTCGTCATTGCGTTGCGACAGCGGTCGTGCGTTACGTTGATGGTGAGGCTCTCAGTGCACCGAAATCATAGCGTTTCAACGACACACATCCGTGTAGCACCCCTCCAAACTGCACTCCGGAGATATCTTAGCTAGCTGTGACCTGATTTGTGAAGCACATGTGTGTGCACTTTACATCTGTGGCCTAAGAATGGACGGTCGAAGAATACTTATTCGTTCCACGAGAAGACAGTTCGTTACTCGCCCAACTTCAGTAAGCTAGGGTTGGACTGAGTTAGTGTTCGCGCGAGTAGTTAGAATTTGAATTGTACTCGAGTTCAACGACCGAGTAAGCTTGGGTAGCAAAACTTGATCGACGAATGTTTAAGTTGATAATTCTGTTACGTGTGGACTTCATCAGTGCATCTGTTTTCTACGAATTTTGTTGTTGATGTGAAATCTGTGTGCAACTCTAAGAACAACAGAGGCAGGGAATCACTACTTGTTTTTATTTATTTGGCACAGCCGTTAACTTACCAAGGCACATTATCTCTCTGAATCAAAATTAACAAACTGGAGATTCCTGAAAGTTCCAAAACATCAAGTCTATTATTTACTTACAAACACCACTAAATCCCATACAAAACTCAATTTAAAGTTAAACCATGAGCAACTGCGTCAACAATTAATTTAGTAAGCGCGCTTATCGGCTCGACTAAGTGACATTTTAATTTGTGTAATTTCCTCGGTCCTCGGTGGCCCGTCCTCGATGAAGGTGGAGGTAAACAATGCTATGTTCCACGCCGGGCGCCGCGCGCCGCAGTTTTTGTTCGCGCATGTTTTGCGCGCAAGATAAACGCGTCAAGTTTACCGCATGCCGGCGCAAGTTAAAGGAGATTGTAACTGTGTTGCCATGGGAATTAATAAAAACTTAACAGCATGGAAAATGGCGAAAATGTTGGTTTCGAGGAACTTTTTGGCTTCATGGCTTGCTAATTACTTTGGTTAGACCTTTTCCAAGTGTTTCGAAGCAATTAAACAAAGTGTAGGTCATCATCAATTATTTTTCGTTAAATTTCACCAGAAATTTCTCAGTAGCAACCACGGAGTCTGTATTTGTGCCCGACTTACGACAATAGGCTCGCCCGTATTGCATAGGACGTACACATATCTGGCGAATTGTGGGTCCGCTATTGATCAACTCTGCCTTGCTCTTCGGGGATTACAGGCGTGATGTTATGTTTGATATCTCAGTAGAAACACTAAAGTTAGTTTAAGACCTAAACTTACAAAGAGAAGCAACCTCTCCGTTTCATTCACAAACTTTGCTCCGCACATACATTGCCACCTAACCGCGGGCTAAACTCTTATATCCCAAGTTCGCAACTTGTTCGCTACCTGTATGTGGCAAGTTTTAGTTTATGTGTGGTCGACAGGGCGTGTTATTTATTTAGCAACAACTAAAGTAATGGAGGCCTGCGCTGAGGTACGGGCCTAATGTCGCGCTCGTGTACAAGCCGCTCGCTTTTTGTTTATACTCGCTAAGGAGTCAGTTAAATGAGTAGAGTTTTTAGGAATCCAAAAGGTGCTTATGGGTAGGATAGGAAATAAATGGTTGCGTCGTATTGACAGGACCTCAAAACACACCAAGCTGGGCCACTTCTATGATCGAACACAGACGTTATGCCGGTTTCTCATCTGGTTGCTCTTGTGGCAAACCTATACTCATGAACCGAAATAACGAAAAATTCGTAGACCTTGGTATCCCTGTGCCCGACCTGGGAATCAAACCCAAGACCTCAAGTTTCGCAAAAGCGTAACCACTAGCTCGATTCTGTGAAGAAGCAAATTGCCGTGGGTATTGTATAGCAAGTAATTTTGATTGGAAATCACCTCACTAGAAACTTTATGAAAAGTACATTATCTAATAGTATTCGAGTGTTTGATTCTGAGTTGAGTACTAACACAATGAGTGTGATAATCGCCTGGCGAGACTAACGTTACATCTTATCCCCTCAACGTCCTAAGAACTTTTCTTACGTAAACGGGATCCAAATCGGGTCTACCGTTACTTCCATTTGGTACCTACTCCGTTATTTTGTCTTCGACTTATCGTAAAATCGAGCTTAGGTTCCTTAAAAGTTTATTCCTGGTGTCAAACTTATTTCTCTTAGTAAAGCCTTAAGTTTTTACGAGGGTAGTCATGACTGTGGAAGCTAGAATTTAATTTCAGTGAAGAAGTTATTTTATGTTTTGGTATATCTCGTGTATGCTAAGATGGAGGATGAGTCAGTTTATGGCCGGAGATGTGCCGAGCAGAGACGTAGGGAATGAGTGCGGAATGGAAGTAGGTATGCTTAGGAACTCGGATGTTGTATGTTTATGAAGGCTGACTGGATAATATCGGCTGAAATAGATAGAACTAAATGAACGTAACTTTATTTTTGCTTTTAAATTTTACTGAATAACTGAATGAACAAAAATAGAACCGAAACAAACAAAGTACAAACTAAAATAAAACCCACTAAAAGAAGTGTGACTATCATAACCACGGCTCTAATAGAGCATTCCAAGAAGCCACTTCACCCATTTATACAAGTAAACTGTCTTATTTCCCCTTGCACCAAAGAATATAAGCTGTAGAGACACTTCATAAGTCAATGTCACATAATAAACGTCACGATAAATGTATATTTGTCGCCCGTCAAACGGTGGGAATCACGAGGAAATGTTTGAAAAACCCATACTATACTGAAAAAACACCAGACAGCCAAAAACATACCCAAAGCTTAAAAACATAGAGTACAGTATTCAGTGGGGGTGGAAATAGAAATGCGTTAGTGAATATCGAATAAGGTCGGATCATTGATTGATATCACTTTTCATGCCACATATATATTGATATTGGGATTTACCTACGAGTATATAATGTACGGTCTAGTAAACACAAATAAAGAGGGGATAGAGAGCTTAAGCCAAGCGCGGACGTCTAGTGGATCTGTGGTGGAATATATCGGAACACTGATAGCGGATATTGTGACTGGGATAAGAGACTCTTTTTTATTTATTTCTTAATAACAATGTAAAGTAACTCAAGAAGGAATTTAGTATCACAACAGCGTTTTTCCTTTTATTGCTCGGCAGAAAAATGTTCATGTACCTGCTGACCTTTGCTAACCCAAACTTAAATGTTGAATACATACACACAAACATACATAGAAACAGAACAGAAAGATTGTACTAGTATAGAAATCAAATCTAGAAAATTATTTGTAATTTGACGCCTATCAGAAACTCCATAGCCAACTATTATTGGCTGCACAATCAGAGATCAATCCAGTATTGCATCTATCCGATACCGCAGCCGCGCTGCGACGAACAGCGACGTCTTGACGATACCACCGCCGTGCCTCCAGCCAAGCACAATTCAAACCTTAAAGTGTACAGCTTAGAGTTGGGAGTGACGGCACATGTAGTCGCTCCCGGGTAATGTGGACGTAATTGTGTGTCAGAGGCACACATATCCATTACTGATCCACGTGAAGTCGGATTAGTTTTTGATATAGACATGATAGTAAGTTGAGGCCTCTATCGTTAGATAAGAACTCTTCACGATGTTATTGAAAATATCAAAATTGCGATTGGAAATGAAATACTTTTGTCAGATAGTGTTAAGGGTATTTTGATTTTGTATTATTTGGAGATGTCATACCACGTTTAGTATCTCATACCCTAACCTAAATTATATGACAGTCTACTTGAAGTCAACCATCGAGATCCGTTTAGCCGCTAAGACCTGCAATGGTAACATACACCCACACACACGAAATTGTAATACCTCAGATTAGCAAAAACTAGCAAGTCTTTTGTTGTAAACAGTATCCGCTTATATAACAATTTGCCACAGTCAGTTATAGAACTGACCGATGGAAAGTTCAAAAACTACATCAAACGTGTCTATTATTAAAAAAACATATTACAAAATCAAGGACTACGTTAAAGTTAAGAAGTTTGGCTTTAGTTTCTTCTGCGCATACGGCTTCCCTGGTATCTCATAAACAGCACAAATATGTGGATGTCTCTAACTCTTCTCAATCTCATTTTTTCCTCTTCCTTCTAACCAGACTTATAGTAATTTACAATATTTTCTAACCTTTGTATATTCTTTTTTACCGATTGTTTGTGAATGTGTGAACACTTTAGGTTTTGTAGGTTCCCAGATCCTTGTTAACTTTGTGTAATACGCAGCGGCTTATTGTCAGGCCTACGTTGTTCCCCCATACTTAAGTACCGAAGCTGCAACATGATAATATTGTAACACCAAATGATTTGAAAAGAGTAACCATGGAGTTTCTTGCCGGTTCTTCTCCATAGGAAACAACCAACCGAACCGTGCACCTTTTTGTCGACGTTTTATAAGTGCCCATCTGGGCCTATGTGAAGCAAAATATTTTGATTTTGATTTTTAACACAGTTATTGTCGCGTTTATAATATAAGTATGAATATAGATTACTTTTGAAGTTCGATATTGTTCTCTAAAAAGATTTTTTTCTTTAATTTAAGTTCTAAAACTTGTTAACTTTAATTGAACACGAGGGATGAACGGAGAGTTAGAAGTGAATTGTCTGAGCATCTCGGATTTGTGCTGCGTTGGTCCGGCGATATCGACCAGGAGGTTAGACCACGTTATCTTAGCCCGCATAGGTACTGTAAGTGCGACACCTGCAACCGCAGGGCCCTTATCAGATTCAGAAATCTAATGAACAGGTATTTTATCAAACCAGTATACCTGCATCTTGGTATAAAGACTTCGCATGAAAATATAGTGACGTAAAATTCAATAAGTTGGGCATTTAAAGCATAAAAGACCCTCAGTCTTTTCAAAGGAAAGGTCAGGGGTCCAAAATGATTCAATAAACCGTACCCGTATAAACAATCTCTATTGCTAACTTAGCAAGTAAAAGGAGTGTGCCGACACACATATAGAGTACTTCGGCATATCATCCCGTTGACGAGGCATCTCAATCACGTGTTGGACCCAACCCTTTGCCGGAAAACCTACCGATAAATATTCAACCCTATTATAGGTTTAGAGCTAAGCACCTAGGTACCTTTTTGACCTCACAAGGGCTGGTACTCGCCGTAAATTAAATATGCCACGCCATTACTCAATTTTGCCAGAAACTGGGACTTAAAGAGCCAGAGGGCCCCTTATTAAACTTTTTACGAGTCAAGTTGGTTGGAACATTAAATATATTGGCTTTGCTTGGACGGAAGGACGCCTCCTGTTATGAAACGCTCTGTCTATTTGGAAGGGTAGTACGAAATGTTCGCTCCTGGTCGTTCTGAAACAAATATTCAGTCTACTGTAACTGATATAAGAACGTAGAACTTGCGTTTTATTCTCGCTGTCACTTTGATGAAGATTTTTACTCCGAAAAAATATGAATAGTAATTTTCCCACGTACTCTAAATATACAAATCTATTTTGGGTGTGTCATCCTTCAAACCGTACCCATTTCTGGTATGTTAACCTTTACATAAATCTCATATTGAGCTTCTCCATTAAGGAATTTGCATAATATTATATTCGGTGATATAATATATTATGTCATGAGAAAATGGTTTGTGTCGAAAATAGCTCCAATTTCGTAACTAAAGCTAATAAAGGAAAAGAAGAAAGGAACATTGTTAGAAATAAAACAGTATATATATTATTGGCTGGGATAATAAAAATGTACAAAACAAAGTGGGGGCTGGTAACAAAGGCGCATCCATTGCTCTGTCACAAGCAGACAGTGAGGTTGTTACTGCCGTCCCAGGGATGCCAAACGACTTTGTTTTTCACAAACGTTTTTTGTGGAGCAGCTAGTTTTTTATTCCGTTGAGATTGACGTATTTTTTTTTTAGTTTTATACAGAGTGTATGTTTTGGAATGCGAGAGATATCAGACGGGTTGTTTGCGAGAGTGCTACTGAAAGCAAGGGGATTGCGAAAAGCGAAATGTTTTGAATCAAGTTACTAACGCTACTACAACACAACTACACAATACATACATACCATCGCGCCTAATCCCCGAAGGAATAAGTAGGTGTATCTAAAGTTTAATCACATTTCGCCTACTATGTTTAATTCCATTACCATAAAGCAAGCGTTACTATATTATTTTAAAAGCAGAAATTAAAATTAATATACCTAATATATTATGCAGGAAATTGTATGTCAAACTAAATGATATATATAAGATAAACAGTTCTAAATAAAGCTGGCTGTATTACAACGTAATTTAAGAAATAAATTTTCAGAGCTAATATTATAATGAAGCTGTTGATGTGCCGTGGGATTTTGTAAGTAGGTGTTTTAGAAATGGCGTTTTAAGGAAAAGTTTCATGCTTTCAGAATATTTTTTCACATATTTTCTGAATGGGTAATGATTATGTTAAGAACGATAGATTCCAGATATAGTAGATTAAAAATGCTTAGTTGCCTACTATCCATAGCCTAACAACCCTATAGCTTAATTTTCCCTTAAATATTTTCCTAGGATAGCCCTAGACGAATCTCCTGCTACGACAGCAGGAGGTTCGGCTAATATTTCCGCCTTCTCAATGAGTGACTTATTCGCGGCCTTCTTAATACTGTAGCCGTCTGAAACATTGTCTTGATGACGTCAGCACAATAGTTCTCGTTAATGTAGTAGGACTACGTCCGTGGTAACAAAGCCAGTATAAACTGGACTCATCTATTGAACGTCTTTACTTCGCTAAATGCTTCGCAATAAGAACCAAACAAATTATTTAAACTCAGACACTTATTTCCTTTTCCACAAAACTAATGAGAAACAGTCCGTAATCGCAGAAATAATAAGTACTGTACTTGCATAAGATTAAAATTTAAATTACATCAACTACGGCTTGTTATGCTAAGACTTGTTTACTGGTCAGCGTCTCGAACAACAAGGACAAGCTGTCAGTGGTGTCAACGAATAATCGATTGAGTGACATTCGAGTAGTAGTCACCTAAACATAATTATAGGGTTACCAGATACACACATTAATTTCCCGCAAAAATCCAGCTACGAGTTTAATAAGCCTATTACTTCAAAATAAGTTACTTGTAGTTGGCACACAGAACACCAACAGGCGACAAGTATGCTCATCTCTCATGCATTTCTCATACACAAACGGCTTAACTGGCATCTCAGCAGCTATATATGCCTGCAACAATGAATATCACCACCATCGGACTAACTTTGCAACGCCTCGGGCGAATTCCACAAAGGTGCAATACCTAAACTTTATGTAAAACATCCTAACTTTCCACCCAAAAATGGACAAAAAACAACCTTGGTGTTTGTGTATACGGTTGTAATTTCGTTGGACGTGTATTAAAAGTGATGTGTTCCAGAATGTTCCCAAACGGTTTTGAAAGCGCGGTCTCCTGCCAGGCATGTTGACTCTGGCTCTCTGTGGCTGATGCAAGAATGACCTCAATATCTAACGGATTTGTTTCTTGTGCCGCACTTTGCATTAAAGTGCATTAACACCTCATACATGACGTCACATAATTACTTATTCTATGCATCTGTTATGATATGACGCCATGCCGGTGGATTTTAGTGCACTATAACTGTAAATATTTGTGCACTAACTGCAAATATTAGTGTTTGGATGCATAATGGTTATGTTCGCGATTGGCTAGCTGTTCTGCCTCGATAAGTTTTAATTATTCAGGCTTGTTGTTTTGTCCTTAGTGAGTTTAGACTGTTTAGGAATAGTGTACGTTGATTACCGTCTGCTTAAAATGTTTTTATAACTGCGACTAATGCGAGTTTTTATCGCTTTCAAGTAAACTTTAACAAATGTTTCCCGTTTTATCGCCAGACATCGCTAGTTCAGATTCAACTTGCGCTAGATATTCTGGTTTTTCTCAGATGCATATCAAGAAGGATATTGGAAGTCACAATTTTTACAAAAATAGGTACAGTTTACAAAAAAAAAAATCGCTATAGTTCAACACAGACGTTACATCCGCCAGTTTACGCCTAAAATAGATTTTCCGGTTCATCCCGTTTCCCGGCTGATAGGAGCACAAACAAGCTGATCCGTACGTTGATTGATCAGTGAACAAATACTATGACAAATATATTTGTGCGACGCAGCTCACGGTGGCGGGAATTTATTGTGTTTTAGTGACTGTCAATAAATCCGAGGGCTTTTTGTGCACCTTGTTTAGACTTACAGTTTGATACTTGTGAAATATTTTTGTTAGAATTTGTTTAAAAATTTAAGTTAACTTTATAAGTTATATTACAAGTCCGGCCTTAATCAATGCAATTGCAATCCGCCCAGTAGTTTTTGCGTGAAAGAGTAACAAACGTTTATAATATTATAGTAATACAAGCCTTGCATTCAGAAGTTGCAGTGTCTTGCTATTCGACGTTTTATAGGTGCCCATGTAGGCCTATGTGAAATGAAATATTTTGAATTAGATTTTGATTCCCAAACCACTTCGACCCTATAATAACCCTAGAATGCTAAAATCAACAGTGGTGGATGTACGTTCTATGAGGTACAGCACTGCCTAAACCTTGAGACTTTACAAGTAGTGACGCCATGTTTTGTTCAAATTACACAAGTCAGGAGAAAGATAAATCCTAACGAAGTCACTTAAAGAAATAAGGCTTCATAATTCACGTGTACAAAATCTTCTAAGTAATGAACTTCATGAATGTGATATTCATACTAACGTCAAAGAAATACACAGTATTTTGACATCAGTTCCATTCTCGGTAAATATAGCGCGTATAATGTGAAGCATGTAGGCACAAGATCACCGGCTCATTTCCCCAGGCCCGGAGTTACGACTCCCCGGGAACATCACTATGTGATAAACTGAGATTAGCATGCGAATAACAAATTTATATTCATAGATTTAACGAATCAGGACTTGGAGTATTCAGCCTGATACAAGAGTAAAGAGAAAACAAAGTATACTTTGAGAGTTTCATGTTAAACAAGTTGTTAAACATAATCAGGGGATGAAGGCAACTAGGTTGTTACGTCCTGCTAGTTAATCTTCCGGGAACTAGTAATGAATGTCTTCATTGTTCGAACTTTTGTTGTGCTAATACAGCTATCTTGAAACGAACGTTTTGAGAGAGAAAGCTGAACCAACTGTATGTTCTAGACAGAGACATCTATTAAAGCAGTTAATAGATTAATTTAAAATCATCAACATCGTAAGAAGAAAAAATATTCTTGTGAAATTAAAAAGGAGAGACAACGGAAACTCCGGACTTCAAGCTTTACGAGTTTTGGAATGTAGGCTCAACTGGTAAGTTGGAGTTTACCGGTCGTGGGTTCAGACCCAAACAGGCGTATAACTTTGTGTAATTTATAACGGTGAAAGGCCACATTTTGTGGAAACTGGAATGTCCGAGAACCAAAAATTCGAAGACACGTGACATCTATCACTTCCTCTCATAGAGAGGAGACCAGTGTCCCAGCAGTGGGAACATTATTTAAAACAAAAAATAAATGTGACTTACAAGTCTACTCCCAAGGACGACCAAGCACCAAAGCTCTTACAAAAGATTAGGAAAGTGTATCTAAATGTTATTTCCTCACAAGTAGGCATTGTGAAGAGTAAATCTATCATCAGCAACCCTCTTCAAGGGCGCTTAGCTGGAAGAGTCCAGCGGTAAAGGCACGGTTCCAGTGTAGCCCATGGCTACGCTATGTTCGAGTAGGCATTTAGCTTCCCTTTTTATGTAATTGAAGGTTGGAAATCCGCTTGCGGGGATTGGGCCGGATCTTGCGGAACACCAGTTTGGTTTCCGTAAGAGGCGCTCGACGGTGGACGCCATCATGCGCGTGAGAGCCCTCACGACGGGGGATGCGGTGTCCCGGGGTGGGGTGGTTTTGGCGGTGTCTCTTGACATCGCCAATGCCTTCAACTCCATACCCTGGAGCTGCATTAGGGAGGCACTCCGGTATCACCGGGTGCCGACCTACCTCCGTCGTATTGTCGGGGACTACCTGACGGATAGGGCCGTCATCTACCCCGGTCGCGACGGCCAGTGGAACCGGCGAGAGATGTCGTGCGGTGTTCCACAGGGATCGGTTCTGGGGCCGCCCTTGTGGAACATCTGTTACGACTGGGTGCTGCGCGCCAACCTCCCTGGTGGCGTCAGCGTAGTTTGTTACGCTGACGACACGCTGGTGCTGGCGCAGGGGAGGTCGTACGAGGCGGCGGCCGAACTTATGACACGCGGGGTTGCGATAGTCGTGGAGAGGATCCGGCAATTGGGTCTCGAGGTGGCTTTGCACAAGTCCGAGGCCATGTGCTTTCATGGGCCTCGGAATGCGCCACCGTCGGGATCCATAGTAACGGCGGGAGGGGTTCCCATCGGCGTCGAGTCGACGTTGAAATACCTAGGGCTCGTCCTTGATAGCCGGTGGAACTTCGTGGAGCATTTCCGACGTTTGGCCCCCAAATTGGAACGGACCGGGGCTGCCTTCAGGCGGCTCCTGCCCAACCTGGGGGGTCCAAACGCCTCCTGCCGGAGGCTCTACGCGGGGGTCGTGCGGTCCATGGCCCTTTACGGGGCCCCGGTGTGGGCGCGTTCCTTGAGGCGGCGAGCCGCCCACTACCTGAACGCGCCCCAGAAGGTGGTAGCCGTAAGGCTAGTCCGGGGGTACCGCACGATCTCCGGCGAGGCGGCGAGCCTCCTTGCTGGATTGCCGCCATGGGATCTGGAGGCGATAGTCCTCGCGCGCCTACACGAGTGGCGCGTAGAGGCACTACGCCGGGGGGAAACTCCGCTGCCGCGGCAAATTGTCGCGCTGCGGACAGACTTCCGGCGTGATCTCATGGCGACATGGAGAGAGCGACCATCGCAACCCCATGCAGGGCACGCCACAATAGTGGCGATAAGTCCCCTCTTTGAGGAGTGGCTGGAGAGGCGCCACGGCACCCTCACCTTCCGCCTGACGCAGGTCCTCACCGGACACGGTTGTTTCGGGAGGTTCCTGCACCGAATCGGGCGGGAGGAAACGCCCGGGTGTTACCACTGTGAAGGTCGAAGGCCGCCGTGTCCTCGTAGCGGCGATCGGCGGCGGTGACCTATCGCGTCCGGCCCTGGTCCAGTCCATGGTCCGGAGCGAGAGAGAATGGGACGCCGTCACCTCCTTCTGCGAAGCAGTCATGCTAGCGAAGGAGGTGGCGGAGCGTGAGAGGGAGAGAACCTCTCGTCCCAGCCGCCGCGGGAGACGCCTCGGGCGTCGGGGGTCACGTGGTGGCTTCCGGCCACCGTAAACGCGGACCTGTAGACGGTGAGTAATGGGCTAGCTCGCCGTCCGTCCGTCTTTTGACGACAGGCCGTGTTGACGGCGCGTTCGTGTTCCACGCGCGCCTCAAAGAGATGTCAGCAAATAGGAAGGGGCCCGCAAGGGCCGATGCCTGCCAGGGCTGCGGGCTGTTCGAAAGAGATACCGCGGCCCTGGAACACAAAGGGCAAGGAAGGAACATGGATGGGTTTTAGTCAGTACAAGTCTGACACTCCCTTCCGCTCTGCCCAGAGCGGGAGAAGTCAATTGATGATTTCCCATCCGTAAAAAAAAAAAAAAAAAAGGTGGGAAATCCGCGCAGTAAACACATTGGATAAATGTTTATTTTTTATAATATCAATGAGTTAGCCAGACAATTTAATGACTTTAAAAAAAACAATGAAGTTGACGTAAAAATTGTTATTAATAACTTCTGGAATATAATTATATCATATCCTTTCATTTCATTTCATCATAACGTATCTAGGTTCGGTCAAACCTGTAAGATTATGAACTAATTGCTGACACCGAAAATTTACAGATACTTAAAGGTTATTTTGGGTCCGAATCGCAGCCGTCCCGCAATCTATCCGCTTGTCCACCTACCAGTTTGACTGAACCCGAACTTCTCCGTTCATTTCCTCCGCAGTGGTGGCATCGTGCCTTTTCCCACTTCAGCGTGAGAGGATAAGACGTGACGGGTAGGTCGAGTAGGTAACAACAACTCCTTTAATTCATTATCTTTTAAACGACTCTTATTTACGAAAACTGTTTCATTATTCCTAGGTTGATGAGAGAATGGTTTTTGAAGTCGAGTTTTTGTACGATTTTGTATTCCATTAAGTTAAGTTTGGTTTTAAGTTAAGTTTTTTTTTTGTAAATTAAGTTCCTACTTAATGGCTTGTCTTACTTTGTTGTATACACCATCAATTTCTTTATCATGCTTGTAGGAATGGCTACTACCGGCTTTTTTTAGGTTTTCGTTCTCAAAGATCACCAGCATTCTCTTACCCTTTTCCCAATACTAATGTGGTCGGCGCAGCATGTCTTCTTCTTCCATACTTCTCTATTACCTGTCATCTCATTAGACACCTCTTATCTTGCCATATCATTCTTCACACAGTCCATCCACATTATCATTTCGTTATCAAAGATTTTCTATATTAAAGAAAAACCACGAAACGAAACTAACACATACACCGGCTAATCAACTTAAATGTTAAGAAAATATCGTATCCCCTTTTTACTACCATAGGTATTGGTTATACATGTTATTCTAGTAAAATATTATAAAGCAGCCCTACGTTTCCAGGTAATGTCCTAAGGAAGGGTGGCGGACTGGAGGTAACTGTCTCTTAAACTATTCTAATAACACTGTCACTCGCACCTGCAGCAGGAGGCCTGTCCTGTAAAGAAACCTGAACACCTTATTTAATTATAAAATACTAGGTGCTGGCCGCCACTTCGTATGTCAAGCAAAATAATGCTTTTGTCGCATACCTACTCCTTCTCGTTATCTTCCTTGCTTTAGTAACGATACTGATCATCAGCTGAGTTCGAGGTTGGGGAGGTCAGACAGGCAGTCGTTCTATATAAAATACTGAACTTCAACAAAATCTCGTTACACTTGGAACAGACCTCAACATAGTTACGAAAAAACGCAGATGATAAAGAAACATCGTCACTACTAAGTTTATGTTTAGACGCAGATATCTTTTGTTTTTTTTTTTCTAAAATTGAGACTGGAAAGAGGCACTGTAATGCGGTGCGGTAGTCGGTAGTGTGAGCTATTTTATATTTCTTTTTCAGAAAAACAAACCCAACAATATACGAACATCATGACAGGATATCACATACGTAATTTTCCGTGCACGTGCACAAATCCAGCAATAAGTCATAATGTACGGAATCACTGAACATTACATCTGTAGTTGTTATTCACGTCAGGAGCGGACATTAGAGTCGTAGGTAGGCTCGGCTGACTTCGGAACGTTTCGGGAGAACTCGGCTCGACAAACTTCGTCGTTGTTCGGCCTTAGACCACCTATTCGCACGGCTTAACGTTAATCATGCTGGTCTAGGGAGTTGTCCAACGTTTCTCGTGTCTTTGCATCGAAGCCAGTCCAAGTGTGAAAGCGTAGACAATGCGTCTAATCATTAGCTGTTGGACTTTTTGGGAATATTTCACACTTGCTTCTACCCAAGGATTAGCAGTTATAGAAGTTGGAATTTATGTTTCGGGAATGTACCACCAGAATAAAAAGTATTCTTTATTATGTTTTAACCGAAATCAGGCAGAAGTATGGATAAATAATAAGGTTAATAATTATCACACGGTTTCTGGGAGATTTTTAAGATTCATTTCTGAGAGCAAGGAGTGCTCACTACACTAATTCCACAATAATATGTATACTTTGTCTGGTTTTAAAATACCAAAAATAAAGTCGATCATGCAGTAATAATATCTTCAAAATACTTCACGCAGAATAATTCAATCATTTTATAACTTACCCTGCAAGCTAATTTTCCCACCCCAATTTATCTTTTGGATGTTTAAAGACAAATCGGGAGTCCATTTATTATGTACATTACCTCTGATTTGCGGTTTTCAGAGGAGCTCCGGAATTCATTCAAGTACCTTACATTAAGGGTTGACCCGACAGCAGCAGGGTTAGCTTATGTCTATCAACTAATTCTGTTGACAAAAGAGACCGAATATCTCGTTTGCGTTTCTGGCTTGATCTTAATCGAACCTGTCTGGAATAAAGTGAGGATGTTATTTGCTTTCAATATTATTTTAGTGGTCGCACGTCATCTTTTACCAAATTGACGGTTTTTATTATCGATTAATAGCTGTGATTCGATCAAGTCAGTCAGAAGGCCTTAACTTCTCGCGCTCCGTCACTGCAGCATTCGCCTGTAATCCTACAATCCAAGGTTCGATGGTGTACAGAAACAACTGATAGTTACAAATTGTATCGTTACAGATAGTGCACTGTAATAATCGGTTCTCCTCACTCACTAATGTAATGCTCGAATCTGAGATGTTACATTACAGGCGAATGCCCCCGGCGAGGGAGCAAGCGCCACGCTAGGTTATTAGGTAGAGGATAGGTTAGGTATTCCAGAGCGAACTCCCTATAAAAAGACAACAAGAAGCAAGAAAGGCAAGAAACTCGATGGTTGCACGTTATCATAATTATATTTATCATTTCGAGTACTTATGGTTATAAAGACACTGCATAAAACTACTTTGAGGAATCATACTACCTCTCAAACTCCTTCAGATGTTTCCACTTCAGCCTTCTGCGTCCTTACGTTACAGCCGGTTTATTAAGAAATGAATGAAAATACGATATAAATAAAATTCCGTTTTTTACCTTTGGGTATGGAACCCTAAAAAGCACAAAAAAAAACAAAACATTTTTTGCAGAAAAAAATGGAGCGACCTCCTTACTGACAATATTTTTGGGATGGGTCGAGGACACTTCAGACCAGAGCCCAGAATCGACTGACTGATTTCCATATTCGCCACAGCAGTTCACGTCCAGGTGGCAAATGTCCTGCCGGAGAACTGAAATCCCCTCAGTTTGCATCTCTCGTCTTTCGCACTGTCTTCCGAGGTAGTCGTACATCGCGTTAAGATCTCACGGTTCTAACCATGCAGGTTATAGTTGGTATAGATATAATAGGATGGTCGCTGAATACTGTTTCACAGAACTACCCAAATCAAATAAAATACCTCATGCATGATTAATTTATTTTCATTTAATTACAAACCCAATAAAAATTACAATTCTTAAAGCTTTTACTAAAACATCGTATATACATTCTTCTAGAAATGTTCGGTAATCTGTTGCTGTAGTGGGCAGATGTTGATGTTACACGTTCTAGATTTACAAGAAGCTGTTGATCCATCGCAGGTATGAGGTGATACGAGTGTAGCCAGTGGGATACCCTGCGTTGCAGCCGGCAGCCGCCGTGAATGATACCAGACCCACCTGTAGTTGAAAAGAAAGAATAGAATTAGCATGCTTGGGCAGTTTTACGCAAAAAAAAACACTAAGATACCTTCAAATTTCAATCACAAGAGAGAAAGATGACGATGATGATGATGTGTGAGATTCTCTAAATATCGATACGAAACATGCGTCGTATCGACGTCTAGAGATCCTCACTTAGTGTCACGGGTAAGAAGTTTTGTAAACAGAACTCTCTGATCAAATTGACTGTTTTTAACGCGAAGGTACTATTCTTCTTGCTTACTCACAGTTTCTTAATACTTTCTCGCTTTACCACATCGATGGTGGAAAAAGCAGGTTTAGTGAAACGATGCTTTTATGCTGTAATTTAATGCAATTATAACAAAATCTCTCTGCACATGTTAGTAGCTCACGTTGTATGACATTACTGGACAACCCACTCTCTGACACTCATAAAAGGTTTACCAAATAATGTGCTAACAAATACCATTTTAAGGCGATTCTCTAACAAATTTCACTAGTCATTCTCCGAACTGTAAGAGGACTTACCAGCATATCTTTTCCAGAGGCGCCTTGGTAGCGCCGCAGGATAAGAGGACCACCGTAGTCCCCTCCACAGGCACCCTTGCCGCCGTCTCCACTAGTGCACATCATGTCCAGGGTTACAAAGGACCCATAAACCTGAGCGCACTGAGCATTACTGATGACTTTGACGAAGACATCACAAAGGCTTGAAGACCCGTCTAATGCACCAGCTGGAGGTTAACAGAATGATATCATGTTATGATGAGTCTTAATCAAAATAGTAGACTCAAAATAAATTGTAATTTAAACACTTTTGACAGAAGTTAACTTACTCGGAGAAGTCCTTCCATATCCAATAATTTCAGCTGTGTATCCTTCCAGTGAGCTGAAATAAGCGACCGGCAGCGTAATGTGACCTATGTAACCTGAAAGCGAAATTAAACAAAGATTTATGAATAACTACAAAATCACATAAATATGGCGTAATTCATTCCTATGGTATCGATTTATTTACTGAATGTAATATTTGCATTGGAAAAAAATCAATAAAAAATTATTTAGTTGCTGGCTAACAGAAAGAACATAATATTATTTTTATAATACTTACTGTTCGTTGAAACAAACGGGATATTAACCATTGCGATGTCGTTAGCCAGGGTATTGGCGTTGTATTGGGGATGCAAAGTAACCGAGTAGGCATACTTTCGGGTCCCTCCCTTAAATAATGTTACCGTACCTAATACAACCTTAAATAAAGAAAATAGTTAAAGATCGGCTAAGCAAGCATCGTTAACAACCATAGTAAAACACGAATTGAAAAATTACAATAATAAGTATTTGAATTAAGATGACTCGCGTAGGTTGACAAAAGTTTCTCATACTCATAATATAAACTATTCTTGGAAGATTCTGAAAAGATTGCCATTTTGATGACAAAATAGTGTTCAGCTGACCTGCATTTCTCTGCCCTCGGATTCACCGTCGTACCAGCACTGTCCAATGGTCACAAGATAGTAGTAGTTCAGAAGAGTCCCACCACAAACTGATGTCTCGCCTGTCTTTAGAGTGATTATCAACCCCGCCTAAAAAACAAAAAATGGTACAAACTTAGATTAACTTGGCTAAGGGGAGTGGCAGTCTTCATAAAGTGGGTGGTAGCAGCTCAATACGCGTAGCCAAAAAATGATCCATCTTCCGATTAGTTGGAGAGTCTTATCTACACTAGTAAATTTAAAGGCTGGTATGATAGCATTGTAGTTTTTCGTTGAAAAAACTTGGAAGACACTGTTTAAGTGCCAAAGAAAACATCTGATGAGGCAGCACAGATCTGAAAGCGCTAACATGCAATTAGGATTGCCGAGACGAAAGCCTGGAATAAAAACGAACACTGCACATGTTATAAATGAAAACTATTACTGCAACATCCAAATTGATAGGTGACGAAAAAATACTCACCAAATATGGATGTTCACCGTTATATGAACTGAGGCCGCCAGCGATTCTCATAGATTCCTGTAGCCTGATCTTGGTAGCCGTGGGGATCCCCACAAGCTTGTGGTATTTCGCCGCAGCTGCCTCTGCTACCAGCAGTGGCAGGACACAGACTAACAGATTTGCAGTCTTCATCGTAACAGAGATAGATGGACAGCGTGCAGGACAAATTAAGGAAATGTGTTTATATTAGAACGTAACCGATGCGAATTTGATGTCATCTTTAGATAAGTTTGAGTATCACTTGAGAATGGGGACTTTTCTATGTAATACCTATTTAATCTAGTAGTTATATTGTGTTATTTGTTATCAGCATAAAAACGAATGAGGAAGTTAGGTATGACTCTGGAGTACTTAATGCGCACGGTACACCGCTAGGCGGCGGGGGGGTTCAATTCGAGCTAAATTTCTTTTTTTCGTGGAATGGTGATTTGCTGGAAGAATACCTATAGATTTCTGCACTAGCAGAGGCGATCCTATTCCAGAAAGTTTCGTATCTAAAACATCCTATGTGCCTGTGCATTGGCTCTTAAAAATCCTTTCTAGGATTGCAGTTTTCTTACAGAGCAGGAGTTTAGAACCACGGCGCCACAAGTTGAGAATTACTTTAGGAACAGATAAACATGATAGGAGAATGTGCTTATACTGAAGTGTTACCCGTAAATACTTAAAATAATCATTAGAACTCTATCTGTAGACATCAACCGATGAAGTAGCATGTATAAAAACTATTCACTAACGACTAATTTCTTGACAAAAAGTCTTTTTCAAGGTGAATTAACTAATTGTTTTCTGAAATTGAGTGTCATCAATACCATATTCCTGCTCTGGTCCCATATTACTTGGGTCAGCGCAACACATTTATTTCTTCATGTCTGCATATCAGTTGTCACAAAATTATGTAACTCCTTTTTGTTTCATATAATTCCTCACACCATCCATCCATATTTTCTTTGGCCTTCCTCTCTGTCCATCAAAAGAAACATTATTGTAAGTTTTGTCTGCATAAAACAATGTAAACCTTAGCGTGGTGCGACACTAAATTATCGTTTTTAAATCACACTGGAGTACGATTGATGAAACAAAACGATAAATCGGCTTTTAGAGAGCTTTGGACAGATACTTTGTTACGTACAAATTGTTCTATTTTTTTTTGTAAAAAAACCCAGCCTTCACCATAAAAATAAAATCTTGTTCGCTCTAAAACAAAAAAATACTTTAATTAATATTTTTTATTGGAATAGGATTATTGAAGTTTTTTGTTAGTATTCTTAACTCCACAATCCACATAAATGGTTGGTTGCACTACGAAAATTGCCCTATCTTTTCTCAGTTATTTCATCTATGACAGCTGCAACCCGACACCTACCGTATTAAGTACAATCGATTTTGACAGACTTAACGGTGGAAGCAACCCATTAGGAATAAACATCACTGTGATTAAACAATGATATAAATATAAACATCTTTATTTTCAGCTTACAATTCCAATGTCACTACATGCTTCAACAATATAATTTAAGTTGAGAATTGTACTTAACACAACTAACCCACCACGACATCCAAGCTAAGATTTAACTTGTGTTATGAGTGTCAGGGCTCTCTAAGTTCACTAGGACAGTAAATACATAAAATACAGAGTTTGGTACACGTTAAACGGGAAACAAAGACATAAGGTATAAAACATATACAACTAAATAATAATTATTATATTATTATAGTTAGTCCATATTGTCCCACTGTTGGGCAAAGGCTTCCCTCCATTCCTTCCAACGGTCATGATTCTGTGCTACTTCTTCCCAATTCTCAAGGAAGACATCCAGTTCGTCCAGCCATTTCCTACGTGGTTTAAATAATAATTAATTAAAAGGCAAACCATAATTATGTGCATTGTGTTTATGTTTTGTGTTGTGTTGGAATGTGTGTGTCTGTGTGTTTGAGCATATAGGGAATGGAGGAAAGTTTGGCAAAGGGGGAGGGCACTAAGGTCATGTATTGAGAATTCTTTCGACCTCATAACAAAGAGTGTTGATCCATTGAATGACTAGAGCCTTGCCGTCAAATTTATTATGTAGACATTCTGCGCCTAAATGAGTAAAAAGACCAACGACATAATAAAGGTGATGTCAACGTCAAATTGTTACCCAGAGGTAAAAGTGAACTGCAGCATTAACTTATGTAACCCCAACATAAATTAATGCTGCAGTTCGACTGTTTCATCAAACTTAAACCATTTATTTCAGTTGGACCATAACACGCACTTTTAAATTATCTATAACAAAAAACTGAAGCTACAGTCCTAATCACAAGGAATTAATTATGAATAGACTGTAGTTTCCCATTCCAAAGCTTAGATCTCTATGGAGAGAAATGGGCATCAGTTCATCATACAAGCATTTATTTTCCTTTCCTTTTCATCAAGGAGCACCTTGAGGGCTTACTTGTAACTGCAACCCCATCCTGTGAACTGATTAGCAATTTAGATACCAAACTGTTGAAACCGCCCTCTTTACGGCATCATTAGATCCAACTCGTTTACGACTCAGTTTGATATGAAAGCGATAAGGTTTATGACTTGGGATATTGTATTAAATTTCGATAGATCGTAAAAGATTTTAATGAGAAGCGAGTTGAATGTTACGTGTCATGTTGTGAATTGTTTTGATAGAACTAGATAAGTGCTGTTGATAAAGCCAATTTAAAGTAATGATTCATACAGCATTTTTACGGTAATTGCTTTCATATGTTATCCATAACAGATAGGTACGAGGTATTCTAGGTAAAACCAGACGTTTCTTAGTAGCACCCTGGAGATTTCGATTCGTTCTCGGTTGATGGCAATAGGCTCGCTCCCTGTTACTTGGGACTTCAACATCATCATCATCTTTCTGCCCTTATCCTATTCTACTTGGGGTCGGCGCAACTCGTTTTCTTTTCACATTCTCCTCTGTCTGACGTATTTTACTCCTTTCTCTTTCATATCAGTCCTTTCAACATAACCGGCGAAAATTTGGTGTACCATAAGGTACACCTGTGCCTTACCTTTTAGGGATTAGAGCCGTGATTGTGTGGTATGTATGTGACGGAGCTAGTTAACATTTACAAAAAAAAAAAAAAACAGATTAATGAATTAGTGTTTACTACCTTGATTAGCCGTACAGAATTTCAATTTTGTGTTAGTGTAATTTCCACCCCTCAGTTTTACACACTTACGTGCATATAATAATGTAACTAATGTTTATTGGGGTGTGTGGGTGTGTTTTATTACTACATTAGTGCTTCAACTTTAACAATCACGTTGGTGAGTTGGAATCAAACTTAATAAGTTATGTAAAAACTTTATAATTACAACATAGTTTGAGAACGTTTGAGCGTTGGGAATGATGAATTCTTGAACTCAAATAGGAAAGTTTTGGTTGGCATTAAGAAACTTGAACATACCTAACTAAGAAACCCTATTATACATCTTTAAGACCTTTCACCACATGAAGGGAGTCCGCCCACTATACCATGATCGCGCTATAAACGTATCAGGCATGGAAAGAAACATGACACGCACCACTATGCCCACTACACCGTATCATACACGTTTCGTTTTTGTTTTTTTTTAGCTGTTGCTGTTTACTGCGCTGAATAAGAGCGAACAGATGGTGTTCCGCCGACGTGATGACACCAAGAGAAGCCTGAAAGATATAAGCACGCTGTTCAAGCAGACCGACCCTGACGACGTGCCGACGTTTGTGGCGAAGGAGCTAAACAAGCTTCCTCCCGTGACCTTTGACCACGTCGATGTAACGAGCCTACTAAATGATATTGTCTCCTTGAAAGCCAGGTTTGCGGATGTCTTAGCAAAATAAGATGCATCTTAGAACATCGTCACCGATTTGCACATAGAAAATTAATATGTACCATGGTTACGTTGTTTTTAAAGAATCTTCTAAGTTATAAGAAAAACCTTTCGTGGGTGACGACCGACAGTTATTTATACCTTTTCATCAATGTTTATGTAACATTGTACGAAAATACTCTCATTAGCCTAATGATTGGCGAAAGCTTGTTCAAATAAACATGTCAATAATATTACAGTAGTACAGGGTGCTCTGCAAACATCAGAGGGCTTACTGGCGTGTTTTTATTCTAAGCTAGTTTAAATAAGGCTAGATAAAAGGATCGATTGACGAGAGCCAGCCTGGTCGATGCCTTGTCTTTTTTTGTGATCATTCGATCATAAAATAATATTATCTTTAAAACTTACATAACAGAGTACTTTTTTGATGTGAAAATCTGTACTTTAAAATTATTTAATAGTGGTCGTGTTTAAAAGTAGGTAGAATGGTCAGTGGAAAATGTAGATTTCTTCACTATCTTTACATGCAGGTGCATCAGGGGGTGCGTCAGGATTCATAATTCTACATTCTTAGAATAATCTAAATTATTAGAATTCCATTAGTTTCTGGTGGGCTGTTCCTTACACCCTGTCTATATAAAATCGTACACATAAACATCACGTTGCTACATAATACGGGAAACTCGTATCTTTTATGTAAGTACTCTACAAGCTGCCTTCGTCTATAAATTGATACTATTATATTTATAACGATAAGATAAACAACAAAACGCAGTATATCTAATATTGTTCCTTGAATATTGTGAATGCATGCACTACACGAATATCACTCAAATATATCCACTAAACAATTCAACCCTTTCAAAACGACACTACATTATGGCCGGTACATTCGACCACATAATAAGTTAATAATGGACCAAAATGAAGTAATCCCGATGTGGCGTACCGCATCACAGCACTGCACGATGTCCCTCCGATGAGTGTAGGTTAATATTAAATTTTATTAAAATGGCCCCTTGCGGATTGCAATGCAGTCAAAATTCGAAATGTGATCTGTATCATTTTTAGCGAGATCTGAAAGTAGACAGTAGGTAGGTAGTTGATAAATTCGAATTCAATATTCATAGTTGACAGGACAACGTCTGTCGGGTCAGCTAGTTATTTATATTTTATATCACTACATAGTATAAATCAAAGTCGCTTCCCGCTGTCTGTCCCTATGTATGAAACTACGCAACGGATTCTGATGCGGGTTTTTTTAATAGATAGAGTGATTCAAGAGGAAGGTTTATATCTACATTTGCCCCGTGCAAAGCTGGGGCGGGTTACTAGTAATATTATAAATACGAAAGTAAGTTTGTTTGTTACCTTTTCACGCCTAAAGCACTGAGCCGATTATCCTGAGATTTTGCACATACGTTGTTTGGTGTGCAGAAACGGACATAGGGTAACTTTCATCCCGGAAAAAGTACAGCTCCCTAGTAAAGCAACAATAACGTTCTTATGATAATAGCCATCTATTATGTCACGTGTCTTTCGAGTCATGACTGAATTATATTATTACAAGCAGAGTACAACACGAATTCGTTGCCAAATTCTAATTAACACGAGCGAAGCCATGGAAAAAAGCTATTAATAACAATTTTTGAAGTATTTCGCTGCGAACAAATTCACCAAAAAAAGGTTGATTTTTGGAGAATTGCTAAGGATATCCAAATTACGCGCTTATTTCAGTATTTTATGAAGATCCGCCTTCTAATCGAATACAGGACATCTAAGTCAACCCCAGTTCCACACAGAAATAAAAGCCCCTCAACACAGGTATTCAATTCATCCATTATACGGTACTAGCGTTCATTAACACCAGCGATGCTCAATGGGTCGGACAGGTCCCTCACCTCCCCTCGTCCCGCGATCCCGCACGCCTCGTTAACGACAACCTTTCATCTGATTAACTGCTAGCCTTTTAAATACCCCTCTGTTTCCCAGTTTTATTGGCGGGATACCGAGTTCGCGCGACACGTCACGTGAGAGACGAGATGAAACAAGTCGATGGCATCCCTATATCACCATATCCTAGCTCTGCATGCACTATCACTCCAATAAAAATCAATATTTGTGTTGTTATGGTAATGCGAGCCCATTGTGGAAATATAATAATGGTTGTTGGCGGCTAATTGGATTAACTATCGCTACTAAATTAAAACATTCAAAACAATTCTGTTTTAATGCGAATGCTTCCGACCGATTGTATCGTGAAAAATATATTGATGCCAAGTAAAGGCAAACAAACTAAATGGTGTACATAAAACAGTCTGGCTTATTTTAATAAAAGCGAATGTATTTCCACGAATTTATTACTTTGAATACAGAAACAATTTTACGAATGTAAAAAGTGATGTTTATTCGGCGAGGTATCTTTTATACCCATTACTTTCTTAAGGGTTATATAGCATTCTTTATGATCGACAACTTTCCTCTCTAAAAAAAGCGTGGACCTAAGAAAGTGTATCGTAACAACGAGCAATAAAATTTTCTGCCTCTGAAACTTGTAATTTCAGCAAAAAGAGATGTTAAACATTTAGCGAACGAGCGACATTCGCAAGAATAGAAGACGAGACTTTTGCTACTAATGTCGCTATTATCACGCACGATCTAATGAACATATAAAAACACCCTATAAACTGTATCAACTCGAGGAACTGTATAACATAACCTCAATAACATAGAGTTTAATTTACCTTGACAACATGATTCTGTTATTGAATATCTTGCGCCAGTGGGTCGTCTCACGTAGTTCGTTTTCACACAGTTCGTGAGATGTTTCCGTGGCTATTTATCGGATGTCTACTGGTGGACGCGATCTAATTACGTCGTGAACACAAGTGATTACAAACGACACAAGATACTCTTATTGATTGATTTTAATTTGAGAAACTCCTTTTCTTACTCGGTACGAAGTCTAGAAAGATAGGACAAATAAATAAATAAAGTTTTCTGTTCACAAAAATACAGATAAAAGAAAAACTTTCATTTTATTTGAGATTTTTAATTACCAGTTAGAAGTATTAGATAATCTTGAAAATATTACGTATTTAGTTAATGTCAAACTTTCAGTAAAGAAATTACTAAAAAAGAAAACTACTGACAAGAGTACTAATTAAAAACATTAATTAAAATACTAAACCCTAGACACGATATCCTTAAGTTAATATCCGAAAACAAAAGCGGAGTTAATAGTAATACCTTTGGAATTACGACTAATGAGAGATAGGATCAGGAATAAAACAAAATTAGTCACGTCCTGTACATTTTATGTCAGTTGGCATAGAGTAAGGGTGTCGAAGTAGAAGCGAGACACTCCCTCCGAACGAATTGTAGTCACATGATCAATGTGGCCACCTATTGGAACGAAATAATCGTGTTACGAGACGAAAGTCTCATCGATTCGTAAGGAACACCAAAATGCCTATTCCTTCCTGGTTTTGGGCCATCAAAGGTATGTTCAACCTAGTCAGAGTTTTATTAAACAAGTCATTGTCATTAGTATAACTGAAAGCGCTCCGTACATTTAATTTTACGTTGTTCAGCAAAATGTAGCGATTTCAGGGTTATATCCATAGTCAAAGTTGTTCGTAGCGAGGGTCACAATGGCCCTTTTTTAGGTTTTCAGTTATTTCACTCGTGGACACATATCTGCAAACTGAACACCGTGACTGACAATACGCGTGACATAGCTCAGAGCGATCCATTTCAAGTAAAGCAGTGGTATACTAGTAGTAATGGCCCGACGGGTTGTAGGTCACAGGTTTGAACCCTCGCCAACTTTGTGTAATTTGTTTTATCACTACTGCTTTCAAAAAGCCGACATGTCCTAGAACCAAAAATTCAAAGACATGAGACATCTACCAATTCGCGCTGGGCCCACGTGGTGGATTACGGCCCACTTCCTCTCACAGAGAGTGGGCCTTTGCCCCAGCAGTGGGAACATAACCTAATTATTTACAATGGAAGGTGTATATTTGTATCACTTCTACAAAGTATTGTTATTCTATGTAGTAGTTGTATTGTCGGCACACGCCACCCCTATCAATCTGAGATCGTATCGTTTTGATTGCTGTTCAAACTAATAGCGCTGTTCAAATTGCTGTTTGTTGCTGTATTATTCTGTACAAGTGTTGTTTTGTATGAGAATTTTGGATGAATTACTTTCTGGTTTGCATAAAAAATAATAAGAAATTAACTTCTTGTAAACATTTGGAAAAAACATAAGTTTCCTTGTAGATAAATAAACACAATAAAAAGTCCAATGGATTGTTCATTCTGCTATCGTTCTAAAGCAGGTATAAGGCGCTTAAATTTTGTGTTTTTTCATGTCGTAAAAAAGACAAAATTAATAAAAACTGAATTTAAATGAGTGAATCGTCTATATATATATCGTTCAATATAATTCAATAAAAGAACCATTGAGTTTATTCAACCAATAATAAAATGAATCCTGCTCTTTTAATAGAATATACGAAAATAAAAGATGAAGATAAACTACTTGGCAGACGGTTGTTATTGTTATTATTATTGTTGAAACTCGATCAGTGGGCGTTATACACGTGCTGTGCCTCCACTCATTTTCTGGACTTAATCGAAATAGACGTGTAAAGGATATCGAGGATAAAAGGGCAATAAAATGAGTTGTTGGTTACCTTACGAGATCTGCCCACAATCACAACAACCGTACAAGGTGGCCGGGTCAGACTGGATGCAGAAAGCTGAGCAGAGCAGACTAGCTGTGGATTGTAATGAGCTGTCCAGATTCACTTTTGTAGAAGAGTAAATCAGCAAAACTGATTCTAGAAACAAATGAAAAGCCATTCTAATATTCTTTAAGTTAAAATAGATGAGGACCGACGGACTTTTTAATTATTTTCGAAACTTATTTTGATTATCCGGAAATACATGAGCATGAAATGAGCATGTTATGTCCTTTTTCCGATTCGTTACCATTTATTCAAATGATAAACTACATAGTTAGGTGCGTGATGAATAAGATTTACTTAAGTACGTACTTAGACCTAAATAAATCCCATTAATCAAGTTAGGCACGTAACATTCAAAGTAACGACGGAAAGGTCCTTTTACTCCAAATAGTACCGGTCGCGCGGCGGCGCAAATCGAATTCAAATTCAGGTAATTTTTTAAAACCCTCATCAATAGACTCCATTTGATCGGGATGAGAACATCCTTAAAAACGTAGGAATAAGGAATTGTAATAATTGGCTAAGTAATGGATTATATTGATGACATTATGTGGAGAGGGATTTGGAAGACTAGGTCGAATCGGGGCTGGTCGGGCTTACTCGGGTAGGGCTTTCGGGATTGAGATAAATTGTTTAGGGTAATTCTCAGGCTTGTTAATTTGAAAAGGCTTTGAACGTGGTGTTCATTATTAAAGTGCTCTACTGTTTAAAAGATTGACCTTTGAATTCAGTACCTTATTCATTAGTTTGCAAGAAGATAGATGGAAATGTTTGTGAATCGTTACTACTGGACTATTCAATGAGAAAGAGTGTTTTAACTTTTACCAAAGCATGGAATCATATCGATATTGTTATTGTTGTGCTCATGATGAGCCGACACGAAGAAGGTAATAAATTATACATAGCCATGCCTAGCCATTTTCCAATTACGTTGGGGTCAGCTTCCAGTCTCAAATCATCCATAAAACCGGAAGAACCAAAAAATACGTGTTTATAAAACGCATGAACCGCCGGATGAGGGATATCCGTCCGTCACACCCGTTCACAATAAATCTGGTCCCGTCGCATCCGTCACCGTGCCGGCGCGGTGCCGTCCCGAACCACAGTATAGAGATAACCAGTGAACCAACTTTATTTTCACACTACACACATTATGTAACTACTTCTCTCGATGCGTCAGCCTCGACTTACCTTTTCTTTTGTTTTTTTTCTTCGGATGGGAAATCATCAAATGACTTCTCCCGCTCTGGGCAGAGCGGAAGGGAGTGTCAGACTTGTACTGACTAAAACCCATCCATGTTCCTTCCTTGCTCTTTGAGTTCCAGGGCCGCGGTATCTCTTTCGAACAGTCCCGCAGCCCTGGCAGGCATCGGCCCTTGTCCTGGGCCCCTCCGTTGACATCTCTTTGAGGCACGCGTGGAACACGAACGCGCCCTCAACACGGCAGCCTCGACTTACCTGACGTATACTTTAGAATTCTCGTGAACAGATGTGTAAATCAGCCGATTCCAACCATTGTTGAAAGGTGAAAGAGCATAATTATAATGTTACTACTGACTGCCTCGTTGGTCTAGTGGTCGCAAGCACGACTGCTGAGCATGAGGTCCTGGGTTCGATTCTCGAGTCGAGCAAGTGCTACTGGATTTTTCCATAAGGAATTTCTCAATAGCAGCTACGGAGTTGTAACTTGTGCCCGGTTGATCGCAATAAGCTCACTCTCTCTTGTAGGTAATACCCTATATGGGATTTAAACTTAATTGGCGAAATGTGCATGAAATAATAGGTATACCTCTGCCTAACCCTGTGAGGAAAAAGAGCGTAATTAGAAAAAAAAAATGAATGTGTATTACTTGAATTTGTCTACTGTGGCGTGACGTACCGTGTCGCCGGCGCCCGTCAATTATTTATATGAAGCAACGTGCCACTAATTGTGTTATGGACATACACTCGTGTTACTGTTGACAAATCCATATAAATGAACATGTTTTTTCACTCCAAAAATTGTAATTCAATGGCTGATGGAATGAGAAAAGAATTGAGCATGATGGCTTACAGAATTCATTGCAGTTTGTATTGTATTATTTATTGAATTTTCCAATTTGGCATGGCTAAATAACAATAGCCGCACGGGTCGATCTTGAAGGTAAAGCTGCGTTTGCTGAGGTCGATTTGTGGATGGTTGTCCATCATTACACACCGAGTTTCTTCCGTGCCTCGGAAAGCACCTTGAGTTGTTGGTCCCGGCAGTCATTCGTTGATCTTTGACAGTCGTTACAGGTCAGTCAGTGACCCGAAAGTCTTACAACCAATCTTACCAAGGGAGTTCAATATAGGCTCCATGTAAAATACTGGTATTCAGCTGCATTCATTTAGGCTGGAAGTCAACCCCAACATAGTTGGGAAAATCCTAGGCAGATGATAATTTCATTTCAAAAACCCATAAAAGCCAGTATTCGTCAATTATTTTATCAAACAAAATTCCGATAAACAAACGGTGGCTTTATAATGTATCGACAAAGGGTAATCTCGTATTAATTATTTATGTTATTTCAATTAAACACGAAATCAAATTAATTACATTGTTTTAATCCGGAACGGAAAGCTCCACCGCTGACACAGAAGATTCCGCTTTGTTACGTTCAAAGCATTTTATTTAAATGCAAATTAAAATAATGTAAATAAACGTCTAATTTTTTATATCCTGACGGGACAACAGCGTTTGATGTCGCTTGCATAATGGACAGTGATACAGTGATAGACAGTCGATAGTGTTACAGGCAGCACAGATTACATCAGAACATTTACGGATACTCATATCTGTTGTCTCAATTTATTTGGAGTCGGTGCAGCAGTTAGCCGTCACCTCAGGAGTCATCTCCATTGTTATAGTTAGATATCATCTTTTGCACAATCCATCCACTATTTCTTTGGGTGGTTCTCTCCTGTCATAAAAATCCACATTCATAGTATGAAGACATGTTCAACAAAAAATACTCATTTACAAATGCAGCTCATCTATCCAAATGAATATAATACACACTAAAGTAACACATCTGTCAGTAACCCATTTTATGAAATACAGATAATCCAAGGCATGGGTTAGCACATTAGCATACTTATCATGGCGGTAGTCCCGTGGGATATTTTCCGACCACCACACGTGCGAAGCCAAAACCTAGTAATAAGATTATTTCATCTTCAGTAACCCTTGTTTCATACAGCCAGTCATGTATACCCAGGAGAGTATACATAATAAATCATAAAGAAGCTCAGTATCTGTACAAGCTGTACCCTAATCCTTACACGTGTTATCGAGCGGTAACCTGGGAACAAATTAAACAGAAAGTTAAAAGAATCTACAATGTTTCATTATTGTATGATATTTTGGACAAGGGACTGTCATCGGCCTTCTACATGCCAACGTAGCGAATAAAGTTTGTGTTTACTCTAATAATAGATACACGAGTTATTACAGGAACCGGAAAAGGTTGGTAACGGTGGTTTAGAGGTGAATAAATATACATTATGTGGACAGGTCAGTGGTAACACAACCGGTAGGGAGAGGGGCGTAACGAATAATGTTCCTGTGAAGAATTTCTTTAAATCAAAAATCCGCTTAATTATCAGTTTACAGTGGTTGTTTTTGTCATCTTTCACTCGAAGTGAAACAAATGAATCAAATATGAAAGTGGAATGAAACAAAAAATAACTTTCACTCAAAGAAACCGTTTAATCGAGTAAAACGTATGATATTGGTTTAAGACTTCATTCTAGCGACCTCGTAACACTAAATAGCGTTAATGAATAATAATGCTTATTAGTTATTATGAATTTGAGAAACGTTTATAAATAAGACTGATTATTTTGCTGCTGCTTATATAATTATTATGAAACAAACGAATAGACAATTTTGTACTTTGTCTTTTAAACAAAACCACAAATTACATTCATGAAATATTGGAACAAGCAATTATTTCATACCAAAACTATTCATGACTCTACTTGTTAATTCACACAGGAATACAGAGTTCGTTAACACGTTGTCACACAGTCTATTCAAATAAAAGAGCCGCTCAGTAGTCCCCACGCTCCCCAGGCCCCCACGCTCCCCACGTGACCTACCGGAACATAATAACAGATTTTGGTCTAAATGACTAGATGAAAGCTTCACTGTTCAGCGACAATAAGGCCTCGACGACTTGTGCTAACCAACTTTATTTTACCACCGAATCATTTCAAAATAACCCTTAAGGCTTCGTTCATTAAGTTGGATCAGGGTGAAAGCGTTACATGGCGGGTCATTAGTTCCAGGATAGTGATATTTCACCAGCCATGCATCACCCTGATATATGACATAATGAGGATAGGAATTTAGTGTCATAAAATACTTACTCGGACATTATTACACAGACATTCGAGCTGTTTTGTTCCGAGCTATTTTAATATTGTATGTTCTAACAAAGAATAATTAAAATGTTGGAGTTTTACAGAATTTAATCGCATTTCAAGCGTGTTCTTTGTGCTGAAACGAGAATTTATTATTTATTGTTATTATTTCACACTGTTATGAAAATGGAAGTGTTTTTTCTGAACGTTTCCATAGAGATCGTGCTCCTACAAAAATTGTGTGAACTTTTTAAAAATTGAATTTCACTTTTGTGCGCTCATGAATTTTCCTTACTTCTTGAACTTGTAATATCGCCTGACGTCACAGTCAGCAAAACGTGTAATATTTTAAATTGGCGTGCGATGCCGTGCGGCTGGCAGGATTGGGGCAACTGCGTTCCCGCGGGGGACGTAAAGGGAGTATGTGCTTCTATAACTTGGCTAGTAGGTTACAATAGTTGCATTCAGTCCGACATCATTGGATTTTCAGTTGTGATAAGGACTGAATATAGTAGAACGAAAATATCATGTGAAAGAAAACTTAGCGGTAAGCGGCAATACAAATACAGGGTGTAACATTATAAATGCAAAAACCTCTGGTGTGGTGTCTCAGACCATAAAACTGAACAAGTAATGTTTAGTAACTCGTAGAACAAAACGTGTTCAGTTACATGATCCGAGAGACCACACGGAATTTCTTGCGCCTTGCTCTTTTCTTGCACCTTGTATACAACTTTAAAGTTCACTAACTTCGTAGCACTATATAATCATGACGTGTAAATATGTAGTTTGCGGTTAATCATCGTTTTCGTAGAAATGACATCAATCAACAACATTGCTGTTAAAGCTCAGACAATGCCAGCAAAAATTCAACCCACGAACTCTCAAATTCTTTACCCCATAACAGCGAATATCCCATGCACATTAGAGGTGACATAATACTCCCAACATTACCATTCACGCGACGCCATGTGCCTGAGTGTGCCAGAGCGGTCTGAATGCGAGGAGTTTAATAAAGAGCTCGGCAGACGATATGCATGCCGTGCGAGCTTGTGTAGACGACGGCCATTTATAAAGATAAATGGTACTGCAAATATTAAAATGGAATGAGTTAATATATGAGGAATTGTCCATATACATAGATTAACTCATTCCATTTCATTGATTCAAGAACTGGCAAAATTGGTTATACTAATGGTACAACAGAAATTTAAAAGATTCAGACTACAATATATTTTTTTTTTCATTTTACTAAAAAAATGTAACTGATAGAGGTGTGAAGTAAAAAAAATGTTCACACTGGGAAAAGTGAACTCTCATATCCCACATGAAATGATAGAAACAATTGTCAGTTTAAGGTAGTTGTCCCACCGCCAACAATGAGCGAGAAGCGAGTACAGCTAGAAACTAGAAACACGTTGGCGAGCAGCGAGAAGCGAGTGTGTAGTTCCAATAGTTTAGTCGCTTAGCTATATGCGAGTGTGTAAGTGTGACACGCGATTACTCGCACCACTAGCACGGGGCGGCTACTCCTGCGCAACACTACACGCGCTACGCACGTGTTCCCGTCCCGATAACAATGATAGTTCTAGTAATTGTTCAGAATTCATAATATGTGCACTCAGATCCGCACTCTAGGCAGAAATTACTGCTGGTCTCTTGGCGTGAGTACTGACCGTTCGTGCCGAACACTCCGGTGTACATCTCCCGCCTACACTACACTACTACGGCGGAGGACCTCGTGGAGTACGTGCGTCAGAAGACCAAGTAGATGGCGAGAGTACAGCTGCTTGAGTCGTGCCGCAGCGTCAATTTTAAGGCGTTCGTGGTGCGAATACCAACGTGCTATCTGCACCTCGTCTTGGAGGAGGACTTTTGGCCGCAGGAAGTGGTGGTCGGTCGCTTCCACGGGTAAGTACCAAAATATAATAATAATGAACGCGCAGTGACATGGTGCACAAAAGAAGTGTTGCTAACATAGTTTTAAGGTTTTATTTACTGACACAATTTGTATTATAAACAAACAAAAGTCACCGACTTCCGAAAGTAAAGTTATTACCTATCCACTTTTGTGTAACATATCTTAAGTATGTTAGTCTGTAAGGTATATAAATTAGTTGCTTCCTCGCCGGTGCACCGGTGGGACAGCTCCCTAACCGAAACGATACTATTGAAACGACATTGTGAACGAAACAGTTTCGTCACGGTAAAGCAAATCGAACAAGCAATAACAAATGTTTGAGAATAATAACTGGGGTGCCTCCATATGCAAGCTGAGAATGATGCATAATTAACTTTGCAAAGGAATATGTGAGGTACCTCATTCGTGAATAATAGTTGGTAAACGTATGATTCCCCTGGAGCCCGGTATCTTGTAAGTGTAAGTGTAAGTATCGTGGTCTCATTGTAACCGAAGGGTAGACATTTTGGGGGACTGGCTTATGTATGTAACTAACGTTCAAAAAGTGCTGATTTTCAGCTTATTGATTTTGACACTAGCACTTGCTGTACGCATACGTCTGTCTTTGTTTGCGTGCGTTTTCATCGAAGTATAGAGCGGGCATTCTGCGCCTATCTATTCTGTGGCAGTCAGTACAATAGTAAGTAAGAAGCCTTCTATACATCACTATGAGCGATTGTGTCTGGCTACCTCCGGGGAAATTATTGTCATTATACTTTACTTATTAGGAAACGCTGTATTGAATTACACATTTAGGGGGATAGGTCAATTTCATGCGGAACGAATTGTGTATTGATGAAATTTCACCTATTGTAATCATAGGGTTTTGTGATTTATTACTATAACTGTTCTATAACTGTCAGTTGCTTAATTTGTTGTATCTGTTACAGAGTCGTCCGGAGTTTATTTGGGTGCTAAATACAACTAGAACTCAATGAATTTATCTATTTTGTCTCTTACATTAACACAGAAATGCACACGACACAGAAATGCACACAAGCAGAAAATATCCATTGGCCTCTCTTTTAATGTTATGGTCGATTTCGAATATATAAACATGAAAAACATTAGTCAAGGACACGTCGAAAACATTTAAAAGAAAGCCATAAAAGTAGAATAACACAATGTTGACAAACCCAGCCGTTTGTGAAGAGTCTTGTCCTATATAATGTCCCTCAAATATTGACGCAAGGACCCTTGGCTCAAACATTATTCTTTCATCGAGCCAATGTTTGTTCACTTTCCTAGCTAAACACGCTCGCCAACGTTTTTCAATGTCCCCTACAAAATCTGGTGACATGATGCGTGAAATTGTTGATGAAAATATGAACAGGTTCTGGTAAAAGGTAAACGTAAGGATTAAATGGGCTGTTGACTATTTTATGTGTGTTTGCTCTCGTGTATACAATTGTAGTTGAGGTGAGTTTGATTGGGGATACATTTGAATTAAAGATTTAAAATCAACCTGGTATAACCTGGGTAACCTGCGCATTTGCTGGACGTGGACACTGATAGATATATTTATTTATTAAAATATTATGCATATAATGTACAAAGGCGGACTTAATACCTTGGTCATTTTCTACCAGTAGGTGCAATAGTAAGTATAGAAAAATTTTCTATACTTACTATTGCACCTACTGTTTTGTCTCTCTCTTTAATCTCTTTACTATTGCACCTACTGCTTTGTCTCTCTCTTTAATCTCTTTGCAAGACGTTAAAGAAATTCATTTCTTTAACGTCTTGCAAAGAGTTTGCAAATAAAGTGAAAATATGTTTCCGAAGAAAAAAATAAGCAACATTTTTCATAAAAATCCAAAGCCATTCAAATATTCCAAAACATCGTCATCAATATAGGACGAACGGCGGAAAAGATAAATGTCAAAGAATTCACGTCTGATGGTGGTTTCAAATAACGGCACGTTTGACGTCGGCTATCAAATGTCACCGCGCGATTGACGTACCGTACCGCCGCCGTGCGAGTTGGGGCGATTGTACGTGTGTCAGTACCCCTTTGATCTCTCTTCCGCGGGACATGTAGAGCAAATTCCATCACGTTTAAACGTCAATTTGATTTTGATTCAATTAAATGTTAATATTATTTGGAAAAGGCAATTTAATAAAATATAAAATAAAATCAATTATATTGAATAATTTCTATTTATTTTTCAAATACATTAAAAAAATGGAGATCATGATACATAGTTCTTATTTTCATAAACCTTCCTTTATCTGAAAACGGAACGTCAAACGGCAACGTCAATTCGTTGACGTTTGACGAGTTTATGGCTTCAAACCCGTGCACCCTAATTTCAGGTCTACTTTATATTTTAATACAGCTCGAGGGCTGTCAAACAAGGCCGTGGCACGTGGCTCATGGCTCATGGCTCATGGCTTCCTTTGTGCCGCCAATAAATTCGTAAAGCGTTATATTTGGCGACGATCAATCACGGAGGCATTAACACGACCCCGGCTTGCCTTTTATTTCATCGATGTCCTAAAACTACAAAATATTGAGTGAACCTCTCCATTCGAATTTAAACCCTTTGCTTCAAAGCTTACGTTTGAAATTGGGTTAGAGTTTTGGTATATTTTGAAGGCTGACCGTATCAGAAGTTTGACCGTACGACGCGAAGTTTGTACCCAAAAGAGATAAACTGCTATCGGATTCGGGGAACGCTCTGCTGCGGCAGAAATACATATTATGAGCAACAAGTTACTTGCACACTATTACAAAGTTTATCCAAGGTTTGAATTTATTGGAACAATATCTGGCAGTAGAAAAAAACACGGGCATACGTAATAGGTCCTTGGCTCCGCGCCAAAGACCGGAAACATCGTTCTGACCTAACTTTCATCGATCAAATAAACTTTACACAATTTTCATCTTTGCTTAAAAATAAAGTTTAGCTATTTTGAATATTACGAACATTTTAATACAAGCTCCTTTCATTTTTGAATATTATAATATTTTCTCTATACCTCGCAGGTGATGTGCAGCAGGGATGTATTCTGTTTCGCACAGAAGCGCTGAACAGTGAACGTTGTTTTGTTGCAAGACCTTTTCGTATCTATTTAAAAATGAGAAAAGAAACCAGTTTTGCTTCTGACGCAAATGTAGTTGAAATATTTTAACTTTTTGTTAGAATAAAGAACCTCAATTATTATCAAACAAATATTTGCATACTAACGTTATGTTTATGGAACTTAAAACATTTTTTCACATTTGCGAATTCAGTCATTTAAAAACAATCGGCTAGGTCCGAATCGGACTCGCGCACAAAGAGTTCCGTAGCACCAAAAAATATAATAACAATATTTGTAACGCTCATTAACAACTAAATTAGTTTTCCATAGTATGTTGATCAAAAACGAAGTAACTGCGGCAGTTTCACGATAAAGTTTCATGTCGCAAAAACTAAACATCAAATCTTATTTAATCCAATTTTCATTGAAAGTTCTTTGTACTAACTACAAACCCACATTTTTCAGAATATTCCTCCTCTTACTTAAAAAATTAGAAGACAAAATTAAAACGACTTGAGAAGCGAATATCTCATCAACAATTAGAATAGAAGTATTTGAGAAACCTAGTTATCGTTTTTTTAAGAGGTGTCGATAGACACCCCACACAGTTGTATACGTTGAAGAATAATTACAAGTTAGTGCCACTCATTTTTTTGATTTGGAATTTGTCTGCTGCTCTCCAATTTTCAACTGCGCCAATAATCTCGGAGTAGAATGGCTGTGACATATGGACGGGCAGACAGACAGACGGACGGAGCGAATCTGTAAGGGTACCGTTTTGAACCCTAAGATAATGACAATTGCAAAACAAAGGCAACATTGTCAGGCCGTCACGATACATCGAAACAATAGAAGTAGGTACACGATGATTACACGAACGTTAAGTATTTGATCCCAAGCTGCTGACCTGTCGTAAACCGGCACCGAGTGTCGCTCGTTACAACTCGGTCTTTGACCTACACTCCAAGACTACAACGAAGTATTCCCAAATAGATATTCCGCTGACTTTTTTGGTAGACTGAGTTTTTAAGTTTGATTTCAGATTATGATAGACTGGATGGGAAAATATGTAGTTTATTTATATTAAATGTGTATTAAATGGCAACTGTATAACCAGATGTATGAACGTGGACGAGGCAAAAGGAGTAATACATATTTTAATGTAAATTTCTTACTTTAAATACCTCCACGACCCCTGTACTATTCAATCGATCCATCAGCACAATATTTTGAGTGCGTTACATTGAGTCCTATCTACTGTAAAACGTGATTTTTCACCCAAAAAAAAAGTCGTTTCTCAGCAATAATTTTTGCGATAAGTTACTTAGTTTGTTGTACAGAATGCTTGGTTGACGGCTTCGTTGAGGGTCTTGTTACACCCTGTATTTAGACGATAGCTTCTTCAAATACAAACTTTGCTAGAAATTCTTTTCTGCTACAGAAAATTCTTATATGCTGCCGCATTGGACTCAAATTCTGACTTTATTTTTTGAGTCATTGCTGAAACAAAATAGAACGTGTAACGTTTCAAATTAGTAAAATAGGCTTTAAAATTATAATATTAACATACGCCGTGGTCCATAAAAGGATTCTTGTTAAAATCATGAACATTTTAAGCATTTTAACTTCAATTTTATTTCACAGTAATATTCTTTGTGCGAAGTTAAAAACGGCTTTAATTTGGGTTTTATATCATGGCTCGTATTTTCCCCGGCGTTGAACACTGGTAACCTTTTTGACTTGCTAAAATACTGTTGCTTTTAACGTTATATAGTATTTCAGGAAAAAATGTGTCCCTAGTTACTTAAATTAAAGTCATTCATCAAAATATTTCTCATTAGAAAACAAACTCATACTGAAATAAAACCCTACAACTTTGCCCGTGGAATACAATTTTGCCTAAAACCGAAAATAAAATAAAAGCACCTGAGGGCCTAGACAAAGTGTATTTATTTTATATGATTGAAAATAAGCTACTGACACACTTATTTCAATCCTATTACTTTACACAACCAGATGGGTAGGTGACATTTAGAAGATCTTAGGTTAGACTTGGTTGAGACTCGCGCAGAGCAAGGAAGAATGGCATGAAGGGAGGAGGTAAATACAACAAAGCTGACAAAGTCAAAGATAAAAAAAAAAGATGATGATGAATTTCAACAGGAACAGGACCTACCTATGTAGAAATAGGAAACTCTCCAAACGCGATACCCACTTATGTAGACCCTCTAGTTAGCACGCTATAAGTTAAGTCAAGCAGATTAAGCAAGAACAAACAAAGATCCTACAAAGGAAGCCAATCTCTGAATTACTTTAAAATTCAGACTGATGTTAAATAACGGATATTCGCAAGAAAAATGTGATGAAAAACGCTCCAGAAAACTTGTTCTCAGTACAGAAATCTCGCGATATCTTATACATTTTTAACTCTGCCAGTTTAATGCTACTCTTCATCACAGTTTCTGAATCTTTAATGCAGACAGATAATTTAATTCCTCGTTGCTGCGAATTATTCAAGGTAACGCCTGAAAAGATTGTTGCGTTCCAGCCGTTGTTTTGTTGGGATTATTGTCTTAATCCGGATGTTAAGTCGTGTACTGCGGATAACGCTATGTTTTGGGAGGCTGTGTTTGGAAGTTCAAAAGTTATGCATAGACGAGCATGTTTTATTTCGGTCGTTTTATGAAATGTTTCAGTAGGATTTTGTTATTTTTAGACACAGGCATTAGTTAGAACAATAATAAATATATAATAATGGTGTTCAGACATATCTGATCATATTCACTGGCACAGTTCCAAGCTTATAATTGAAGATATTTTTGCCGTATAGGAGACCATCATTTCTGGTCAGTGTGGCATTTAACACACCCTTTTTTGCAGACGGATACAGTTTTTTTCTCTCCCCTCGTTTCTGCAAGATACTTTGAAAACTTTAACAAGCGGAAGGCGTGTTCGCGCCGTTCCCCAGTCAGGTGGCAACCGGTCACCATATTCGCTTTCAGACTCTCCGCGCAAAAACTTCCCCAGTAAGGTCAGAACAAAGACATGAAGATCAATAACAGTTATAACTCTTAATCCATATCAAGAAGGTCCGTTTTCTTTTGCTCAGATAAACCTCCGTAAAGCAATCATCTTTTAATTTGTTCTGTAAGTTGTTGGAAACTGTACAATCGACGAATCGAATTATTCGAAGAGTTTCAATTAAAAACGGATAAGACTAAAGAAAACTTCTGAAACAGAATCAGAGTAACTCCTTTCAAGTTAGCTTCGGACAACATGTCTGTGAACAATGACAGCCTATTAATGATTAACTCAGTATACAAATTCGATCCTTTTGTGTGAAATGTTCACACTGGGTACAATGTTGATCATTTTTATTTCGCCTTACTTCGTAATCTTTTCGTTCCTTTGATGCAGCCAAAGCTTTCCGTTTTCCTCTTCAAATTTTCCTCTTCAACATCTTTTATTACACAGATCGAAAATTGTCCTTATCGTGTTTGGGATACAATGCGGTTCATACATACACATTTCTTGATATAGAACCTTCCTTTCTAGCTACAATAAGATTTACATATTGCAATAGTGCACAAAGTAAAAGCTCTCTACCCGACTTTACGGACACAGTGACCCACTTTCCGTTTCCACGGAAACAAACAGATGACAGACTTTTTTCTTCCAAAATAAACAAGAAGACTAACAAATACGTGTAAAGTTAGACCAGAGTGTCTTTATTATCTCAAGCACTTGATATTTTATATGTCAAGTTTGCAGGAAGTAATAAAACAAAGTTGTTCTCTTGGCTAGTTTAGTGTCTTCAATAATTCTCACAAATAAACAACTTGGGGACAAAGTTTTCGGACCCAAAGTTTGTTCTGGAATATTTGATGTGTTTTGATTACGTGGGACACGGCTAATGACCTGAGTTCCTTGTCTCTTCGTAGTTGTAGCTGTGATTAATTCTTGAAGAGAAAAAACTTTATGTGGGTTCGGACTACTAATTTGTTTTTCTCAGAATTAACGACTTGCTAACAAGACCCCGATTTGCTCGGATTTTATGAGTCCGCCCTGTAGATTATCTATGTGTAATTGCGACATTCTTCTAGGAATTTATCCAAGGTCTTGTAAGTACTTCTGGATTTAAAGCATAAATATCACACGAACCTGTGTTACAACTACAACACTAAAACAAGTCAACAACAGTACTAGTCGAACAAGTTCGAAACAAAGGCTCAGCAAGTTGCCTAATCGCTGTGAATCTGTGATATGAACAACCTTTGCTCTGAACTGTCAAAATATCTATTAGTCCAGAAAGTTCGGTATTATGAGCGAAAACGCACGTACACACAGACACACGTACAGTCGCGACCGGCAATTGTTTGCAATCGTCGTACGCACGCGTGTATGTGTGCCTGCGCTTGAATTCGCTCGTCCTATGGAGCTGGCCTTCTCATATGTGTCTATTCTATGGTACTGTATCGCTTAGTATCCAAACTAGTTCCGAGCTTCATATGAACAGTTTCGAGCGAGCTAATTAATAAGGCAGACAATCACAACTTCTGAACTGGTGTCACTGTTGTTTAGTGTTGAAGTATCTGAAACAGACATGTAGCGTACATCGCTACTCGTTCATTAACGATGAAATAATTATCTAGTTCGCTTTCGCTAGTCTTTATAAATGAATTATATAGATTTATAAATTATAAAATAACTCAAAGTAACTAACTTAGCAACAAACTAAAAAATTGCGTCAAAACATAACGCGCAACGCTGTCACTTGGTAAAGCTTTTTATAAATGTGCAATGTTGTTGTTTTTAAGTTATTAGATAACTTATTGTTGGTCCGTTCTTCATTTTGTTTGCCTTACTGGTCATGATTCATAGGGTTAAGTCTATTCAATGTATTTCAAAACTTTCTACAAAGATGTTGTGCAGAGCAGCAACACTAAAACAAATACACAAAGCTGTGATCAAAGTCACCTGGACGTTATGTGGCCACGGGCTCAGTAAATACTGAGCCCAAGTTATTTGATAAGACGTTTCATAGATACAAAAGGAGAAAACTGCTAAGACTGCTCGAAATGAGATCTTGTTGTAAAGAAGAAGATTTCTAACTTTTCCGCTCTACTATTACAATGAGTAACAAGCAAGATCTCATTCAACAAATCAACAGTAGGTACATAAAAATCAGGACAGCGCGGCGGCGCGGCGCGGTGGCGGCACTTGAAGCCGGAGTACTTACAATAGTAGGTACAACCAAGTACAGCGATGCATTTATGCAAATGGCCGTCGCAAATCTGATGAGCCGCGCTTACACCGACGGGTAATCGCTTTCGACGCGACTGTAGGGAAAATTTGCAATTTCATTAAATAAGCTGAAAAGTCTTTTAATGTTTGGCTTGTTCGAGAGTTCTGAGTTGACGCGGAAGAGGATTATAGTTGTTCGAAATAAGCTAGTGGCTTGCACTATAAATGCAATTTTGTACCAATTTACGTACATGGGATTAGTAAAAATAAAAAGGAACAAAGATAACAGGCGTTGTGTTACGGTGATCCTATGCAATCCAGGTCTTATGTGAATCCTCTTACGTCTTTCGTCTTCTTCGTTGTCCTTCTCATCGCTCCGGTTTTATTAAATCTTCTTTCTTTGTCCAGGCGGTCTTCCTGTGGAATGCGCTCCCACAGAATATCAGGACGGTAACCAATCGGTTCATATTTAAAGTAAAAGCTCGAGACATACACAACAAGTTGGCAGATTCGTCTCAGAACTAAGTTGTTGTAGTTTTTCTTGTTTATCTCTCATAGTTTTTTTTTAATTTTTTGTTTTAGGTATTTATATATGTATTAATTAAATTTATTCTTATATTTTGGTTATAAATATTTTCTAATTTGTTTTCTGTTATTGCACCTACTGTATAATGTATCTGCATCACCCTAAGGTAGACTGGCAGAAAATGCCCCAGGCATTAAGTCCACCTTTGTACAGTTTTTACTTGTGCATAATGTTTTAATAAAAAAATTAAAGTACTAAAATAGGTACACAACATTTTTGATGTTAATAACATGTCAGAATTAAGAGTCGCGGTCATCATCATGTAATTCAGGAACCTCATGCACATCTCTAACCAGTGCCTGTAATATACTACAATGTTCAGATGAATTAAAATTTGTGATTTTTTTATTTTTTATTTTTATGCAAAGGGAACAGCAAACAGCTACAATATATAGTATATTGAAGAGATATAAATAAGATTCGAACTATATTGTAGCCCACAAAACACACAGATTAACTGTGGGATATAAAATACATACAAATTAAACGCTAGGGTAATAAAACAATAATATTAAAAACTAATCTTACTTAACTATCATGCTTATCTATACTTATTTATTCATCATCATCATTCTCCTTGAGTATAAGACCTTTAAACGTACTGGGCGAACATGCAAAAATGTCAATATGTTCAAAAGTCCCATTATTAGCATCTATCATTCTGCGAACAGGTGAGCGCAAACCAGTGTTAGAAAGACAGGCACGCGTGGAAAATAGTCTGCCAGCGCGCACCTTTCGCTTGTTCACTTTTCTAGGGACAACATAGCTGATGATGTAACTGTGATGATGATGATTGAACAAGAACTCGACTTTTGACCAGACTTGCGCTAAACAAATATTGGTTCCGATGCTGTAATATCCATTCATCTACTCGTATGTATATCAGTTGGCATAATATTTCACCTGAATCTGAGTTTGCGAAATCTTTCAACCTCTAGTTGAATATTAAACTAAGAGCAGATGTATTGAAAGGAATATGAATAAGAAATGGTTTTCCAATATCTGTGTTATTTGGAACCTGGATTATTTAAATGGTGCATTTGATAAATTATGATCTGCTCTAAAAGGCTTTTCGGAATAGATGTTATCCGATCTTGTATTTACTGTTATGTTTCTGGCTCAGGTCTTGTTGTTTGTATTGCGGGAGATACGAACAAGGTTGGGACGTATTATGTGAGTGGATTTGAGTTAGTTAAAATATACTTGCAAAATGTATTTAGCTTAGAATAGATAGAAACTTGTTTTTTTTTGTTTATCGTTTTAGTAACTTAAACTTATATTGTCACTTACAGGATATCTTCCATGATTATTAGATACCCCGTAAGTGACAATATAAGTTTAGTTGTAAACAGTGAAAGTTTAAAACAGTGTTTTAGTAACTTGTAAAAACTCAAAAGTATTTATTTCAATTAGACCATGACAGGCACTTTTGAATGTCAGAAAAACAAAGAAGGCTAAGCTACAGTCACAGACACAAGGCATAATAACTTGTGAAAGTACTGTAGGTGCCCATTCCAAAGCGTATTAGCATATTAGCTTTACAGCTTAATAGCTTCATAAGTATGCGATTTTGAAAATTAGAAACTTGTCAATGTGACGAAAGATATCATAGATAAGTAGTCGAGTGTTGTTTGTGGATCCATTCCTTACCGAGTGCTTATGTTTAGCAATACTTTTCTCGGAGCATTTTGATCGCCAGCGTTTCAAGTTGATGAAACATTTTACAACTTAAAATTTGATGTTGTTTTGATAAGTTATTTGAAATTTTTGATGTAATCTAATATAAGTACAGAACATAAAGAGCTTGTCTTTTAGAACAGAGAACAGAACACGTAAAAGTGCAGGAAATCGGATTGCGGTCAGTTGCGGTTGCTTGCGGTCTGCGCCGGAAATAAACAGGGGAGCGATATCGACGGCTCCATTTCGAAATAAATTGCGTTTTACTTTGTATTTTACAACGTTGTTATTTTTTTACATCTAGATAATATTTTTTTCGGATTTTGGGAAAATAATAGTGTACCAAATTGCCATTTTATAATTTACTAAAATCTCTTTTATACCGTTTCTCTTTAAATATCCATTGCCGTATGGATTCGCTTTAAACTTCAATTCAAGTTCTAGTTTGCCAACCTGCTAAATAATTTATTTCTTTGAGTGCAAATTAAAGTACAACCTGCCATTGAAGTTGGTGCTACAGCCACACAATAGACTACACTTCAGTTCACAATACTTACCTTTGACTGATCAAAAGCAACCAACTCCCTTATTTATCAACCCGGAAGTGACATCTCGTCAAAGTGTGACATAACTTGTATCATATCTAAATAAGGTACTTACTCTACTTCATAAACTGTGCGAGTAGTAAAGTTTTACGTCAAGCCGTAAGTAACACTGTTGCCGTACATTACTGCTACGATAAAAACGAACTGCAAGTCAGTTCACTGCCACTAGAATTATATTCAGTACACACTGTGTGGTCCAGACTGTGAGCTGACCATCACGTCATTTCCCCAGGGTAGTGTGAAAGAAGAAATTATTATCTGAACAGTATTAGTGGAGGTATGGAGGTAGTAAATGTCACCATTGTAATATCAAAATATTCCCTGGAGTGATAAGCAGACTCCCATATTTTACCAATCATTTTTCAGTTCTGCGTAATAGGGGGAGCTTATGGACGTTAATCTGGGTTCCGAGCTACACATGTGGCTATACTCAGAAATTAAATTTATAAAAAAAAAACCATTCTCTACCTGGGAACTAACTGAACATAAAAAAAAATATTTTTGCGAGACGTAAATATCATAATAATATCATATCTGTAATCCTCACAGGGTTTAGGCAAAGGTGTACTATAAATAAACGAATAAAACGTGAACACTCGCCACAGTGTCAGCGGTCATACACCATTACGATAGTGATGTGTTAAACTGCCTGGAGCAGCCGACTAGTGAGGTAATACGACGTCACAGATACGTCGTACGCAGACACACGGTACGCCAGTACGCCACTCGATTACGTGTATGCCGTCAACGGAACTGACAAATATCATTCCTAACAATAGCAGAGCCAACATCCATCACAACGTTATTGAGTTAAAGTATGATGCTATTAGCAGTATAACGTGAAAGGCTGGAGTAGATTAGTACCTACTCAGTAAACATCCAACAGTAGGTAACTAATAAAATGTATTAAATGTGAAGTCCTATGTAAACAGGTGGCGAGCCTAATGTCATCAACCGGCAACGGCACGTAACCTGACTCCTGACAATCTTAATATAAACAGGCAAATTGAAGGAAATATTAAAGACGACCACCACGTAAAATCACCACATTTCCGTTAAATTAAAAATATTTTGCGGCATCATTAGGGTATCGAACACGAGACCATTGCCAGGACCCCAAACGAGACATAAAGGGAACTCAACCTAAAAAAAAAGTAAAAATAAATTTTCTGCTTAATCACCCTTGGGAGGGGTCGCTTTTAGAAATTGTATTAAAGAGCTTAAAATAATTCTATTAAAAGAGCTCTCACAATAGAGGCATCAGGGTTGGTGGGTGCAACCTTAAAAAAACAATTGCGTCACAGTTTAAGCACCAAATCGAATCATTTGAGGAAATTGAAGGCGACAGAGCAAAGAAAGTCAAAAGCTATTAATATGAGGAGGATGTTAGAGCGGGCAATTGTGCAGATGAACTGTGAGCAGGGGTGGGCAGCGACCCGTGCCTCCGAGACAATTAAAAATAAATTAAAAGTCACACAAATCTCCAAGACCTTTCCGACTCTCACGAATAAATTGCTATATCATTGAAGAGAGCTTTTTGCATAAATAATGGAGTTTTTTCCTATATAATGATCCGTAAAGTAGCTGACTTAGAATGTCTGTGTGTTGAGTGTTTCTAAAAATAGTTTTGGACCTTGTAGGAAGCAATCGCTGATAGTGACAACGTACATTAACCTACCCTATACATGGTCGAAGGGGCGGGAACGGGCGGGAGGAAACGCCCGGGTGTTACCACTGTGAGGGTCGCCCAGAGGACACGGTGGAGCACACGGTAGAGGTCTGCCCCGCTTGGGCGGAGCACCGACGTGTCCTCGTAGCGGCGATCGGCGGCGGCGACCTATCGCGTCCGGCCCTGGTCCAGTCCATGGTCCGGAGCGAGAGGGAATGGGACGCCGTCACCTCCTTCTGCGAAGCAGGTGACGGAGCGTGAGAGGGAGAGAACCTCTCGTCCCAGCCGCCGCGGGAGACGCCTCGGGCGTCGGGGGTCACGTGGTGGCTTCCGGCCACCGTAGACGCGGACCTGTGGACGGAGAGTAATGGGCTAGCTCGCCGTCCGTCCGTCTTTTGACGACAGGCCGTGTTGACGGCGCGTTCGTGTTCCACGCGCGCCTCAAAGAGATGTCAGCAAATAGGGAGGGGCCCGCAAGGGCCGATGCCTGCCAGTGCTGCGGGCTGTTCGAAAGAGATACCGCGGCCCTGGAACACAAAGGGCAAGGAAGGAACATGGCTGGGTTTTAGTCAGTACAAGTCTGACACTCCCTTCCGCTCTGCCCAGAGCGGGAGAAGGCATTTGATGATTTCACATCCGAAAAAAAAAAAAAACAAAAAAGGGCCGTCACTATTTCACTTTAGCCACTTTTACCGTCACAGATTCAATAAAACCTTACCTTCTTGCTGGGTCATGGAGTTCAAGGCAAGAATGGAGCATGTCGGCCTTCACGCACGCACCCTTCCGATGTTATCACATTGACTGTGATAGATCGAGCCTCGCGAGTCCTCGTCATCCATCCAATCAGAATACTGATAAGCCATAAAACATACGCGATTGATCAATGGTAATGCAATTACATAACAGTGCCAGTTTTGAGTAAATTCCTCGGAGAATAGAAGAGTTGAAATGGCTGATCAAAGTTATCCGGTACATACAAACATTAAATAAGGTAAGGATAATTATGTATTTGACTGTAAATGAACGGAGCCACGAAAAAAAACATCATTAACAGAAAGATTAAATTAAAGCTACACTCAGCTTTGCAAAATGAATATCTTACATGATATTTCACTGTAGCACGAAATAGATTAAATACAATTTTGATGAGTTCCACGAACCAATAATGTATTTTTCCGCAACACTGAGAGATCGTCACCGGACGGATTCTGTTTAATATTCAATGTACACAGCGCTCTTGAATCGTATTAATATTTCCCGATTCAGAATTAACGGAGGCTTTTGTAAAATTATATACAAAATTTGCATGTTCGTGTTGTTGAATTAAATTATATAAAACCTCGTGCTCATAGAACGGAAATGTTTTGATTTTCATTGTGAGTTGTATTCCTTTAATATCTCAAATCGAAAATGAAATTACTTTTCCGTACCAATTATTTCGCGTTTCATTCCGTCCGTGACCGCAAGTGCTGGCAAGTGCTTAAAACGTGGGAAAATGCTAAAGGTTAAATACAACGCGCTTCATTTGTGAAAACGTCGTACATTTTTATTTAATTTGATTAAAACAGAATGTTTACTTCATAACAACCTAAAACAAACTAGAATGATTTTCAATATTTTTTGGTTGTGTACCGATGCATAATCAAACAAAAATAGCATTTACTCATACGCGGCTCGTCTAATGTTGACCTAGTCGTGACTGCCTTCTAACGTTCAACTAGTTATCTTGGTTCAACTAGCATCAAACTTATATAGCAACTGACTTCAACTAGTCTAAAACACTTGATCATATAAAAATTTTACCTCATTTCGTTTCACCCCATCATAAATACATTTTTCAATCCTTTAATTTACCTTTAGTAACGCTATTTTTACTGACCCCCAATTTTATATTTAAAACTTGTTATTCAAAATGCTCAACATCATGATTATAGAAGTAATACCGTTACGTACGTACATTTACATTAAAGAGCGCTTAAAACTCGGAATCCTTTTAATAGGATCCCGAAACTCCTACGCAGTCTGCTTTTTGTAGCTTATTCGCAATACGTGTCTCAGTTATCTACCATTATGGATAAAGTTTTGGGTTCCAAGAACATAATATGTATTAAATGTTAAAGTGAAGTCAAATGAAAAGAAAACACGTAGTCGGTTTATAAAAATGAAACGAAGGCTTGGAGTCGTCTTTTCTCTTAAATGTCTTACTGAAACCATAATAGTGCTGGAAGCTTTATTTTTATTTTAATAATAATCATTTAATGTCAGAATAAAAACATTCCATAGATTGTTAGTACATAATACTTATAACTATGTTAGTGCGTTATTAAATTAATTTTAATCATTATAATTGTTTTTTTAACGGTCATTGAAATCGGTGAGGCACGGTTAACAAACCTTCGCTTCGCTGACAACATTCTTGTATTCTCTGCCACGGCGGCAGAACTAGAGCTAATGTTAAACCAACTCAGTAATGCAAGCCTTGAGGTTGGACTGGCGATGAACATGTCGAAGACCAAACTGATGTCAGCACCACTAAGCATAGGATCAAAGTGAATGGTGACGAATTGCAATATGTCCATGAATACATCTACTTCGGCCAGTTAGTCCCTTTCCAGTCACAAGATGATCCGAAAATGCCTGGAAGAGCTACTGGTCCATGAAGGAGCTTATGAAGGAGAACCTTCCTTTATCACTGAAGCGGAAAATCATGGACATTTGTGCATTCTTACCATTTTAACCTGTGGATCTCAGACTTGGGTCTTTGACAAACATTCAAAAGTCCAAACTCAAGGACTGCCAACGTGCAATGGAGCGCAGCATTCCAGGCGTCCAACTATGCAACACCACACTAACCATGTACGCAACACCACACTGCGCTCTAAAACACAAATCATTGACGTTTCTCAAAAAGCCGCTAAGCTGAAGTGGGACTGGACTGGCCACGTCTGCCGCATGCCAAATTTGAATGAGATGTGAGCCAAAATTACCACTTTCTGGAACCCTGAAGGCGTCTTGGCAGACCTCGTAGAAGATGGCGGGGTGAGCTGGATAAAACTAACGACCAGTGGCCCACATTGCCCCTGGATCTAAATAAATGGAAGTCATGGGGAGAAGCCTTTGTGGGATGACGCAGGCTAACAGTATCAGTATCAGTAACGGTCATACACTCAAGGTAGATATTTATATTACAAGAAAAAGTACCAATGTACCGAAATATTCTCACACTTGCCTTTTAAATACACTCTTCCAATACCAATCCGCGAAGATGGCGAGTAAAACCTCTTTATTCTAAATCTACCATACATTTTCGACAAACGGGTAACTTCACCTAAAATACCTCAAGACATTACGCCCACCAATAAAACATCGTCTAATGTAGGATAAGCGCATGAGGAAAACGCTGAAGCACAAAATGTTGGCAAACAAACGTACGGAGAAAACGCCATACTTAAAATTTTAGGGTTTTGTCGATAAATTCCAAAGAAACCGCATTGCCGTCTTTCTGCCCGTCCATCTGTCAGTCAAACTCTAGTATTTTTTTTTACCATAACAAGTCGCCAATAGTAATTTTCACAGTTTACTTGTTACTTTGCTCTTGATTGCATCGACTTTTGAGCTCTAATTTTGTAATCAAATTTTGCAGGCTAGCGAACCGCAGACTTTATAGTATTGGATATATATAAAAAAACAACTTGATACATCTACCACTTCTTGAGTCTCTAGAGCTGAAGCTGCGGGTAGGCTTGCACATCTTTAATACGGAACCTTTAGAGCGCAAGTCTTTTTCACACTTGGTCCGATTTTTTTGTCTTTCCATCGCATTCAGTTCTCGTCAATTACTTTTATATGGAACATTACAGTGCAAGGAGCGAGTTCGAGAAGTTGTGGTCTTTTGGTACACTTAATGTATCTTGTTATTCCTCTGAATATTGTCGCAGGATCCGGTAATGTGGAAGTTCGAAAAACACATTTTTTTTTATGAGAAAGCTTCAATACGCTTCATTAAGGTAATTACATAACATAACATCACGCCTGTAATCCCCGAAGGGTTAGACAGAGGTGTACCTAATAGTACACCTATATTTCGCAAGTTATGTTTAAGTCCCATGTAATAGTGGCGAGCCTATTAGCCGCGGAGTATGGATTTGTGCCCGGTAAGGTTATTAGGTACGTTCACTATTATTTCGTTTGACTAAAGGGTATTTGATTGTAAGCGTAATTTTGTAAAAACAAACATTATTTTATCCTCATTTCATTCATAATGTTGTTTAAAGTGAAGGCTTCACATTTCCTGGTTTCAAATTATGAAGAAGAATGTACATACTTGGGTTTCTGAGATTTTAAGCAGAACTTTAATTGTAGAAATTTCAGCAATCGTTAGTCAATTTGCTTTTATTGAATTTAGGAGAAATTAAATGAAGCGGCACGCGGCGGTCCCAGTAGCACTCAAACGTAGATTCTTAAGAAGTAAAAGAAAATGGAAATTAAATCAATTACACACTTTATATACGACATGAACAGATATTTAAAGCAAAAAAATTGTCATTACACATCTTATTAAAAGATAACTGAGGAAATACATACGTCCGATTTGAGTTATGGAAAACTTGCTCCGACCTAGGCATAGAACCCAGAACCTCCAACAATAGCGCTTGCGACCACTAGATCAACGACGCAGTCACACTCAAATGTTCATATTACATCAAAGAGAATGCAAGACATGCAGACCACCATTATTTATTTATTTATTATTTATTTTTATTTATTTATTTATCATTACTTACAACTATTTTTTTTTCTATTATCATCAAACAGTAGCTGTATGAAAGCAAAGTTCAAATAAAGTTCTACAAAGAAATTGCATCGTGAAAATCAAACGAAAATCTTTCCTTCTCAAACCAGTAGGAGCGTCAAAAAGTGGGTCACCAACACACCGCGGATGAGAATTGCAAACATTGTAGTTACCCCACCGCACCGCCTTACTTTACCCTAGCGTATCCCCACGTTACCTTATGTTACCCCAACGTACTCACATATTGTACAGCGTTTGATCTGACGCTCTGCGGATGTAATACCGAATGCCAAATATTTGAACGATATCATCGATAGTATAATATTATTTTTTACGTGGGTACATCATTTCCGTTGTACAGACACCAGCAGGTCAAGCTACCAGAAACTGTCAGATTTTCCCAATCAACCTTGAACTTAATGCTTTAGCAATAAAAACGAAAATCTATTAAAGAAATCTAATAATCTTAATCCTACAGATTGTAGTAGCTTGATGTGCTGGCGTCTGTACTAGTGAGATTCGACCAACTGTTTTCGTTAAATAATAGAATTTAATTACAGATAAACTGCTATCAAAGTTTTCAAGGATTGACAAGGTAGGCTGGAATGGAAATAGGAAAAATTGAGCAGGTAAAGTGAATTAAATCCAGTCAATTCAAAGAAAAGAGATTAGAGGCGAAGAAAAGCAGATTCTTTCTAGAATGGTGGTAACAAAAGCAGGAATTTTTCCTATTGTTTCTTGTACTATTTCCAAAGAAGAACCGTTTGTGTTGTAAATTCACAAAAGAAGGGCCCATCGAAACGGAAAATAATGTCTGCTTTTTCTCTTAACTAACCCTATCCTATGTCCCATTATTTAAAAACCTGACATAAACAGGTTATAAAAAGCTCAGTTTACAAGACCCAGAGCGGGCTCAAAAAGCAAGTGGCCATGTTGTGCCGTAACGAGAATAATAAATAGCATATTTGACAATACACACTTAGGGCAAAATTGCGAAGGCCTCATTTTTGGCCCGTGATTTATGCCTAGGCCGGGCCGACCTCCAGGCCTCCCGTCCGGATTTATCGCCGCTCTACAAACACTTTATTTCTCCGCATTATAACCAACAGTCTGTTTCCTACAGATTATCATACATTACAATTTTCTTGTAACTTTTAGCATGAATAGAGTGAAGTAGATTTAAAGCTCATAATTTGTGTTTATCAAAAATGTCGTCCATACAAATGTAATCATATCTAAATATATGCCAAAATTCTCAAAGTATTCGTTTAATTGTAGCATAGTGTTGGTGAAATGTGCATGAAACTCGTTATCGAATATGTTAGAACTCCATCTTCTTAGCTATATCAAAATATTCGTTAAATAATTTCTCAAATCATCAATTAAGCTATCAAAATAGAAATAGGTATACCAGCTATCAAAAGGAGACTTTCAAAATTATTATGTTTTGAATCTAAAAATAATTTCCCGTTCCTCGCATTTTCGGTACTTAATGGGTATTATGCTATAACAATTAGATTGTTCTCTATTTAACATTGGAGATAATCGTCATCCTCAAAGATTCTATAGCAACGTAGCCTGAAGCAGTACTTGGAATTACAGTTTTTGTGTTTACATTGAGAGAAATATTGTAATTTTCTTACAAGCTTGTCTCCATTATTATTAGATAACTGTAATGTTTACAAGCATCTGTTCTTATTTACTGTGAACATTGTTAAGTACCTATATACTGAGAAAATCACTAACGATGTCGCATTGATTGTGAATTTCATTTATAGTGATTTGTTCATACATAAATTACTCATTTCATTACTTATGTATGTAGTATATAATGCAAACGTTTTGCTTAACATATTTTCTGATTTGGACCCATCAAAGTCACAAGAGATGCGCTCTCAATCACTTCACTAGATTTTCAATTCTCGCTCCATCAAATCCTACATTTAAATAATGTGAAAGATAAAGCGGTTCACAAGTTTGGACAGTTTAACGAGCACGTTGGACTACTGAGCGCCGAGCGGTTACTCGGATGATAAGCCGCGTTAAGCAGCCGTCAACCAAACAACTTCTCTTGACAGTTCTAGACAAGACTACATTATATGTATCGGCCGCTCGTTATGATATTATTCGGCTAATCAGACTCTGAAGTAGCTAAACAAATATCATTCGCTTTCAAAACGTTTCGTTTTTGAACAAAAAATTTCAACAGGGTTGAACTCGGCTTTTCGCTAGTCAAGAATAGCTAGCAACAGACGTTTCTGTCATCGTTATCTTTGATAAATATCACTTGGTCTATGGACCTCAGTCTAGTCTTTTGATATTAATAAACGTCTTACTGCTTCTTTGATTCGAAAGTACTGAACAAATTATAAAGTTTACATAAACGGAAAATTAAATTAACTTCAGAATTAATTATTCATTAATTTACAAAGGCAATCAAAGTTTAGAACTATATTCTAAAATTTTAGGATTCATTTTAGTTTGTTAATTGTTTAAGTTATTGATGACCGAATTAATTGAATGACAAACGAATTAAAAACAAACAGCAGTAGTTTTAGAAACAAAACATTTATTCAAAGTTTATTAATTAAAGTTAATAATAAAAAAATATCATTGCATTCAAAAATATTCCCTTTCATACCTATTACCTATGCCTTTTTATAAAATATTGTCAAAACTTATTATTTATTAAAGTAGTAACTTATTATTTATTATATTTTTAAGTTTACTAAACTTTACGGTAAAAAAGATCCTCCACCACTTTAGTGTCCATCTTTTTCTGCGTCCTTCTCTAAATCCCGTCTAGCTCCCTCTCTATTTCCTTCACAGTCTTGCCCTTTGTTTCAGGCAGTACTAGCAGAACCACTGCGACTCCAAACATGTTGGTGATCACAAACATGAAGAAGCCCACATGAGCCCCAAAGTTGCTGGTCAGAGCACTGAAGGCGACGAGCTGTAAGAAACTCATGAACCACGCGAGCATTACCAAGTATCCCATCAATTTTGCACGGATCTGGAAGGGAAAATAATATTTTAAACTGCCATCCCATAGCATTTATGTTTATTTGTGTATGTGTATTTATGACAATACTAGGACCAGCCTGGTATTGTCATAAAGCATCGTGCATTTCATGGTTCAATGCATTTTGAAAAAACAGCCAACTCGATAAAAACAATAAAAATTTACATTCCGTGGTTTTGGTGAAAAGGTTTTACCAATATTTTTTAAAGTTTATTTTACAGACAAAAATGCAAGATTCCCCAATAAAGCATTTTACCTGGAAATTGAATATTTCTGGCATCAAAATTAATGGTATGGGGGAGACGGCCCCACCATAGCAAGCTACTGCTATCATCATCATGATGACGTTGAGCCAGCCAGAAGTAGCCCATCCGTACTGCGCCAGCAGAGTCGAGGTCGCCAGGCAAGTGAAGGCGATAGCAGTGGCGCCAAAGGCTGTTCCCAAGATTGGCTGTTGGAAAAGAGAAGGATAAGGTTTCAAAATAAACTGAAAGTGAAGAGTTATTCGATATTCTAAGACCTTCAAGAAAAGTTCCAGTTGTTTTATTCTAGACGATATCATATAAATTCTATTCTTTAAAACTGAGAAACAGAATCCATAGATTTCAGAAAAAAATCTGCATTGAATTATTTCCATTTCGACTGATATAATTCCTGATGACTGTTTTAATTCCACTCTTTAATATTTTGTTATTCATGTCACTCACCTTTCTCCCCAATTTGTCGATACAAGCCATAGTGATGAAGGAACCCATAATCATGCATATAGGGATGCTGAGAGCCTGAAGATCCGGACTGATCTGTATTCCTGAGTCGGACAGCAGAGTGACAGCATAGTTCACTATAGAGAAGCCCCCGTTTGTGGCGTGAGCCAGGATCACCATGATCATGATGAGGAATGCGTTACGCCAAGCTTTTGTTTTGACTATGAAAATAAAAACTTTTTTAGAATCGTGGTCCTATTTCGTAATAAGTTTTGGATGGATTTTTTATTTACGAAATGCTTAAAGATACAACTCCCAGTACAGATAAATCTTTGTGGTTGGAGCAGGTTTCCGTTTCAACTTAAACCCTTGCGTTTCAGCTACTAAAAGTATTTTAATATTCTAAGAAAATACAGCAGATTACTATACTCACAGACTGTAATCATTGAAATCTCAGGTATGGATTTGAAAAAATCATCAGACTTTATGATCACATCAAGTTCTTGTTGAATTTCTTTGTCATCGACATCCATTCCTCTCAGCAAAGCTAGCGTTGTTGCCGCTTCCTACAATTTAGAAAATGCTTACAATATGCACAAATTGCACAACATATATTTTTAACGAATCTGCAAAAAAATAATAAAGAAAAGTCTTGAGAAAATGAAATTTAGTCAATACTACCAAACCAACTAAACACAACACACAATAACACAATATAATCCTACAGATTAATGAAAGGGATAAGAAGTGATTTAATGAAAACCTACGTCAGTTTTTCCCACTTTCACTAAGAATGAAGGTGATTCAGGAGCTTTGAAGAAGAGTCCAAAAGCCACGATTGGAAGACCAACAACGATCCATAACACTGTGTAGTAGTCCAAGAACCCTCCCAAAGTATACATGAGCAGGATGCCGATACTTTGCGCCAATGCAGCTACGGATGCTAAGGTGCCCCTGATGTTATCCTGGGCGATCTCTTTGATGTACATTGGGACGACGTGGAAGCAGCCTCCACCGGCAATGCCACTGAATACTCTGGCTACAATCAGGCTAGTTGTACTAGCAGGTAACATTGTAACTATCCACACCATCTGGGAGAAGAATTGTATATAATAATAGAAATTTTAATAAAGAATTAAATTAAAAGATATGTTATGAATAAAAAGGAACTGAATGATAACGAGTACCAAAGGAGAATAGAAATAAAAAATCAATTGCACTTACCCCAAAGAATGTCAAAAAGAAAACAAAAATACGAAAAGACGAAAAATTACAAGACTTACCGCTTGGAAGATAAATACCATCATAATACTAATTTTCCTCCCATATCTGTCAACAATCTGCAAGCACATGAGGACTCCAAGTGCACCCGCCAGGGATGGTGCACTGGCTATCCAGGATATTTCACTGTCAGTCAGTGGTCTCCCAGTGGGAGATTCTTCCGATTGCAGTAATTTTGTCATGGGTGACATCCAGCCGCACTGGAGACCGTTCGTGAGAACTGCCATGTTGCCTAAAAATGAACAAAACAATAATCATCAATCCTAATTTAACAGTATGGCGGTGGGCAAAGAATCAGGACCTTCACAAGTAGAGATTGTTAGGGCTTGACAAATAAGTAAATTAATGCAGAATGTAACACAAAATCCGTAGTTTATTCATTGGCGATTCACTTAACACTTTATGTATGTACTCTTATCATTCAATACTAAGAACAGTAAACTTACATAAAATCGTGACCGCCCATTGTACTTTTGTATGTCCTTTAGACTCTGAGATTCCACTGTAAGACATTTTACCTATTTTATTTTAAAACACAATTACAAACTATGGAGTATTAAAAGAATTATTTGAAATGAGCGTATTTGTTTTAAAGTCAGAAATACCACATACTTCGCGTACGGCTCATACAAAAGAGCATGGAGGACATTATATTCGCGAAAGTGCTTTTATTGCAAACAAGTTTGTATTTAGGATGTGTTTCACAATTCTGGCGACCTTTGTTTGCTGATGGTTGATAGCTATATTTAATCGCAATGTTTGATTTAGACTTTAAATCATGATGCATGAATGCGTGATGTAAAGAGATAATTTATGACGTTATAAATTGTTGATTTTATTTTAAACCTGTCACTTCAGGAGATCTAGATCATGCAGGGGATCGGAGGGAACAAAGTGTTTTCTGTTTGGTTGTCAATTTGAACTAAAACGGCTGCAATTTTGATGGCAATTTGTCAAATATAAAAAAGTTATGCCACAAATGTCTGCAAAGAGGTTTACATTACTATAAAAATTGTAATATTAAAAAAGAGATTTTTAATGAAAAAAAAAAAAATGTGTGCGTGTAACCTTTACGCGCGATTGAAGTAAAACTTAAATTCATTAATATCACTTTCATATTTTATAAATATTTTCATTTGTTAAATAAAATAATTGAGAGTAGCAAATTGAAGGTTAGATCAGCACATGTCAATATAATCTTGTTATTGCATATTATAGAATGTCGCAATCGTCAGAAAATTTATTATTAATTTACTTATTTTAAAAGTAATAAATAAACAAGTATATTTAGAGATTTTCAAAAAATTTTGCAATTTAAAATAATGTTTTTAAAACTGTTGAATTTTTCATTCACTTTGCTATTCACAATTGATCCGTTTGGAAATTTGGAAATAAATAATCCTAATTGATTATGATATTTGCCACTAGCTGGCGTATAAGTCAAGAAGCGTGGAGTATATGACATATACTTACGACCAATCAGAATTATTAATTTTAAATGGCGGAAACTACACAGACTATAGTAAGCGTTACTTCCGTCAGAAAAAAAATCTGAGTTACTCCCTAGTCGCGCCTAAGGAAGTTTTACTTCAAAAAATGCCGCTCCGCACGTCATAGGCTACACGTTGCTTATGTAGTAGAAAGCGAGGACGATCACGAAGACTCGGTCTCTCCTACCTGTCCTGCACTTGTAGACTCAGATAAATCTTCCATTGTAGAAGTAACTGAATTTATTGTGCATGCTAATAGTCCTACCGCCTCCAATAGACCTCTCCTGAAAATCGTTCCTGTCACGGTGTCAGGTCTGACTGGTAGCGAAGACACCTATTGGACGAACGAGTCTATGGCAACTTTTATGGATGCAGATCTCGTGGCGCTCTAGGAGCTAGAAGACCGGTAGTGGAGACTCATTTGAGATGCGTTGGTGGCTTATCAAAGGACACTCAAGTAGAATAGGTCGACTGTAATGTCAAAGGCCACCACGTCAGCAAAATGCATCGCGTCAATCGAGCATGGTCTCTAAAATCTTTACAATTGGCTAAGCAGTCGGTCTCCCTTCACAGTGTAAATGATTATCCGTTTCTTTTGAATTAAAATATGTTCTTTGTTATGACAATGTTCAAGGTTGTAATCGGTATTGATAATTGGCATCTCACCATAACTTAAGCCGTACGCAAAGGGTCCAAGTCACAACCAGTCGCTATTAAAACTACCTTAGGCTGGGTTTTGTTTGGTTTAAGTAGTAGCAGGACAAGACCCGTCAAACTACTGAATCACCTTTTCGAAGAACATGTTGATAATAATCAAAATCAATCGCTGGAAAACATGATAAAAGAACAATACAAGTTAGACTCAATAGGTATTTCTAAAAAGACACCGCAATTAAGTGCTGACAACCTACGTGCTGTTCAGATTTTACACCATATTGCCAATCGTTTGCCATGTGGTAGGTTTGAAGTAGGTCTTTTGTGGAAATCTGATAGCCCTGTTGTTCCTAATTTGCACTTGCCTTGTCCCGTTTCTTGAGTTTAGAAAAGAAAATGTTGCGAGATCCAGTTTATGCTGAGCGCTACAAGCTACAACTTAAATATTCACGAGATGTTTAACAAAGATTATGCTGAAAAGTGTAAAATAGAACGTTGTCCTGATTCCGTGTGTTGGTATCTTCCACATTTTGGAATAGGAAACCCAAATAAACCAACAAAGCTTCGTGTCGTTTGCGATGCTGCTGTGAAAACTCATGGCGTCAGCCTAAATTCGCTTTTGTTAACAGGGCCGATTTATTACAGTCTCTGTATGACATTTTACTTCGTTTTCGGAAGGGCAACGTAGCTATGACCGCGGATTTAAAGGAAATGTTTACTAGGTTTAAAATAATGGAACAGGACCAGGACGCGCAAAGGTTTTGTGGCGAGACAGTCCTGCTGAACCCATTCAAACATATAGGATGTCTTCCATGATCATCGGGGCAGTATCTGGTCCATTTACTGCTCTGTATATGAGAAATAAAAATGCACGGGGATGGAGCCCAGTCAAGTTGAACTGCACGTCTTTGCAGACAGCGCACAAGCATATACTGCTGTAGCATACTCGCGTTTTCTTTATTTGAATGGAGATGAGCAGCTTGCGCTCGTATCTAGCAAATCACGGGTCACCCCTTTGAAGCCATGTAGTATTCCTAGATTAGAATTAAAAACTGCATTAATAGCTGCTCGTCTAGCTAGTTCCATCGTAGATGCAGTTAGATTAAAACCTCACAAACGCATATTTTGGTGCGATTCAATGAACGTTTTGGGCTGGCTTCAAAACAATGCACGCACCTTTCGTAGCTCATCGAGTGGGTGAGATAATAGAACTCACTGATGTCCGAGAGTGGCGGTGGGTGCCCACCAGCCTCAACGTCGCTGACGACGCAACCCGTTTAGGTCGAGGTCCTCTTACTCCAGCATCCCGTTGGATAAAGAGACCAGACTTTTTATTGACCTCAGAGTGGCCTGAAGAGCCAGTTATGACAATCGAAACTACTCATGAAACTCATACTCATGTCATCAACATAATATCAAACGATGATCATTCATTATCTGCGAACGCACGAGGTTTTAGTTCGTGGTCTCGCCTAATCAGAGCTACTGCTTACGCTCACCGGTACTTATCATTACTGCGACTTCATTAATTACGTAAGAAAAATATTTGTGTCGATTTCAATCATAAAGTTCAAAACCTCATACTCACCTTTAATTTGCCACCAACCCCAAACGTTAACTGTGACCGCGGCTTTCTGCCTCGTACGCTGGCTTCTGGTGGTTTATACTTAGCAATGATTCATGTTTTTCGTAAGAGTCAGATAGATTCATTCTCGGAGGAAATCAGATCCATCCGGAACAATTTACCCATGTCATGCCGTGGTAGGTTATTTAAATTATCCGGTATAATTGATAATGAGAATATTCTGCATTTATCTAGTAGAATAGCCGCTGTCAATGAGGTACCAGAAGCTGTCAAGTGTCCTATTCTGCTTGACGGAAAACGTCCTGCTGTCCGACTTATCGTGTTAGACTACCATCGAAAGGCGGCTCATGCATGCACAGAGATGATCGTAAACGAATTACGGCAAAAGTATTGGATATTAAGCATTAGGAGCACCTTACGTTCGGTAGCCTTCAGTAGCCAGTTTTGCAAGGTCCGTCGAAGCGTCACGTTTCAACCACCCATCGGCGACCTTCCCGCAGCCAGACTCGCTCATCACTATAGACCATTTTCTTTTGTGGGCTTAGACTATTTTGGCCTCATCACCGTGAACATTGGGCGAAGAACGGAAAAGCGCTGGGTTGGCTTATTTACTTGCTTCACTGTTCGAGCTATCCACCTGGAAGTTGTCCACTCATTATCATCAGACGCTGCAATAATGGCCCTAAGAAGATTTATAGCTCGACGTGGAACACCAACTGAAACCACTCTGACAACGGCACTTCCATTGTCGGCAAATAGAGAACTCAGAACCCTATACGAGGAGGCTGTCCCAAACTTCGCTGCTAGTGAAATGATCAAGTGGAGATTCATTCCCCCATCAGCACCTTTCATGGGAGCAGCCTGGGAAAGACTCATAAAATCAGTCAAGACAGCTCTAAAAGTGACCCTCGGGAATAATGTAATCACCCCAACCGATGAGATACTTTTAACCCTTTTATGTGAAGCCGAAGCATAAGTCAATTCTAGACCTTTGACGCACATCGCGAATGACCCTTAACACCCTGAAGCGCTCACTCCAAATCACTTTATTCTGGGATACTCTTCAGGACGCCCTATTCCAGCAGAATTTACGGATAGTGATGTCTGCAGCAGAGCAGGATGAAAAAAAGCAGTGCGTATGGCCGACCATTTTTGGAACAGATGGGTCGTAGAGTACCTGCCTACCCTTTCTCCTAGAAGAACAATTGGAACAGCCCCATTAATAGCCATTGGTGACATGGTAGTGGTAGCTGATGGTACGTTACCACGAGGATCTTGGCCCAAAGGCCGTATTACCGCTACCTATCCGAGTAAAGACGGCGTCACACGGGTAGTAGATATTGCTACTAAAGGAGGCATACTCCGTAGGCCGTTCCTTTACTTTGAAAGGGGAGCATTGAATCAGTTCTTCATTCTATAAGTTTTTGATATCGTTTCTGTTTATGTATTTTTTATGTTTTTAGAGGAGATCTTTTGTTTTTGATATTTATTAAAGTTGCTACCATTTAAAAAAGCGCCTTTAATTAATAGTTTCTAATAAATACAGACCATTATCACAATAACATTGTGATTATGTTTAAGCTATCTTATGTCACTTCATGTGATTCAAAAGTGACTTTTCCGTACAAAAATCCATTTCGCATTATTATTGGTTTTAATACATGTTGGAACATTTGCCAACCATAACACATGATAAGATATTTTTAACTAAAATTAAACAAATATTGATTCTACGTGGTGACACCATCTTAACATAAATGGAACGAACATAATGGCCTTTGTTTACATTTACATAATACATGTTTTTATTGCGTTATTATCTGTTTGTGTGTTTGGCAATTAATTGTCGGTTATCACGCGGTGAATTATTACCATTTCACCTTTGGGAATGCCCTACGATGCCATTTAATAGCTAAAAAACTTGACAGGCTCTTCAGAACTATATTATAGTTAATTGCAATCTGTCGAATCACTTGCGCTGGGTGCCACAGGAACTTATTTTCGGGCCGCTCAAGTTCCTTCTGTGTAGTTGATAATACACATTCTTCTCTCTTCTTACTTCTTCTTCCATTTGCTAGACACCAGAAGAGTCCTCTCTACAGATTAGTCAGGTTTGATAGATGGCCACGTCAAAAGCAGCGTCAATAGGGTTCATTAGGTCCTCAAAAGTCCTCAGTTTTATGGAGATTTTCGACATTCCAGTAAGTGGGTAATGTTTTGGGCAACAACACACTCCTATTGTGTGTTGGACGGGTCCGTAACACCCTATTATAACTGATCACTTCAAATCAATCCACTAAGTTACACCGAACAACGTAGATAATTTTGATTAAATCTAAAAGCATACTAAACGTAAGAGTAGATTACTTAGTAGCCAATCAATAAATGGTCAGAGAACAGGCGAGGATTCGAACCGACTGTTAGAAATGCGAATTAAGTACTCACTAAGTGCTGCTACCGGGAGCTTTCTTGTACAGAAGTGGATTAGTATTGATCGTCACTTTACATCCGTTTGACTTGGTAGCGTTCAGTGTTTCATTTGTTTCAGACAATCTAGACGGGTTCACAATCAAATAGCGGCAATACGAGTAAGCGTGGGAAGTACTGGTTTTTATAGTACATTATGGTACAAGTGAGTAATGTTGGTGATTACCGCTGAGGCGCCATTGAGACCCGAGCCGTTAGGTGAGGGTCTCAAGAGAGCCGAGGACGGTAATCATCAATACACACGTGTATCATACGACGTTTTTCAACACACTTGTGAAGAAAATAATACTAAAAAATCAATTTATTTAGTAGATAAAAAGTTTATTTAAAGAAACAATTAGTAAATGTGCAGTTAGTAAAATTATAAGTAACTGTTTTTTATGGCCTTGGTTCTCTACGTATTTTACAGTTATATTTGTTAGTTCTTGTATCCTAAATGCACCAGTTACACCAAATATTAAAGCAACCTGAAAAAAAGAAACAACAATTAAGTTCAACACACAACACAGGCTGAAGTCACATAGATATTTAAAATTAATCTAACTAACCTTAGTAGCCAGATATTGGTTATATGGAGACGATAAAAACTTTGATTTCTTGCTTCTAAATCCATCGGATAGTCTCTTGGTGTTAGTTTAGATAAGCTGACACATTAGAGTATGTTTTTTAAGTCCACTCCATTCTTTGTTCGGACTGTACTTTTTAACATTGAGTGTTACACCACAAAGAGATAGGTTTGCACTTAGAAAATAATTCTTTAAAATACGCCATGAACACATTTTCTGAAAAAGACTGCGTATTCTTGTTGTTTTGCCATTGTATGAAATTTTGGTACGCCAATAGATATTTGTCCTTGGAATTTTCAGGTAGTAAACATTCCATAACGCTAAGGGCTTCACATCTTAAATCGGGCGGAATACAACATAAATTATTTTCTTCATAACTATTACTTGTAGACATTTTAATTAATAAATAACTATAATTTCAACAGTGAAAACGAATTGTGAAAATAATTTCGTAATGGCGGGAAAAATTAATCAGTTTTCCTATGCGCGCGCATCTAACAATGGCGATCGGCCATAGACTAAATAATAAGATTTCTTTTTTTTTGGCTTCTCGCGGATAGCGTTTTATCCACGTACAAAATGGGGAATTCAAAGTTTTCTTTATTACAGAGAAAACTAATTTATACTTGAGTGAAAGTTTTATATATTAAAAATGTTGAAATTATCTATTTAAATACGAAGTTGCATGAAATGAGCGAGAAATAAGTACATTAATTTATTTGTACTATTGAACACGATTGTTTTTTGTATCGAAACTTTTTTAAGAACAAAGCAACTAAACCAATAAAATAAAAAAAAAACCCTATAACTCACTTGTGAATAATAGCAATGAAAAAGTCACAGTTTGATTATAGGTGTCATTATGTGCCTAATTGCGGTGAAATTAAAGCCATTTTATGAGCAAGTGTGTTGAAAATAAAGTTATTTAATTCTAAAACAAACGTAAACTCACGAATAAGTAATAAAATAATGTTCAAAACGAGAAGAAAATTAGGTTTGGCAGCCAATGTTCTACTGTCACTGTTACAGCTAACACGTGTTAGAATTCAATTTAACTAAAAACAAACAGTGCTTCTAATAGTTCTAATTTGGGACTTCTGTCCTTTCTTGCCTGCACATTCCAAGATTTAAACGAAGCCCACGGAAGAGCTATGCAGGTTGCCATTGATTTTTCTATTTTTCTTTTATTTATCTTCAAGAGAAGGTCCATAATTCCTTCTTGGTTTTAATTCTACAAATTAACGCACAATCGAAATTATGAAAATGAAAAATGAAAATGAAAATGAAAAATATTTTATTCAATTACAAAGTTCGTTAAACAGTATTGAGGTTGACCTCTCCTTTTAAGTGTGAAAACACTTGTGCCAGGAAAGGCCGCTCTCCCTTAACTTGATTACATTTGTATATTTTATAACTTAACTTAAACATTAAACTTATATGGTATACAAAGAAAACTAAACAAAACTAGAAAGTAAATCTATGTGAGCACACATGCAATGTGCGCACATGTGTGTAAAATCGTGAATTGTGGTGCTTGTGCTTGTGTGTGCGACTGTGTCTGTGGGTGAGTTTGTCTGTGCGTGTAACTGTGACTGTCTAGTGTGTGTGAGTGTGTGAAAAAATATGGGTAAGTAACGGAATATTTATTTATTGATGTATTGAAGTTTCATACATATATACATACATATATTTGTATTTATTTATTTAGGTTCTTTTTTTATATATAAATACATACAAGTGTATACATGACTTAACATGACATATAATACATTATTCCTTAATAATACGGATAATCATATTCTCAGTTTCCTCGTAGGCTAGAGTTTTTAGCCACTCGGTCACCATCCGTTTACATTCCAAAGTGGGTTTTGTGTATATTCTAAGAATTTTATTAATGGTGTTATATAGATGCGAAGATTGATTTAAATATTGGTGTCTAGCAAGGTAAGTTCTACATACGCGTGTTTTAGTTACCATATCATTTCGTCTTTTTGTTAATAAAGTGGGATCAACTGAAAGCGACTTATGTTTTTTTAGAGTAGCGTGTAAGATATATAATTTACGGATAGTTAATACGTTGGTTATTGAGTAAAGAGTAGCTGTTGGGAACCTAAGTTAAAAACATAACCTTCAAAAGTATCCTTTGAGCACGTTCCACATCGAGGAATTTCATTTTAGATGCACCCCCCCCCCGTACTGGAATGCAGTAAATCATGATTGACTGAGCCAAAGCAACATAGACCTTTTTGAGTAGTTCAGCGCTAGCCGAATGTCTAAGAATTTTAAATATCCAGATCAACTTCCTAATTCTACCACCGATTAGATCAATCTGAGAGTGCCAAGACAGTCTTTTGTCAATCATAACTCCCAAGTATTTTGTGGTATCTATCTTGCTTATTGTAGGGCAGTTACAGCTGTTGTTAGTACCAAGGCAGTTATGTATTCTAAGACTATACTCTGGGCAAGGTTGAGTCTTACTGTCGATTGCGAAACACATATAGTTGGTCTTTGAGGTGTTCAGGGTGAGCAAGTTTTTCCTCAGCCATAGGGCAGTGATAGCCAGAGCAGATTCGGCATCCTTCTTTATGATATCCCAGGATTTTCCCGTTATTACCATAGCGGTATCGTCAGCATATGAAAAGACTTTAGTGTTGTTGGAGTTCAAGTTGCAGAGCTCATTTATGTAGATGAGGAATAGTGTTGGTCCCAGGACGGAGCCCTGGGGCACCCCGTAAGTCTGTTCAGCTTCATCACTAACTAATTGCCCCACCTTAACCCTCCGAATCCTTCCTCTCAGATAATCCTGGAAAAGATCCAGGGCTGTGCCCCTTATTCCAATATTTTCTAGCTTTTGCAAAAGAATGGGAACAGAGACGGTGTCAAACGCCTTTTTCAGGTCCAAAAATACCGTTAGACATCTACCTCCATTGTCCAGTTGATCAGATATTAAAGAAGTTAGAGCCAGTACAGCATCCTGGGTTGATTTGACCTGATTGAAAACCGTACTGAGAGTCTGATAAAATTTTGTACTTCTCGAGGTAATGTGTTAATCTATTATTTATAAGTTTTTCCAGTATTTTGGACAGTGAGGGCAGGACAGATATCGGTCTATAATTATTGACATCCTCTCTGCTCCCACTCTTGTGCACAGGGGTAATGAATAAAAACTTAGATTTCAGAGATTAGACAAGCAGATTTTATTTTATTTATTAAAACTTTATGAACATAATGTACAACGGCAGACTTAATGCCTTGGGCATTTTCTACCAGTCTACCTTAGAGTGATGCACAGACAAAACAGTAGGTGCAATAGTATAGAAATTTTCCAAGAATAAAATATAACAATAAATACATATATACATACATTTAACAAAATATACAAAGTTAAGAGAGATATAAAAATACATAGATGAAGAAAAACCACAAATTAATTGTGAGACGCGTCTGCCAACTTCTTATGAAAGTGTTCGCGAACTTTTACCTTAAAAGTGAACCGACTGGTAGCCGTCCTGATATTCAGATGGAGCGCATTCCAAAGGAAAACCGCCTGGACAAGAAAAGAAGATTTAAGAAAACCAGAGCGGTGAGTAGGACATCGTAGAAGACGATTATTAGAAGATCGAAGAGTCTTGCTGTGCGCAGAGCATAAATATTGGAAGTGAGAAGTCAGATAGGAACGAGAAGTAGTCTAGAAAATAAAACAAGGTTGTCAAAGCCCTTAACGCTCTGAGCTGTCTGATGGGTAACCATTTTAAGCGTGACCTATGTGCGGACACATGATCATACTTACGAAGATTAAAAACGAATCGAATGCAGTTATTTAGAAGTCGGTCAAGTTTTTTGAGGAGATCTGCATTCAGGTCATAGTAACACACATCGCCATAGTCAAGTATGGGGATGATAAGGGACTGAACCAACATTACCTTAATGTTTGATGGGAGAATATTTTTCAATCTATAAAGCGACCGCAACGTCCCGGTGACTTTTTTGCTCACAATCGCAACTTGCTTACGCCAGTCCAGGCAAGTGCCAACATACAAACCGAGATCCTTGACATCGGAGCTAACAGGGAATGACAGTGCCATCAAAGGTTACCGGCGGTACCGTTAAACCATTCAGCCTCCGTAAGCTATGGGAGCTCCCTATAATAATAGCCTGACACTTGGTTGGGTTAACTACCCCGAAGGCTACCCCAAAACGATCAGACCAGTTTTTCACCACTGCTAGATCCCGGTTTAGCTCCTCAATCGCATCAGATAAGTTGTCAACACCCGCCTGACTGTAGAGCTGTAAATCATCAGCGTAAAGATGATAAGCACACTGAAGCTCGGTAGTTATAAGATCTATAAAAATAGAGAACAGAAGTGGAGATGAAATACCTCTTTAAGGGACGCCAGCATCAAGATCATACCAGCTGGAAGAAGAGTCTCTCGCAAGAACCGACTGCTGACGCCCCTGAAGATAGGAAGAAAACCAACGCAAAACCTCAGGAGAGACCATTCGATAGGAGAGGATGGATAAAAGGACTTCGTGACTGACGGTATTGAATGCATTGGAAAAATCTATCAACACTAAAACGGAAACTTTGGTGTCTTCCATTCCCCGCCTTACATCGTCAGTCACTTTAAGGTACCACGCAGTGCAACACAACACCGTCACTTCGTGTACAATAGTTTTTATTTTCTGGTTTTTATAATTATGTACTAGCTGACCCGCGCAACTTCGTTTGCGTCACATAATGCAACTAAATAATATTTCGACTTCCCTACCCTACCTACCCTACCCTACCCAACCCTACCCTACCTACCCTACCCTACCTACCCTACCTACCCTACTTACTCTACCTACTCTACCTACTCTACCTACCCTACCTACCCTACCTACCCTACCTACCCTACTTACCCTACCTACCCTACCTACCCTACCTACCCTACCTACCCTACCTACCCTACCTACCCTTTATTATATTAAGTATATTTAGAGATTTTCAAAAAAATCTGAGTTACTCCCTAGTCGCGCCTAAAGAAGTTTTACTTCAAAAACTTTGACTTTGACTTTATTTGCCTGAAATATGGTGTTTTACAGATTTTATAACACAAACATAGTTAGTTCGCCTACTAAAAACGGCATGCAAATAATGCGAGGAAATGAATTAAAATTTTCAAAATCAATGATGCACACAAACAACAATATTTTTTCTCGCGTTGATGAGTTCATTTGTTTTTTTTTTCAATAAACTGCTTTCTATTTGCAAGCCAATTCGATATTTAAATAAAACCTTTGATAAGTTGGCTCCTTGGTTGCCATGCTTTTGAGTATAAGACCGTTCCATTTTTAAATATAACATCTGTTAGAATCATTTGGAGATAACAGATAATTGTGACTGTCAAATAATAACAGACAAATAATTAGCAATAAATTAAAATTGCGACTATAATTTGAGATTTAAACTATCCTATCTCTCAAGTTGGATCGAACTGCACATGGTGTGCGAATTTTATTATAATCGGTTAAGTGGTTTAGGAGTCCATTGAGGACAAACATTGTGACACGAGATTTATATATATTAAGAAGATGATAGTCTGTAAGGTATTTATGTTATGGGTCTTTGTTACCTGAATTAAATGATATATTATATTATATTATTATTCCGTTTATTCATGTATATACATATTTTTTAACATTTTTAAATATTTCTTAAAACAAACCATATAAAAACATTTAAAAATATAAAAAAATAGCGGTCCGCCGGTGTCGGGAACAGGGTCCAAGCTACCGGTGGTTAGGGCTCCAGAGACAGGAACCTCCTCACAATGCGAGCCGTATCGAGGAGTATTGCCTTCTGAATCAGGCCCTTGATCCAACCGCCTAAGGCGAGCTTCGAGAGATGGTCGTCGAGGCTCTTAGCCATAAGGCCATTGGCCGTCACGACAATCGGCACAATGATAGCCGAGTTCACATTCCACATGTCGACATATTATTATTATTATTAAGGAGAGCTAAAACAGTACTGTGGCCAGGCCTGAACCCCGATAGGAAAGGCCTAATGAGGGAGTTTTGGTGAATAAAGTGAGAGAATTGTTTATGGACATAGGCCTCGAGTACTTTAGATAAAAAAGGAAGGATGGAAATTGGTCGAAAGTGACTGGGAAGAGGGATTTGGAAGGATTTTGGTGATTAGGGATTTTAGGCAGTGGTCGCACATGGGCATTTTGCTTTTTTTATTTTATGTGCATATTAAAAATTGTAGGTGTTGTAATAGTTTCAATAATCAGGTAAATAAACTGGTCCATAAAATACATTTTATTTGCTTGTTGATATTTGTTATTAGGTTTGTTTAAGGGTCATGTTCTTTCTTATATTATCTCGTTTTTGTTTAGTCAATAATAATTCGACAGCTACTTGAGCGCCAAATGCCTTTCAGTCCTCTTAATGATGTGTCGGAGTTGGCATGAAAGTCTACTGAGGTCATACGTTTGTGTCTTATATACATAACGTTTGTCACTTATCGATGAAAAGTGACAAGGATTACATTTAAGTGAGAATCGTGAATCGTTGTCATAAAATATTTAATCAGTCAACCAACCACCTGAGTCTGCTGATAACTTTTAGAGTCGATTGTATACTTTTGGGTAAGTTATTTTAAGTCCTCACTTCAGTCAATTTTAAATCTTGCGTTACTAGAACTACTACTGAGAAATGTTATAGCCTTTTAATTATTTTTACATCAATTCTATGTTTCATCTATGTCAGTGTCGAGATAGCCTTCTTCTCAACACAACATAATAATACAGGTAATCCATTAGCATTTGATTACAGTGTCATAGAAAACCTATCCATAAATATAGTATATCAACTGGGAAACACTAGGAGATGGCAATAGGTCCTGATCATTTGACAATGACTACCAGGCGCATTGTTATCGGCTCGCATGCAATTAGGATTAATTACGATTTCTCACACACTTGATACTGAGTATCAGTTGTCAGCTATAAGCAGAACTACTTAAGATAATTAATACACAAAGGTAAATGGAGTTTATTGTTTTTACCTAATCAAATCAAATCATTTATTGGCATATAGAGTGTAGGTATTGTATAATATAGTTGTTATGAAATATAGTGAGCCGGGTACATCTTGCCTGAGTTTTTTGATGCAAAAAATAACAAATAATTAGCATGTCCGTTTTGCCCTACAATCTCCCTATCTAATGAACTTCTCTGACAAATATAATCTCAATGATAACACTTGATAACCTTAGAACGAGAGATAGCTTCTATTGTTTACCAACAATCCCCAGTGATTTATTATTGTTTCAACTGTTTACTTTGGTTTAAAAACTTTCCTGTTCGGTTCTCTTGTGTGACGCAAATCCTTTTTATTTGAACAATTTATTTAAATACTAGCTGTTAGCCGTGACTTCCTACGCGTTAGGTTCGCAATTTGCTTAAAATAAGTTTTATTTTGATCAGGAGGAAACTCAATTTTTTTGTTTACCTAATATCTCCAGTATTACTACACCGATTGTATCTACTATGCCACTTTGCCTCGGATAGGTAGTGGGAAAAAATGTATGGGCGGCATACCCACGTCCGCCACAGCTTAGACTACTTTTGTTTGGAAGGTATTTCATTATGATCCGATCAGCCGTTTAGTCGTGTAAAGCTAGCAAACAGACAGACAGATAGAGTTACTTTCGCATTTATTATATTAGTATTGAAGTCTGGATGCACTTTATAATTATAGCAACCATTTTGTCAATATACCTACTTGATTATTTCTGAAACTACATAATATTCTTGCTGTGTGTAAATATTGGTACAAGTCAGGGGATTACAATATCACTAAATAAATATTTACTGTTGGCGAGCCAGAGGAATGATATGAAGCTGTATGTTTTGAAAATTTAAATGTAGCAATTTAGGTAAAGCAGAAGATATGGGTCGAGAAATTAAACTGAACGTGATTCTAGAATTCGAAGATATTAACGTATCTGAGTACTTTTTAATTAATTCTCAAGTGGATTGTGAAAAGGGATTCAGATTATTAGAAACAGAAAAACTTTTCAAAGCAATTATTGCCAGAAAACGTTCAGGATACAATCATATTAACTGATAAGAAAACAGAAACGGTATCGGAATCCACTTTCAGAATACTTTGAGAAAATTCAAGTAAAAGTTCTTCGGTAATTTCCCCGCAACTGTGCACAATTCGAACTAAACCCGCGTAGATAATTATAGCCCACGCCACAGAAGGTCCGAGGAGGTCTGTGCCCCAGCAGTGGGCACAATATAGGCTAACTGTACTTATGCTGTGCACAATCCAACATCACCCAGAATTAATTACAGCTAGATCATCCATTGCTGCATCCGTGCACAGTGCGCACAGATGTCGCTGCACCGCCACCAATATCCCACTTTCCACGGATTTCCCTCATAATTTCCGGAGCTCCCGAGTCACATACTACCCTCGTAAGCCAAACAGCGGTAACTCGACAAATCTATGTTTCGAGGAAACGGGGAATAAGTGAAAATGTATTTCTCTTTGTAGTTTATTTTATTACAACCGCTTGATGGCCCAGGGGTTAAGCTTCACCTCTTGTGCACGAGGTTGAGGGTTTCAGTCTAGGCGAGTACCAATGTAACTTATTCAATTCAAAAGTATTTTCTAAGTTTATCTTGAACATCGATGAAGGAAAACGTCATGAGGAAACCTGAACTTAATTAATATTATTCTAAAATCACCAGCCGGGCAGCCGTGGTGATCAATGTCTTCTCCGTATGAGAAGAGGCCTTTGAGCAGCAGTCGGACAGTAAAAGGCTGTTATATACTTTCATTTAAAAACATTGCCTCAAACTAGACACAGACCTCCAGTACAAAGATAAGTACACATTATCATAAGTCTCTTGTTGAAACCTCTTGCAACTAATCTTTGTGTTTCAGCCTTTACAGATGCTGATTGGGCTGGAGATAAGAATGATCGAAAAAGCACTAGTGGCATGGCTGTCTACCATGGCTACAATTTGATTTCATGGTCATCCAAGAAACAGCAGACTGTTGCCCTCTCAACAGCAAAGGCAGAATATGTTGCAGCAGCTATGTGTTCTTCAGAAATGTTATTTATAAAAGGACTTGCAAGTGAATTTGAAGAAGGCTACAATGCAGTGATATATGTCGACAATCAAAGAGCAATTAAAATGATGTTAAACTATGAGAACACTAGAAGATCAAAACATATTGATATACGAGTCCATTTTGTTAAAGACATAATTGCTAAGAAGTTATAATTCAAATAAACTATGTTAAGAGTGAGGATAATGTTGCAGATATAATGACAAAGTCTTTGTGTGAAGAAAAATTAGTATTTTTCAGAAAAAAGTTATGTATTTTATATTAAGTTTGTTTATTTTGTCAGATCAGTTTAGTCTTCAAGTTGTAACGTTAAAATAAGTTGAGTTATGAAATGATGTTTTTCATCTGACAGCTTGAAATGTTTCAAGCTGTCAGATGAAAAACTCAATTTAAAAGTTCCTTGAGATATCCGTTTTTGGTTTACCCACAGGAGCATCAACCTAAAGCAGACAGACGTGTGGCGGATGTCATGAGCGTCACGTCTGCAGGAGCCACTTTTCATGTAAACTGTTTGAAGTTGCTCTTCGAAGGTCAAAGGTGAAGCTTGAGTGTTGAGGAAGGAATATAAAGGTTGGATAATTTACGAAGAAATGTTTTATCCTTATTTAAACAGGGTGAAGTCTACAAAAATGTATTTTATGCTAAAAAGCTACGTTTAATTGACATTATTTCAGAGTAATTTTCTTTGAGAATGTCATAAAAATAACGAGACACAAGTGACAATCAACTAGTTCAAATGTTATTCATAAGCCTTTATGGCTCGAGAACATCGAGGAGCTTTTGAAATTCACAGGTGTGTTTTTCTGTAGCTTATTATTTGGTAATAAGCTACAGAAAAACACAGCATATTCCTGGAAGCTGGAAGTTCCGAAATTGACGTAATTAATAAGGTTTAAGTTCAGGCCGCCGCCACCGGCGCCTGCTATAACTGCATTGCGACAATATTTAAAATAATTCCCCGTTAAAACCCCCATAGTCATAGAACCTATCATCACTTCGGTTATACAATCAGCAAAGTTATTTAGATTTACCATAATAAATGTAATCACACATATGAACATGACTTTATCATTGAGACAAGCGTTTTGACTATTGGCAGAATTAAATCGGCAGTTTCATTATCATTTTACAATCAAATAAGTAATACAAGATAACAAATTAAATTAACAATAAAAACTCTCTAATTCTAGAAAAAAAATTGATTTAAATTGTGTAAATTAGACTAATTTAAAAGAAATTTCAATTGCATAATTTTAAACTATTTCAATGTAATTCCATAAAAAAGATTTAACAGAAGATTTCTATAATTTCAATAAAATAATTATTAAGAAAACATTTTAACATAGAAAACGTGGGGTGCTAGTCCCTACTCTATGTCGGTACATTAATATTTAAAGGAACCTTTCTTCATTAAAAATAATAAAACAACTCGTCGTTAAAATTATTGCATAACTTGTATTTTCCCAAAAGAAAAGGCAGACGCGTTTAGTACACCCACATCACTTTTCTGCCTAACTTAATATCTATTATAATAAATTATACTAAGAGCTAAGTAAGGAATAGAGATAACACAGATAATTATGTGTAAGTATTCATCAAGAAATACGAATGAATCTACCTACTTACCTTAATTACACTACACATAATTGTTTGAGTAAAGTCTTTTAAGTGCAATTTCAGCAGTTGTGAATAAATTGGCTACTTCAGAAGTGTTTGTATTGTGAGGCGCTCAAGAAATATCAATTAAAACTTTCTACTTTTAGCGTGCTAATTAATATTCACTTTGAAGTGGTAATTATGTATCTTTATTAAAACTTGAGCATAATTGATTTGGAAAATAAGTTGAAAGGTTTATTCAGTCATTCTAGGGGTAGGCACAGATCGCCACGGGCATCGGGGGCCACGTGATGGCTCCGGCCACGGTAAGCACGGACCGGTGAGCTAGCTCGCCGTCTGTCCGTCTTATGACGAAAGGCCGTGTTGACGGCGCGTTCGTGTTCCACGCGCGCCTCAAACAGATGTCAGCAAACAAGGAGGGGTGATGTTATGTTTACTCTACAGAGATATCCTCAGTGGTAACTAAGTCGCGCCAAAGTACAGTTGCGCAAGTGTCCATGCGCTCAAAAGTCCGTTTGCGCAAAAGTCCATTCTCGCAAGTATCTATGCACGCAAAAATCCAATCGCGCAAAAGACCATGCACGCAAGTGGGTTCGCGCAAGTGCCTTTGCGCAAAATATCTTTCGCGCAAGTGTCCTGATACCGATAGAGACATAAGCTGGCAAAGGTTACCGATACCGATACCGTGCCATACATAACTCGGGTATCGTGCGTACAATCGCGGCCAGTCCACATTGTTATCAAATATACATAGTTACAATCTGATTGATTTTATTAAGGCTTCGCATGGAACTGTTCCTATCGCGCTAATCAGAGCTTTATTTTGGAACAATGTTGAACACGAAGTATAAATTTAAAATTTTAGTAGTGGTGTAAATTATTGAGTTTTGGGAATTGTTATTAAAATTAATTCTGTATATTTAAACATAACAAACATAACTGGCAAAATGTAGGTGTACTATTAGGTACACCTAAACCTAAACCTACGGGGATTACAGGCGGGATTTTATGTTGATGTTATGCTATGTCTGTACATTTTCTGGTAATGTTCTGAGCACATTTACAACAATGTACTGTAATCCAACAGACTGCTGGCGAGCCATTTAAAAATCAGTTTGGAATTTTTCATAGCTGAAAAAAAACAGAAAAGGTCTGTAGACACATACCAGAGGCCTAGACAAATTGAGAACCTTATATTTTATCAGCGATAACCTTGATGACAAGTCAAAGTGTATCCAGGTAGACATCAGTTGCATGTGACTGATGTCTATCGGTAAGGTTCCAACACGCTTAGGGCAATCCCATTGCAAAGTGTTTAGAATACGAAGTCCCTTGAAAACAATTTTCACTCGTCTAGGCCCTAAGGTTGCATAAGAAGCCCTTATTTCCAGAGAATTCAGTTTTCTCCTCATTCACCTTAGAAAACTATCTACTCTTGATCCTCGTGGGCCTCATGCACGCGTCAAACAACGGATTATGATATTAGACAGTATTTTTGGTGATGCCTTACCAAATAGGTACAGATCTTTGAGATTCTTTTCTCGACGTAACAACATAGACGACAATATATTAACTCACGTTTTTTTCTTTAGTATTTGCACCTACCTATCCTGCCTACAAAGGCCGACAAGACCTTTCCGATGATTATCTTCAATGAGGTCAGTGTACGATTATGTCTCTATCGCAACCTTCACCCGGCTCTCACCCGCAACTGCCTTGTAAATCTTAACCAACTGTTAGTCGCCTTTCATTCATAAAATAAAATTATTTCAAAATATTTTGAGATATAAACAGAAAACTTAAACAACATTTCTAAAAATGATCTCATACAAATTAAAATCATTTCGCTCAGAAGTCAAGTTATAATATTGAGCAAAATAAAAATGGTAACATCGTAAAAAACTAAATAAATTCCTTGACAACAAACACAGTAAAACATTTGACCATTAATATTGACGGCTCTGAAACGTAACCCTCACGTAACGAGCGGTATAAAAGTCGGCAATTACTACAACAACAACAAAAAACGGCCGGAAGGGTCAACAACTCGCGCTGAGCCGCTGAGCCGCTGAGCCGCTGAGCCCTCGGTTAGTGTGTCCTCACTGGACTCACTGGAGGTGCCGTACTACAGGTCAAACTATACTGTAGTTTGAGAGCTGTGCTTTTAATGATCACTGTGAAACCTAACGGTGTTATTATTTTTCCCTAACGCGCATTTCAAACACCGCCAGGTAGGGGCAGAATTTTCGTAGAAGTCTGTTTTCTGTGTGGTGCACTCGAAATTGAATTATAATACATATTACAAGCAGAGGACAACCCGAATTTATTGTCGAATTCTAAATTAACGCGAAAGAAACCGTGGGCAAAAGGAAATATAATAAATATATAATTAATTAAATTAATTATTTCGTCCATCCCTTTCACTATTTATCGCTAGCATTACTTCACAGCCTTAACAAAGTAGTATCAAAACAATAGACCAGTAATGTCGGCGGCACTCCCGACTGGAATCCTTCGCGGTTACGACCCCTTTCCTAGCGGGGTGGACACTTTACCAGCCTATAAACGTTAGAGCGACTATCAGGACTCTTATGGCCTGCTCCTGTGAGCAAATATTCAGAACCATTCTCCAAATTGAGTGAAAATGTGAAGCATCGTAAAACTAAAGTGCTAGATATTCAAGTCTATAAAGATCAAAAGACCGTAAAGCTCCAGACGGAGGCGTGAAATAAAAATAATCGTAGCAAAGCTCTGTTGACAGCCCGGTGCACTTAAATAAAAATATCGTAAATGGAAAGGAACGGGAAAAGGATCTATTTTCAGCCTGGAATCCTAATAAGATCTGGCTTCTCACAATAGAAGTTACTGTGCTAAAGGTTTTTCGAATGGAGAAAGTTGAACAAGGCAACAACTGGATAGGTAATCCTCGAAAGCGGTGTGATTGGAGAGAGAATGTAAAGAGTATTGGTACCGATACATTTTATGTGTAATTATATTACAAACAGCACGAACCGCGCTACCAAAATAAATCGTGTGGGGATTATTTACCAAATTACATTACACATATGGGAATGAATTTATTCTGGGTTTATTCCACCGAATTCGGCGTACAAAAAAGTGAGATTAAACGAATTCTCATAGAAATCGGGTTAATGGGAAAAAGTTAGAATAATTGAAGTAAACACAAACGGAGGCAAGAGGGATTGCGACACTTAATCCTTTTACATCTTCAGAATAGGATTTCCTCTTATAAACGTCTTTAGGGAATACAACAGCTTTTGCTTTTGATTGAATTTTAGAGGAGGGAGTTGTTTTCGAGGCAGTTTATCAATCGTTGAGTATGAATTAGATAAATATACGCAGAGTGCTGTTATTGAATTTGAAATCATTCACAATCAAAAACATCCACTGCTTGCCATAGGTCGCGAATATCGGCTTCCCGCGTCCTTCACCAGGTCATCCATTCACCTTTTGGGAGACCGTCCATCACTGTCACAGTTGTGTAAGGAGTCCTAAGATATTGAACAAACACGTAGCGCTTTAAAATCGATACCATCCGGCTAAGAATACCCATGAAACCGAGCACAGCTTGTCGTTATTGATACTTCAGGTTTCTCTACTCTAGGAGCGACTTAGTGCGCTGAGGGACTAAGTTTTATCCGTTTGTCGGCGTCAAATGATCGCTCTGACGTCACTACGTCGCGTATTTTGGAGACACTGAGAGCATATTAGATTTGTGAATATTATGATGTTTATTTGTGATGTGTTTGCCTCTTTTCTTTATTGGGTAAGTAGACGGTAGGAATTTACGAATTTCAGCGTGAAAATGGGAAATTTCTGAAATACAGAAAGATAGAAATTAGCCATGGCGTTATAAATGCACGGTCATGTAATTGATTGTAAGATGCTAATGAAACATAAATCGACATCTATTCATTACACACATCTATTCATGACATTATGTCATTATTCTCCTGCTTTTATCTCAATTGAATTGCGATCGGTGTAGAATGACTTTTTTCCATATCTGTACATCTGTATCTGCAAAAATAAATATAATTGGAGTGTCTGTATGTAATATTAAAATAAACGCTTTTTACAAAGTGCATATGGATGTACACACGGTACATATACCAAAACAACATTTTTTACAATTTTTGTCTGTGTGTCTGTCTGTCTGTTTGTTCCGGCTAATCTCTGAAATGGCCGGACCGATTTTGACGGGACTTTCACTGGCAGATAGCTGAAGTAACAAGGAGTAACTTAGGCTACTTTTATTTAAGATAAATAATTAGGGTTCCGTGCAAAGAAAAAAAAACCCTTGAAATTGGTAACAAAATTCGATTCAAATATGGAAGTGTTTATAATAAAGGGGATTTTTCAATAATAATCTCACGCGAACAAAAGTCGCGGGCAACAGCTAGTATATAATATGTATCTCATTCAGCAAACACAAGGTAGGTAAGCACCGACTGTCTAGCATTGATCATATTTCACACGATCCTTCTTCTACTCCTATCCATATATTCATGGTCTATCCTTGTGTCGAAACATAATTCTTATAACACAAGTTACCACTTCACCACACACCGCACTCACTTCCTACCGCCTGCCATACGTAACGGAAGCCTGGAACCCCACACTTCCACCACAAAAGGAGCAAAAGCAATCTAAATCACTCCACCTGATTCTTCAGGAACTCATATAAAAACCGGTTTTACCGTCGGACGTGATAAAACGTTAATTGCGTCTATTGTTGGCGAAGGCTCGTAAAAATTTGTGGTGCCCTTTGTGCGGCCGAGCTCGGAGCCGTTTGATGTGGAACCCTGTTGATGCAAGTGTCGGGTTCTGTACGAGTTCCTGTGACTATGAAAGGATTGTTTTATTGGGTACAGATGGGCAGTTGTTATTGAGGTATCGGGTATGATATTGTTGTTTTTGTAATTGTTTTTATTGTTAGAATTTTTGGAAAATACAATTGTATTGGTGAAGTAAAACTTCTTTAGGCGCGACTAGGGAGTAACTCAGATTTTTTTTCTGACGGAAGTAACGCTTACTATAGTCTGTGTAGTTTCCGCCATTTAAAATTAATAATTCTGATTGGTCGTAAGTATATGTCATATACTCCACGCTTCTTGACTTATACGCCAGCTAGTGGCAAATATCATAATCAATTAGGATTATTTATTTCCAAATTTTCAAACGGATCAATTGTGAATAGCAAAACGAATGAAAAATTCAACAGTTTTAAAAACATTATTTTAAATTGCAAAATTTTTTGAAAATCTCTAAATATACTTGTTTATTTATTACTTTTAAAATAAGTAAATTAATAATAAATTTTCTGACGATTGCGACATTCTATAATATTCAATAACAAGATTATATTGACATGTGCTGATCTAACCTTCAATTTGCTACTCTCAATTATTTTATTTAACAAATGAAAATATTTATAAAATATGAAAGTGATATTAATGAATTTTAAATAGAATATAAAATGAAATAGTGAATATTAAATGAAATGGCAGAGTCCCAGGAACATTTTACTCTTTCATCAATAAATAATAATAAAAGAAAAAGAAGTTTTACTTCAATTGCGCGTAAAGGTTACACGCACACATTTTTTTTTCCGTCTCTCGCATTTTTAATTGGGTCAGTTCTAACTTCTTTAATACCAATTTAGACCCAAAAAGTTTTCAAAAAAATTGTTTTCATCTAAAAAAGTAACAGACATTATAATTAGTTCTTTTTAATTTATTTCGACAAGAATTATTAGCTATTTACAAAGCTTGAAGTTTTAACAAACGAGGCAATTTTAGCTGAATTTAGTTATTCCTCTCTCTCCCTAACAACACGACATCTATACATTCTGTAACAAACGCATTGCTATATTTCCACATTCTCGTTTTGCTCAGTCACACACTGCCATCCCTCTCAAGGTCACAAACACCCTAACCGGGCAACCTCCTCACACAATCAGCTTCCATGAAACAGATACGAACACCGCTCACGTCCGCTCAATCGCGACCCTCCTCACCAGACAACTCGACATTGAATTATTTAGACAGATACCTCTAGAAAAGCCCTCAAATATACATACAAAAGGTCAGAGCAACAAAGAGGCGATTGTGCCCGCTGATTACGTCACGACATGGCCCAACAATAGCGCGACATGGCCAACAATGGCCGTCAGAAGAGTGTTCGATAAGAAGCTAGATAGAAGCGAAATGAATTGAAGGGCGGTCCGGGAAATGCCCCGGTGAAGTGGAGTGCGATAATTAACACCTACTTTTTATTAGGGATACTAAAACCTGGTTTTTTATCTTTATTGTAGGGTTTGAGGTTTATTGTATTGCGTGGCTTTGTGGAAATGAAGACTCTGACCTAGTAACTCAAGACTGTAAGTAACATCTTTGAGAATATCCGTAAATCCATATTTATATCCTAAATGCAAAAGTAACTCCGTCTGCAGTTGGTCTGTTTGTTTGCTACCTTTCTACGTCTTAACTGCGGCACTGAGATCAATCAACACACAGGTAGACCATGACCTAGGTTAGGACCGTATGATACCTGCGGGCAGCAGACCACGGAAACTACCGTCCGCCTTGCACGAGCTCATGTGAGTTAGGATTAGGCAAAAGCCACCGATGAGGAGGGGTCGTGAACGTCATGCAACGCAGTACTTGGAGCCCCTCGAAGAAAAAAAGGGGGAAGTTATCAAAGACGGCAGAGTCTTTAGTGGGTGTGAGCTCCACGGTATGGTATGCGGTCGGCAATTATGACATCGGGAAAAAAACGCCCATAAAACACCTACTTTTAGTCTCAGTGTTACGTTCCCGAGGGATAGCTTCCGTGTTAATATACCGAAATACTTTATTGACCATTAATCGAAGACATAGCATTTTAAGGAATGACCTAAGCAGCCGCAGATTGTATACAACCTGCCTTCCGTTAAAAACATTAGTTGTTTATTTGTTTTTTTTGTTGTAAAATGTAACAAAGAGGAACTAATTTAATGGACCCTCCATCCGACATTGCGTCGGAACTTACTTTTGAATGCTGTGGTATTGAATTTCCACAGTATAAATCCATATTAATTTGTATCTATAGAATACCAAATTCTAATCCTCGTATATTTTTAGAAAAATTAGAGATTATATTAAACAAAACCCGATCTAAAACAAAAAAGAAAGTTATAATAGTGGGCGATTTTAACATTAACATCCTTAAACACTCTACAGTACGTGAAGACTATCTGAGATTACTGCAAAATTACAACTTCAAAATGCATATAAATGAACCGACAAGAGGAGAATCATGCTTAGACCAAATAATCAGCAATGAGCCCACTGCCATGGGCAAAGTTATACCCTCAGGCTTATCAGACCATGACACATCTCAAACACTGTCCGTCAACGTAAACAAAAAAATAACCCCTATACTGCAATGGTATGTTCTCAAACGCGACTATTCGCCAGACCATATATTTAAATTCATTGAATGCATCAATAAACTCTCTTGGGCAGAGACATATGATCAACCTGACCTAAACAAGGCCTTTGAATTATTTCACGATACCCTCATACTGTTCTTCAATCTATGTTTTCCAGTAAAAAAAATCAAAGTTAATAAGAAAATAAAGAATCAGCCTTGGATAACCAAAGGCCTCAGATTGGCTTTCAATACTAAAAGAAAGCTCAGGTATCTATACTATTGTAAATCTACATGTCAGTCTTCTAAAATCAAGTATCGCACTTACAACAAAATATTAAAAAAAAGTATAAACCTAGCACAGAAGCTTAACAATGATCGATTATTAATGAGATCTAAGAATATTGGTCGTGATTCCTGGAAAATAATTAAAAGTCAACAAAACAATCAACATAATATGCAACAAATAAACAAAATAAATGTAAATAATAAAACCATAACTGATCCAGAACTAATATCAAATACCTTTAATAATTATTTCATTGGGTTGACAAAAAGTCAATCGTCTCATAATAAAAAAAATATAGACCCTTTATCTAGAACCATAGAACCTAATAATGCCAGCATATTCTTAAGTCCAGTTACAACATACGAAATCTACCAAATTATATTGTCTCTAAAAAACACCAAATCGGTAGGTTATGATAACTTACCCACTGAAATTTTAAAACAAACTGCACATTTAATAGCACCAATACTATGTCATCTCATAAATCTATCATTATCACAAGGTACTTTTCCAGACAAACTTAAAATATCAGTTGTAAAACCGATTTATAAAAAAGGAGATAAAACAGAACGTAACAACTATAGACCTATTGCCCTCATACCTACACTAGCAAAAGTTATTGAAAAAGTTATGTTTAAACGGTTAACATCTTTTCTAAATAAATTCAATATACTCAAATCCGAACAACATGGTTTTCAGAAAGGAAAGTCTACTACACTAGCCACCTTCAAACTAATAAAAAAAGTCTCGGAAAATATTGACAAAGGTGTTAAAACCTGCGCAGTGTTCTTCGACATGAGCAAAGCGTTCGATTTTGTTGATCACGATATTTTGCTCCAAAAAGCCTTTGCATACGGTATTCGCGGTATAGCACATAAATGGTTACAAAGTTACCTCACAGATAGGCAACAATATGTAGAAATCAATAATATTAATTACGAGAATATAGAATTCACCTATAAATCTAAACACGCACATAACAGAGTCGGAGTCCCACAAGGTAGTATATTAGGCCCACTCTTATTCCTACTCTATATAAATGATTTGCCTAACGTGACAAATCATCACTGTACCCTTTTTGCAGATGATATATCATTAGTAATTCCACAAAAACCTAATACTACATTTGATGATTACAATAAAGAAGTTAACGAAACTGTTCAAAGCATTATCAAATGGCTAGAGTGCAATAATTTAAAAGTTAATATAGACAAAACTAAAATAATTCAATTTTACAATAGAAAACCATATGATTCAAAATTAACCATCTCATACGACAACAATAAAATAGCACAATCCGATAATATAGTTTTCCTTGGGATGTCATTAGATAGTCAGATCTCATGGAAATTACACATTAATAAAATCTGTAACAAAATAAACAGGTATGTTTACGCTCTTTGGCGTCTTACAAGAATATCCAGCCTAAGAACAGCTTTACAAGCGTATCATGGATATGTAGCCTCCAACCTACGATATGGTATTCTTTTATGGGGTGGCTCAGTAGAATTTAATAGAGTATTCCTGGCTCAAAAACAGTGCATTCGCGCACTTTGTAACGTGGATTCATTAACTTCCTGCAAACCATTGTTCCAAAAACTAAATTTACTAACAGCACCGTCCATGTATATATTTGAATCTTGTATTTTCGTCAAAACACATCACTACCTATACAAATCCTTTGGTGACTGTTCTAATTTTAATACCCGTTATCCAAATAGCTTTTCCTTGCCAAACATAAAAACTGATCTGTATAGAAGAAACTGTTACCCTATGTCAATTAAATTATTTAATAAATTACCTAATGAACTGAAAGAACTACGGTCCATTACATTATTCCGAAAAAAATTGTATGCCTGGTTAGTCAATAAATGTTTCTACACGACCCAGGAGTACCTTAGTTATAAGAATAGAAAATTATTGTAAAATACTAAAGACTATGTTCCTATTCTAGTGCAATAACAGCTAGGTAACTTATTATAAAATAAAGAGTACTTAGTTATACTATCCTTTTCAGTTCATGTTGTTGTACGTTATTATTTTATGTTTCGTATACCAGAAATGGTTAATATGAGGTTTCCTATTGTTATATGATATAATGTAACATTTATATACCATCTATCTACCCATATTATGCGAATAAATTATTTGATTTGATTTGATTTGATTTGATTTGATAAGTTTTCCGTGTTCATAGTTCATCATAATTACGTCGGTATTCGGGCCAGCACGAAATGTCACGAAGCCAAAATTAAGCTAATGAATTGATTTGAAGATTGCTTTAATTGAATACGGCTTTCGGGTTTTATGAAAATATAGCCGCACGGTGTTTAACTAAAACTTGGAGAAAATTACAGGAGACAATTTTTTGAAGTAAAACTTCTTTAGGCGCGACTAGGGAGTAACTCAGATTTTTTTTCTGACGGAAGTAACGCTTGTCATATACATGTCACATGTCACATGTCATATACTCCACGCTTCTTGACTTATACGCCAGCTAGTGGCAAATATCATAATCAATTAGGATTATTTATTTCCAAATTTTCAAACGGATCAATTGTGAATAGCAAAGTGAATGAAAAATTCAACAGTTTTAAAAACATTATTTTAAATTGCATTTTTTTTTGAAAATCTCTAAATATACTTGTTTATTTATTACTTTTAAAATAAGTAAATTAATAATAAATTTTCTGTCGATTGCGACATTCTATAATATTCAATAACAAGATTATATTGACATGTGCTGATCTAACCTTCAATTTGCTACTCTCAATTATTTTATTTAACGAATGAAAATATTTATAAAATATGAAAGTGATATTAATGAATTTTAAATAGAATATAAAATGAAATAGTGAATATTAAATGAAATGGCAGAGTCCCAGGAACATTTTACTCTTTCATCAATAAATAATAATAAAAGAAAAAGAAGTTTTACTTCAATCGCGCGTAAAGGTTACACGCACACATATTTTTTAGGCCCACTTGTATGTTACGTATAATATTCATATTACACCAAAAAAAGTAACCAATTTATTATAGTAATATACGAAAGATTACATAGAAATGTAACCGGAATATTGAAATCATAATAAATAAGTTATGTTTTGATATTTTTTTGCGAATCGTTTATCGTTTTCCTGGCATGCTCAATGTCATTTGACAGAAAATACTTACGTGAATAGGGGCGCTTTTTACGTTTACCAAAAATAAGTACAGTACCCAGTGGTAACAATATTTGCTTGAATTATAATAGAAATAGTATAGAATAGAAAAATAAATATTATTAAACTGTAAACTTTTTTTAATGCTATATTTAAAGGTTTTCGTTAAAATCGCGTAGATATGGTTTAAACAATCATCATGGCACGGAACGTTGTAAATCCGCTTTCTTGGTGGCTGACAGACCACTGTCTTCATTTGACGTTAAGGTTTCTCTTTCTGTTTGTTTTGTATTTCGTGAAAGTCTTTCTGCAGATTTTTCACATTTATTAAAAAAATATTTCGTGAAAATGGCATAATAATATTTTTTCTCTGCGTGGTTTACAAAAGTTCTTGCTACCTAGACGGTAGCAAGAACTTGTTGCACTTGTGCGGTTAGACTAGAAGCCGACCCCAACATAGTTGGGATAAGGCTAGGCATATGATGATGATGATACGAGTTATATGGTTCTCACCTAATGTCACGCAAATGTATGCAAGAAAGAGCAACTTAACATCCTGTTCCTCATACTTGAATATTATCATGAACTAACAATATCAGTGACTCTCTGACTCCCGACCATCTCAGTTTAAACTTATGAAACCCTTCTCATACTATCAGGGTGATTAAGAAGCCACGATAAGTGTATATTACATAGAGGCTACATGACGGATTTATTCAATAAGCGGTCTTATCTCACCCTAGGGAGGTGGCCCGACCGTCCCGGTGAAGTTCAGCCCAACTGTCTCTTATGACACTGTTGGAACAACATTATAAGTTATTATTTGTAAACGTTACTTTAGTAAACATACTACCTTTAATAATGTTCTATTGATTGACTGCTGATTATCACCAATGAGACTGAACGCGATCAGTACCTACATCTAAACTGCGTTCAAAGAGTTTGTCAGTGTCATCATTACTATAGAATGTTGTTACTGCTCTTGAACTTGGTTTAGTTGTGCTGATTTAGATGTTAAACATTGTTGAAATTTGTCCTTAATAATAAATCAGAAATTTTGGTATGTATGTAACTAAAAGCAATAGTAATTTATTGAACTAATCTCAATACACTTGTTTTTTTTGCTTATGCATAACATTTTCATACTACAAATGAAATCAAAACATTTGATACAACGATGCATAAATGGCAGGGTTAAACGCACAGCGAAAGCCAGGCATCAATAAAATGCCAAGATCAATGGCAACTCGTATATTTCAACGGGGAATCAATGGGATCGGAGCTGACCTATGGCTACTCTCAAAATGTATTCTTTTTCTAAATTGAATATCCGTGTTTCTCCGGAATTTCGTAATTTATCTTTTGGGTCGAGTTTGTTAGAGAAATAATGGTTCTAGGTCATTTTTGGTTAAATACCGTTGATGGTAATATGCTCCCCCCTATGACATTGTCTATCCCTTTCGGGGAATGTAGGCAAGATGTTCACAGCAGCAAATAAAACTTAAACTAAGCCAAGATACATAAAAGTGCACGTAACTGTAATACGAAACTTGATGTTTCCTGAGTAAAAAAAATATGAATCTATTTAGTCCATCAGTTAGGTTATCGAAAAATATTGGATTGATAGATTTTTTTGGTAAACTTCCCGATTCAAATCAAAGATAAGCATAAAATGATACCCCGTTAGACGTTCACACACAAGATTCTAAGACCTACTTTCACACTTCCCGGCCATTAACAGTGCAATAATGATAGCCCTGCATACTGCAGCCCTGCATGAATAATGCCCCGCAAAGCCTTAGTTCCTCCATCCACGGCGACTTTTAGAGCCATAAAGTCACGCGTTTTGCAAACGCGGAGCTCGTGGCTAGCCGCACATGTTCACGGTTTAAGCCACGCTGGCCAGTAGAGTTACAGGTAGTCAGTGGCCCGAAAGTCTGACAATGAGTCTTACCAAGGGGTATAGCATTACCAAGTAAGTGGGCTGTGCAAGTCAGATAGGCAGGCGCTCTATGTAAAATGCTGGTATTCTACTGCATTCGGTTAGAATGGAAGCACAGTAACAGTAGCGTCGCTACTGCATCGCTTTAAAAAAGTCGCGGTAGACGAGGACCGTTAGAGCGCCTAGAGCCTTTCCACTCGTATTTACTCTGTCTCCCCAGTCTAGATACGAGGCTCTTCACTTTACCAAGAGCCTGATATTAATTTCTCGCTGAGCTGCAAAAGGGAAATTATTTTCCCCCCTTATGAAAGTTTTTAAATTTATAGTAAAATGTTGGTGGAGTATGTAGTTCAGGCGTGATAGGGTTGTGATCCATGCGTCATGTTCGTGAACGGGCGCTGTCAGTTGGGACTGGTCACGGTTTATTTTAATTAACTACTTTATTTTTAAATTGTTGATTTACTCTTTTACTCTGGACGCTCTTAATTTGCACGCCTTTTTACATCGTTCTCACATACATGTATAATCTCAAAATTAATGGTGTAACCAAGATTTTGTAACAATATTTTGATTGAAAAGGGTGTCCATGGAGTTTCTGGTCCATTCTTCTCCATAGAGATTTACGCTTTGGAATGGGCAACTACACTAATTTCACAAGTTATTATGCCCTGTAACTGTAGCTTAGCCTTCTTTGTTTTTCTGATATTCAAAAGGGCCTGTAATGGTCTAATTGAAAGAAATGCTTCGAGTTTGAGTTTGTGGAGATGGAAGTTTTGTTCGTTAGCTATTATGTGGTTAAGATAGAAAACTTTTATAACGTGTAATGACTCTTATTAAGAAGTTACGTACCACTGCTTTAAAGTTGTGACCTCACTTGGGTAAGAGGTAGAGGCTCAAGCGATGTGCGATTTGTCTTGAGTCATCGCTACACGACGTACGACGCGACAGTAATCATGCGAAGATAACCAGGTAAGCACGTGTATGTCGCCTTGCCATTTGAAAAGTTACGCATAGAAGCCCTTCGGACAGGGACCCACTTTCAGCTTTCAAAAAGGGCCAAAAACTTATAACGGGTTGTTCAGCAACGTTATATTTCATCGCATCGGGGCATGAACCAAAACGACATAAACAGGCAAAGCGTTTGGAAGATGTTCTAGTCTTTCACTAAATCTGACTTATTAACATTTCATCACCCATTGAGGCAAGCATGACGAGGTATTCCTTATCATTATTCAAATAATGTACTCCATCAAACAAATATTTGGATAGTCTCATGCATTGTTAAGCACAACTTATTCAATTTTGTACAATTTTAAATACTTATCAGAGATGAAGAGCAGTTATTTAAAGTTAAACAATACTCTAGCAGTATTTTAGTACAAATATAATGTTATATTGATTAAATGTGAATAGTAAATATTTGATGAGACAGGAAAGACAATTCCTTATCTCGGCAAAGAAATTAAAATTATGACTGATATGAAAAGGGAACAAATACATATTTTATTCTTTCAGATGTTTTGTGCCCAGAGTAGTTCAGACTGTGAGCCTGCTGCTTTGTTTATTGTAATTTAGTTATCTACTGTCTCGATTTACTATCTCAGAACACACAGAACCAGCATTATACATTTCTTTAATTAATAGGGATAATGCAACATTGTGCAATGTTGTCATTTTCTGAGTACAAATAGCTTATTCTTGACAGTTACATAACAGCTTGTTAGTCAATGGCTTCTTCATTATTTGACCCGTCACTTTTCCCATATCACCAAATGGACATCAGTTCTCCAACTCGTCCACTTCACCGGTACCTAGCGACCTCGTAACATCCACTCGTACATTTTTAACAACTCTCGAACCTCTATATCGACGTCGAGATTGAATCGAAACTCAAATAATAAAACTTTTTATTGGTGGCTGAGTAGTGGGACCTTTAGCGGCCCAACAAAGGTCCAGGTCTGCCAAAGGTCTGAGTACTTGAAATCTTTTCTTTGTGGAAACTTTCATAATATTGAGTCGGTTCTTTGAGATGCCTTTTTGATTTAGATTGGATGGTTTTTGATCTATGAAATTTTATTTTTTTCATATCAAACATAACCAGTGGGGTCGAAAGTGGATTTAGTTGTGGTTGCAAATGATATTGTATGAAATAGAAAAATATTTCATATCTACTGCAGCAGTAGGGTGGGTGGGTGTAGGTCAAGCTTCAGTTACTCAATATAAGAGAAGAATCAAAAGTAATTTACTTTTTGAAAACAGTTTTTACGAAGTTTTTTTGACGCTGACTGTACACGTATGTTGTACCTATCTACATATAATGCAAAACTTCAAATGGAATAAACGGGAACTCAATATTCGTTTCAATCTAAATACGCTTTGCCACTAAAATTTTCCAGGATTCTGGATCCAGCTTCAAAGTAACGCAACGATCAGCTGTCCAAACACGTCTCATATAAGGATAGTTCCAAATTCAAACAGGTCGGGATGTGTGCCGAAGTTAGCCGAAGCTGAGAGTAAACCTTGCTGTACGGCATTGGGAGAGCTAAAAACTCAATTTGTGCTGCAGGTGTTGCGAGCTGGGAAGTATTTATTTGGGTTGAGAAGTTTGTATTGTGTATTTTAGTTAGTAAGTGCCTAAGTTAATGAAAACTTTCTAAAATGACCGCTGCAGACTTTGAGCAGGCTAATGAGAAATGGCAATACAAAATGGTTCGCAGAGTACGTTTACCACCCTAAGTGCGTATCAACCATTGACCCTGTCATCTACGAAAGTCATTGACAAGAACAGAGCAGTGTTCTTTCTTTAAAGGAAAACTAACTTAGCGATTTATGATGTAAATATGCCATATTATTTTTGCTATTCTTCCTATAATACAAAGTTGCATTTGCATCCTTATACACAGCATACCGTTAAGGAACAGTTATAAAATAAACTTATTATACATACTAAAGTACCAACTGGAACTAAGTAACACGGTAGAATCCACTAGTCTAAACAACAGTGAATACTTAAGCTTAGAAGCAATCAAACCTAGGTCTTAGTCTCAGTACTCATCATAAAGCACACTCGCACTCAGGTAAGCTCCTAAGCGTTACTCAGCTAAATTGCTGAAGCCATTGCTAAAACGCTTAGTAAGCCGTTTTGATTGTGAAGGATAAATATAGTTTTGTATTAAAGATCAGATCAATCTCCCGGGAAATAATAGTCGTTAAGCTGAGATGAAAAGTTTGAGCTATCGTAGGCAGAGGGGGTAGGCAGAGGGGGTAGGAAGATTATACCCAGCAGTGGGTGGAGTACGTCGTTATTGTAGATCAAGCGAAATTACTGAAGTATTTTTAGTAGGTATTAGCAGAGTATTCATACATAAAATTACGTTTTACGTCAGCACCATTGAATCGTCTACTTATTATCATTGAATTGATGGAAAGATTAAATGGATGACAGCGTTGTTTGTGTGGTCGCTAACACGAGTGCTGAGCATGAGCTCCTGGAGGTTTTCCATCAGGAATTTCTCAGTAGCAGCCACGGAGTCTGGGGTCGTGCCTAGTTGATGGCATTAGGTTCGCCCCCTATTACATGGAACTTAAAACATAACTGCTGAAATGTGTGCGTACTATTATTAGGTATACCTTGCCTAACCCTTCGTGATTTACAGGCGAGATGTTATGATGACGTTTATGATGTTATGTAAACCTTATTAAGTAGAGATAATATTGTTTGAATCGTTACTTTATCGTAATTAGTCCTCAGCCACCCACGGTTGACTAATTTTTATTGCTCTCGTTTGATTCTTCAAAAGTTTCATTAGAGCCACGTTTAATAACTACCTACATAATTTAATATTCACCCTCAGTTTGTGAGTTTCATACAGGGTGTAAACAGACTCTTCACGAAGCCGTTAACCAAGCATTCTGTACATCAAACTAAGTAACTTTACGCAAAAATTAGTGCTGGGAAACGACTATTTTTTTTGGGCTGAAAAATCACGATGAATACATGATTAAAACATGTATTTTAAAAAATCTTGTGAAAAAGTTGTAACTTTGACCCCCAATATCTCCGTAACTAGAAGGTTCCCAGGTATGGTCTAGAACAAAAAAATGATTGCAATGATGGGGAGAATGAGTGCCTTTCGGCTTCGTTAAGAGTCTGTTTACACCCTTTATAGTTTTAGTCCATTTCTCCATTTCAATTAACTCATCACTTACAACATGATCATCATTTCAGCCAAAAAACGTCCACAGCTGGACATAGGCCTCCCCCAACTTTCACCATATTGACCGGTCCCGTGCGACTCGCATCAGCTCATCGGTCGACCTAGTGGGAGACCTTCCAACGCAACGTCTTCGGTTCGGTTCGCGGTTACATGATCATACACACAAATAAAACGAAATAAATATTAAAATTCAACATATATTTCACAAAGTATACTTAATTTTAGCTTACAAAAGATTGTGACCAAAAATAGCTGATGCTTAATAATATTGTGAGAAAATATAATCAATCAAATAAATTACTTGGGGCCGTCACCCTGTTAATGGGTTCCATTAAAAAGCTTTGGATTATCACGGCGACACCTGGGAGTAATGGGGGTAATGACATCCGGAGTTTGGGGTAAATTAGTGAGTAAACTGGTACTTGGATCAAGATTTAGCCCTTTGGGCATTATTTTATACAGCTGGGGACTGTTACGTTTTATTTATATGTGATTTTTTATAACCAATGCCTATACACAACTAGTACGTTAGTCTTAGCAGTGCGATCATGATCGGCTCATTAACGTGTCATACAGGTTGTTGATTCCGATAGGTAGGGTTATTAATACCTTTTTTTTTTCGGATGGGAAATCATCAAATGACTTCTCCCGCTCTGGGCAGAGTGGAAGGGAATGTCAGACTTGTACTGACAAAAACCCATCCATGTTCCTTCCTTGCCCTTTATGTTCCAGGGCCGCGGTATCTCTTTCGAACAGTCCCGCAGCCCTAGCAGACATCGGCCCTTGCGGGCCCCTCACTGTTTGCTGACATCTCTTTGAGGCGCGCGTGGAACACGAACGCGCCGTGTACATGGCCTGTAGACAAAAGACGGACGGACGGCGAGCTAGCCCATTACTCACCGTCCACAGGTCCGCATCTACGGTGGCCGGAAGCCACCACGTGACCCCCGACGCCCGGGGCATCTCCCGCGGCGGCTGGGACGAGAGGTTCTCTCCCTCAGGGTTATTAATACCTTAACGCATTTTAAACCTAAAGTTGAAGCAAAAAGTTTGATGCCATAAGCGAATATTAGTATTCTGTAGCGGCGTATAGAAACTTTATCCGGCAGAGCGCCAATTCTTCACGTAAGCGTTGCTTTTATTGCTCATATTTATGATTGTCGTAAAACAAATAAGATATATTTCAGACTACGCTTCGGAACATAAATGGGTATTTATAAAACACTTCAAGGCTTCGCACATAGCCATGGGAATTCTATGGGGAATTGTTAATCAGGATGAATGCCTGTTTGAAATGGAAAATGCCTCTTTTTGTTTCCGGCACAATATTTCCTGCATAGGGCGAGGTACTGACTGATTTTAATCAAATTTTTATTTGACTTATACATATTATTAGTACATTATATGAGTTGATGAACTAAACCCTAAAACATTTATTTCAATTAAACGTTTAGCAGGCACTTTTGCATTGTCAAGGAATCAGTTAGTACCTAACTTGCTCGTTGTTGCAAAACTTAGATCTCTCAGGAGAAACTGAACGAGTAAAGAAATGAAGTAAGTCTGATACTATGACCCACACCCGTTTTTTAACAAAGACATTTCAAAGAATCTTCGAAAAAGACGTCTCGCCTAAAGCAAAATATTTAACAGCTTATATAACACATTAATTTCCAGACCCTCGCCCACATGTTCAATCAATCTCTCACACCAACTCCAACCTAATCTTCTTTCAATACCAATCAAAATAAATAAATACAGCGAAAATAACCACATCACATCCGAAATCCATTTTGATCCAGAAACACGACACAAATACATTGGGTTGGTCATAGCACTGCTCATACTAATACCCATCCACACGATCCTCCGGGATTACAATTTTGTCCCCGTTTCTATATGATAAAAATAAATAAGGCCACTGTATATAGAAGCGGGAATTTCATAATAGGGTTATCATTCCATTTTTATAGTATCTGTAATGGAATGACGCAATCTTAATTGAAATCTGACGAAAGAAATGGGATGTTGACGGGACGGTGGGATGGCGGGATGGCGGGATGGCCAGTGCGTGATCTGGGAGGTGCTTATGATATAGTTTGTCTAATTTTTTTACGGAGCTGTCAGGAATATTAGTAAAATAGGAATGAATGATGGATGTACGATTTTCAAATCCCTAATCCGAATCTCTGACTGTTTCATCAAGAGAAAGCTCCAGAGAAGAAGCAGTTACATGAGGCTAATTACTGTAAAATTGAATTAATTATGACGGACGGTTGGCGCAGTGGATGAGCGATTGACTGCTGCGCTGCGTGTCGCGGGTTCGATCCCCGCATGGAAAAAATATTTGTATGGCCTACAGATAGTTGTTCCGGGTCTGGCTGTTTGTGTATGTGAGTTAAGATGTGAACGTACCTACGATACAGGAGAAATTCCTAGTGTGGGACATAGTTTTTAAAAAAAATACCTACTCTGAATAAATTGAACCTCATGATAAATCATAATCATACTAAGATGCCATGCAGGATATAAGCTTCTCCTAACCGTTGCTTCATCGACCACTCTTGTGCTTCTTCATTTTGAATATATTTACGGCCTTCTCGTCCCCGTCTTCGGTCCAATAGTATGAAATGATTCATACTATTGGACCTAATATATATATTTTTTTTAATATCGTGATCAAAAATTTAATGCTTCCTCATTAGATTGATTGTTTAAAAGCACAGAGCTTATATCTAGCAATTTGGTTTAACAAGCTGAGCTTGAAAAGAGAAGCGAACATACAAACCTCTCATTTGGTCGCTTTGAACACACCATGTAGTGGCCGTCACCCGTAAACGGCCTATTATTGAACGTAATAAGCCGTTTACGTCGACTCGTAATGTTGTCACAGCAATAGGCATTAATTGAGGAAAATCGCTCGTTATCTGTTGCGATGGCAACCTGTCGTTATGGCGGCCTAATTATTGACATTAGTTCATGTGTTATTGTCGCACTTGCTTTGAAATATGGTGATGTGAATATCCCTCCTTTTGTTACTAAAGTAAGGCATTCTAATATTCTCATTTATAAAGGGTGTAAACAAACTCTTAACGAAGCCGAAAGGCACTTGTTCTCCCCGTCATTGCGATCATTTTTTTTTTGTTCTCGACCATGTCTGGGAACCTTCTACTTATGGAGATATTGGGGGTCAAAGTTCCACCTTTTTTACAAGTTTTTTTTTAAATACATGTTTTTAATGTAAGATTTTTACTTTAAACACCTTCAAAACCCCCTTACTATTCAATCCATCCATTAGCACAATGTTTTGAGTGCGTTACATTGAGTCCTATAGTAAAACGTGATTTTTCAACCCAAAAAAAAAAGTCTTTTCCCAGCACTAATTTTTGCGTAAAGTTACTTAGTTTGATGTACATAATGCTTGGTTGACGGCTTCGTGAAGAGTCTGTTTACACCCTGTAGTTTGCCTTGTGAAAATTTCTTACGTATGTATGAGTAAGATTTACACGCAAATTGAAACTAATCAAGAAAAAAAAATCAAGTAACTTAGTTGAATGAAAGAAAAACAAACTCACTCGTATACAGTACCTATGTAAGCAAAACAGGCGAAATTGAGGAAAACAAATTAAGAAAAGTAAACCTGCCGGGTTTTTTGTCTCGTAAGGTAGTTTTGTTTTACTTTATTCCTCAGATTCGCCCCTTTCGCTTACGGGGCAGGAGTCACGTCTAACACTTTATTATAACTCAAACGACAAACAAAAACAAATAATATCGATACACAGTAAACAATAACTTGATACCGTGTAGATCCCTAACTTCCAAACCTCTACCGCGGTATTCAAATCACGAGCAAGTAATCAGTCGCAACTCGCAAGCATGCGACTCCGGCCAGATCCGTGCGATTAGACGCGGAACCGGACGACCGACACCGGACGGGGAACGGCATATTTTAGTGGCACCGGAATCACTCTGCACAATTGAGTACCCTTGCAGTTTTGATTGCACGTAATATAAATGAGCAACGACCGAAATGGGGGTTAAGCACGAAACTGTGAATTAATTGACTGCGATTATTTATACGATGTAGAATAATAATAGGCTTTGTTTGTTACCAACGTAGCAAGAGAATTTAATAGAGTTCACCCACCTGCCAGTATTTACGGAAAAATATAGCTATGATAAAACCGAATTTTAATACAAATATGGGTTAACCTCTTTTCGATTCTATGCTATTATGGCTTCCACCATTGCAGACGTGGCTCCAGACACGGACGTTACCATACAAATGCTGAAGTGTCTGTCAGTGTCAGATGTCCGCGGGCAGTCCCCACTCTCCGTGATAGTTTGAGCGAACTCTAGAAGAGTTCGCCCACCCATAATGTTTATGGCAAAAATTGGTACATTATTGGTGTATTATTAAACTAGAATTTAATAAAATACGGCTTAACCTTTTTGTTATTCTCGATCGAAAAATGTCTATTACGAATCTTCCGCCAGTTTATTATATTTTGTGCTCGAGCGGTACACACACACACAACGTTACAAAGGGTAAATACCTATCCCATAATGAAGAGCTGACCTTTTCACCTGGTTACTCTTTTAACTCATTATCTCCGGGTTGCGAGGACCAGTTAGGGATAAATAAAGAAACATTCTTTTAAGTATTTCACTTAGATAACAAATGGGTTCGGAATTGGTTTTGTGCAGGAATGTTTGCTCTTAACGAAGGTACTGCGAAGGGAAAATGCTTTTGTATTATTATTTTCTAAATTCCTCTTTATCGATACATTTCCGACCGTCGTTCTAGCAAAAAAAAATCTTGACTGAGGTGTAATTATCTGCCTATCAAATTGATAAAGAATGTTCATGGAAATCAAAGAACTACAAAATTGATACAGCCGATTTGCACATGAGATATTTTCTGCAGTGATAACTGTCGATGATCAGTATCATCATCATCATCATAAAGTAGTATGATATGAGAACACAGTTATTTCCACTTTACGTCATATAATAAAAATATCACACCAGTAATCTTTCTTTTTAAAAAAAAAAAACATTGCGCCACGCTAGGAATTTCTCCTGTATCGCGATCGTGGGTGCGTTTACAAACATTTAAACCCACAAACAAAAACAGCCAGACCCGGAAGAACTACCTGTAGTTGATACAAAAGTTTGTTCCAAGCGGAAATCGAACTCGTGACACGCAGCGCAGCAGCCAATCGCTCAGCCACTGCGCCAAACGTACCGTCAAAATCCCCGTAGGATAAGACAGATAATTATGTACCCTATAGTATACTCACATTTTTCCAAGTATGGTCCCATGTTATAGGGGGCAAGCTAATTGCAATAAATCTTACAAGTTACTTAAGTAATCGTACAAAACTGCCAGACAACAACGAAACAAACCCTTTCTTCAAACCAAGTCTGGTAATGTAACAAGGAATTCTTTACACACTTGTGCAGTAAAGTTGGGGTTCATTTGTGTCACTCACATAATACGCAGATTGCGTCTGCTGACGGGACGCGCCGCGGTTTTCATTAGGACGCGACTTTCGGGGGATTACTGAACTGGTGAACAGTCGGAGTACTGCATTGTTCGCCGCACAAAGACGCCTCCAAGATAGACACAGTGAATACCCAAACAGTATTTCAAGAAAGAGTCGCCTTAAAAATGTAGCTAAGTAAAACCGTGTTGTGGCGCAGCATGGACGAGGCCCATGTCCAGCTGCACCACAACACCCGACTGCGACTGTGGACTGCGATAGGCTAGTTGGTGTCAGATACATAAGATTTTTTGTTGAGCTAAGTTATTTTCAAGAACAGCAGAACTGCAGGTGATTTTTTTGTTGTTAACAATTGAAATTGTTATATTTATTTTAGGGAGACCTTCAAAAAACTTCCCAGTGAAATTATTCAACAGGTCGAGATAATAATTAAGATGTTCTTTCTTTGATAAATATTATTTAAGTAAATTATTAATGAGATAAAGCTTCATAGTAAGTATTTAATGCTCACAGTTCTTGTGTAACTCTGGTAAGCCAGGGTCCACAGTAATTAACAACCGACATTCCAACCCAGTCCCAGGATTTGCTACCTGTTTGGGGATTCAGAACTAATTCCAAGTATTTCCTAATGAAGTATTTGTTACCTTTGTAAATAACTGGTTTCAAAACTCGACCCTCCTCTACCTTTTTTCCTGTTACCAAGTAATATTTCTTATTTCCAATAGATATTATGACAAAAACTATATTGAACTCATCTTTTATTATGTAACAAGTGCCAAAAATACTTACAACCTTATCATTGAAGCTGCTTCAATGATATACACGTTACCATGGAAACGGTTAACATTGTGAGATCCTAATAAAACATTGAGTGTATAAGATCAGTTGACAAGTAACACACAGTATCACTAAAAACGTAGTTTTCCACTGCTCTAAATGAGCTTCTTGTGTCGATTGTCCCGCACACCACGCTGGGCACGGTGGATTATGGCCCACTCTCTCTTTCACTCAGCAATATCACAAATTCCACTAAGCAATTTGAAACCAGTCCTCCATTCTCACTAAGTACCTAATAACTATAATATTTCACTGACTACACGCAGTAAACATTCTTAGTAACGTTACACTGTGGTATGCGCTCACAGCTAGTTGCAATTACATCGTGTCTCAGCTGAGTGCTTCTCTGAATCAGCTCCAGTTAAAACTTTAATTTTATGAGTCGATCGTTAAGCAGGTTCGAGTTCACGGTGTTACGAACTTCGCCACTAATTGAAATTACTTTGTTTGTTTGTAGCCGGTTGGATGTAGGTGGGAATGTACTAGAAGGTCTTGAGGTGTTTTAGTTTGTATTTTGAAGTGTAACGTTAAGATAAGAGGTTGCGTGATGATCTAGACGCGCATCATGAAGACTGGTTCCAGCTGGCGCAGGAAAAGAGTACCTGGAAGGATATGGGAGAGGCTTTTGCCCAGCCGTGGGACATGCGAGGCAAATGAAATAAAAAAATACTAGAGTTCAGACTCATATTAATTACAAGAAAAGTGGTGAGTTAAAGAAACATGGCTGTTGAAGGAGTGATTGCGGCTTGAACAAGCAATCTTTTTATTGATTACTGCGAATCTACAAAGATAACAACGTAGACAACACTTGTCATGTCTACTATTCCAAATAAATAAAAATAGGAGGTAGACAGTACAATTAAATTTAATAAGAGGGAGGTAAGTTAAAAAAAATACAAGTCTGCTAAAAAACACACCTATCTACACGCACTCAAGAACTGGGGTAATAGGTGGAGAAAGTACTTGCTGTTTTCCGAAGGGGGTAGACCCTTGGAGCACCTGGTCCTGCGGCTCCACCGAACAGGCGTCAGGTCAGTCCTGGCTGTTTCGGTGGCAGGCGATCGCAGAACTAGGAGTGGAGTTCCCGGGCGAGTCCGTTTAGCGGAGCCCCGGGAAGCTTGAAGAGAACAGGAGTCCCGGGCCAAACTCCGTTTAGGGGAGCCCCGGGATGGAGTTGCGACTTCCGCGTGGTGGAGGGACACGTCGGAGCGTCGGCGCCCTACCACTTGACACTTTCACTAGTCCACTTTTAGTGGGGTGGACTGCACTGTACTGGTCGCTACTGAAATCTCGTCGTAAACTAGTTTTAGTTCGTAAGCGGCGTCTTTTATAAGGAACTATTTTAGTGTTCCATAACTATTTGCCTCGCTTTACGATTATATTTGTTGTAGCCACAATTCGTCTGACCTGCCAGGTATAGTTGGCCAAGACGTATAAAACCTCACAATCCAAGAGTGCGTTATGAATTTTAAAATTAACATTTAGTATTCTATTAGTCAGTATACAAACGTAATACAATATAAAAACTAGATTTAAACTAGCCAAAACATTTTAAATCTATTTTAGTAATACACTCTAATACAACCTTCATTTAACAGGCCGATATAGAAAAAGGAATAAGTAAACTTGACAGATTGACGTTGCTTGTCATTAGTGAAAAATATTATTAAAAATTTATAAAAGTGCTCAAATTACAATGGATAATGGATGCCGTGATTTATACCTACTTTCTGCTACCACAGAAGGCATATTTATGATAAAAATGAGACGAAGGACACATGGTCTGTAAATTGTACGTATATTTGTTTTTTATCGTATCTGCTTTATAGCAGAATACTATACACTTTGGACAGCAAACGCAAGGGGCAGACTGGATAAAGCAGGCATAGAACAAGACGTCATGTAGCATAACTTTTGAAAGGCCTGTGTATCAGAAGGGACTATTGTAAGACCGAGCCAATTCTGGTTTTGTTTATTTGAGGATATTAAGTTATCGTTTCCGCTTCAAGGAAGAGCTATATTTAAAAACAGCCTCCAATTTCTCACAGATAGATATTTTTAAATCTACCAGTCACTTGAATCTAAGTCACAGTCTAAAAACACTTCTTGGTAATATATAACGGACTGCGTCTATAACATCATTCTTTTAACCAAGTGTTCTATTCTATAGATTTTTTCCGATCGCTGGACGAATGAGCGGGTATTATTCACGTCCATTGTGTCCGAGGCAGTAATTAGGACATTATCGGCGGGCTCGCTACCTATTATGGAAATCAACGATTTTATTCGATGCTAATATTTCAATATTGAACGTGGGGGGAGATGGGAGATGGAATTTTCGTTTGTTTAAGATCAATTAGTAGATTGTTTGGTAAGAGGAGATGCTGGTTTTATGACGTGTTTAAATGAATATTTTTTTTATGTTTTCACATAATGCTTGAAAATGGACGACGACGTTAGTCGAAGGTGGCCAGAAAATGTGACGAAATGACCCGGGATGTTTTGAGATGGCATGGGAAAAGAGTTCCTGGAAGGACTTGGGAACAGCTTTGCCCAGCCGTCTGACAGTATAGGTTTATTAAATTAAAAAAAGTAAACCACAAAACAAACCAATACCACAAAAGCCCTGCCTAAAACATTTTCGTATTGCAAACCGCGGCTTAGGAATTCATTTCAGAAGTTTTTGTAATCGGATATAAAAGGGTTCTCGCCTTTGACAAGTGAGATTTATTTATAGACAATCTAGTCAAGTGTGAACTAGTTTATGGAGACTGAACTAGTGTGTGTAGTCATCGTTCTATTTTTACTTTTTCTCCAAAAAGTCAGATAGAAAGCAAAGTAAAATAAAAGGTTCTGCTAACTTAGTCTACCGCTGTGTACTTTCGGTTAGTCCTAATGTTGTACTTACAAGTTTGTTTTGTACTCAAACTTTATTCTCGGGGTGTAAAATTTGGGTCAAAGGCACAAATATTTATTTTTAGTTTGGATTACTTGCCCAGAAGTTTGTGGACTCAGTCCTTAAGCATCTAAGAATGTGGCTTCAAAGTTTTGGTAAGAAATTACCAACATGAAAAAAGCCAAGCATGTGGTCATTTACTTAGACTCTTACAAAAAAATAAAACATAGGTTCTTTTTCATCAGAAATTCACAGTAAATACTACATGTTCTCTTATCTCTTAAAAGACTCATTACTTGAATATAAGTTTTAATAACATCATTATAATTAGTACGAAGAAGATAAATATTGTCTTTTCCTTCGAAAAGCTGCTAAAAATATAGTTCAAAGAGATTCATATGTATATTCTTTACATTAAAGAAATTAATATAAAATTTTATTACTCCCGAAATTTGTTAAGAACGTTAAATAATTCGTTTACTTTGTGTGCTTAATTAGGGAACATTGAGATCAGTGTCTTGTGAGACGTCGTGAGGTTTCAGTTATCTCGGAATTTTGTTCAAAACCGAAGATTAATAAATAAACATTACGTAATGAATAGAAAGAGAACAGTTATAGCTTTGTTAAACCAATATTGTTACTTAATTATCAGCTGGAGATGTAAAGCCTATTAGTATTGGGATTCGTTGGAAATTGTTCAGCAAACTTGACTTTAATTAACCCTACGCTGTATTATAACAAAACTTACGGTTAAACCGCATAGTTAGAAATTATTAGTAATAACGGTTTTATGTGATCAGATTTTACAAATTGAGAGAACTCCGTGGAATTATCAATAGCCATTATTACGGAGTTCTCTGACTAATAATAATATGGTGAGTGCTGCTTCGTTGGTATGGTTGTCGCAAGAGCATGAGGGCAAAGTATTATTGGTTTTTCATCAGTATATTGTCCGCAGGAACTCAGAATCTGGATTCGTGCCCGTTTGATGGCAATACGCTCGCCTCCTATTACATGGAACCTAAAAAAACTGGCGAAATTTGGGAGCACTCTGAGGTACACCTCTACCAAAACTTGCGAGAAAACAGGCGTGATATTATGTTATATGTTTACGCTATCGAGCTCTGATGTCTAACAGCTGCAGCCCCCGCAACTCCTGAGGTTACAGCCACCCATCTCAACCCGTGGGTGTCGTAAAAGCCGACTAACAGATAAGGTAGCTTCGACATGAACCTAGATAAATCTAGAAGCATACTCGTGTCTTTGAGTACCTAAGTGGTTTCCCGGAGTGTTATTTTATCTATTTAGCATTTTTCAGCAGCATCTTGCAGTTTGGAAACTAAGCTCATATCTTCAAGACCCAGAGGATAATGAATCAAATGTTTGTGACATCGTAATGGCGTCGTTTAATTAAGCAGACTGCGTTGTGCCTGCGAGCGGAAGATTTACTTCTACTATGCAAGTGCGAGTGTTTATTCCTCGCTGTGTAGTAGGGATGTTTCATGGAACTAGTGAGATTTTTTTTTCTCAGTAGTTCCTTGGGCTTTGATAATGGAAAAAATGAAACTAAACTTAATCGAACTCGTCTCACTAGTTCCACCGTAGTTGTACCATGGAATTAGTGAGATTTTTTTTTCTCAGTAGTTCCATGGTTCTTCTCAGTCGAACAAGTGAAACTAAAGTTAATCAACAACATTCTCATTAATTCCACTTACTAAAAAAATATCATCAAGTATGAATAAAGGAATAAAACGCACAAAATATATAAAACATAAGTCAAAAAAAAAAAAAAATGTCAAACAAATTAAAAATAATAACTTTTTTTATTGTATATTTTTTACGAACAAATTAGACGAACGACATGGTTTCAACTTAATTATGCACTTAAATAATTAATCAGGCTCATTTTCTCATTTTCTAAATTGCTATAATTAAAAAACATATTTAATGCTATTAATAAGTTGCTTTCATTCTTTGGTACATTTTTATTAATATTATGCTGCCATCCTTGTTGTACGGTGTCGTTCACTAAACACGCACCACAGTTTCATAAAATCAGGTTTCATCCAAAAATTTCTTTATTTCACTTCCTTATTTTATAACGATTGTCGTTTTATGTAAACCCAGCCATCGCTAATTTTATCTAAAGGCAAATGAGCTAGATTACAACAAAAAGACACTATCCTCTTGGAACGCTTATTATTGTTAATTTTCAAAGCTTTTGCCTTTCGCCATGAACAATTCGTGAGATGGAAGTGGCATTCATTGATTATAATTTTTATTACTCTTCTTCTTTACTTCTTTTTTTTACTTAGATATTACTTATTCAGAAAATACGTGAGTCAAAAATAATTAAAGTCTAGATTTAATATCACCTAGTCTATAAATATTTCTAAACAGAAAAAACAATAAAATTGTAAGTCTCCAGGATTATTTACATTATACAAGTATAACAATAGATGTTGCTTACACATATTTCTTCCAAATTACGATGTGAAACCATGTCTTGCCGTATTTGAATGCCAGTTTTTATTCTAATTGTGTGACTTATGAGGGTTTTTAATTTACCGATTCTACTAAATAAAACAGGTTTTTACAAGAAAAAATAGTTGTATCACTTGTTTCTTTTTTTTGGTGCGTTTTATTCCTTTATTCATACTTGATGATATTTTTTTAGAAAGTGGAACTAATGAGAATGATGTTGATTAATTTTAGTTTCACTTGTCCCACTAAGAAGAACCTTGCAACTACTGAGAAAAAAAAATCTCACTAGTTCCATGGTACAACTACGGTGGAACTAGTTCGATTAAATTTAGTTTCATTTGTTCCATTATCAAAGTCCATGGAACTACTGAGAAAAAAAAATCTCACTAGTTCCATGGAACTAATTGTTGATGGAACTAGTAAGAATGATCCGGTACAGATGCTGTCTCCATTGACAGACATTGTGCCTCCAGAAGTTCGCAGAGCGGTGGCGAGCTCGAAGTGAAAGAGCCAACATCGTTTCCGACGCATGACACCCTTTACACAATAACATCATTTTACCGCAAAGATTGAAAAGCCTGCCCTGTTAAGTTGTTTGCTCACCGGCCAAACTTGTCGCCAAATTTAGGACCCATTTTAGAAAAAGCTGGCAACACAGCATTAAGTAAACATCGCCCGCGTATTTAAAACTCGAAATAAATAGTAAACAATAGTACAAGTGATGTGTATTGTAGTGAATCTTAATAGACGTATCGAACTATATAAGTGAAATTGTTGGTGACTTCTATATACCAAGACATGCAATAAAAACATTGTATTTAATATTTGGACTTTTAAACATTATTGTGCTTCAAAAAAGTGCTAATCACGGACTATGCAAGTGTATTGGAACTATACAAATATATCCTCATCAGTAGAACATTTATAAATATAATAAGTGGTGAATTAACTACTAATAACTGTATATAAAACGGTTAAATTGAATGTTTTGTTTTAAAAAGTGAACTTTGTACCTTAAGTGGCGCCCCTAGTAGTGAGTAGCGAAACTAATATTGACATTAACATATAAAAATTGACATTAACATTAGGGTTGCTACTACTAATAATAAATATTTCATACCGAACAGCGCCATCTTGTGTCAAATAGCAGAAATAAAATTGACATACTGGCTAGTGTTGCCATTATAAAAAAAATATAGAAGTGTTACCACAAAAAAACTTGTGATACCAGTATAAAAAGATTAAATTTTTTGGTATAATTTGACACATTGATTAAATGTACGTGGTGTTCTAAGAAGCTATCATCGTAAACTAGGAGAATCAAGTTCGAGCCTGGTAAACCGCAGTCAACTTTTTGTGATTATTTAGAGTAAAATAATCATGAACTTCCTCGAGAATATCACATTCCGTCGCATGCGCACTATATCAGAACCTACTAATGACACCAGCGAAATTATTTCTCAAACATTCAATGATACAACAAATAGTATGCCGGTAATGTCAGAAGACGAGGAAGATAAACAAATAGATATTCTTAAAACTGAGATTGAGGATCTGAAGTCTCAGTTAAGAAGCGCGCATCAAGAAATTGAGATTATCTCTGTGGAAAATAGCTCTTTAAAACAAGCTAATGCTGACTTAGTGAAGAAAAATGAGATGTATAAAAAAGTTACCAGTAGTCCTTTAAAGAAGAAAATACAAACACCAAAGAGAAATAAAATTATTCCTTCAAACAAGCCGTCAAATAACTCTCAGATATTCGAGGTTCCTGATTGCACGTCTGCTACTGCTGAATATTCTAGAACTGAAGCGTCGCAATATACGTCACAAAATATTGATAAATGTAACCAATTGTCGTCATTAGTAAAGAATAATTTATGTATTATCAGTAGTGAAACATCGAATAGATTATACACAATTTGTCAAAAAACTAATTTATGTAATTTTAATATATGTCACTATCGCATGCCAAACTGTGGATTGAAGATACTGCTCGATAATATTGATAAAAAAGTGCAAGATTTCACAGGCTCAGACTACTGTGTCATTTATGTTGGGGAAGAGGATTTCAGAAGGACGCATAATTATATAGAACTAGTTGCTTTCATTCGCGAAAAATTACAACCCCTAACCCATACGAACTTTTTAGTATGTCTGCCGACTTTTAAGTATATGGTAAATAAAAATGTTATGATCAACAGTAGAATCGATACCTTTAATAATTTATTATACATGGATATTGAGACATATAAATATGCGTATCTATTGGATTCCAACCTAAATCTCCCATTCACTTACGAAACATATACCTTAAGAAATGGAAGTTTAAATAACAAAGGCCTGAATATTATTTTAAGTGACTTACAAGACCTTATCCTAGATATAAGTTCAGATACAGAAAAACAAGTAACAGACGCTGATGGTATATTGGAAAACTTAGTAAATAATAAGTCTAATAATAATTTTTTTCGTGTATAATAGAATCCATATACTTCACCAGAATATCAATGGTTTATTACGCAAAGCTGATGAATTTACTGTAAATCTAAATAATATTATAAATAACCATATTGATGTGCTATGTGTTACCGAGCATAATATGATAGCAGACGATTTAAAACATCTCCATATTCCAAATTATACTATAGCGGCAAACTACACAAGGACAAATAGAAATGGTGGGTCATGTATCCTAGTACGAAATAATCATAAATTTAAGACTATACAGGAAGCAAAACTTGTAAGCATACCCAACCTTTTAGAGTGTTCGGCTATTGAATTGTTAGAGCATGGATTGATTATCGTATGTATATATAGACCTCCAAAAACAAAAAAAGATTGTATACAATTATTTTTCGACCGTTTAGCGGATTTACTAGCAAAATTATGTAGTAAATTTAAGAAAATTGTTATTTGTGGCGATTATAATATTGATCGACTGAAAGACACTCCTGTTTCAAGAGAGTTTGAAAACTTGTTACACGGCTTTAACTTAAAACTTGCAATATATGAGCCAACCCGCTTGCAAAGTAAAACGTGCATTGATAACATTGCACACAATATTAGAGGCTGTCAACAAAGCGTTATTGAACTAGCTCTGTCTGATCATACAGCACAAATTCTCTCATGTCCAGTTAGAAAAACTTACTCAATAACCCATTGGTATAAATTCAGAAGAGACTTTAGCACCGAAAATGTTGAGAAATTTATTGAATGTCTAAAAGCCCTAAATTTTACTGAATGCTATGAGAAAAATGACGCAAATGCTTCTTTTGAAGAATTCCATAGGTTATTTAAACTTTTTTATGACCTCTGCTTTCCAAACATCAAAATTAAAGTTCCAATTATTAGCAAAACCAAATGGCTTAGTAAAGGATTAAAAATATGTTCTCTTCGTAAAAGAATGCTTCTTAAAATATATCGACTCTCAGGTAAAAAGTCAGATAAGGGTAACTTTAATAATTATGCAAAAAAGTTTAAAAGAATTGTAAAACTTACTCAAAAGTCGCAAAATAATTATTATATACAAACAGCCACAAACAAACCTAAAGCAATATGGCAAATAATAAATAAAAATAAAAACAATAATCCCCCTGAAAAAATTGATAGATTAAGATATAATAATCAAGTTATAACGGCCCCTGATACTATAGCACAAACATTTAACAATTTCTTTATTGATGACATCTCGAAACTGACAAATAATAAAATAAATTACGCAAAGATTCTAACTTATAATAAACCAAACTCCTGTTTCTTAACCCCAGTTACCCTAAACGATGTTGTGAAATTAATCATGGCATTAAAAAACACCAAAAGTACGGGCAATGATGGAATTTCAACGCAAATAATAAAACGTGTAGTGTACATAATTGCCCCAATCATAACTCATATTATAAATCAGTGTCTTGAGGAAGGCATTTTCCCAACATATTTAAAAACTACGGTGGTTACACCACTATTTAAAAAAGGAAACCCAGAAGATGTACGATGTTACAGGCCGATTGCTCTCATTCCAATATTCGCCAAAATATTTGAAAAAGTACTAAATAATAAACTTACTGAATATTTCGAGAAAAATAAAATAATAATAGATAATCAAGTAGGATTCAGAAAAGGGAAATCGGTAAATTCAGCAATGTATCAGTTTTTAGAAAAAATACTTACAGAACTAGATAAAAAAAACCAAGTTACAGCTCTATACATGGACATGACAAAAGCGTTTGATTATGTTGATCATGAACTTCTTTTGCAAAAACTGGAAATATACGGAGTTCGGGGTAAAGCACTACAAATAATCAAATCATATCTATGTAACCGAATACAGTTCACTGAAATAACACAGTTATGTCCATTTACAAAGAGAGAGATTAAGTATACATCGAGTCCTAGATTTATAAAATATGGTATACCTCAAGGGTCAATACTGGGACCACTACTGTTTCTCATTTACATAAACGATTTACCTAATGCTATTCAGCAACCTATGGTTTTATTTGCAGATGACAGTACGGTTCTTTTCACAAATAATAAAAACAGAAATCATGAACAAGAAATAAATGATTCCTTATCTAAATTAATAAATTGGCTTCAAATAAATAATTTACAAATTAATCTCACAAAAACACATTACATGAACTTTAAAAATAAAAACGCGACATCTATTCCTTTAAGTATTGCATACAATAATGAAACAGTAGCTGAAGTAGCAAATACAAAATTTTTAGGAATCCATATTGATTCGAATATGTCATGGAAAACACATGTAAATAGTGTATGTACCAAATTGAATCAATTTTCTTACGCTCTATACATGCTTAAAAAAGTATCCAACCAGACCGCGCTTCTTACTGCTTACCATGCGTATGTGGCATCCACTCTGTCGTATGGGTTACTATATTGGGGAAACTCGACTGATAAAGAAATTGCGTTCAAAGCCCAAAAAAAGTGTATTAGGTCTATATGTGGGTTACGCCAAACGGATTCATGTAAACCACATTTTGTAAATCTCAAGATTTTAACACTCCCTGCTCTATTTATCTACCTGGCCTCAATTTTAGTTAAATCAAACATTACAAGCTATGATACGTTAAAAAGCAGAAGACTTAAACATACCTTAAGAAATAAAACGTCCCACACTAGAGCGTATAGTAATAGTGTTTTCTGTATGAGCACAAAGATTTATAACAAGCTACCTATGGACATTAAGATTATAAATTCAATTATTATTTTTAAAAGATTGCTGAAAATTTTCTTAATTAAAAAGGCCTATTACTCAATAGCAGAATTTCTTGAGGAAAAATAATTTTGTTCAATAAAGTACCTATCACTAAAGTGAATATAATTCAGTAAAATATATTTAAAAGGATTATGATAATTAATATTAAATGATTACAATACTGTGACACAATTGAATTAATGAATAATGATAATTTTTAAATCAGGTAACTCATGACATGTGTATTTTTATTTAGGTATGACTTTAATAATTTATAATTAATATGATGTAAATGATAAAATTATATAATGTAATTAAAACGATGTCCTCTATAAAATTTAATATTTATAACTTTTTTCTTTTTAATTAATGAATTTAAATGATGCATGTTCAACTGTTACTGTTACAATTATAAGCATATATGCATGATGAAATTGCAATGCCCTAACAGGGCCACTATGTTCTAAGAACTGATATCCTCTGTTAAGAACTTTATTTATGTACACATAGTTAGCAATAAAGACTTTTGAATTTGAATTTTGAATTTTGAATCAGAATATTTTTTTTTACCGTCCCAATCCGGGACAAAGGAAGGCATGGGGCATTCCTTCCATCATTTGTGAGGAAGCCACCTAAGGTCCCGCCAGCTTCTCCTCGGTCTGCCGCAAGCCCGTCAGCTGTAAAAATATAACATGGGACTTACAAACATACTTGGACGGTATGGGTTTCAGATGGTAGTAAGGTAGGTACACGTTTGCCTAACTTTCGGGAAAAATAGGTATGTTGTTATGAATGACTAAAAATGAGTCAGGTCAGTCTCAAACACAATAAAATTATTCTCATTTTTCTTAAAAATATAAAAAAGTCTCAATAAAAAGAAACGTTTTCCTGTCGATTAATCATTAAAATCCGAAAACCTTTAAAACAAATCTCTGAAAATCTCACAAATAAATCAGCAGAAGGATTTATATTTTTATCTCTCTTCTGTGGTCCTTATCGACTAGATTTATTGTAGCTCAAGCGATCCGGCCCAGCTTCCCAAGTTAACTTTATTTTATTATTATATATTTTGCGCATCAATTAAATGCTAAGGCGAGATAAATCTGGAAAAATCGACTTCATTATTTATTTTACTGCTTATCATTATCAGCTTTAACAAAACCCAAGAACTTTTAAAGAACTTTATAAATCATAGCATAACACTTTCTTATATCAGTCGAAAAATCTTCGTTAGATAAACAAATAGACAGAGACGAAGATTAATAAAAACAAACACAAATGCTGTTAATTATAGTTTTATCAATGTTAGTTTTACCAGTAGGAATAAAAAATACACAAAATAACGTTTACAGGTATTAATTATATGGTATTTGTTCAGCTGTCATATTTACGCTACAAATAGCACATTTATTAATTAACTAGCTGATGCCCGCGGCTTCGCCTGCGTGGATGTCGGTCATCGCGACCAAAAGTAATCATGATGATCCCATTTCCTCAACTCATGGGAACCTAGTTTGCCCATTTTCAAAGTATTAAAATGGATATAGTATATTATCGGTTTAAAGATTCTTTAATTATTCTAAAAGAACATACATTGTTCACTTGCAGAATAAATACATAACTAAGGTAAATTGTAGTCCAGTAGTTAACAGTTTTGTTAGCTTAATACAGGTGGGTACGATGTCGACATATTATTGTGAGTAACTTAATGGTTTTGTGTTGTTAGAGGCGTGCTGCCTGAGTTTAGCTTTAAATAGGTTGAAAGAAGATGTGTTCCTGATATCTGCTGGTAGACTGTTGTAAAGTTGAACACCTTCGTACTTTAACTTTTGCTAAGACGTCATTTCTATATATATTATAGTGTAACTGGGCTCTTGGAGCTCCACAACAGGTGTTCCACATCTTCAATTTTTATACGACAACAGAGAGTGCTTATCAGTCTGAACAACTCTTGCTAAGACGTCATTCCTATATATGTTATAGTGTGGCTGGGCTCTTGGAGTTCCACATCAGCTGTTCCAGATCTTCAAATTTATTCTCTTAGCAGAAAATGCTCATTACGTGGAACAATTTTTGTTATGGTACCATTTTTGTATCTCTTATAGTTTAGCTGGTCTGTTGCGGTTCTGCATCAGGTGTTAAAGTTTCCAAGATAAATTATAGTCTATATGTTGCCCAGACTTAATACCTTAACAACAAAAAAAAAATCATTCAAATCCGTCGAGTAGTTCCGAAGATTAGCGTGTACAGACAAACAGACAGAATTTTTTCTTTGGATTCGTGCTCTATTACTGTTTCTAAACCACCCACAATTTTTTTTTTTTAATATATTCAATGTACAGACACAGTTTTTTTACTGTCTTATTATATGTATAGATAAATCACACTTGGGCTATTAGAGTGAAAGTAAATAATGTTTAAAATAAAATTAAGTACATAAACATCACAGGCAGATACCGTGTGATGTTTATGTACATAGCGATTCATATAATTGTGATGTAATGTACCTTATTATGAGTTTTACGCATGACGCATTACCGTATGAGTTTCAGTGATCCATCTCCATGTAAATAGTATTGAACAAAGTATTTCGTTTCGTCTGTTACTTTAGTTCTTCTAAATTACAATCGATTTTGATGCGGAGTAACCGCGGTTTGAGTGTAAAATACTTTAGGTTAGTTACAGCACATAGCCTATTTTGATAACATGTTGCCGGATCAGTAAATTCTAATAGTATTGTAAACGACGTTTTATTTATCCAAATCGGTTCTTCCCTGTCACGAAGGAATAAAGAAACTGAGATACATTCTTACATCGTTCACGTCAACACTTAACCCTCCTTTTAGACTTCGCAGCAGTAGAGTAAAGAGTTTATTTTAACTGTAAAATTAGTAGAACATCTTATCAATATTCTGAAAGCAATCGAAAGGATTGCAACTTCAAGAAAAATATGAAAAGCGAATTCGCTGATGCTTTGAAATTAAACGCATCACATTTTAACGGGAATTGGAATCTGAAAGTTAGAAAATAATTTCACCATTCGACCAAGACGCCAACCTAACAAAAACATAATAATTATACTTGCGCGGAAAAACTCGTTTTTTTTTACATTACAACATGCTATCCTACATCATCAATCATTATCATTCATAATTTGGTATTTCCCAGTGTAACCAAAATTCTTTAAAATCAAATACAGGCCTACATGGGCACTTATAAAACGATACGACATGGGCACTAATTAGTAACTAAACTGTGTTTTCAAACATGATAATTATAATAATTGTCTTGATAAATTAACAATAACGAAATATCTTATCGTTTTGACAAGATCTTAATCAGAATTTCTGTGTCAAATTAAACTATTCCTAAAATCGCAACATTCTTCCTTCATTCATCCCCTAAAATATGGTTCCCTTTTGAACTTACAGGGAATTTTCATCACGTCTTGCGATGGTCACACAAAGCGACAGAGGAAGATGAATAACATCGCTCTGCCATTGTGACCCAAATGATTGTGTGCCTTCGACGGTCACACCTGACCACTCACAAATTAGAATCATAACTTTATTTACATAGCATTAAAGTACACTTTTTATTTTCCTCTTACGTAAAAGGTTTCAGCAGAGGTAGACCCTTGTAACGACGCTTGAATGATTCCATTTATCTTTCTTGTGTTATTATTTTAGTATGATACCAGCGATTATGGTGCTTATGTGTAATACTTTAGAGACTAAATTAATGTGTAATCTGATTTACCCGCGTAATGGTGTTACAAGATCTGGGTTGCAGAAAATTAAGCAAATAATTGTGTTAAATCGTGGAGTTTAAATATGTAAAAATATCGCATGTTTGTTGGGAGGAGCCGTGTTTTGATTAATGTATCCATTTTCAAAGCTTCTGTTGTTTATTTTGAAGTAACCTTTTTTGAAATTATCATTTATACTTTTTCTTCTATTATCAACGAAACAATTAATATTTTTATTTCAAGTTTTAGAAAGATACAATAAAAAAAAACACAGGAAAACAAAAAAATCTACATACCTTCTACCACAAAACTGAATCATTGGAAAACTTCCGGCGGGCATCTTTTTTGAAGTAGATACGTGAAACGTGCCTCTAAAGGAACCTCATTAAGTTAACTCATGTTTAACATAAATAAGCAAAAATTTTATTGTCACTTTATGCCTTTGGAATAGCACAATGTCAATTGGGGGAGTAGGCATACATGTTGAATTTACAAAAAAACGTACCTTTATAATTATGTGCATTCCTAATCCGTTAATCATCATCATCATCAGCCTATAATGTTCCCACTGCTGGGACGCAGGCCTCCTCTCTATGAGAGGGAATCCGTTAGTAAAATATGCAAAACAAAACATAAAAAAACAACACACGTTCTTTTACGGCTGACAGGAACCAGCCGAACCAGGAACGAGACTAAAATCGAGTTTTTCTTTAAAACTGTCAAGCAACGGTTAAAGGATATCTTGAAAGTGCTGACAGTTTGCTTTGTCGATGTTTCTGACTTCATTTATATTTTGCCATACTAAATCGTAACACGTCTTGTTTGCGATACGTGCTCATACATGGCGGGCGTGTCTTTTATTCCTGGCCGATAATTGCCTGTTGATTCAATTAATTGCTAGCCTACTAACGTACCCAGCTCAAAGGGTATTATTACGGTGGGTGACTACTCAACTAGCAACAAAGTACGTCCTGTTATACATAGCAATTAGCTGTGAGCAGTAATTGGAAGATGACCGACGTTATCAACTAATCATAGACACGAATTGTAGTGAGGGAGGTCTATAATCAGCAGTGAACATCTTTCGGTTGATGTGATGATAAAGTTGCGATTCAATGGACGATTGATGTCCACTACGAAGGGTAATACTTTGTCCTTGTTTTCTAAAAAAAAGTGTGTGCGTCCTTATAACGCACGTAAGAAGTTATACTTCTTTGGCGTATAAAACTAAAATGTTGATTAGCTAACTTCTGGGTGTATGTTGACTAGCTAACTTCAGGGTGTCGGTATTTTGTGACAGTGTGCGCGAGCATCGTAAAAATTTACTCTCATCATTTTTCCGTAACGCGCCAAAAGAAGCATAACTTCAAAAACGATCTCCCTTTTGCCATAACATTTTGTTTTCGATTTATTTGTTAGTAGTAGTATAGACGATAGGCGATAGGTCATGCATGTGAAGTTTTGCCTGCACAGTCAAACTGTAGGCATGCACGTAGGAGAAAACTGTTCAGTTATCCTGGCCTGTACATGCAACCTAGAGAATATTGAAATAGATATTTTTTAGCTTGGTTATTGCGTTTGTTGCAGCGCAGTTTTTAGTTCTTTTCAATTTCTATAACGAGTAATAAACGCACTAAAGCAACCATATTGTTTTGTATTGGCGGTGCGTGGTGATGGCATGCTTGCAAATACGCCAACTGACAGGTTTGCGGTAACGTATTTGTGTCCTCTGTATGGAAGTTGGTATGCATGCACATTTATAACTATCATGCATACATAACCTATCGTCTATGGACGGCTTAACAAACAATTTTTAAATGTTTTCAAGTTGTAGGTAAGTAGAAAGTTCAAACTAAATGATACTTAAAACAAGTAGTTTTCTTTTTCTAAAATCTTTTATAACAAACGACTACGCTTGTTATAAAAGAGAAAGGTGTTGGCACCCTTATGTTATTAAAGTATACTGTAGAGCTATTATATGACATCAATAACGAGGTAAAACAAGCAAAACCAAGTTTTGATTCCCCAAACTTCATAGTCAGTTTTGGCAAAAATAACGATGTTAAATAATATTATTAATATCAGGCCAGCAAAAGGACGACACCGTTGTGTAACCTCGTCGCAACATTATCTCCAAAATATTAATTACTGTGAACATTTCTATTGCACGATGCCATAAAGCAATTTGCATGAAAAAGCCATCACCCTACACGAGATGAGTTTTGGCGGATGCTGTAAAATTCCGTCTCCCGCGATCTCAGAGTCAATATTTTGAGAACTAGTTGATTTTTTACTTGTAAAGTGGCTGTTAATCCTTTTTCTAGAGACTTTTTCATGTTTTTGTTTTTGCGTTAATGTGGCTCGGTCTCGCTTTCAGTTTTGTTGACTTGTTTAGGGGAAAGAGCTTGAAGCTGCTTTTTTTTGTCTCTCGGCTCGGTGAATGGCCATTTCTCGGGTAGCATGTGTTTCTATTTAGCCCACAGTTTTTATATTCAATGTTTGGAACTTTTCGCTGACATACTTTTAGTTTGCTGAGCGTCACGAATTTCATGTTATTATAATTAATTTTCAGATCACTAAAACGTGTAATAGCTCTCAAAACGATGAAGGAAAACATTGCAAGGAAACTGGCATGTCCCAAAATTAAAATTCAAGGTCATTTGATACCCACCAACGTGCGTGGTAGATTATGGCCCACTCCTTCTCATGGAGAGAAGAAATCCATATCCCAGCAGTGGGAACGTTGCAGACTGTTTATGTATGCTTTATTTTCAAAATTCAACTATTATCGTTAAGAGATATTTGCGTCGACGATTTAATCAACACAAATTACGGAAAGCGTTACCTATTTAGTTCTGATGAATGAACACTTTCACAGTTCGATTAGCGCGCGCTAATTGATTGGCTACTGCAGTGTGCACCTAGCCCCAGTGAAATTCACAAACGAAATATTTTTGTTATAATGCCTGCAATAAAGATTCAGTCAAAATTGTGCTGACGGACTCAGCACCGGACTCCGGAGTTTCCAAAATAATGTATTGAAATATCTGACAAAGTCCGGTATCCGCATAGGTTTGACTGAACCTTAATACATGCTGTTCCGGGTATTGGGGTTCATCTTTGTAGACCTAATCCTAGAAAAAAGCAAAGAAAAACTGCACTGTTAAAAACTATCTTGTCGCATCAAATATTTATTCAAAATCACTGCTACTCAGAAACAACCTTTTAAAAAATCATCCGAACCAACAACAACCAACTCAAACAAAACGTATATTCCGCGTTGATCCGTAAGCCTGATGTCCGAAGCCGAATAAAAATCAAGCACTCGCTGAAAAACTGTCTGGGCCCGGATCAATGGGCGTTCGGTACATTTAGTTGGGATTCTGTCGGCCATTCAGCTTTGTTTATAGGGGTGGTACGTAATATAAATTAATTATCTACGACAGCACTTTCCCTTCCGAAAATATCTCGCCGTGAATAAAGCGGCGGGTATTAATTTGGGATATCGTTAAAAGCAGAATAAAACGTTAATTGCATATACGTTTTGTGGCTTGTGTTGATGTTCCTGAAGGCTGTGTTGTGTAAGGGTGGTTTGTTTACTTATTTATATTCGTTTAAGGGATGAATAGATTTTGTGGAGCGTTTGGGAGGATCACGGCAGCTATTTGTAAAGGCTTTCTTTATATAGGGTACCGCTATGCAGACACCATTTACACCACTTGCAGAAGAAGTGATGGAACAAACTCCCTAGTAACACATCTGTATGTCAAGTTACAAGAACTTGATTCCATACTGTTAGGAAGAAATGAGGCTTTACGTCGCACATGTTAGTTTTATGGCAAGAAGTGACAACTTGGAATTGTGTCTGGTCGCGGGAGACTCTTGTTGGGAATATCGCTCAAAGGGCTGTAAGATTTATAATTTCCTATTTTGTGAACTTATTCGCTATTTTTGTAAATAATTACGTGTCAATTGAATTCGTGATGATTTGTGGCGGTCGGCTGTATTCATTATTTTTTGTTAGTCCGTCGTTGTCTTTTTTTAAACATCTTCGCTTCTGTTTCCTAAATATACCAATACTGCTCTTTAAAAATAATTATAGTGGTTTAGTAGGTATCCTTTTGCATTTATTATGAACCAAATAATTGATGACTAAACAAAAACTGACGTTGGGTTTTTCCATCAGGAATTTCTCAATCGCAGCCAAGAATGACCTCGAAATCTGGATTTGTGGCCGGTTGATGGCAATTAAATAAGCTCGCTCCCTATTAGAAATGGGACTTAAAAAATAAGTTGTGAAACGTGGCTGTTACTATTACTTACACCTCTGCCTAGCCCTTCGGGGATAACAGGCGTGATGTTATGTTAAGTATGATGACAAAAGAATACGCGACTGCACCATTACAACCGTGAAAGTTATTTGAATAATTCCAGTAACGAGCTCCCCACAGTGTTATCAGCTCGCAGCGCGCTGCAACGTGATTGTTTCAAACAAACAAAAACTCTCAAAAACTCCCAATTTTCCATCGGATGTTTTTCTTTTGTTCCCAGCTCGGTGTAAAGTTTTATTATTTCATCATTAGCTTCGCGTTTGAGTTGTGTTCGTTAATCATTTATTTACGGGCCTTGTTTATTTGGAGGTTGCCTTTGTTTGAAGAAATAAGTACAGTGAGTAGGAGTAGTTTTGTGTACGCATTTTCTAATTAGAAAATGCGTACACAACACTAGCCGCTGCTCTGAACTAGCCGCTGCTCTGAATTAGCCGCTGCTCTGAATTAGCTGCTGCTCTCGAGTTAGCCTGATTGTGTTCTTCTACAAGTCCCAAGGTGTTGTCAAGACAAAAAGGGACTTGTCCATTTTTTTAACGATCAGTTCATTATTTTAAACATTGAAAAATCAATGAAAGTAAAATTAAATTAATAACTAAGTATAACAAAATCAAGGTCAACAAGTTGAGCTGCCACCACAAACAGTACCCGTTCATATTTGAAGGAAGGAGAAAAAGAAGATAAAGTATAATATCGTGTTACACGTGTTCTAGTTGTAGTCTTATTAACTCATTCTTCGCTAGTTACTACTTAGTAACACGTTTTATCGTCGGCGGCGTGAAATGTTAACTAAATACTCTCCAAACTTTTTCTTAGGATTATACTTTCATAAACTCACGCCTGGATTGTTAAATCCGACAGATAGACAGCCGTTCCATGTAAAATACTGGTATTCAGCTGACTCTGGTTAAATTGGTAGCTGACGCCAACATAGTGATACTAAAAAAAGGCTAGGCAGATGATGAAACTCACGTTCACTCACGTTCTTGGGTTGTGAGTGACTGAGGTAGTGGTACCGAGCACAAAAAACGAACTAAAAAGACGGTGCTCATGTCTACACCCACCCGCATTAACTTCAGTTTATCCGAAATCATGGTGCTTGCAACAGCGCCAAAATATTAGGAACTCAAAACAAATTGTAAATATGGTACATATTATCCTGTTTTCAATGTTACTGATAATCCCCTAGTGTTCACTTATGAAGACAACAGTAAAAAGTCAAAGAAGTCAAGGACATAGTCACACCCTCTTGGAAATGGCAGACAGATTGTCCATCGCAATAAGTTATCTCAGATACAGATTCAGAATCCCTTAGTCGCATTTTACGACACCCAGTTGGGAAAAATGCGTAGGAACTATTTTCTACCTAATCTCGATATTTTGTCATCTTTTTTTTGACATATTTTGTGATGTGTGGTGCCTAGAATCCTGATTTGGTTCAAACTAGACTCCGCAAATCAGGAATATTCCGTATTAATATTATAAAGGAGTCTATCTACTATTACAGTCTGTGTCAATATCTTTCGATGCTTGATGGTCACAAACTGGTGATGGTATGGACTACTATAGAATAAGATTTGACACACGCATAGACTATTTCCTGAGTTGAGACATAAGAAATTTATATATTTCAGCAGTGCGTTCCTGTGGGATAGTTTATGGACAACTCGCAGGCGAGTGTTAAATAAGTAAACTCGCAGGCACCACATTATCCTTCAAATCGGAACACAGTAACTTTTTTTCCTTTTTTAGTTGCATGGCGGTAGAAACCAGTATGGATGTAGTTATTCCCCTGGTGACCCTATTTCACTGTAGGACTCGACTACTTATCTTGTTAAACATAGTTTTTTTCACGTTTCCCTTTCAATTATTTTTAATATCTGCTTTTTTCTCCAAATACATTACGTTACTTGTTCATCATTCAATGGCAAAACTATCACAAAAAGGTTTCAGTAATCGACCAACAATGACAGTTGTTCCCCTCGATAGTTTGCAAACATTGGAGCCAACAATCTGTTTGTCGTCCTTTGTGTCGTTGTGACAAACATTTGAGACAAACATACACCCTTTGTGGTCAGTGCTACAGTTGCTAATGCTTTTGTGAAAGTCGAATGATGCTGTATTCAAAAGAACCTTGAATGTTTTTGTATTAGTGCTTGAGAAATCAAGATTGAATTATTAATGTGTGAATGAACAACCTGTTGTTTTCCACTTCAAAGTTTAATTCAAAGATGTGTTTTTAGTTCACAATTTCATCAATACAACCGGTTATTGTGTTTCAGGCCAAGTCTTGTCAAAATTGATTTTTCGTTATAAGTCATGGTCATGGTCTCGTTAAAGGCTCGTCGTGTACCTGAGCCTATTCGATATTTTTAGGATCTACAACTCTGTGTTTATAACGTGGCAAAACCTTCGAACCGGGGCTTTCTTAAAAGATTTGATTTCCTTAATGAGTATTTATAATTATAGGGACCTATTTTGTTTATCGAAATAGTTATATAATATATTCGATACATCCTTATGTTTATGTAAAGATTGCCTTAAATATTGCTCATCGTGGTGGGTTAAATCCGTGTAAGACTAAGTTTCACCAAAATTCTATTCAGGAAAGGAAACAAGATGATCTTAAGCCTCTTCAAGTTTATTACAAGTCTTAGAACTTAATTCAAGTAATGCCGCAGGTTTAAAACATAAGATTTGATTTTCGCCTTGTCATTTACAATCAACTTTTAACTTACTCTAGACATTTTTTAATGTTGTTATTTATCTGCCACAAATCAGACCATCAATGGGTTAAACTCCCACACACACTAGGTCATCCCAGTGGCTAGGGACATCGCGGCAGGACAAGACGGATGGCCGGACTCCTTTAACAAAGATTGGTCGTTCGTGGCTCCGCATAGCGAGAGATGGAGGGATGCCTTTTACAGTCATGTGTCCACGCCATTAAAAAATAAACAAAATTATTGTTTGCATATAACAGAAGTAACTTTATAGATGCCTACAGTCAGCAGCTAACGCCAGGCCGAGTTGATTGATTTAATCTCATTAATTTCACAACTTCTATAGAAGGCTTTAGCTGTGTGTGATTTTAACTTGCGTAATAAATACGAACACGAAAAAGCACTTCTATTAAAATTAAAGCTATCCCATTTTCTAGCTTGTGATTGCGGTTTCGCTTGCATAGATGTCGAAAATTATCCTACGGGAACGTGGGACCAGGAAAAAATAGTCGAATTTCATTTATTTATTTATTCACCAAACAGTTTACACTGTGTTTGAATTTTTACAAAATAATTACATTTCTAACCATAACAAAAGCAATAATCAAATTACAGGAATTAAAAAAAAAGAATATTACTAAACTATAAAAAGCATAAAAATAACCAGGTCCATTCCATTTTACGTTAAATAATTGTCAATTAAATTGCTGTTTATATGTCCAACCATAAAAAACTCAAACACAACCATGTCCATCCAATGCTAGGTAAAACTTAATGAGAATTCAATGTGAACTACATTTAATTAAAAGATCATTAAATGCCACAATAATTACATTAATGCATTTACATAATTATCTAAAAGAAATGTCAATTACATTAAATGTTAAATAAATTAATGTCAAATAAATTAAATGTCAAATAAATTAAATGTCAGTCAAATATATCCTTACCTGTCTCACTGTGTACTTCTTCGAAATCTGTAAGACGTGTAAAAATAATGAACAGAGTTACTTGTATATTTCCAATACCTACTAATATGGATAAATACGTAACAGGTTACCACTTGGTGTAGTTTCTCAAAGTGACATCAAAACTTGTCAACTTATGACCAGTTGATACAGTTTACTCATGAAAGCAGACTAAATCATGACTTCACATGGAAGTTTGAAGCCGTGGGTAACGACTTCGGAAGTTTTCTCATCTGGGTAAATGAACACGCGTGCCATGACCGACTTCCACAGACTTCGACTTGAGGGTTATTTACTTTACTGCTTTTAGGATTTGTGTAAATACAATGTGAAGGAGTGGCTGGTAAGTTATAGTTGTTTTATAGGTGGGCTTCTTAGAATAATGCTTTTTTTTATGAATAACAATCCTTGTTACTTAAGAAAATCAAAATCACATATATCTCTCAGTCATCAATTTTTCTTAATCTGTATATTCGTTTAAAGTTTATATTACGCGTATTAGTTACAATAAAAATTAATTACTTAACAGTTTCTCTCGTTGCCGGAGCACCAATGTTGAAGCATTAAGGATTCTGCTGGAAATCAATAATCACAACTAATAATTATAGACTTATTGCTTGCAGGTCCATAGTCCAGTGGCTGCAAGCGGTATTGGGTTTCTCATAAGACTCAGTAGTCCGATTGATGCAATAAGCCGCTCCCTATTACATGGAACTTAAACACAGCTATCAAAATGCGTGTATCGGTACACCACTGCGTAACGCTTCAGGGATAACAGAGTCACGCCTGTTGTGTTCATGTTTTTGTCTGAAATAGAGAAGCGAGCCATAAAATACTTCTCTCTAATATGAGGCAATCTCAAAACTACTTCAATTCTGTCCTAAAAATATGCCCCCATAAAGCGGGTTGAGCCAGACAAACGACGTCGCAATAAGCCACACATTGTTAGAGATTAGTGATCATAACAAGTTGGTCGCCGCGCGGCTCGTAAACCGCGCGGCGTCACAACTCACGGCTACTTGTTGACTCCGGGGGATTATTGCGTATTATTGTTGTGACCTCATTTCGGACAGAACACCATTAACTACTTTTTGGTTTTATTGAGACGGGTAAATACTTAGGTATCTGAACTCTTTGATCTATGCGTAATGCTGATACATTGAACTAGATATCTATCAAACCGCGCCGACCACAACAGACTTTAAGGACCAACAAATCAATTTTAAATACATAAAAAATCATAACTAAGCCTGATTACATTCACGAGTCGTCTTTATCTTCCTTCCCTATCGGCAAATTATTTAGGATCGGCCTCCTTGTGATCACCAGGATGGACTGTTCTATTATTGCTGCTAATCAGGTTTTTTGGTTTAGAGTGATCCAGAGCGATCAATGAGGTTCGGTTGGTCTGCCTCTTGTTCGCGACTCGTTAATGTTCACTTGCCACTGAGTAACTATCTCTCATCAGATAACGTGACTATACTATCTAAATCTGTTTTCTTTGATCTTGTCAAATATACGATGATTGAAAAACAAATACAAAGTCACCACAACCAAACCAACTTTCTTGAATCAGAGATGAGACAGAAATTATTATCTTACCTATCTATTTTGCTAAAACAAAACAGAATACTTCGAAAGCACTAGTACGGCACGTATAAGTGATTAAGCTTGTAAGTTCTAACAAGGCTGCTGGGGCCCCAGGGCTAACAAAACTACTGCGGGTCGCCGGGTCACCGGGTCCCTGGGTCCAAAGCCTTTCCTCACGCGGTGGTCCGCACGAATATAATGTGCGCTTTTTCTATTTATGTCTTTAGTATCGGATCCTGATGGTATAACTATTTTGCTAGAATAGGGTAGGTTTAGGTGTTTTTTTGGATGAACAGCCGAATATATGTACTGGAAACGAGGCGGATTACGAGGTTGAAGATTGGAACCAGGCATACAAAAAATACATTAAAAGGTTTATTATTGATAATCTCAAGACTGTGGAGTAATCTATTATAAGATTTACTACTCTTCTAATAGATTACAAAGGTTTTTGTCGTTCTAACAAAAAATGACAAGAAATGTACCAATTGATTCAAAATTGAGTTATTTTAAATCAGATTATAAATCATGTTTCCTTATAAACCTCTGTTTTCGGAACAATATTTTCCGCAACCCTAACAAATAATTCGCGCACCATATTGTTATTCATAATCGCACTTCCTCCAGGAAAATCTAAGAAAAACCCGCACAAAAAGAAACATTATTTTCAAACAGTGATTTCGCCACTTCTTTGTATGCGACACTCGTCGGCAACTCAAACAAAAGTGAAGTCCTGCTGAGAATTGTAAGGAGCCCGTGTTTGGGATGTGAGCCTAATTATCTGCTGACCTTGTTATCTCTGACGGGCGTTATGAGGTTTGATATTTATGAGGCTTAGGGGGAGAGGGACAACGGTAATTGAATTTGGACGGTGATTTTGTTTATTTCTGTGCGGTTTGAAAGTGGGATCAATTTTATTTTTTGGTTAGTCACTTATTTTGTCGACTAAAAAGATTTGATTTTAAATCTTTGGGCTTAATTCTTTTGTATGAATATCACGTTATATGATATCGATATCGATGGTGATATCGATACACGAATATACGAAATATTTTTTGTGCCTAATTCACACGATATTGCAATGCAGAATAGTGCAATGCAGAATACTATGAATAATTTAATTTAATTTCTGGCACTAATTTAAGTATTGTATGTATGTGTTAATTTAGTCATTATCTTTAAAATAACAATATTATTGAATACATACACTCAACACTGTTTACCATACCCTTACAAGTATAACAAGCTAGTTAGAAGTTCTTAATAACTTTTAAGGTGTTATTTTGGAACAGAAAACAAACAATTTACTTTATTTAGGAATACATCAAAAACATTTAAATTGAGCTTTTAGCTTTTGTGCTTATAATAATGTATTTATTTTCTGGTATAAAACATAATAAGTATAAAAAACATTATTAGTAAATCCTCTTGAAAATAGAGCTTAAGAGATAATTCCAAGTAAATATTAAAATGCCCGTGTAAAACGTGACCTGCTGTTTAATTTTAATAAAAACTTCAGGTAGAAGAACACAAGCATTTTACATTTTATAAAAAATAATAGCAAGTTAAAATCATAGATTATGTCTAGTCAATGGGACACAAGCGTAAGTTTATCTAATACTCTTGCACTATCCATCGTCTGACGAAAGACAACCGACGTCGGGGACAGGGCGGTACGAATTGGGAAGGACATATGGCTAGATGCGGAGATGGCCCTTGGTTGCAAAGAAACCAGGGCGGCAGCGCGTTGGGTTGATGATATTGTCAAAATCTCGAAAAACACGTGGTCGTGGGACGCACAATACTGAGAAGTATGGCAGAAGAAAGGGGAGGATGTACAAGTACGGAGTACCCCAACAGTGGGTGAATACGGGCTCAAATGATGATAATGATGATAAGAGGGGGATCATAAATAATTTAACTTACTCACATCAACAACCATAACAAAGTCCCGAAAAGAAGACAATTCAAATCAGCTCATCCACAAACGAGAATCACGACATTGTTACACAAAAATATATCCACACTCTGTAACATTTCACCAGACGGAATAAAATTTAGTGAAAGCTAAAAGATTGGCAGTATTTCACTACAGCATCAATCTCTTCGGCTAAATTGAACAAAGAAATGGCTTAAAAAGTCATGAGGCCTTCTATTTTGGGAAAGCCTGGGAAAATGCCGATGACATTTTATTGTTATTTCCTCAGTGGGTAAACCAGTAGAAACTAACGTGCTGTCGTAAGATTTAATATGTTATCAACGTGTATATCAATCTTTATTTTTACGATTTTTCCTATAGAAAAATAATGAATAAAATATCTGTGGCCGTATGGCATCAACCGTACAATTTACTGAAAACTATCGTGAACGTTAACATAAAACGAGTAGGTACGATCAAAGCGAGGTTTTTACTATTATTAGCTAAACGTTATTTTCCATTCTAATTCAAAGAAATAAAAGATAGTCAATTCGTCAAAATTAAAGTCTTCGTCGAGTTGTCTCATTTTGACACAAAAAATCAAGCGCAGTTTTTGACAAAAATAAATGTTGTTCTAGAAAGTTCTCTCGTTAGACGAAATTGTTCTTGAAAGTACAAATTATTACTAAATGTTTGTGCCGACGTCTTTCATGACTTTTCTTTTTTAATTTAATTAAAAGATTGAATTGAAGAAACTTTGTTGAAAAAATATTCAATTATTCATTGAATTACTCAGTTTGAGCGATGTCATAATTTGCTTTAGAATTGTTACAAATGAAAATAAGCGAATATACTATTTGTTTTATTAGATTTGTCTTCTAAGCCAGTTTTTGTTTGAGTTTTCAAATGTTTCTTCACAAAAAGCCTTATGTTTGAAGAAAGTATACAAGTAATGTTTGTTTAATGTTTTACTCTAACAAATCTTCTGTTTTACAATATGGTGGCCGCGTCTCGCTTAGAAACTTGAAAAAGCTCTTACTCGTAACTCTTACAAATAAAAAGTCCACTGCTTTCTTAGAATACCTAAGAATAGCTATTGACGTCATCCCGCCATTCATCATAAGATGTACATACTCCTTACTCCCATCTCTTTCTATGAACATACGTTAGAAAGAGATGTCTTCAGTATGCACTTGAAGGGTCTCTAGTAACACGTGTACGTACGAATACCGAGCTCGAACGAGGGACGATTGAGATCTTTTTAATAAAATCCTATAAAAGAGACAATCTCAAATCTTTTTTGCGGTAACACATATTAAACAGCTATTTTTATATGATTTCTAATATTAAACTGTACTTAGGAAATTATAGTGATAAAACCGAACAAAAATAAATTTTTTGAGCATCCCCTTCAGTTTCGAAAATATTTTTTTTGTTCGAAATCATTTTTTTCACTTTCGTGTCATTCGAAAAGATTTAAGTTGAACTTTTCGTGTTGCATTTATTTTTTGACCGTACAAGCTCATCTATACAGGGTGTTTGGCGCATGGACCGACACAATTTTTCCAGGGATTTGGGAGGTCATTAGCTAGGTTAAAAAACAAACAAAAAAGTTATTTCGAATTAAAGGAAACATTTTGGGCATTTTTTTTCATAAAAAAAAAAAAACATATGTAACCAACCGTGACATTTGGGACAAAGGGTGTATGGGTAGAACCTAATGCGAATCTTCCGGCGTTTTGAGGACAGGTCTCATTACAAGCAGAGCGATGGAAACGAACTCTTGATGTTTTAAAATTTAAATACATTATACATTATAAATATTAAAATCTGTAATGTCTTTTAAAATACCTCAATTTTTAAGGGTCTTCAAGTAGTCTTTCGCGTCCGAAACCTGGCAAAAAATACGTATACATAGGTATTGTTTCCTGGAAGGTTCTTTCAACTGATATGATAATGTTAATTTTCCTTCTCGAAAATTGTACGACTGGCATTTCTATGTTATCAACGTACATGCATTTTCATACCTGTTTAATCAGAAATTACACGAAAAATAAAAAACATTCCGACGAATTGGAATAACAAACCTTTTGGAATTTGGTTAAAAGTAAAAGTTGCACGCAAAACGATTTCTATCTCAGCTAACAGTGAGACCTCTCTTACGCATCGCCGGAGAAGTATCCAACCGTAATGCTCAAGACTGAAGATTGAACGTATTTCTACCAAACATAAGCGTCTCCTGCTAAACGCCGTCCCTCATATTATACGATACGATACAAATTCCTCCCAATACGTGACGGAATATTTTGCTCCTTTTCATTCCATCATTCCTCTTATCGGAATATTTCTTTGTGCTCGAGTCTGTGTATGGAATTTAAGGAACATTTCACTGTCTTAAAGATTCGAATATCATATTCCTATTCTTGAAATGAAAAGCTTGTTTGATGAGAATGTTATTGATGATTTTGAATATCTTGTTGGTATTATTTGCTAGTATTGCGTATAACTGTAATAGTTTATTTTCACTTTATTGAATGGTTCTGATTTTTTCCATTAGATATTTTTTTCCATTAGTAATTTTATCTATCTATCTATATATCTAATCTAACCTTTAAACGAGTAATTCTTATACATGTGTATATATAAATTGAATCTCGGAAACGGCTCCAACGATTCTCATGAAATTCAGTATGCAGGGGGTTTGGGGGGCGATAAATCGATCTAGGTAGGTTTCAACAGTTCATCTGGTAGAGGGCCGCGGGGGGGGGGGTGGGGAATGCTAATTTTTACTAGTGCCATTTTTTGTTGTTTTTTTTTATTTTTGTACTTAATATTTCACAAACAAATCCCAGAATCGAAACATGAAGTGAACAAAGTCGCTATATATTTTAAAGACCTATTCAACGACATCCCACACTATGGGGTACGCAAGAGAAAAAAAAACATCCCCACTTTACGTGTCCTGTACACGTAAATTGGGGGATGTTTTTTATCTCTCAGATAACTAATTTGTGTATTCATGCAAAATTACATCTTTCTACGATTAAGAGTCTTTGAGCTAAGCTGCGGACAGACAGACGGACGAACATGGCGTAACTGCAAGGTTTCCTTGTTGACTACGGAACCCTAAAAAGTGATACAAATATATGAGATACATCCGATATACTGTTAAACTAGTGTGAAAATTTATTGGGCGGATCAAGCATTAATTGCTGACGGATTGATTTTTATATGAAACTCCATACCACATCAACACCTTCTCCTTTGATTGCGATCAGTTAGTAGAAATGAGGCAAACTGATGCCAATCAGGAGCAGTGGGGATAAGTGTGCTATGACCGAAGCAAACGTTATTATTATTGTGTGCGAAACCAGCGATGTAACTACATGAATATAAATACAACTCATTACTAAAAACCAATTTGAATTGTAAAGTATAATAATTCGTATTTACTGGGTACGATTTTCTTGGTCGAGTCAATTTAGCTTTAGCGATATTGTAATTGGTCCTATTACGGCTTTAATAATGGAGTGTTTTCATTGGTCGACTGCAGTCAGTCAGTTATTTGAAATTAAATTGTTACTTTGTGTTGCAATGCGGTACATATTATAATTCAAAGGTATTCCGGTCATATTTTTGGTGAAAATGGTAATAAAAGCTTTATGATTTTCCATAATTGCATTATGGACACCGTCATTACTGCTGCCACATATAGACATTTTCATTCATTAAAATCATCAAAATCTAAATATTTTATTTTACATAGGCCCAGATGGGCACATATAAAACGTCGACAAAAAGGTGCACGGTTCGGTTGGTTGTTTCCTATGGAGAATAACCGGCAAGAACCATTTCATTTCATTTATTCATTAACAATAAATTGTGTCTGAATGTGTTACATAAAAATAAAAATACAATAAAAATACTTAAGACAAAAAAATACCTACACCGTCACTATTACAAATTAAATTAATAAAAATCACAATAATTGAACAATGTCAACATAATATGCAATATGATCATTAACTAATATACTAGTGTTAACTAATTTTATGGACCAACAATAACATAAGTTCAGTGATAAATCAATTCCTAGATCAATTTCCAGACGCTATCAATTCCTAGCTACATATACAAGAACAATGTATACCTAGATAGAGCGATTGCAGAAGAAGCCAAATTACTCTTCTCATGCAAAGAAATAACGATTATGTCGTCGTTTAAATCAGCCTTTCCTCTCAAAAGTTTTCTTTAACTGTTTGGAGTTATGTCTCAACATTACTACTTTCCATTAATCTTCTCTCAATCGTATCTACAACAACTCAAATATCAAGTATCATATTTCCGACAGTACTTCCCTACGTAGTCCACTATTCCGGAGCTGTGTTAAATAACCCGCACGTCACAGGAATACGTTATGCCATGTCCGGGGACACATAACTCGACTCAACAAGATTTAACTACAAAAAAACGTAACATTCCCAACTCAACCTCATATTTTATTTCGTTAGAAAGTGTTATATTCTGGAGTGAAAGTTTTCAAGGCATGATTTTTAAAGCAGTTTGTCAAAGTTTGTTGAAGTTAGTCTGTTGCACGGAGGTTGTGGTTCATTAGGGAATATAAAAAATAGGGTTCAATTATATATTCTTAAAATTAAAATTAATAATGATTCACTCAAAATGATAACTTAATTAAAATAATGATTTTACATAACCTAACTTCATACCTGTAATCCCCGTGGGTTAGGCAGAAGTGTATCTAATATTACACCCACATTTCGCCAGTTATGTTTAAGTCCCATGTGATAAGGGGCGAGCCTATTGCCACCGACCAAACACGACTCAATAATTACTGAGAAATTCCTGATCAAAAACCCAATAGCAATTTGTTCAACCTGGGAATCGAACCCAGGACAGCATGCTCAGCAGTCCCGCTTACGACCACTCGACCAACGAGGGAGTCAAAATCACTATTTTGTAACCAAAAAAAAAACCATTCCAGCTAATAGACGCTCCCAAGTCAAACCAGACAAAAATCCAAAAATAGTTATCGTCTGGTAGCGGATTAATTACCTTAATCGTAGGCCGAAGTAACACTTGAAATGAAATAACCTAATTCGAATCAGTAAAGTAGTATATTACACATTAATCTACAAACGAAACATTTTATGACACCAGTATTCGAACCAAAAACCTTTTCATCCCCAAAGCGAGCCGATAATATACTTCCCTAATTTATCAAGTTTCTTTCTTCCAATTTTTCTTCGTTGTTCAGATTAGGAATTTTCCAAGTCGTTAATATTTTATTTCATCAGAGCCGGTTGGCATAAATTTAAGTAATGAATCGCCCGCGGATCCGGCTCTTAGCCGACGATAGATCAACTCGAAAGGATTTATTGTACTTGTTTCAGATTGTGCTGTTTATACCGAAAATTTGGCTATAAAGGAACATTTTGGAGTTGAATTTTGCGTCATAAAAAATAATTGGCAAGAAGTGGCGCAGAACCGGGACTGATGGAAAGAATGAAGACCTTTAACCAGCAGTGGACCGTTTAGGCTCGCTCTAATGATAATTTCGCTGTAATCATAATTTTTTTGCAAATCGAATCTTGTGTTTTTATCGTTTACAAGAACGTTGATACCCTTTTTTTTACGGATTGGAAATCATCAAATGACTTCTCCCGCTCTGGGCAGAGCGGAAGGGAGTGTCAGACTTGATCAGACGTGCACCTTTTTGTCGACTTTTTATAAGTGCCCATCTGGGCCTATGTGAAATAAAATATTTTGATTTTGATTTGGATTGACTTGTACTGACTAAAACCCATCCATGTTCCTTCCTTGCCCTTTGTGTTCCAGGGCCGCGGTAGCTCTTTCGAACAGTCCCGCAGCCCAACGTTGATACCTTTAGATAGTACTATGAATGAAATAACTTGAAAGATGATCTTAGAATTTACCAGCCTATTTGAGAAAGGCTACGGACACCATTCACAAATTTTCCTTTTCTTACAAAACAAGAGGGAAATTTTTTTTACGGCTTTTTAAGCGAATATCTTGTCAACCATTAACTTTAAAAAAAAAATTGTTTGAAAAACCTCGATGTCGTTTTTAAAAGCGTCAATAAATACCTCACACAGTTATATACGTAGATTTTTATAGCCTTCAGCTACATGGAAAGCCACACCTATTTATTCGTAATTTCACATCAATTTTGTGTAGCGGTATGTAGAAGACAATTGCTCTCTAAATTTCAACTGTGTGGTGCCTACAGTTTCGGAGTAAAATGGCTGTGACATATGGACGGACAGACTGACGGACAGGACGAATCTATAAGGGTTCCGTTTTTGCTATTAGGCGACGAAACCCTAAAACGACCCCATCCATTCTTTGTTAACTAAAAAGCTGTCGTTAAACTTGACGGTTATCGTTAAGCACGTCTTCAACCTCGAAACTTAAGAAGTCTATCCAGTGACAGCCACTTCTCAGAAAAAAACCTTTTCATCTATTATTTAAATAAAATCGCTCAATCTATTATATAAAGCCATTTCGACCTCAATCTAAAACCCTATTCGACGCCACAAAGTCGAACACTTTTAAAATACTGAATAAATATTCAAAAATTTATTCAAAAAGGAGTTTTTACTGAGTAATAAAGTTTCTGTGTTCTGAATAAAGTAACTTGAAAGAAAATAAATAGGACTTAGTCGTAATGTGGACGTAATTAGCATAGTTAGGCTATACAGTAATACAACGATAAAGAAATTTAGAGCTTTGAATAACTAAGTTATGGAGGCTTAAACCGGCATAGTTTATTTATTACGACAGTGAGAATTTGAATTAATTACGTTTGTTTTAATTTCGTCGGAGGAAGGAATATTTAATATTATTTATCATAGAGCTATGGTTGTCGGCACGCTAGCGCTTATCATAGTTACTGAGCTAACGCATTTGTAATTCTTGGTTGCTTTCGTAAAGTCTGTGTTTTAAAATACACGCGAATATCACTTGCCTAGGCGGCCAAGCCAGCGCTATAGGCTGCTTAGTATTAAATTCTGAGAAAGGAGTCTGATTTCTGCCGGTTGATGGCCCTCTGTTTTTTTTTGGTTTTAAACATAATACTAATATGTAACTGGCGAAATGTTGGTGGATGGTTGGGTACACTTCTGCATAGCCGTCGGGAATCACAGGCGTGGTGTTATGTTATGAATATGTTCACTGCCTCTGATTATGCAATTGAAGCGGTTGCCAGCCTTAACGAGGAAAAGACGAGAATTTTGGTAAAACATGAATATTTAATTCTTTCCCTACTTACGGTATAAGGAATTTCCTAGTAACCCGAAGCTTTGCAGACCCCGTTTGTAAAATTGGTACAAGCTCAAAACCACAAGGTTTTAGTAGTGTAACGGACATCATTTTGCAACAAGAACACTAGTGACATCTATGATGTCATGAAGAGCTAATATCGAAATCTTTTTGCAATCATTATTTAAGTTACGACTTCAACCGTCGAGCAGTAGCTCACCGGACGTAACATCCGTCTGGTCGCAGGATCATCCTTCCTTTTCAACGGAGTAGTGAAAACTTTCCACCATGGTCCTCGTTACTCTTAAAGTACTAATGAAATAAACAGTATAGCATTATACCCACGACTATAATCTTTCGGGTAGGAAGAAATCTAGAGCCCACATATTTAACAACCTATGAAAACATACATCATCATCTGCCTAGCCTTTTCCCAATTATGGTGGGGTCGGCTTCCAGTCTAACCGGATGCAGCTGAGTACCTGTATTTTACATGGAGCGACTGCCTATCTGACCTCCTCAACCCAGTTAATACTGGGTAATACGATACCGCTTGGTAAGACTGGTTACCAGACTTTCGGGCCACTGACCACCTGTAACGGCTGTCAAAGATCTACAAATGACAGCCAGGACCAACGGTTTAACGTGCCGAGGCACGAAGGAAACTCGGTATGTAATGGGCGGTCACCCATCCACGGACCAACCTAGGCAAGCGCGGCTTAAACTTAAGATCGACCCGAGCGGCAGTTATTATTTATCCACGGGCTTCTCCTGGCTTCTCCTACCTATGAAAACATGCATTTTGGCCAATTAATCATGAAAAGTCCCTTAATCTAGCAGGCAGTAATTCCCAATGAATTTCCTGACAAAAATCAATTTGTCAGAAACAGATTTGAACCCTTCCTTAGACGGACGTTCAAAGGACAGTCCATTATAATTGATGGCCATCTAATGTACTTGTTGCTTGTCCCTGCGGCTTGCTAATCACATGGTCACTAATACAATCAATAACAATGCGTAATGTACTCCACTTGATATGGCTTAGCTGAGGTGTAGCTTGTTAGTTTCTGATTTTGGATATTTTTTGTAAATAGGTAAGGTAATACCTAGGTTTCGAGTCAGTTGCATATTAAATATCTATAGATATATATTATATAGTCACTAAGTGTTGTTTAGAACCATGCATGATTAAAATACGCTCACCAAGGTATAAGTTCAAAAATATGTATTAGTTACACATTACCTAACTAGATGGCGTTGACGTCGAATTAGAAGTCGATGTTAAGATTCTCCGCCATTTAGTTAGGCTCCCGTCAATAGAGTTCAATATATGGATAAAATTAGATCAGTACTCGGTTGTTTTATTTCAAACTCAACCTTACTTTGGTACTCATTAAGTTCAGATTACTAGTACAGAATAATACGCCGCGTCCGATACTCGACAAGTGTTGATAAAAACGAGCACAGGTATTTTAATTAAAACCTTTTTGTTAGAAATATATATACGTCAATTTATAATGTGAAAATCTTTGAATAATTTCTTTCAACGTCTAGGTGCTACTTTATTGCTGGTAATCATAGATTTAACGATTCATTCAGATTGTGATTTTAAAATTGAACATAAAAGTCTATAGAATCGCGAGACGATTAATATTTCAATAAAAATATTTTTAACATCAGTAAAAGCTTTTTATTAAAAAAGTAATTTTACATTTTGATTGGTAGTTAAACGTTGAATACTAATCTAATTTTGGAATCTAAAGAAATTGCTGTCTACTTATTTATAGCTATAATACGATCAACTCAATGTAATCGCTTATTCTTAGATTTTATTCCAATTCTTGCATAAAATAAATCACCAAAGGTTTGTAAATTCTATAATAATATACTAAAGTTTTATTGAGGGATAATGCAATGTAAGTAGTTAACAATAATTCTCTCTCTATTTTATAACGATTGATTTGACATTGGTAAAGTAGACACACAGAACTTTAAAGCGAAATTACTAGCGCCCCGGGGGTTGTATTACAACTTGACCAAACAACGGGATTTCTTCATTATGTCTAAATCAAATAATAATTGTACAATCTTCACATACGGGACCGGTCAATGTGGCGACATTTGGGGAGACCTATGTCCAACAGTGGACGTCTTTTGGCTGAAATGATGATGATGAATCTTCACATAAACGTTGCTATATAAATTCTTTGAATAATGGTAGGAACCACATTTAAATCCGTAGTCTATCCGTAGTCTAGAAGAATAAGTGGCCACATAAGACTTGTGTCTTATGTAGAAGAAGGAATTAAAAAATGATGCACCACAAAAAAACCCTTTGCAAAAATACTGCCTCCTTTCAAACCAAACTCAAAATGGAACACCGTCCCGACAGCACAAAGCCGTCACGTCCGTCCACGGCGCCTCTAATCCCGTTTTATGAAGAACTTCTTCACATTCTCCACGAGATTGTATCATAGAGTAGCGTGACAGCATTCGCAGCACGCTCGCACAGCCAGGACTGTGCATTTTAAATGATGGACCTATTTAATATATATTATATTATATTATAGTCTTATTAAAGTGTAAATGGGTTAAATTGTGCTGCAGAAATTATGCTTTATTGCGCCAGTTATTGCTAGAATTTTTATTATTGTCTAATGTGTTGTATTATTAAAATTGGCAGTCAGGCCCTTCTTTTTTTTTTAATACCGCGGTATCTCTTTCGAGCTGCCCTGGTCAGTTTGGCCCTTATTGGTAGATTGCAGCCCGCTCTCAATACTAGATATTAAGCTTCAGTCCCAGCCCGTGAAAATTTTATAAGCTAGTTGATTAAGTTATTATCTCAAATACACAGTTCCGTTATTTATCATAATACATTATAACGTCAATATGTTATCTTCGAAACTTTGAACATAAAGGGTGTAAAAAGACTCTTAACGAAGCCGAAAGGCACTTATTCTCACCGTCATTACGATCATTTTTTCTAGACCATACCTGGGAACCTTCTTGTTACGGAGATATTGGGGGTCAAAGTTCCAACTTCTACACAAGTTTTTTTTTTTAAATATATGTTTTTAATGTAAGATTTTTACTTTAACCACCTCCACAACCCCCTTACTATTCAATCCATCCATCAGAACAATGGTTTCAGTGCGTTACATTGATTCCTACGGTAAAACTTCATTTTTCAGCCCAAACAAAAAGTTGTTTCCCAGCACTATTTTTTGCGTAAAGTTACTTAGCTTGATGTACATAATGCTTGCTTCACGGCTGCGTGAAGAGTCTGTTTACACCTTGTATGAGTTAGCATTTGGGAGGAGGAGCTTCACTTAATATGAAGCTCTAGGTACAATAACATAACATGACCAATCGACCTATGTGTTCTTACTTATTAAACTAATTGACGTAACAGAGTTATCTACAACACGTTCCGCGACATTATATCATTAGTTCCACGTACCAGTTAGTCACCGTGCTATAAAAACATGGGCGTGAACTCAGATATTATATTATAAATAAGCTTGAATAAAAACAATATACTTACTACACTAGTGTTATTGTTTGATTTCATACAAATCAGGGCTCGTGGCTAAACTGTTACCATATTAGTTCATTTGTTTTAGTTAACATGACATCATAGACATACCATCATACCTGTTTTGCCTGAATATTTAGGCAGAAGTGTACCTAGTACAAGTACATACACATGTCACCGATATTTTTTTTTAATTCCACGCTCGCTTATTGCTGTTATCGACTAAATTTCCTATCGAATAGCCATGGGAATCAAACCCGGGGTCTCATTCGCAGCAGCAGCAAACCAACCAAGGACCAACCGACCGACCGACGAGCCAGTGAATTAGTTAAGTTTAAAATAAAAATCAATTTATCATTCCTTCTAATGAGGCCAAACGAAATGTCTATGTTTTTTTTTAAATACACAATTTTGTTCTACACTCATACCGGTTTGAAAAGTATACACTCTTCATCAAATACACGCCAGTAAATATCTGAGCCCGTTGGCTATACAAATGTGAGTCGGAGTCTGGTCTCGTTGGGCCAATGTTTGCTGTACAAATGGCAGACCAACTGTAACGTGCGGTTTTATCAATTTAAATTCAACAATATTTGCTCAAATGTTGGATGTATGGATCAGTCTTGGATTTTTGTAAACAGGAAGAGTTTTTCGTGCTGTAGAATAAGTAGATCTATCATCATCAGCTTAGTCAACAAAGGAATCGGTTTCCAGTCTAATCGGCTGCAGTTTAATAGCACTATTTTAAATTGAGCGATTGCCTATCTAATCTCCACATCTCGGCCAGTTGGTAACACGATACTCCTAGGGAAGACTGGTGCAGGTGGTCAGACTTTTGGGCTTCTGACTAACCATAACGACTGTCGAAGATCTACAAACGATAGCCGAGTCCGAAACGGCTTATCATTAGATCTATTGGAAATAATCGTCAGGAGACCCATAGGAATGTTGGTAAGAACTATGGTATAGAACCTGCAAAATACTGTGCATTGGTGTTGTACTCGTACTTTACTAAAGCAACATGGATAAAAGAGCAACAAATGGAAGCACACAAATTATTTAAAGGAGCGCAATTCAGAATAACTGGCTGGATACCGTACATTTAAGCCCCAGACCATTGGAATTCTAGAAACGTGCAAGATTTTAACGCCATTTGAGTCTCCTTTCAACCTTCCTGCAAGAAAACCTGGTTAGAGCTACGACTGGGATTTATGCTGGAATTGTGCAAGTATTTCCTTCCGAGCTAATTCGCAGTAGAAAGTCAACTGTTTGAGATAAAAAAGCTGCTGCAATCTACTTGCTGTAAAGGTTTCGAAATGAGAATTCTTAAATTCTGAACAATATTGTGGGTGAAATGTGGACTTTAAAATTGTTTTGGTTTTAATTTTTTAGTTTTCTTTTTGTGATAAATTCTTCTTCTTTGTTTGTAATAATTATTTTGAATTGTGTGAACTACGTTTTTAACATCGCCATTATCATCCTAACCGTGTCCTTTATTATACATCATTATTCTAGGTTCTCATCTTCTTTCTTTAACAGTAACTTTCACAGTAACTTCAGTAACTTTTTTTAGTTTTTCTACTCATTTATACTCGAAACCTAAACCACACACTTAAAGATACAAAATAAACGTAAAACCCAACAAAAAAAACATATCTAAACAATAACCGCGGAACCAGTGAACGGAGTTGGTTTCATTAGAAAGTTTTCCGTTTCCCAAGCATACAGCACACATCCCCGAGTGAGGTGACCTACTCTTCAATTCACGATACGGAACTTTTTTCATCAATAGCTGGCGACGCGATGGAAGCGAATATAGTTGAGTTGACGAGCTACTACATATGTGTTCAGTTGGATAGTTATGTTATTTGGTGGCTGCGCGTGATTTTATGCGTTGAATAGAAGTACTTCTGTTTTTGTTATGTTATTTTCGTAATATTTTGGCTGAAGGTCAAGTACTTAAGTTACCTTGCTAAGTAAGACTATACAGCGAAGAAACATTATTGTTGCGTTTGTCAGCAAACAAAAATAAAAGAATTTGGTTCGAACGTTATTAACGCGACAATTGTGTGTTCTCGCAACGATCGCTTTCTTTCAGCGGCAACTGAACAATAAAAGAATATTTGGTCATATGTTAAACATAATACAGCTATCGGTAGTGCATCAAAGCGCGCAGCGGTTGAGAAAATACTTCACCAAGGTTTATGGTATCATTTTCTTGCATGCAGTGTTGCTAAAAAGGCTCACCTTACATAATCTAAAGTCAAATATTGACGTTACTACTTAAGATATTCGACCAAAACAGGAAAATGTTAACAGAAAAAAATAACTTTTCTACCTTCCTGAGGTTGTAAGTGCCCTTAGCTAAAGTAAAAAGTGTGATCCTTACCTTTTGAAGTTTTCTCCTGGTCGTTATGTTTTCCAAAGGTAAGTCGGGATATTAATAATGACTTTTGAGAAGATAGCAGGGAATATCCGGATTAAAATGATGCTCGTTATCGACTGAAAAATATGGCATTTAAATTTTTTTTTCGTGGCAAGCGCCAATCGAAAATCCCCTGATTTTTGCAAGTGTCCCTAAGCGACCATATTTTTTTTCCATGAATTAGTAGGTAAGTTGTGGAGGTCGGATAGGCGGTCACCCTATGCAAAGTACGTACTAGTACTCAGCTTCATCCGGTTAGATGAAAGCCGACTCCAATAATTGGTAAGAGACTTGGTAGATAATTACGTATGTAAACTTTCGTCCCTTTGTTGGCCAACCTTTGACATCGAAAACAATACAGATCCAAAACTACGGGAACTAGTTACAGAATGATGATGTTCTAATAGACCATAAATGTATTAGTTGTTTAACTTACTACAAACTCTTGGATTCGAAGATAAATCTCAACTTGAGAAACTGTTTAAACAATGATTTTAATTCATGGAAATGGTTCAAGGTCAGAAGCCCAGACAAAGTAACATTTTGTCAGCGATTAAGAAGATGGAAATCTTAAAATGTCTTGGATAAACATTGGAAGTCGTTGCAGAAATAATAAGCAACGCTTCGAAAACGATTGACAATGTCTTGTAATAGGCAAACGTCAATAAGCTGTGGTCTTATCTAAGGGTGTGGCGCAGACATATTTGGGTCGAGTTTTAGATAAATCTTTTATAATCTAGGTGTAATTGGTGTGAAAGACACTTGTAGATACAAATAAATAAAAAATACAAGTTTTTAATGTTATATCTTTGCTTTAAATACCTCCATGACCCCTTTACTATTCAATGCATCTGCACAGTGTTTTGAGTGCGCGTTACATTGAGTCCTCCCAGACTCCGTGATTTTTCAAACCGAAAAAAAGTAGTTTTCCAGCAATCATTTGCGTAGAGTCACTTAGTTTGATGTACGACTAGCTCGGTTGGCGGTTTCGTGAAGGGCCCATTTACACCCTGCATAAGATCACGTTTTTAACCGACTTCTAAAACAGGAGGTGGTTATGTATTCCACTAATATCTTTTTTTTGTAAGGTGCTTTTGCTTCCAATCACTTAAAGCTCTTTAAAACAACATACATTTGTATCGCAAACATTTCGGATGATAACCGGGCAATTTCAAATCATGCAAGTCACGGAAATAACAAAGAATAAAGGATAACAAAAATAACAAAAACACCATTCTCTTAAGTAAAAACTACTCAAAATTATAAGGGTTGCCCCAGGGTTGCACGTGAAAATAAAATAATTGTATCATAACCGTATAATAGAGGAGACGTGGCGTAAATTAATGGGGCTTGTAATATAAATTGATATAAATTGTGTCTCGACGGACGCCGGCCGAGGCTACTACGATACGAATACGAAATGATGTCGGTTTAAAATGAAAGCCGATCGAGATAGCACGAGGTGAAGCGTTTTATTACTTCAGTAAATTATGGGCGATGCAGGATGAAATTAAATAGGTATTCATTTATGAGTTCTGAATACCTTTTTAACCGACTTTCTTCAAAAAAGAGGAGGTTCTCAATTCGGTTGTAAATTTTTTTTTTTTTTTTTTTCTTGTTTTTGTTACCTCATATCTCCGTCGTTTCTTAACCGATTTCAAAAATTCTTCTTTTATGTGAAAGGATATACTTCCCGATTGGTCCCATAGAAATTTCATCAAAATCGGTTCAGTACTTGGTATGTTTTCACGTTACTTGCTATATCACGCGACGACGCCTGAAGTCTTGCATGTTTAATTTGACACACTTCCTGATTTCCGATTTAATTAAAAATTTGCACGCTTATGTATATCACGTGATAGTACAATATATCGATGACATGGAGCTGATCTGATGATGGAGCTGGACGGCGGCCTTAGGAACTCCGTTATGAAACGACATAACCCCATCGAGTTTGGACTCGTATGATTCGTCTTGACGAGTACTTTGTCTCTAGATGTTATCCAAGGTCTGATGATGGAGCTTGAAGGTGGCCATAGGATCTCCGTGATAAAACGACGTAACCGCATCGAGTTTGGGCTCGTTTGATTCGTCTTAATGAGTAGTTTGTCTTTAGATAGTATCCAGGGTCTGGTGAAGGAGCTGTAAGGTCGCCTTAATAACTCCGCTATAAAACGACTGTTTAGAATTTGGGTGGTATGCTAAAAAGTCTACAACTAAAAAGGGTAAAATAAAAAACTTTCTGCGAAAAAAAACCGACTTCCAAAAAAACACTAAATAAAACTAAAATAACTTTTTGTTAAATTACTTTCGGAAGTCGGTGACAAAAAATGACAATGAAACAAACAAAGTGACCGACTTCCGAAAGTAATTTTAAAAGAAGTTATTTTAGTTTTTTTTAGTGTTTTTTTGTTGATATTCAAGTAAAGCGATGAAGTTGGCGTGCCGAATCGTGGTGTTTGATAATAAGTTATTAATGGCAGTTGATGTTCTTACCTTTTCACTGCTGAACAATGCTGATATTGCCTTGAAAAAAAAAACTATTTATTTGAAAAAAAAAAAAAAACAATCAACAATTAATATAATGTAACAGTCTACAATGTTTCCACTACAGAGAGGGAGGCTATTACAGCAAGAAGTCATGCTTGTCTCCTTATTATGAAATAATTTGCACCATATGAGGTGCCTGCCTGGGTTTGAACCTACTACCAGCAGATTGCAGGTTACACAAACATGCTGCAGATAATTATATTTTTGTTTCATAATATCAATAAATTTAATGACGTCATTGACATTAATGTGTTTCGAAAACCAATAGTGATACACTCACCCCATGATAATTGCTAAGCAACAATTAATATTCATTAAGATATGCCAGAGCTTCGGTCTATTAATTCAAGAGCTCGTTCGATCTAGTTCGGGGGCTCTTTGTTTCTATTGCAGTTCTGTTGAGTCTGTTAGAAGATCTACTAGACCAGTGATTAATAGATACTGGAAGAATGGTAACGGAATGATTTATGGATGGGGAAGAACGGGTTGTAAATAATGGTAGGTTTGTCAGGTGTCGCTTCAAGACTTAGTTTAGTTTTTATGCCTTATTCAGTGCTTAAAACTAGTTAAATGCTGTCTTGTGTCGTTTTATTTTTTAACTCATATGTCATCTTTTTGGAACGAATTTTGTAAATAGATAGATAGATTAGATTATTCCTAAAATCCTTATCCTCCATATGGTCCTTAGATTCATCATAAAATTGCGTTGAATTGGAGATCAATAACAAAATCATGATAGCCCTCTACGAGATTTTGAAGTATTCTTTCAGATATATATAATAAATTATTGATATTTGAAGTATAAAATGTGTATCCATCACGAGCGAATAGAACTTCTAACCCAAAACATAACAGCCAGAAGGTTAGCCAAGTAGCCTAGTAATTTATATAGTGACCAAGTAAATAACAAAAACCCACATACGTTATGTCCACTATGATTCTTAATGACCTGATCAAATCATAAGGTCTCATATTACTAAACGTGTAGCCACAAACAGAACACGACCTCGGGCTAAACTTCGTCTTTGATACTAATTACATTCATTACAATAAATAACTTGTAGGTCATATACGGGGGGACTTAGTCGAAGCAAATAGAATGTTAATCAGCTTCGGTCACGGTAGATGTTTAGTGGTACTAAGATAAATAAGTTGGTGTGTGATTTATAATTATTTCAAAGTCAGAAATTCATTAGCTCTTAGAATTAAGATTATTTTTAATTTACATTTCATACCGAGTTTCCTCCGTGCCTCAGAAAGCACGTTAAGCCGTTTATCTCGACTGTCATTTGCAGATCTTTGACAGTGGTTACAGGTACTCTGTGGTCTGAAAGCCTGACAACCTTCAAGTCTTCTTAGGGGTATCAAATTACCCAGTACTAACTGGGTTGTAGAGGTCAGATAGGCAGTCACTCCGTGTAAAATACAAATATCTTGTTGAAGCCGGTTGGATTGGAAACCAAACCCAAAATTGATGGGAAAAAGTTGATGAGGTTTCCCAAAATCATGTTTTTATCCCTAAAGTGAAATACTAGTTTGGGGGTTTGAAGAATAGGGTGTCAACTTCGTCATCCCCCTTAGAAAAAGGAGGATCCTCCGACTAGACGGGTGTTGTGTCTGGTGGGCTACTGCCCGACAGTTGTTGTCGGGTTCTTCTATATGTGTAGTCTTAAGTCGCGGATAACTTTACTTGCGTGATCTAGGATTTCGTCCGCTTCGTCATAGATGGCGCTGTGGTACTTTTTATTCAGTGTTGCTTAGTACTTTTTGTAGTGCCGCTACACTAGTACGTACTACCCTTTACAACCTCGTGAGAGAACATAAACCTTAACTTTTAGGATACAGCATCCATCACAGTTTCTAACTCTGACACTAAACAAAGTGTGTACATAAACGAGCTACATTCCATTCAAATCTGTGTTTCCAACTGGTGTTATTTTCACTTAAACGAAAATCAATTTAAATGTCTATGAGTAAAGTTTGTTTTAGAATGACTCATACTTATCCACAAAACAAACCGCCGTTTAAAATTGTAGTGTAAACGGAACTTTACGTGTTGGAATTAAAGGTGTTTTCCCTAAAACACTTATTTGTTTACACGTTTGGAAACTAAATTTCAAGCGCAGTATAGCTACCTAGGGTCCACGTGACGTCATCGCTGCCATGTTAATAATTCAGGCAAACGTCAGAGGACTCATCAGGGCGTAGATTCCCTGTGCAAAGTAATAGTTTGAGCATTTTGGCCGGGACTGAGACATTCATTTAGTTCAGGGAATGAGAAAAACGTACAGTCAGTGTCAGAAGTCAATTGAAACACAATATAAAAAATACAAAAAAGATATGATCTTATTTAATGAAAAAAGTATACGGAAAACCGACCTTAGCAGTAATAGTAACATGATTTAAGGAAAACATACGAACAGACACATGTGGTATATAAATATAAAATTTTCTTCATTATCATCATCATCACACGTGCACTGCCCGACTTTACTCACTGCTGGGCTGCAAAGAGAAACCGCCGGAAAAATTGAAGAATGAAAAAAAAAAATGGATTACATAATTATCTTTCATTTAACTTGTCTATAATGAATTTGGCGTCAGTCATCGAACAAAAAATCTAGGTATTCTAAATCGCGTTACCTTGTCCTCCACTTTTGTTGCCCACAGTACCAAGTTTATTTTCCCAAATAAAGAAATAGTCTAAAATTGGACCACTGAGTTGTTACAGCTTATTACTTGGGATTTGGCACTGGTGCGCCAAATGTTACGCCAAATTCGGTTTAAAGGTCGCATAACGTGCCGTTAGTCATGTTAGTATCAGCTCTGTGTCCGCTGAGCGGGTGTGGCGTGTGGTGCTGTATAAAGCTGCGTTCAATGATAATTGAGAGACATTGTCGTGATCATCTGGGGATATTGTGTTTAGTGATTAGGTTTTATTATGTTGAGGTAGCAAGTGTGAATAATATCAGATTGGAACTAAAATATTAAACACTACCATGACACGACGCGGCTTCGTCCGCGACAGATCTTCTATGGTAGTCGGTAATACGGTAGCTTTATTTTAGTAAAATATTTTTTGAAATCAAGTAAAACGGTTCGGAGAGTTCTTCCTTTATCCAAACTTTACCTCTTTATAATATTATCATGAACCTTGTATCATAATTCATAAAGGTGTGGTTATTGCAGACCATCAAACAGAGATTTAGTTTGATAGAGTGTACCACACCCTAAAATAATATGACCACAAATTTTTGATACACGCGTAGAATATCAACAAAAAACCACGTCGCTAACGTCCAAAAAGTCTCGTTTGTAAACAATCAAATCGAAAAACGTAGTCAAAGTTACCAATTTATTTAAAGAATAATTTTCCCAAAGCACAAAAAACCCAGTCCGAGAATTCTCCGCATTTTCCAGGACATTTCTCGAACATAAAGGTAGACAAAACGTCAATAGATCCATTATCAGAACGCCTGCTCGCTGAGGAAGAATTCATAAAACTTCCTCTAAATTCCGCCCAATTGTCCGTAGCATGACCTCATTCTGGGTCACAATAAATAGCCTCAGTACCCGGGGGCTGTCAGCGATATTTTCTTCTAAATCGTCACTGTTTTGTAAACGTCGCTCGACCCGCAATTTGTACACTTAAGGAATAAATGGAGCGTCAAATGCTTGTGCATCGGCTGAAAAAAGATGCACTGCGTTACGGGATGAATCGAGCTTGAATAGTCCTGCGCTAGTGAAAGATGGACGAGTGTGCTGAACGTGTGCTAGTGATTCAGGCATTTTGCTGGACTTAGTATTTCTATAGCATAAAAAATCAGCCTACACGTGGGAACACTTTCCCACGGCTGGAACACAAGCAACCTCTATGTGAGAGGGGAACAGTTTCAATGTTCATAAATAATTACTTAATGGTCAAGGGAATTTTCTTGATAAAGAGAACTAAAATAATTCACCTATGTCACTACAAGAGAAGACATTTTTTTTTCAAATTCGTTTTGCCTCGATGCGCAATTTTGAAAAGTTTTAGTTGCAAGATGGATTACACGAAATGTATATGTACCTACAGTAAAGAAACAAAAAAAGGAACCTGAGACCTGTATAAAAAAAAAACAGAATTTAGAATATCTTAAAACAAAACTGACACTTTGTTCAAATCAACCCTACATACTCGTATTTACTTATTTATCAAATCCATATTATCATAACTTATTACAATAAGGTTTCTATCCCTCCTACTTTCTAGTTTCCCTGTCAACAATATTTCCTCTATATTGCCGACCACTGCTGTGCTGCCATGACTATTTATTGCAGTTACGTTACCGAAACAAAATTACATGGCGGATGTGTGTTAGAGGGTAACGCACCCTGATAACAAAATATGTTGGGATATTCAGACAGAACGAAATGAATGAATTCATTGCAACTGCGCTCGTTTCAGATATTCCTTTGTAAATATTCGAGAATACATAACTCGTTGGTCGGGCGGTCTCAAGCGCCACTACTGTGCTAGGGGTTCTGGGTCATTTGTAAAGAATAACCAAGGAGTTTCTTACCGGTTATTATCCATAGGAAACGACCAACCCAAACCGTGCACCTTTTCTCGATGTTCAATCAATCTTAATTTGATTTGTAGTCTCAGTTCGGGGAAAGTGTTATAAGGTTTGTCCATCAGGAATCAAAATGTGGCCTACAATGGTACACCTCTGCCTAAACCTTTTGGCTACTACAGGCGCAATGTTAAATCTCACATAACGTTGCGAGCATTTATGAGATTTATAACTAAAAGCTGCAGTCATTCCTATTGTCAGACAATACTTTTTCGAACTAAGCCATTAAAGTCTGGTTCCAATATTTGTTTAAAATATTACAGTACAATAGAATGTATTCCTGTTACAGATATAACAGCAATACTTCATGAGTTTTATTTACATTTCCTCCGGCCAAACATCTCAATACACTCCGTGTTTTAGTTTCCACAAAGTTTCATTTGATTTGCGACCGCCGCGCCGCGTGCCTGGTGCCTGAGATCTGTTTTGGCAGTTACCAACGAACTTGCTATATTTCAAAGTTTTCAAACATACAACTTTGTTATATTTGGAGTACGAACAACTCTCGGGCAGGGAAATACTTGGAAAACTTTCCAGGTGGGTTTTTTGCCGTCGAGAACCGAGATCAGAAGTTTTTGCGCTAATCGAAATGTAGCTATCGCTTGTTCCACGATTCTCAAGTTTGGGAAAAATTCCAAACTTCTGTTAAATGCGAGAGATATAAAAAAGTAATTGTTGAATAATTTTATAACATTTGCATGAGTCATTTTTTTATTAAGTACATAAAAAGCTCTTACCTACGAGAAAACTTTTGACTTCGAGCATTGTAATCACTTACTTTTACAAATCGAAAAGGTTTTGAACAAAACCTACATTACTTGCAAAGAAAAATACAAAAGTAACAACATGTAAGCACTTATCCAAGATTCTGCTCTAAAGTGGAATAAGAGGAACATTGTAAAACAGGACATTTCAGCGAGCCGTTACTTATTCACGCCGCTTGTCGCAACCTAGTGCTGTTCAAATATTCAATGCCGCCATCTTGTGCTTGTGTTAAGCTTGGCTTAACTACAGCCGCAAATGACGTGAGCAGAATAGAAAATAGGAAGAAAGTGTGTTTATATGGCAACGAGAGCAAACCCTATTATTAAATCTTAGACAGAACGCTCGCACGTAATAGGTAATAAGTCATGTACATGTTTAAGAAGTAAGTCTTAGCTGACTGTGTGTTTTAGGCGTTCATGAATATGTACAGTACTTTCATAAACCTTATGACAATAAGAATAAAGGTAGGTACTACAAAATCAGAGGTAACATAACAGTGAATAAATACAAAGTCGTGAGAGTGATAAAATGAGACAAATAATGTTGAATAAAGAAATAATTGAAAAATTAAATTGATTGGAATAATTGAATTGAATAATGCATTATGGAATAGAACATACATTTCATTCGGTGGCTTTTATTATCTGCCTAGTATTTTCCCAGCTGTGTTGGGGTCGGCTTCCAGTCTAACTGGATGTACCTTAATACCAGCAATTTACGTGAAATGACTGCCTCAACCTAGTTAGTACTGGACACTACCAGAAAACCCCCCCGATACCCTTAGTAAGCCTGGTTGTCAGACTTTTCACCCGGTGACCAACTGACACAACAGATATTGCGCTTCCATCCAAGATACAGATCTATACAGTATCAATTCAATTTTTATTTAACAACTCAATTCCCATATTTTATTTCTCAGCAAACACGAAAGAAAAGTAAATGAAAGATTTTACGACAAATATAAAACGGAGCGAACTTTAGATAAGAAAGTGGAGTGTCGTATTTTCATCGTTAAACCTCTTCGGTAATGTATTCGATACAGCTCGATATGTCTCGCTGTATCGAGACTCGAGTGGCAAGTTTTCTCAAACTTTGTATTTGCAATATACTCGAATGAATCCCGTAATGCAGTTTTAATCACACCTGTTTCTTGTAGGTTAATGGTTGGAATTTTTCTAAAGAGAATTTAATAAAATTATTGCTCGATCATTCCACCTCCTTACGTTTGGAAATGTTGTAATAGTAAAATTCATAAAAAGAGAATTTAGAGCATACCAAGAAAAAACTTGTGACATAAATATCAAAAAAGAAATTAACAATGTCACGATTGCCTGAATAAAGAACGTTGTTCAAGTATTCTAACAAAAATGGTGGCTTAGTAATTGACATAATAAGCAATTACTTACAGCTTTCCGAAAGCCTTGTAATACGACTTTATTTTCGCATTAAATAATGAGTTCTTCGGAATAAAAAGCAGATTTTTTGTCTGATGGATTATTTAATTATATCTACAGTAATCTACTGGTAACCTGTATTAAATATTTTGGTTTGCCATGAACTACGCCTTTCATGTATAATGTTGTTTTTTTTTCTATTCTTTCTTAAATTTATTCAATCTGCTTCCTTGAATTCTTAATATTTTAGTGTTTCTCATATTATTGTTTCTCGAGTAGTTAAAAAACCAAACAAGCCAAAGAATAACGTGTTACTTAGTAGCTGAGTTGTGGAGTCTGGATAGATAGTCACTATTTGTAAAATACGGATATGTAGCATCTAGTTAGGAAGAGAATATGAACTTAAAAATCACTATTTGCTTGACTTGTTTCACATCAAACTATAACAAAATGTAAATATTGATGTTCGTAGTGCCGACGTAATGTTTAGCCATTTATGTAACTTATATATTGGCGCAGCCATAAAGCATTGCCGCTAGTATAATCGCCGGCTTTCGATATAAAACGCCGCTTTGTGCGGAATCCCTGGCATTCGCTCGACGCTTCAAGCTGCGATATGAATATTATTACATTCTTCTGTTCTATATTTATTGTGAATTTGTCAATAGTCTGCGTTGTTTGTAGGACTTTGTGGTGTTCTATTTATAGAATTGTCACAAGTCACGCGATCACTAGTTTAGTAGTAATCGCGTGCCTGAGAGCTTTAAGAGATATTTTTGTCTGTTTTTTTGACCACAATGAATTTACCATCCGTTTTTTCTTCTTTTCAAGTCGTCAGTTAATGTACAGTTATAACTAAATACGTTACTTTGGGGCTATTTTTGTATGCTCATTGCACGATTCAATCTAAACTAAACTTTCGGCGGATAGCATTTATAGATTATACATACACATCATTCATGTGTTTTACAGAACTTAGAGCTATGTATTTTTTCGTCTACTGTACTGCCAGCTAACAAGAAAATCTAAAATGACTTATCTAATTTTGTTAAAACGGTTGTTTATTTATCGTCTTTCATTTATAAATTATTTCAAAATTCATAGTCATCACCATCTGTTCAGTATCGCCGACAGCACGAAATACCAAACTAATCTGCTACATTACCACCACTCCGCACAATATCAGCCAGCTCTCTACTATCCCCAGTCCATTGTTTCTGTAATCACCAGCGCGTCGGTGATAAACGCAGCGCCTCTGATTTACGTCCGAAGCCACGCCATTAACGGCATTACCCTAACACCAAGGAGTTAACTCACGAGTTACGGCTGATTTGCAAGGAGCACAAGCTCCTACGTCTTAAGATACACTGGCTGGTGATACGTAGGGTAGCTTTACCGATAAAATTGAGGTATGAGAAAAAAGTAAAAAAAATAATACGATAGGTATCGTCCATGTAGAAATTTTCGTGTATTCGATTTGGGGCAGTAAAAAAGTTGTGTCCATAGTTTGAAAAAAAGACCGAACATTAATTTAGAATTCGTTTATCTAACAAAAACAAACAGAGAAACCTGATAAATTCAATTATAGTTACCAGACAGCAATTTGATGAAAATCGAAAACGTGATCTAATAAAAAACTTTCTGAACACGTTTCTCACGCTGACTCTCATAAATGTCATCAAAATCAAATAACTAAGCAAACATAACAACAAGTAATCCCATAAATTGAATTCCAACAATACACACCACTTAGAAATCTTGAAAAAATAATCCACACTCTCAAAGGCAGAGTACTAATAAATAATACATGGCAAAAGTTCCCGGCTTGGCTCATACAGAAGATTGATCCGCGCATTCCGAATACATTTACATGTGGGAATAAATCATAACAGCGGGGCTCAGGGCTCGTGGCTGGTGTCGATACAAGAAAACGACATGAGGTGTAATTTATATTGTTTGGAGGTTCGTGTGCCAGTGGAAGTGAGGTTACGAATTTTGATACTGAACGTGAGGTATGATTGATGTTTTCTAACCGAATCCAGGAACTACGTTACATAAATGTTTTAAAAAAAGACTGTCTTGAAAAGGAATCACCGACATCATAGGCTACCTTTCGTAAGAATCTGAACCATTCTGACCTGGCCCACGTGACTAACCTTTCCTCCAACCTAATTCTAAAGAAATTAGGACCTACACAAAAACGGTCATCCATTTTTAATGCAGTGTTTCATTTTCAAGGCAGGTTATTGTACTGAATATCATAAATCACGCCTTCCTTGTTCCACTTTTTACAACATACTAGAATAACAATAGGTAGCGTCACTCCTAAGCCTAAAGCTTAGGGTAATAAAAGCCTTACAGGAAAGTACTTCTTGAAGAATGATTTGGCATATTTTTTCAGTAGCAAAGCGAAGGAGGCGGTATATTGCTCCTAACTTTTTGCTATTACTGAGAAAAACTTGCTGTTACCCGACGAGTGCTGGCTGATTGAAACAATACATTCAAAGGAATACTTCAGAACTTCGAAAACATCGATGATAGGATTTAGTGAAAAAGTTTTTTAGGTACCGTATATCGAAAGAAAATAGCGATGTTGTTCTGGCTTTTTGCGTTAGAATTATAAGACCGTTTGAAGGTAAATTACGAGAACATTGAGAAAGTGGAATTTAGGCATCTGAATAAAAATGTAAATGTAAACATATCTAATATGATCAAGATCTTTTAAGCTTTTATGACTATGGCAATAGTGGTACAGATTTGTTTCAGTCTTTAATGGATTAGAATAACATGAGGTTTTTCTGCTATTAGTTGAAAGCTTGCTAAGCTAAATATATATAGATGCAGTATACGTATAGCCCTGATACTAACGCTGGTATATGTACTCATACATCGCATAAACTATGTACTGTTCCAGTATTTAATTAAATCCTATGGAATTTAATAGATATCAGTTTGAGAATCCAACCTGTCCAATTCATATATTAATGCATGCAGTGAGGTCTAAAAAACAGTCGCAAATAAATCATCATTGAGTAAAGACGTTTGTTATTTTTTCTAAAACACCGTTCCTTTGCCGCAAAAGAAAGTGAACCCTAAGTACATTAACAAACCTATTTGGTATTATGTTTCCAAATGCTAGTTGTGTACAACTTCGTTGTCGATGAAGACTGGAATATTATTACAGTTAATCAATTTCACTATCTTATTGACTTCCAGTTTAACCAGATGTTGTTGAATATAGCAGTATATTACAATGAGCGACTGCAAATCTACCCTCCACAATTACTCGGTAACACAATACCCCTTCGTTAACAAGTTAATTTATTTTGTTAACTAGCTGATGCTCGCGGCTTCGCCTGCGTGGATGTCGGTTATCGCGACCAAAAGTAATCATGATGATCTCATTCCCTCAACTCATGGGAACCTAGTTTGCCCATTTTCAAAGTATTAAAATGGATATAGTATATTATCCTTAAGAGATAGACATAAGCCATCGCGGATTTTTCTGTAGACCTATATAAGATATACAATTCTACCATTCATCATTTTGTTATATCTTAAAGGGCAGCGTTTTCACTGAAAGCTCCCCCAGACGGCTTATTTTTTTCCAACACCTCCAACAAATATCATTATATTTTAGCCAATCTGTACAAATTATATACTAAAAAATTCCTCGAGAATGACTCTATCTATTTAAGAAAACAACATGAAAATCAGTGCAGTAATTTTTGAGTTTATCGCGAACAGACAGATAGACGCGGCGGAGAACATTGTGCTATAATATGTAGTGCTGTTGGGTTCGGCTTCCAGTACATCTGGATGCAGCTGAATACAAGTATTTTACATGGAACGACAGTCTATCTGCCCTCCACAACCCAGTTAGTTCTGGGTAATACGATACCCTTTGGTATAAATACAGTGAAATTAGTGATAGCTTTAATTTCCACATCAGGTGTTCCAGATCTTCAATTTTTATACGTCAACAGAGACTGCTTATCAGTCTGGACAACTCTTGCTAAGACGTCATTCCTACATATGTTATAGTGTGACTGGGCTCTTGGAGTTCCTCATCAGCTGTTCCAGATCTTAAAATTTATACTCTTAGCAGAAAATGCTCATTACGTGGAACAATTTTTGCTATGGTACCATTTTTGTATCTCTTATAGTTTAGCTGGTCTGTTGCGGTTCTGCATCAGGTGTTCAAGTTTCCAAGATAAATTATAGCCTATATGTTGCCCAGACTTAATACCTATACAACAAAAAAAAAAACATTCAAATCCGTCGAGTAGTTCCGAAGATTAGCGTGTACAGACAAACAGACGGAATTTTTTTTTTGGATTCGTGCTCTTTTACTGTTTCTAAACAACCCCCAATTTTTTTTATATATATATTCAATGTACAGACACAGTTTTTTTACTGTCTTATTATATGTATAGATATATGTATAGATATCCCAGACTAAGTGGCTATGTGCATAATTTGTAAAGGCTTAACTATCAATTTCAGCAGAAATACTTTTAAACTTTTAGTATTTTTGTTCCAGAACTTTTATCTACTCGAAAACTCTTCTATCCTCGTCGTTTAGTGTTAAAACATTTTGTTTTATTACTGTGGCTGTGACTTATTCGCGTCGAGAGTAGGGGGCGTGCTCTGTTAGCACAGAATGAAATAAAATTGTAGAATCCATTAACACAGCGCGATGTTACACCGTTATTTTATCAAGTTACACTTTTGGAAATACAACCGAAATAAATTGGTTACGGCACGCTCTGATTCCATTTCTTGATGTTTTGTCACTATCCAAAAATCATTTTATGTTGTGCTCATTATTACCCATAAGTAATAAACATCATTTAACCAGCTTCAGCCAGTTGATAAATCACGGCTGTAAGCCCTAAGGGTTAGGACGAGGTGAAGCTATCGAACTTAGGAACTGACATTCAGCAGTTCCTGGCACACTGGACCAACCAGGCAGTTCCTTTTATAAAAAGGCTTTTAAAGTGTAATACTTGTATTTTTCTTGTATTTTTTTGACTACCTCGTTGGTCTAGTGGTCGCAAGCGCGACTGCTGAGCATAAGGTCCTGGGTTCGATTCCCGGGTCGGACCTTTAGTGCTTTTGAGGTTTTCCATCAGGAATTTCTCAATAGCAACTACGGAGTCTGGATTTGTGCCCGGTTGATGGCAATAGGCTCGCCCCCTATTACATGGGACCTCAAAACATAACTGGCGAAATGTGGGTGTACTATTAGGTACACTTCTGCCTAACCCTTCGAGCATTACAGATTAATGTTATGTGTTACTTTAATTTTGAGACCAGAAGTAGAAAAGGGAAATATTTCACACAAGTCATAATAGTACCATTTCCAATTTTGAAATCCGTAAGAAGTTCACACATTGCCGCGGGCCCGCACTACTTTATTTGGAGTACGTTTTCATTGTAAAACATTTATTTAACGCGACTCTTCTTACATTTTTCCGTCTTTATCTCGGCACCGGAATAAACCGCTTGGATTAGATGATTCGCTTTGCAGCCTTTAGATAAATAGCTCGGTGATTTGTTCACGCATTTACTGTTGAAGGATTCACCATTTTGTTTGTTATGAAATTAATTATTCTGACCAAGTTGATTTTAATAATTAAATAGATTTGTTAGGCTTAGATTTATTTGTTGATGTTTTTTTATTCACACTGTTTATTATAGTGTCAGTCTGCTCCAGCAACCGGTTACTTTAAATCGCATCTTAAATGTGCGTTATTTTTTGCCTACTATAAAAAAAAACTGCCTCGTTGGGCTAGTGGTCGCAATAGCGACTGCTGACCATGAGCGTTCGATTCCCGGCTCGGGCAAATTTTTATTGGGTCCATTAGGAATTTCTCACTAGCAGCCACGGAGTCTGGATTTGTGCCTGGTTGATGGCAATAGGTTCGCCCCCTTTTACATGGGATTCAAACATAACTGGTGAAATGTGGGTGTACTATTAGGTACACCTCTTTCTTACCCTTCAGCGATTACAGGCTTTATATTATGTTAAGAAAAAAACTTATTGCTAAAGTCAAATTGTAAAGTAACTGAAAACAAACAAAATTCCACTTAAAAGACACTCTTGTAAGTTTACAAACAATTCCCAATAAAAACACAAGAAAGGTACTAAAACGGAAACAAATACACAAGAAGAGCCACCAAACCAATCGCATTACAAGACAACAAACGTTACAACCCCACTCCATTTTCTAATTTTCCAGGCAAAAAACAAGGTTAGGCGAGCAGTAATCCTATGCGTGTCTTCATTACCCAGCATTAAGGCGATGACTCGACTTGATGAGCTCCTTTGTACCCCTACCCCCCCTGCACCCCTTCTACCCCCTGTGACGTCACTTCGTGAAACATTTTAGGCAAATTGTAAAGATGTTGTTCTTTAATTTGGTTTGTACGTGTAGACGGTAATTTTGTGTGAGAGATAAGCATCTTGAAGAGCCGTACTGTTAGCGTAGGAAAGTAGACCATGTGTAATTGCTGCTTCGTATGTAAAAAATAAAACAAAAAAGACTCACTTGATGTAGGGACGGATGCTAGAAATTTTAAATAAGTTTTGGATAAGAACTTGGTTCGAAGCACTGCTAAAACTATCTAGCAATAACCGAACTGTAACTTTTTTATTGCTACTTGTGTTCGTTTTAGGATAAGTTTTTAATTCATACATGCATAAAATTACACATAAGGTTTCAATGGTCTGTATTGAAACCTTCTCACCTAAAACGAACAAGTTTAGTGATTGTTGAGTAAGGGCGCTGTTGGTCACCATTTTGCGAATATGTCTGTAAAATTGTGTTCGAAAAAAGTAATTAAGAAAAACTGAAAAACCCGACTGAAAAGCAAAAAAAAACAAGCAACGGTAAAAGCAGGCGGGACCCATCATCATCTGACTAGCCTTTTCCCAACTATGTTGGGGTCGGCTTCCAGTTTAACCGGATGCAACTGAATACCAGTATTTTACATGGAGTGACCTCCACAATCCAGTAATACGATACCCTTGGTAAGACTGGTTGTCAGACTTTCGGGCCACTGACTAACTGTAACGACTGTCAAAAATCTACAAATGACAGCCGGGAACAACGGCTTAGCGTGCTTTTCGAGGCACGGAGGAAACTCGGTATGTAATGGGTGGTCACCCATCCACAGACCAACCTAGACAAGCACGGCTTAACCTAAAGATCGACCTGGTTCATATTACTTAGCCACGAGCACCTCCAAAAGCAGGCGGCACCCATTCCACTTTAAATAAGTTGGGTTATATTTTATGTTATTAAAAATAAATGAGGTACATCATTTTTTACCTCTTAATTTCATCTAACTACCACTTTTTAATAAACCACCTCGGCTCCACTAATCAAGTAACAAATAATGGCATCGCTCACTGCGCCGCGCGCCGCCTCGCGCCTGCCCGTGCGTGCGCACTAACTAGGCAACAGGATTAAGAGCTCAGAGGCTTACACAACTTGTAATCGGCGCTGCTCGTCCGACAGTTATTTGTATCACTGGCAGTTGGAACTTCAGGGGATACTGATACATTAGAACTTTGAACAGGATTTTTATGGGATGATGTGATTTGTTCCAATGCTGAGTTCAAAACCTAACATGAATTATGAGACTGCAAACACAACCAATGCGACATGAAACAGCTGGATGAATTTGTTTTGACGTGTTTTGCTTTTCATGAAAGGTACAAAAGCAACATTTACACAAGCTTTTGTATTACGCGACAAACAATTATCAACAAGAAGTTTAAATTCCTTGTAACTTTGGGAGCTGACTGTACCGTAGAAAAAACAGTTGAAATTTATGGTTGACGAAACGGGAATCAATGTATGAGGTTTAAAATAGTTGCCACTGACGCGCGCCTTGCACGCACTAAATGACACAGCTGACAGGATCGATTTATTTTCCTGCTCTCTGAATGAATTCACAAAAGCAATATTGTATGTGTTATGTTACTTAAGATAGTTATATATGATAGTTTAATTAAGGACCACGCTAACGCATTAGGATTACCTGTAATGTTTAGTAGTGTTTGTGATAAATAAATAAATAAATAATAGTTACGAAAGGGGACATTTTTAACTTGTTAAACACGTCTTTTGTTTAGTTGGCGAAACGGGAAAGTTACCAAACGGGACGTATATTTGTGTTGAGAGTACAAATATTCACCCGCGAGCATAACTGTTAGAATTTGATATCGTGTTTTGATTTACGTACTCATGAAACAGTTTGTTCTGTGGGTGAATGTTTGTTGAGTTACAACAGCTAGTGCCACAAATGCTAGCAACACAAACTGCAGCGGGTGCTCGCGGTGAGCCGTTGTTGTGCAACTTCTCTTCACTCTTTCCACTTCTCGCGGTTACTTGCTTTTCTACTTCAATACGCCATGAAACTGTCAAATTCTTCCACAGATCTACGGAAGGACTACTGGTATAGATTGTTGTAAATGTAAGTGAAACGTATTAGGGGTTACAATTAATGTACTATCATATTCGTACAACGTATGTATGTAGTAATTTAATTATGATCTGTCGTTAGTAATACGGGGACTCATTTCGAGCTGAACTATATTGTAGCTTTTAATTGTTAACCAGAGCCTAAACAGAATACTGATATCATTTTATGGTTTTATTCTATGCAATATTAGTAAAATTAAGCAAGTTACTATACTGCTTAATTTTTGTAATATTGGACAACATAAAATAACCAATTACGATAGATTACCTAATAGAACTGTAAGTACTTGGTTCTCGTAATTATTGTAAGGTTTGCGATCCTTAGCTGCAGACCGAGGAGAAGATGGTGGGACGCCTTGGATGGCTTCTTCGTGAATTGGCGAGAAGAAGTACACTATTAAGAGAAGTGGAAGGAATAAGGGGAGGCCTTTGGCCAGGAGTGGAACAATCTTAACTTCCTAATCTATATCTATAATAATATTATAAAGGAGAAAGATTTGTATTTTTGTATGTAACAAATAAACTTAAAAACTTCTGGACCGATTTGAAAAATTCTTTCAGCAATGGATAGCTACATTATCAGCGAGTAACATAGGCTATTATATGTATATTTTATCCTCGTACTCCCACGGGAACGGGAACTACGCGGGTGAAACCGCGTGACGTCTGCTAGTCCTAATCCTAAACTTCCTAAGTATTTTTTATTAATATTATAAATGTGAAAGTAAGTTTGTTTGATGAATTTTGCATATACGTTGTCAGGTGTATATACAGAAACGGACATAGGGTACCTTTCATCCCGAAAAAAAGTAATGTTCCCGAGGACAACAACAATAACGTTCTTCTGATAAATAATAGATGGCGCCACGTGTGTTTCGAATCATGATTCAATTATATTTATACAAGCAGAGTACGACTTAATTGACGAATTAATTGTAAAATTCTAAATTAATGCGAGCGAAACTAGTTAAAAATAAATAAAAATCATAGTAAATGTATCAATAAATAAAACTACAGTTTCGCATTGCAGTAGCAGCTACTGGAACCAGCAGAAAGTCGTGGACACAATTATGTACAGCGTCGTGCCCGTCGCGTGTCAGAGCTCAAACACAAATAGTTTATTATGCTAATGGAAGTTTTTCAATCTGAATGCAAATCCGACACGAGGCTAACGAGGAATGGAGACGTTTGCGCTCAAATTGGAACGTTTAGGCATATTATGTTTATTTTATTTAGTTGTTCGGTTAGAAGAGATAGCTGTTTATCTTTATTAGTGTTGTGGGCGAAGATTAATAGTCGTCACTTCCTTGTGTTTTAGCTGTGAAGAAGAAGTGATGAAACAACCTCCCCAGCAACACACGATGGCCAGATGTCGCCGCCACCTTCTTACACGTGCAAACCAAAAGCATCGCAGATAGATTGGATGGTCCCAGAGAGAAACCTGAAGTACCTCATATGAATTGAATTTGCACCCATACCTAAATCAATTACAGTCACACTGTGCGGTCTATATGGAATCCTAAAGTTAAACAGTTAGTTATGCTTATGCCAATAATTCCGCCTCTGTACTTGAAGTGTTAAATAAATCTATATACATATAAAAAATCGTAGGAAAGTCAAAACTGTACATTGAATTTTTTTTTTAAAGAATACTTGGGGCGTGATCTACAATTGATATCGAAGCCAAAAATATAGTTTTTAGAATTTTTCTCTTTTTCTCTGTCCGGGCTAAACTAAAAAAGTACTGTATGGATTTACTTCAAATTTTGCATGAATATTACTAAGAGGTCGGGTCAACATATAGGCTACATATTATCACGCTATCACCTACGGGGGAGGAGCTGTGAATCTTTATTTTTCTTACGCATTCTGTGACAGCGTGTAATCTGACGACGCATATACATTTTGAGTAAGCCATGCTATTATCTAGCTTTATACTATTAAAACTACGCCATTTAAGTAACTTGGGCAGAGAAACATAGTTTAATGAATGTTAGTAGTATAAAGACAATTTTGATTTTTTTATCTATGAGATTTCATAAAAATCAAATCAAGTTACATGTTAACACTTTTTGGAAATTAATAATTTAAATTTGATCATGTTGGCGAGGTTAGTAGTTAGTTATTCTTAAAATTCATTCATTTTCTTTTTTAAAAGTAGTATCGTTTTGACAAATTCAAGTTCCAAAAAAACCCTCAAAATCTTGAGCAGAGATTGATGATGATCATTTTTTCATCAATTTCATGTTGTTAGTATAAAATAAACATTGACTGTTAATACTTTTGCTCAGTATTTATTATCTGTGTGATTATTGCTTGGTAATTAATATATTTTCATGTCGTATACCCGTATACCTAATTAAAACTGATTGGCCTGTTGGTCTAGTGGTTGGTGACCCTGACTGCTAGGACGGAGGTCGTGGGTTCGATTCCCACACAGGACAAATCTTTGTGCGATGAGTACGATTATTTGTTCTGTATCTGGGTGTATAATTTATCTATAATATGTATGTATTCAGAAATATATAAGTATGTTTATCAGTTGTCTGGTTGCCATAGTACAGGCTCTGCCTAGTTTGGGATCAGATGGCGGTGTGTTGGTTGTCCCAAGATATATTATTATTTTTGTTTTGATATTTTTGTTCCTCCGGCTACCCGGGAAGTTATTATTATTATATAATTATAAAACTCAATGTGATGTTAAACTAGCTGGATTTATTTTTACTCAATCACAGCCATTTATTTTATGTTCAAAATAGTGTAAAGTAATAATAATTTTTCACTATATAAAAATGTTTCCTTTTACCTAACTAGATGGTGTTGCCGTCGAATTAGATCACGCTATGGTGCAGTTGAGGCCGTGCACAGAAACCTGCAGGACATCCGCAGGAAAGAAACATTTGATGGGTGGTGTCACAGTTCTGTTCAGTGGCGATTTCCGGCAAACGCTTCCCGTGGTGACGCGGGGATCGAGGGCAGACGAGGTGAATGCTTCGTTGAAACGATCTTCGTTGTGGTAACGAGTTCGTACGCTGCGCTGCTCAAGAATTCTCCGATGTCCATCTAAGTCTTGGCGAAGGCACTCTACCAGAAGAGAGAGGTGGACAGGTGGTGCTTCCAGAGTCTCTCGGTAGAGTGGTATCCAGCTTATAAACATATATAAATAATAGATAAACACTGTAGTCGAGCAAGATGACGCCACACATTATCCCGTGGAATTTCTGAACTCCCTGTCAGCAAGTGGACTTCCAGCGCATTCCCTCAAGCTGAAGGTCGGTGTCCCGATTATGCTTCTTCAGAACCTATCTCCTCCGAAGTTGTGTAACGGGACTCGCCTTAAAGTCATCTCGCTCCACAGACACCCCATTGAGGCGGAAATTCTTACGGGTTGTGGCGTCGGTGAGGCAGTATTTATACCACACATTCCCCTCATACCGCATAACTTCCCATTCCAGTTCAAGCGCGTACAGTTCCCCGTGAGTGTTTGCTTCACGATGACCATCAATAAGTCGCAGGGGCAGACACTGAGGGCAGCGGGTGTCGACCTCAGGACGAGTTGCTTCTCACACGGGCAACTGTACGTCGCTTGCTCCCGCGTCACCAGACCTGACTCTCTTTTCATTTTGGCTCCTGGTAGCATAACTACCAACGTAGTTTATAGGGAAGTGTTGTAAGGTACGATACCTTTGTACGTATTTTTACTCTTTTGTGTCCTGGAATGTATTCCTGCATTATTTTCTCTATTTCCTTCAGTCACATCTTATGACTGAACTCAGCAGGATTCCCATATAACTCTCTTCACTTGCTTCGCTTGCAAAAAAAAACTTATATTTTAATGCTATTTTAAAAGTTGTGCCAGCGACACTGGCATCTTAGGTATTTTTGGTGCTGTAGAGCCTTCACGCAGACGATGTCGCGGGCAGCAGCCAGTAAATAAATAAACACAACACTATGATCAGATCCTACACAGCAGACTTATCTATTCTATTAGTTAAATGTAAATCATAAACTCACACCCCCGTTCTGTTAGAAGCATAAGTTAGACAGTAATAATTTGAATAGTTTAAGATAATAATCTATCTTCAATGAACCAACATCCACTATCTGGTCCGTCGGAATGCCATAACAAATACGGGTCAGATTCCGATTCCGATTATTGCATTGATACTGATGCCGCGACCGGATTGGAATTAAAATTAAAATGGATCCGATACTTTTGGCGCTGTCCAATTATTTTGTTAATTGGACTGCTGGTATTCGCGTTAATTGTTGTTATAAAGAATCCTTTTTGATGTAAGCACGCTGAACCGTGAATTTCCGTAACGCTTTGATTTCTGCTTGAAACGTGGGGATAACTACGAGTAAGTTGACATCAAAGTTTACCAATGAAACACTGGATTCGATGGATAACAATTTTAGAAGAGGTTGGGAAGCGAAAACTTTAGATTAAAATAGCGAGGAAATATCTCATTGGGTGCAAACAAAATTTATAAGCGAATATGTGCAAAATACAAAACAATGTTGAATATTCAAACGCCACCTGCTGGGATCCTTACGACAATTTAAAATTTAATGTATGATATTTTGTAATAATACATACCGGTACGCTATGTCATAATTTAGCATTTACAACTTCCATCTATAAAATATTCACATTTTCTTGACATTTTTGGGTCATTTGGTAACGCGTGTCGAACACACTGTGCTGAATAATTTTGTTTTATTCATGAACTCCAATAAAAAAAACACATGCCAATGGAAAATTTATTATCGTATAAGGTTGCCTTTGTATGATAAAAGATATTTTTTTGTTTAGATAAATATTTGTTGGTACCTATTCAGCTTTTCAGGCTCTCCAATCTACGATAAATAAATAGTTTTAATCTGAAATGATTCAGCCTTAAGAATAAAACTCTTTTCACCTCAGCACCTCAAACAAGCAGGTTTTGCTGTTTACAGATAGTGAGCAAAATTCGATTTTGCTGCGAGCGTGAGACAAAGTAACTTTTTAATTTTATTTTTTTAAATACCGCGAACTTTTTGAAAGATTCTAAACATTTCAACTTCACTTTTAAAAAAATAGCGGGATTAAAATTTTTATTGTTTTATTCTCTGGTACGCTAGCTACAAAGTACAATACAATTTGGATAATAAAGTAATCTGCTATTTAACACCCGAAGAATTGAGGCATAATGTAAAAAATGCAGAATTAAGTTTTCTGCCTGAAAAGTCTCGCGAAATATATTGAAAGCCACAATAAAAACAAAAGATGACGTGCACATTGAAACCTATGCCAAACTAATTGCATTTTTGAAAAGAATGTCAGTAGGGCACAAATTCAAAAAGTCCAAAATATTTTCGCCCGCTAACATTAAAAAGTTCCGGACTGCAATTTTCTCGCTGCAAAAGTAAGTACTTAGTTATCTGTAATGTAGTATTGATAAATATAATTATGTACATACTACCCATTTGTGAAGTTTTGGCCTAGTACTAGGCCGAAACTCAACATTATTTTTTACAAATCTTAATATCTTTTCTAGTATATTGTATCGTATAAATACACAGCTCATCGTCTGGATATCTGTATGTTTGTGATAGGCACGGAAAGTACTGGACCGATTTTGGTGCGGCTTTCACTAACATTTAACTTTATTCTTGGTTTTAATGTATAATTTAAGTAGGTGTGTATATTTTATATCTGTGTATCGTCGCATCGGCCTTGTCGCTAGTTTTAACTAAAAGCGAGTTACTTACTTATTAAAGAAAGTGGGTACGTACTTATGTTTTGTCTGTTGTGAATTTAAATTACTCATGTACCTAATATTTTTATTGCAGGTTATCCTCATTATTGGAATAAATGGAGCATGCCGCACGAACGAACTATTAAATCTAACTGTTAATGCCATCGACAAGCATTCAGACAAATTAATGTAAATCAACTTGCCGAATACAAAGAAGAACATTGTCAGGTCTTTTGTTATTCGCGACGAACATGTTAATATTATTGAGAGATATATAAGGCATTACGCCCTGCTAATACGAAAACAGATCAATTTTTGTTGCCGTATCATATTGATAAGTGTTCGAGACAGCCTATGGGAGTCAATAAAATAGGCGGGACGCCGCGAGCAATAGCCATTTTTTTTAAACTGCAGGAACCTCAGCATTACACTGGACATTGTTTTCGGCGAACTTCAGCCACGCTTTTGGCTGGTTCAGGAGCCGACCTCACTACAATAAAACGAAACGGCGGATGGAGGTCGAATACAGTCGCGGAAGGATATATTGAGGATTCGATCCTTTTATTACTTTTAACTTTTGATTTTTTGATATTGTTTAAATATATATGGTGGTGCGGTGGTTTAAGTTTTACCATGTTGTTTTATTTTACCTTTAGGTATATAGACCAGGGTCGATAAGTTTTAAAACGAAAAAAAATAATAGTAGGATGAAACCCATTAGAAAAGGAGGAGAATATTATAAAAATGAAAGGAAAAATAATTTACGGGCGATCTGAGGTCGGGAAGGGGATGGGGGTGAGTTTTTAAGGGCAAAAAACGGTTTTTCTCGATTTCCGGCAAAACTAAAAGTCCTATGGAAAAAAGTCAAATCGCAAAGTTGTAGGTAATAAAAAGATCTAAAACTTTTGTACTTACACTTTTTTCACATAACCTCAAAATTTATGTGAAATATTCAAAAAACCAAGTTTTTGGTTTTTTATTTTTATCTTTTACATTTTTGTTTTTCTTTTCACGAAATTTGGTGAAAACTTACCTTTTTGTGTCCCAAATACGCTGTAATTTATTTGATTAGAAATATTTATTTTTTCACCTTATTTTGAATTAATATCGAAAAAGCACCTTAATTTTCAATCGAAAATTCACCCATCAAAATATCAGTTTTTTTCAAAAAGTTGGTATGTTTTCTGTTCGTTAAAATCTCTACTTCCCGATGGTGAAAAAAAATATATATGTTACTATAGTAAATCTTCTCAGAAAATGCAAAACAGATTCATCCATACTGATAATCTGAAAAGACAAAATCGAATTAATAATGCCTTCACAATTTTATCGTGAGTAGGTATACCCCCATGAAAAATAATATAAAAAAATAAATGACAAAATGTATAAAAAATATATTTTAAATATATAAAAAATATATAAATATATTAAAAAATATATTTTTAATAACTAACTTTTGGCCGATTTTCATGTATATTTCGTATATTTTAAATATACTTTAGATACATTCAAAATATATCTTAAAAGACATAAAAAACATAGCTAAAAAGATAAAAAATATATATTTTGAATATATCTGAAATATATTTGAAATGTATAAAATATATATGAAAATCGGCCAAAAGTTAGTTATTAAAAATATATTTTTTAATATATTTATACATTTTTTATAGATTTTTAATATATTTAAAATATATTTTTTATACATTTTGTCATTTATTTTTTTATATTATTTTTCATGGGGGTATACCTACTCACGATAAAATTGTGAAGGCATTATTAATTCGATTTTGTCTTTTCAGATTATCAGTATGGATGATTCTGTTTTGCATTTTCTGAGAAGATTTACTATAGTAACATATTTTTTTTTTTCACCATCGGGAAGTAGAGATTTTAACGAACAGAAAACATACCAACTTTTTGAAAAAAACTGATATTTTGACGGGTGAATTTTCGATTGAAAATTAAGGTGCTTTTTCGATATTAATTCAAAATAAGGTGAAAAAATAAATATTTCTAATCAAATAAATTACAGCGTATTTGGGACACAAAAAGGTAAGTTTTCACCAAATTTCGTGAAAAGAAAAACAAAATTGTAAATGATAAAAATAAAAAACCAAAAACTTGTTTTTTTGAATATTTCACATAAATTTTGACGTTATGTGAAAAAAGTGTAAGTACAAAAGTTTTAGATCTTTTTATTACCTACAACTTTGCCATTTGACTTTTTTCCATAGGACTTTTAGTTTTGCCGGAAATCGAGAAAAACCGTTTTTTGCCCTTAAAAACTCACCCCCATCCCCTTCCCGACCTCAGATCGCCCGTAAATTATTTTTCCTTTCATTTTTATAATATTCTCCTCCTTTTCTAATGGGTTTCATCCTACTATTATTTTGTTTCATTTTTTATTATCTTTAAAGGCTTCTACCCTGGTCTAATATGTTCTCGCTGCTGAGAAAAATTGTATGAGTTACACGAGACCAAAGTTATTTGCATCTCGTGTCTTTGAATCCCCCACTACGCTCATGATTCAATTATAGAATCCTTCGCTTACTCGGGATTCAAAATCAACACTCGCAGCAAAAACCCACTTTGCTCTCTTGTTGCACGAATAACTATTCCCAGACTAATTATAAAATGTAAAAACCCAACTCAGAGGAAAAAAAAGCGCATTTGCAAGAGTTTATGTGGTAGGTTCTAAAGTAAGTTTTTGTTTTTGTATTTAGGGGCCACATCCAGATCCAGTTTTACTAAAATGTAGTCTATCCATGTGAAAAACTGGTATCTAGGTAGTGGCATCCGGTCAGGCTGAAGGCTAACCCCGACATAATTATTGTTGGGAAAAGGCTTTTTATAGCCAGATGATGCTGCCAATTTCATCTTGTTTGTATTTCCTCGACCTGGCCCATCTGTAATTCCATACTAAGACCCCTATTGTCCTCTATTGACACAATAAATAATTAACAATATTTAGTAAAACCGTTTATTTGCATACTACCATAGCTAGTATTATAGAATAATTTATGAGTATTATGTACGTCGTCAATAGGGAGCCACACATCCGTGACTACTAAGTAATTTACATACGTAATTACTGGGTGGTGATCCTTGACGGATTAGAGCGTCATTAGTCGTAATTAGGGCAAACGTCACTTGTAGCGATATTTAGCATACATTATAATTATGATGGAGAGGTTGGTGTGTGATAACCATTTAATGTTGGTTGTTTCAAACGCACATTTTTTGTATTTCTTTTAAAGCAACCTTTATTTCGTACTCTAAAGCAACAAAATTTGTAAAAAAAAATCGTGTCTTCAATGAAGCCATTTTAGCAGTGGTGCCTTAAGTCCCGTCACTATAAGGTCTACAAAAAAACTCAAACAACGCAATTGTGAAATGCAAATGAGCAAAAAACTTAAAACTATATAAAATAATCAGTCACTGTAATAACTTTAACATTAAATTTGCCAGAGAACCGCAAACCAGAGCCGATTATTCCGATAGATTTTTAGGTATTTTTCTTTTGCCAACATTTGTCATGCCTAACTGAGCCGTTGCTAGCAACATTATTAAAGTTCTGTGAAACTATAAACAAGCTATGAAAATAAACACTTCGATATTAACTAAAATAATAACGAGAACTTCAGTTTAGCTGTAGAAACTCATAGAACCTTTAGTTGAAGAGCTACTTACGACCACAAGTACTAAAGTTGTTGTAGGAGTACAAAACAAGTGGTTAGTACTTAAATATGTAGCGATTCTCTCTGCGCAAGGTAATGTTGTTGTTCTTGAAGTAACCGCGAAGGTTTCATTCATATTAGATGTCTAGTATAATCGCCTGACAAGGAACCTTCTAGAAGGTTCGTAGGTAGTTAGTCTACAAAGTTTTTTTAACTCTCGATGTACATAGGTTGGGGACTCAGAGTGTGTTAAAACTTCGAGTACTTTTATTACTTCAGCTTTAAGAGTGACTGTTACTTGTACTTAGTTATTTTGAGACGATAAATCGAAGTAAGAAAGCATAAATGCGTTGACGTATTTATTTATGGCTTCGTAGATTTTGCAGTTGCTGCAAAAGGTGATGAAGATTGAAACATAAAGTAGAATCATCAAGCATTTATCTAAAAGTGTTTATGAATAGGCCGCCCACAAGGAATTTGAGGTTCCCAAGCATCCCTTAGTAATACTAAATTGAAAACCATTTTAATAGATTGAAAAACAACGTCTACAAGTACTACTTATAAAAAAAATCGCATAAACTATACAAAGCAAACAAATGTAAAAACTTGAACATTTTCAGAGAACCGCAAAACCTCGGTCGAGTATTTCGATTGATTTTAAAATACGAGCATTCGGACCAAAATCAAATTGAACAACTCGATTTAAAAATCGTGTATTTCGCACATCAGTGACCAGCAGTGGTTCACTTCGTTCGAGAACGTTCGTTATAAAGGTTATTGAATAATTTAAAACTCGAACTTTTTTGTGGAAATGTAGATAAATAATAATGGAGGTTATTGCTAAAGTTTTGAGTTTTTTAATAGGTGGGTTTCCTTTGAGTGGATGTTGGTAAATGGAAACCTCTGTGGGATTATTCATAGTTGTGCTTTGTACTGGGTTTTTGCACGGCTTACTATGTTATGTCTGCATGTCGATAATTTAACTGCATTCTCGGTTTTTCCATATTTTTGGGTTCGTTAAAGTCCTGCGCAGTATTTCTCTTTAGAGTTCCGTACGCAAAGGGTACAACACGACGGGACGGGACGGGGTACTGCCTGTCAGAGATTATTAGACCCAACGGCTTAAAGGGCTATCCATAGCACAGAGAACAAACCTGAACCAGAATATTTACTGCAAACCAATAATAACGATCATAACCCCAGCAATCTGGATTACAATACAAACCCGAACAGTATTCAAGAGCAGTTTTTCCCCGCTGTATGCAAGTTTTAGTACCTGGCGGGTTCTGCCAAGCTTCGCATTACACTCCTCAAGAGTCTTGGCACGACCTGTTTTGGCAGCCATTTTCATACGGTAATCCAAAACACTGGGAACTTAATACTGAATATTGTTGCTTTTCTTTTGTTAACGTGAAAGACACAAGAAGACCATTGTTTTCCGAGAATGTCGGAAAAGTAAATAATTATGTACTTGTGCTATACCAGAGAACATAACTTTAGAAATAGTTTGACCTAGTCTGCGTCTTCGTTACAGACTTATATGATCAGTGAAAAGGCGAATGTTATTTAAAAGTAACTTTGATTTACAGTTTTTTTTAATAAATCTTGTCGTCTCATTTTTAGCGTTAATTGTAAACTAAGAAAGTGTGTAACTAGAAAATATTAATTTTGGCTAAGGTTTGTCGTGATATAGCAATTCTTTGTAAGGGATTGATCTAATCACTAGGGTCAAGTTACTTAGCGTTTATATTTATTTGCTATAAGTAAAAAACCAAGTGGAATTTAAAAAAAATACTTTTGCTTAACTTTTGTAATTCCACTTGGTTGTTTTGACTCATAATTTCTATTAAAAAAAATAAGCATAATTACAATAAACATTTTACGGCTTTTCAGCCGTATAGCCCATATTTCTATGGGCCGACAAATATGGGAGTGTAAATGAAAATGAAGTGAACTGTCACGTGATTCCGGCCATGTTTGCGTCATAAACATAAGTGTTGGATGCTGTTATCGTTATAAGAAACTGAGTTACAGCACGTAGGAGATGTAAACAAGTGTAACACAGTGAAACAAGTGCTTATTATTTTTACTGTACATAAAATTACATAGATCATCATTTGCCTAGCCTTTTCCCAACTATGTTGGGGTATAACCAGATGCAGCTGAATACGGTCCTTGGTATGGATGGTCACCCATCCCTGGACCAACCTAAGCAAGGGCTGCTTATCCTTAAATACTTCCACAACATTTCAGCTTACGTACAAAAGTGAGCTTTACCCAGAAATGGGTTTTCTCACAGCAGTCCTCATTACGACTGTAAAGTTGCAAAAGAGGATAAAGATGTTTGTCTAAATGAGTTAATAGTGGCTTTACTGATTTTGCGTTGCTTTGGTAGACTTCAGAAAGAAAGACAAACATTATTGGAGCAGGTTCATATTTTGAGAGTTTTAAATCGGAAAACTTTGAATCAACCGTTTATGAACTAGTACCTACTTATAGCAGATGTATGATGAAGACCCTGGTCTTATTTTGAAACTGCTGCTGTTCTAACATTAGATTTTTCAGCAGTATGCATTAACTTGTCCTTAAACTAACAATTATGACTATGACCAAAATGGTTAAGTCACAAATCCACAAGGTAGAACGATATTGACTGATAATTGAATTATTCCTTCCCACAGAATTTTTCATTTTTGAGGTCACTAGGTCAGTGATCAAGGGTGCGAATAATTCCGTATTTTTGTTTACAAAACTTGACAAAATTCCTTATTTTTATTTTCGTGGTAAGTACCTTCACAAGTTTTCGTGCCGCTGTCAACTTCGGCGATAAATTCTTTTTTATCTCTTCTTAATTGTACTTTTATTTTGCGCCTGTTTAAACTGAAAAGAGATAACGAAGTTAACTTTCTCTTTCTGGAACTTTCTAACAGTATTTTCATGTTGTTTATTTTGTTCGTTCTTTTAGTCATTAAAAGATAGAATAATTATTTTCTTATGGCTTACTAATTAGAGATAGCTTCAAGCTAATGGGAAGACTTTTTAACGCTACTGGCTAACGAGGTGTAAGATAACTTGGGGAGTGTAATCAACTTTATTGTATGTAACCAGCCTTATTTCGTATAAATGTCATTCTTTTAATCGTTAGTCATATATTAAAGACAGTATTAATTCAGCTCTCGGTGTTTCAATATCTCCTCGAGAGGGATCTCGTGGAAAGTCTCGGTGAAAGGTGATGTTTGATTGTATATTTTTAGTTAGTATTCCGTATGCATATATGTTTGTGTAATGTTCATTAATTTCGTTTCTTTGTAATGTGTTAGTGTATTTAAACATTTTTACAATAAAAAATAAAAAATAATCTAATATTTACTTACATATGGAACAAAGAATCTAAGGAGGCTTTATCAATAAGCCTGTTATAGCTGACGTAAGCCAACATCGGAATAGCTCGATTACTTTACTAATATTTAACTGAATACATTTGTCTAACGGGTCTAACGCACACATAAAAAAAGCCTGGTTACATAGACTTGAGCAGAGATCAAAGGGGATACTTTCGCGACTGTCTCCTAAAACTCCATGAAAAAACCCTGCACATGTGTGCGTGAGCAAAGAAAACACTATGGTAAGTCAAGTAGTTATTATGGAAGTATATCGTCGTAAATATAAAACTACAAAGGAGCATCGAAGCTCCGATAAAAAACCCGGAGGTATACTCACAGAGGTCCGTCCACGGGATTTATGTTTCCGACTTAAAACAACCGTGTTCCGGGGTAGTTTGCTGTTGTTTACCTTTCAGAGGGTCCGGCTTAGACGGGAGTAAGGTGGATAAGATTTCATGAGATTCTAGATTAACAAAAGCGAAACAAAAATAACAACAATCGAGTTTCGGATTGGATAACACATACCTATTGGCTAAAGTGCTTATCAGTATCTTACTACTGTTATAAATGCGAAAGTTTGGACGGATGGATATTTGTTACTCAATCACGCCAGAACGGATGGACGGATCTGGATAAAATCTAGCACAGAGATAAATTTTAGTCTGATATTTCATAGATTAATATTATAGTTGATTGATTCTTTTTTTTTATCCTTTTTTTCAGTGTGCTACTTTTATCCCAGAAGTTCGATCCCATGGGCAATTCCCGAAGACCACGCGGGCGAAGCTGCAGGTAGAAAGTCATGAATTAAATCTCCATCATAAATAATTTAAACATGATTCTAATAACTTTATATATTTTGTTTGCTATTCCAAATGCTAACAATCCAAGACTGAGCATGAAAAGATAAAATATATACCTACAATGTTCACCTTTTACGGTCAGTCGTAATATTAGATTAGTTTCCTAACTAATCTGTTAGGATAAATTAACTTGTTTTATGCCTGGCATCAAAGAAAACGCTAATTTTGGGTACGAAATATTATCACGTAGTATAATAATACTTTGATTTAAATACAGTATATTTAGTGATGAATAACTAAAATACTGACCTCAATATTATGTATAGTTTATATCAAACGTTAGGTACTGAAACTCATTGCCCATTACAAAGCAGTGATAGTCAAATAAAATGTAAGGCCATACGTCAAAAAAAAAAAACGAAACGCAGTAAAAATGGGACAACTTTGTGAGTCTCCGTGCTGATAAGTAATTTGTGTCAACATAATTACGGCTACACACGACTTCTTGTGTTTAGCACTAAAGACCACATTTAAAGCACTAAGTTACTCATACATTAGCATTCACTGCTAATCTGCTATCTATTTCACAATAATCACTTCGATGAGAATGCTAATACCCTCCCGAAGGGTTCAACCTCCCAAATTACACTTCTAATTGTTCAACCCTTTGTGGTCCAAGATTAGTTCGCCACATAAACTTTACAGCAGCCATAGTAGATAGATACGGTATAACGTTTTGATTAATACAATTTGTGGATACAAATTGATGATACCCTCTAAAGTCTGAGGCAATTAGCAATTTGTTTGTATCTTCATCCATTTCGATTACTAAATTATTACTTTTGGCTAAGTTTTTGTTTTTGTCGGCTGTCTTTTGTTTGTCTTTGGAATTCGGCTTCGTTATTAACTTACTTATAACTTTGTTTATTGGTTTTATAGCTAAAAAGGTATTTATTTCAATAAAATTGTTATTATTGTTAGAATCTTCCCAAATTTTTTTTCATATGTCTCTAAAGATATGTGGAAGCAAAGAAGGCCTTTCCTTTGCACACGTAATAATAATGAATAAGGTTTTATGAGTTTACCTGTTAATTAAGCTCATTCATAACTTCAGCAACAAAATTTTCATCTAACATTACCACAACTTGCTCAGTCTCACGTTCCTCCACATGATTTACTGCCTTACCAAGGTAATCTTCTATCTTTGCAAATGTGAGGTCGTCGAGTCAATTATGTAATTATGAAGCTCGATGTTGGCTACCCATAATTATGCCAAAACTTGTTCTAGGAGAATTTCGCTGGTAAATGTCAAAGTTTGAAAATTTTCCAACATAGTTAGACGTAGAGTTAGAGCTAGATCCGGCCTGTATTACACTTCGGGTTGAAATTATTCATTAAAGATGTTCGTGGGAGAAGGCGAAAGGGAATACAGTAGTACTCATTTGAATAAGACAATCCGACAATATTTAGGACGCTCTTACATACTTTGGGTTTGCTGTGTGTGTCGCTTTGAATAATTTAATGTGAACCTTGTGTTACAGTATATATGTGGGTGTTCTATTTAATTCTATGGTTCTTCTTTTTGTCTGCCCGTCACTGTTCACAATCACATGCGCATTCCAAAATTTGAAAGAGACGAATGACACAGATGTTGTAATAGTTCTGCCCTTCCCGTAATCCGGTCTGACGTGAATAATAGTCAATCGACACGAAAAGATGAAGACTTCAAGAATCGAATACCTGTTTGTGCCCTTAAAAAAATAATTTGACATTTCCATAAATATGGCGGCTTATCGAACGACCGTCAATAAATTGGACACCAGTGAAATAAATATTGAATTACAGTTTTAATCTTACAGCGAGAGGCCGCAGAAATTCTTTGATGTCAAAAGTTTTAAAGGGAGCGGTGGGAGCCACACAACGAAGTTAATTATAATATTCTAGTCTAACTTTATTCTCTTTGCAAAATCTAATGGACGCCAAAGTTTAGAAATAGTTTGCTTTTCATTTACACGATGAAAGACAATCAAAAACAGCTCTATAAAGCGATGAAGTAATCTATACTAAGTAATATTATAAATACTTAAGTAACACTGTCTATATGTCGTTACCTTTTCATGTCTAACCGGCAGAATCGATTTCGATAATATTCGGTACGAATACACCGTGATATCGGTTGGGATATAAAACACATAATATGATAGTTTTATTCTAGAACGATGTGCCCGTGACAAAATCCGTTACCCATGTGGTCGAAACCACGGGTAAAAGCAGTGAGATAAATATAATTCTGAAACTACAGTTCGTTTGTAATCTTCATACAATTACAGTTAAACATAGTATTATTTTCAGCAACACAACACGACTTTTTACCAACTTTGCTCATCAAGATGTAGATAACCAGTGAATCTATAGTACGAATTAACCTTAATACTTCGTACAGTAGTTAGGGTCTACATACAATAGACTCAGAGGTACTACAACTTAGGTACGATAAGATTTTATCGCTACTGAGGTGCCTAATAAAAGCCTGGCAAACGCTGCGGAAGAATCTATGTGGGATGCTAAAATAAAGGTTGGGCGACCACTGATTCACACGGATAAGGAACTAAGTAGCGCGTCTAATTAAAATGCTGATTTAACAAGATTGCGAATGGTAATGAAGTGTTGCAGGAATGTAGGTGAGCTAATGAAAGTAGGGCGCTTTGTATGTTCACGACTGTTATGGTAAAAAGGATTGAAAGTAAACTGGAGGTAAACTGAAGCTCAAAGCTCTGGTTGCGTTACTAAGGTGAAGTTCATGCGGAAGCGGGGCGAAAGTCGCTCATACCGATAGCGTCACCTAACTTGTCTTGAGTTATACAAACTGTTGCAAATGGTCGTGTGATTTCCTAATCATTTAAACATTCGACTCGGGAAGACACGGCTCGCATCCAGGGAGAGATTCGCCTTCGTTAGCCAGACAAACTCATAACTAGCCAATCAAATTGTTTACCTTATTTGGTGGGGTAATTATCACAAACTTTGCTGAGACAGTGTTAAGATACCTCAACGATTTTTCCATGTGAGACTAAATAGTCATCTCTGTGTGATAGTTTTATAATGTCATGTTTCGTGTACATCTTTTGTTGGAGATGCTAAATTAAAGGTAAGTTTTGCGAAGCTTCGGTTTAGATTTTAAAATAGCACTCTAGATTTACAATCAAATCGACAACGATAAACAAAGCAGATCAAGCGCCGACTTTGTGGGTAAAATACGTTTAAGTTTTTATTTATCTACAGATATAGCGTTTCAGAATCTATTGGTTTATCTAACAAATGAGTTCGCTAAACCCTTCCCGAGGTCAGTCCGTGGATAGATGACCACGGTCTCTAACATAATAATATATGGTAAACCCTCATGCCTAATAAACTACGTTAAGCCGTTGACTGTAATTAATAGATTTTTAACAGTTGCTTGTAGTTAGAAAACCCGAAAGTCTGACACGCAGCAATTGTTGTTACTGGGTTGTGGACGTCAGATAGGCCTTCAGTCCTAAAATAGTCAGCTGCATCCGGTTCGATTGGTAGCCGAACTAGCCGAGTAGGCAGATGATGATGATCCATCTGAATCCATTCGATTTAGAAACGTTTAATTATCAAATGAGTTCGCTAACACAGCAGCAAGAGGAATCATAGTGCAAAGTTATAATTGTAACCTCTTCAACCGTTTTATTACCTCCAAAATATTTTCGCTTCCCAAAGGATTCCTGCGAAATGTTTCATTAAAACTTTGTTTTGTGTAATAAAAGCTGTCGGTATCAAGGTGGAATCTGTCAAAGTTGCTACTCATTAGCTGCCGAGTTCTTTGGCTATTGGTAGAAGTTTTACGTGCAAATTGGGAGCGCCGGGAATTCTCGGAAGATGATTTGCTGCTTCGGATTATGAAAGTTGATGCGCTGAAAGAGGATTACTTGGTAATAGGTCTTCATCTGTTTTACGTGAAATTGGTCCATTAATTGCCCCTTGTCGTGCTCGTCCAGTGGTGGCAAGGTCAACTGCTGAACGTGGGACCATAAAGGTTCAATTATCGGTTGGACAAAGCGTTATTGGCTTTGCAGTTGGGAATTGCTTAGAAGCAGCTCTCTGCAGTCTGGATTTATATTCGGTGAATTTCTAGAAGCTAGCCCTTTATAAACGTAACGTGACGTGTAACGTAAACGCTCGTAGGTGTCGTAAACGTAATGTACTGACTTATTATTCGTATTGTAAGTATACAGGAATTATTATGATGATGTAATACTTCTGTCTAATAGAACTGAAGTACCTGATAGATCACATTGACCTAGCATGCGTCCTATGAGTCATAGATACCTACATTTCGCCCGCCAGCTAGAAAAGACTAAGCCAAAAAGTTCTCAGGACTATAATCTCCTGTTCATGTGTGATTATCCATGTCGTGCAGTTATAATCCTGTTATCCTCTTTTCTATGAAATTTTCATACTAGGCTTAGTTATTTATTTATTAGTTGGAGGTTGTAGAGAGTAAGTTTTATAAAGTTCATCAGAAGACTTAAAGTCACCCAAAGGGCAATGGAAAGGGCTTTGCTCGGAGTTTCCTTGCGCGATCAAATCAGAAATGAGGATATCCAAGATAGCAACAGAACCAAGGTTACCGACGTAGCCCGAAGAATTGCCAAACTTAAGTGGCAGTGGGCAGGGCACATTGCTCGCAGAACGGATGGGGTTGAAAAGTTCTGGAGTGGCGACCGCGAACCGGAAGACGTTACGTTGGAAGGCTCCCACTAGGTGGACTGATGACCTGGTGAGGGTTGCGGGGATCCGCTGGATGCGAGTCGCATGGGACCGGTCAATGTGGCGACACACGGGGGTGACCTGTGTCCAGCAGTGGACGTCTTCCGGCTGAAATGATGATGATGATGATGATTAGATGAAGGCACTTGCTCAACGCGTTGTGTGCTACGGCGACTTTCAAAAGAATCTCATTTTTTTTTTGGCTTTTCGATAATTTATGTCAGTTCCTTATGTTTGACTATTCTTTAGTTGTTAATGGTGATAGTATGGTACTTTGCATTTTTCTTTTTTGTCCTACATTTTTTCTTTGGTACTTTTGTTGCTAACTCTTTGTGTCTGCATAGACAGTAGGTACATTGTCAATGATAAATGATTGCCTTGTTAGCATACAAAGCAAACAGACCTTTCACCTACCGTTTTCAGCTGAAGCTTCAAATTCTAACACCCCATTGTTTGAATAAGAGGTTATTTGCAAAATTAATTCATATCGTTCTCATATAAATATTCATTGGGGCCGCAAGTAAATTTTATTCAAAGTCAATCCTCCCTTTTGGATTATAATAGACATTCGGTAGCAAAAACTGGGTATTGTTGGGTCTGGAACCTAAACAAATGAATGCTGCTCTGGGTATTGAGGTGCTTAATGTTATGGCCATCTTATCATACTATTCCAGCTGGTTGGCTCTCTGTAAAAGATTTACTGTTTGGTTTAAGTTTCAGTCAGCGTTTATTTTCGTTTGCATGATGTTGTGTTTACCTGGGTACATTATAGATCACACAAGTTTTCACTTTTTATCGCAAGGCTTTGCTCAAATAGATTAAAGTGGGATTTTTTCTATGAATAATATAGGTTTTCACGATATTTGTTATTTTTACATTTAGTTTCTGTGAATTACTATTACACCACACAGCTGTAATCCCTTTTGGGTAGGTAGTGATGTATCTCACATTTCTCCATTTATGTTATAAGAGGAGACTATTGCCATAAATGCGGCATCAATTCAGACTCCAGCTTGGCACTGAGAACTAAATGATGGAAACTACACCAGACCTGGCAATCAAACCCAGCAGTTTATACTCGACAGTGGTGATTTGCGACCACTAGGTCAGCGAGGCAGTTACTTTAATATTTATAAATGAATAGGTATAAATTAGACCAATAAAAACAATTAACCACCCTACCGTACTATTCACCAAACCCCATAATTCGTTCCTCCGTCACCGCAGGCAATAACTCTGTAATCCTGTTGTCACAGGGTCAACATATAAATTGTCCCGATCCTTCCGCTCCTGTAATATCACGGCACCTGGACTGGCGTAATTTATTCCATTAATTAATAAAGGCGCGTTCCACTGTGCGTCGGCGCCGCATGCAAACTATTGATAGTTACGAAATTATTGCTGGTTGCCGGAACTATGGACTGGCTTTAAGTCGCGTTATTGTGGATTGTTATGCTGGAATGGAACGTCAGGCTTGTGCTTTATGGGTGATGGAAGCGGAATGGAATTGGCGTAGATAGTGAATGTACTTTAATAGGTTTAATTTGTGTAGTGGTCACAAACGCTACTCCTGAGTGTGAAGTCCTTGGTTCGATTCCCAGGTTGTATCTCCCGGGCCCCCGACACATGGTGTTAGTAGGAGAAGTGGATTTCTCAAAAAATAAGATCGGGCACAGTGACAGACTTTATCCATTAGGATTTGAACAGCCACGGAGTCTGGATTTGTGCCAGGTTGGTGCCAATAGCCTCGTCTCCTGTTACATGGAACTTAAACATAACTGGCGAAATGTCGAAGCACCTTTGCATAAACCTGGAGATTGAGTCTAGATAGGTTACCTAATAGTTACTTTCACTGCTGCCGGAGACCACAAGTTGGCTCCATTTCAGAGTACCTAATAGAAACATTTAAGAGTTATTCATGTCCAGTTTATGACTACACTACACTTTATATCTATAGTATAAATGGCCCTCAATTATAAAAAGTAAAAGACTAATAGCATACCACATTATGCCTCCAACAAACAGTTCTTTATTAAGCATAAGACCCGTAATAAAATGAAAACATAACATAAAAGTAACATTCACCCCACGTTAACATTAGCATATAAACTGAAATAAATAACAATTTTCTCGAGAAAACGAGTGTAAGGAAAAGTAACCACTTATTACCACTCAAGTAGTATGTTAATGCTGTAACGTCCTTGGCCGTATGAAAACGTTTACCGTGGAAATTATTTATCGTGGGCCGTCATGGGCTGCAGTGGGCCGTCGCGTTTTTTATTACGGCCATTTTTGTCCCGGACATTTGCGGACTAATTCACCTTGGTCCCTTTGTCCTATTGTGTTGTTGAATTAAATTATTATTTTCTATAAGGATGATGTTTGGGTAAATTATCTTGTGTTTTTGAGAGAGGTGCTCGGAATTGTTTGTGGGTGATTTTTGCTGGAGGATAATTCACTTATGATATATTTCAGAGTATGAGGGTAATGTTACCGGTTAAATAGCTTTATAAATCCTCCGGTTTAGTTTTCTTTTTTATATCAGCCTACTCTGTCTTACTGCTGGGCAAAGGCCGCCCTTGGCTTTCCAATTTTATTTATCATTCGCTTTCTCCGATCAATCCGCAAAGAATGAGTCCAGATCGCCACGTCCGCGTTTCGTGGGCTTGCCTCGGTTACCACGGCCTAATATAAACATTTTAGGACGTACACGTAAACTACAATTTAATTTTCAACGAATTTGCATTTTTCTAACTTCTGTATTCAAAGAATCATAGAAGCTACACTTTGAAAGTATTGTTTGATACTTAATTTTAATTTCACAAAAATGAATTCTGTGTTTAAATTATTTTCCAAAAGGCTCCGTACAAAATCCAAAAGGAATGTCTCTGGAAACATCGTTAAAAATATAAAAATAAACAGAAACAACGAACGCTAACGAAATAGACGACAGTGTTGTATTCTGCGATGTTTTCGCAAAAAAGAAAATATTGTTGCATGTGACATGCTTTCACCAAAACGCTAAAAAGACAAAAAATATTCACGTAACCGTACGTTGGCAAACTTTTGTGTTAAAATGTACAAATATTTGTATATATACGAGTACATGGCAAAACCCGCGTAGTGGTCGTCATATCTACCTGTCAGCGGCTGTCAAACTGCACAATGCATTTTCGCCCATTCACTTCGCTAATTGGCCAACGTCAGGATTTCAGTGCCTTGCCTAAAAATAATGAGTCTGTTTGCATGGTTATTGTTTTTGCCGTCTCTAATATATCGTGTTTAAACATTACATTAATTATAACTCTGTAAACTTAGGTTTTTAGAGAATTATAATTTCAGCTATATTAATCAACAAGATACAAGTAATATGCCATTAAAAATTCACTTCCCACACAAAACTCGTAAGCAGTTAAACTAGGCTTAACGGTTTCCTTACAATTATGACCTTAAGATCAGCAAGTCCCTGACATAATGCCGTAATGGCTGGAAGTCTGCTAAGCCCTTATATAAGGGTCAGGACGTGAGCGAAATGTTACATGCTAGCATTTTCTTTCTGGTTTTAGAACATAAAGACACGGTGTACTGTTTGAATACGGAAGGTGCAATTTTTTCGGTGTTCAGGGAACGTACTAAGTATTGGAAATGCTCAAGAGATACTTCATAGGATTCAATAGCAGTTCATTCTGTTCAATTTTTAAAAAGTAGTTCATTCTGTTCAATTTTCACAAACGTATTGAGGTCGACCTCCCATTTAACTGGATACGACAGAAGACCAGTATTTCACAAGGAGCGTCGTCTGTTTATAACCTCTGCATTTCTGATACAAACACTTGCAAAAAGGTATGTTGCCGTCAGTTTCAACTCGCTAAAAGTCGCTAATAACTCAAAATCTCTGAAATTGCTAAAAGCCAATTAAAAAAGTTTCAGAAACGCTTTTAGTCCATCTGAAATAGTACAAACAAGTTTAAAAACGTGTTGACAGCGCTTCACATTTGCATACCGGCGGGCTTTGCAAATAGTTGGGCTAAGGTCTATGAGCTCGACAGAACACGGCTAGCGGCTGACCCGTGCGACGTCGGTACAGGATACGTGAGAGTAATTCAAGACATAACTGAATTTTAAGTACGTAAATGTTCAGTTTGTTTTGGGGACGTATTTCATAATTGCAGAACAATCTTTTTCTTCCAAAAGGTGTGTCAATTAGGCAGTAGGCGTTCGGAAGAGCTTCCCAACCTCAATGTAAGAGGTAGTACATTATGTTTGGGTCGACTCGATTCGGGATAGGACGTTCGGAACATGCCTGTGGCTGTGGTACGGCAAATATAATATAAATAACTGGATTGATGGCCGTTTTATGTTAGAGTAAAATAAAGTAATTATTCATCGTGGACAAGAAAATTATTAGTAAAGTGGTGGATCACAATAATCAATTTTGGACAAACATTTATATCTTTATTTGATGTACTGGTATAGTCATTATTGTCTTTTACACCATTGTGTGATCCAAATTTATTTCCCAATTGGCTCTCCCAAGTTGCGGCACAGTAAGCCAGGTCACATTAGAAGGAGATATCTCTTGCGCGGCATTTGCCAAAAAAAGCGCAATAAGGGGAAGTCGGTGCCAAAAGTACCTCCTGATAGGGATCTCATTACCCGACGAAAAAGTCGGCTTAACATAATCTTTGGGCTTATTTTCTGGCGAGATAACGCCGGATACTTAATACTGAGGTTACTTTTAACACCTTTTTTAAATAATAAGGTCCGGAAGTTTTATGTGATGTCATTATTTACGGGTGGTTTTCGGAACTGAGATTTTATATTGGTGCTGATAAAGTCGCAGTCGTTAAACAATCAAGGAAAGATTTTGAGGTTGGATGTCCTTATACAGCTCTCCTACTGCATAACACTTTTCTAAGGTATTCTGGAGAATTTCAAAGAAATACGTAATATGCTTCACCACGTAACAAACGTTATGAACGTGATTATCAAAATCACTACCATCCGCTAGTTAAGATGCAACAAGAGAAAACATAATTAGTTTATGTTACTTATTCTGCTGACAAATTATCTTTGAATGAAATTACTGTCGGTAAGTACTATGAAAGAAAAAATTTAATTAGACAACCCGTAATTTTTTAAAATTTTAATATTAAGTGTATTCCCCAAATAAGAGCTGAGCCAGACCGCTGGCTTTTCCATTTTCCCCCTTTTCATTACAACGATTTACATAATGTAATAAAAACCTTTCAGATTTTAAATTTAAATAATCTATTTTACAAACAGCCTACGGAGTCCCTTATAAGTATTAAAAACGATTTTGAAAAATGTTTTAAAAATTAAAATTCTGCTTTTGTACAAAGGGTTTTGAAGAAGATGGGGTTGGCTCTTAACCACAATTGTTTTATTATATTTACGGTTATATTTTATCTAGAATTTATGGTTTCACATATTAATAGGTACATTTTACGGTTACACCGCATTTTATAAGCATTCATGTCCCGAGATTCTTTACAAAGCAGATATGAATGCAAAGGTCTGGAGAAGCTAGAAAGACTTCGGAAAGGTCGGGTTCGTAGTACTCGCAATCATAGTCATAGACGCAAGCGTCTATGCCATGTATGAAAACAGACAAAGCATATGGAGTATGTGTAGTATAAAAAAAGACGGCTTGCACTCCGGGAGTGCAGGCAGAAGTGAAAACTTGAAACAACGCCATCTAGCTTAAAATAATAGCACACTCGCGCAAGCGCCCTGCGCCGCCGATTCGATCTGACGATCTGACACGAGTTTAACAGTTTTTACCCATCCCATGCACTACACCGCTAAAGAAGTTTTCACTTAAAAAAAATGTTTCTTTGGGAAAGTTGTTAGTTATTGAGTATAATGACGTGTTTAAGTATCGGTCACTAATTATCAGTCACCCTATATTAACGTACTGAAGCCATTATTATTACATTGTAGTTTCTAATTGTTTTACTAGCCATTTATTACCAATAGTCCCACTAAATTAATAACACGCTGCCCAAAGCGGTTAATTATCAGCGTCGTAAAATAAATACTGGCGCATTAATGTAGCAAATAATGATGAGTAATAATGATCCCTTTCCATCGCGTAGTTTAAATACAGCCAGCGTCCAGGTGTGGTAACACGTGGACTCATTTAACATAAATAAGAACATTTATTAGGTTAAACTAACTATTTACATTAATAATTAAAAACGATTAAACTAAAATAAATAAACTAATAACAAACTATAAAAAGGCATCGAAAAACTCCTTCTCAACGCTGTCAGCTGGTAATGTTCCCAAGAAACTGGCGGCGTTGCCACGTTGCATGGCAATACTTAGCCTCTGGCCAAAGTAAAAGCCAGCCTTTGGGTCACAGGAAGTGTCAACTAGGCGTTTCGAAATTTCCTTAAATAGGCTATGAGCACTCGGACCCCACGGCCCCAGAATTTCAACCCCAAGCGGCTCGAAAATATAGTTACCACAAAGGTTTCTATATTTACGCCGCTTGAGGTTCTCTGCAGCCGCAGCGGCAGCACCAGCACAGCACGATGAGCTTGGAAGATAGGATGGCGCAAGAGTATCGACGCATGTTGCGTCCCACACAAAAGGTCTACCCATCTTCCAAGGAAACAAAGACATGCCGTCCGGTCTCTTGCCATCGTCGCGTGCCAAGCCATTCTAAACAGCTGGGAAGCCGACGGTGACAAGAGCTCGTCGGATGATGTCGTTTATATTTGCGTGCCGTGCAAAACGGCCCGCACTTCGGCTGCATGACAGGCCGTGGTGACCGAGGTTGTTGACAGCTTCACCGTAGTGACAGCGATGAGGAGAACAGCAGGCGGCACCAAGGCGTAAAGAAACAGCGAGGCGGAAGGTTGTGTCGTCTAACAATGTGCCTATGCTCGACGACGGCAGTGCGTGAAGCCAAAGACCCGACTCCTACTCACCCACAGCCAGTAGGCGCGCACGCTCAGCAGTAGTAGCAGACGTGTTCAGCAGATTGCTCTGAACTACTCTGCAGAGCGGCTCGTCCCACCGTCTCTGGGAAAATGGATGGTCGGGTTCTTCAGTATTCGGGCAAGCGAGTTTCCGGACATGCACGGCACATCAAAATCAATCAGTGTGGAAGACAGGATATTTCTGATTAATTTCTTAGTGCCGTGGACCGAGGATATAAAAGCCGGTAAACTAATACTGGAAATTTTGCGGACGCCGAGTCCTCCCATGCGAATAGGAAGAGTAGCTCGGTCGTCCAAAGCTACATTTAAAATTGACGTTAGAGTATGTCTGATAATTTCATCCATTTTGTCCAAAAGGGGAGTGTGCTTCCATAAAGGGGAAGCACGAAGAAATACGTTAATTTTGGACTGAAACAGCAGTAACGAATTATTGTGATGGCCGAATGCATGTTAATTTCGAGGAATCTTTTAGAAACATCATTGAAATTTTGATTTTTTTCCTCGATAAAATCGGGAAAAGAATTTTCAAAGATGGGAGACCCAAGGAGACGAAGAGAGCTTTTTTCTGTAATTTTGATGCCAGGGGCTAAATAAACAAACAATACTAATAACGCCAAAAGGGTCTCAGCTCAGCATAATGCCAGATGGCAACACAAGTGTACCACCTGACGCTGAGCTGCAACCCACGAGTGCCATACGCTCGAAAACATAAACAAACACATATTTAAAGCCTAATTTTTTTGGCACAAATACCCCTCAAATTAAATTGTTACTTACATACATTAAGAAACAATAAAAAATTACTGACGGGCATATAAGCATTTTACACAAAGGGTGCAGGTACGTGTAGTTTTAACTAAAATATAAGGAAGTACTTAAATATCTGCCCAGAGAGATTAGATAGGTACTGAGGTGTTAATAGATTTATGAATATTGCTAATACCTTGAGACAAACCGTGGTTTCTTAGAACATAAGATGTGTTTCCGTGGTTTCATGTTATTCTCCTGTGTTGTCTAGTGTGTGTACATAAATATTAAAATAATAAATAAGATACCATTATCCGTATTAATAATAAATGACGAGATATTAGCACAGAAAATGTGAGGCTTTAGCTAAATAAGTGGAGATTGCAGTAATGAGAATTTACTTAATCAAAGTGCTTGTTAATAAAAACAACAATAACTTTACTTTAATTTATATTAAGAAGAATTTATATATAAGAATTTATATTAAGTTTAATCTAACGCAGTATTAACCGTCTTGTTGATAATATGGGTATAGTTAAATTAGTAATAAAACATTATCAGTGCCAATAATGTTTTATTGGTAGTTTCATAAATTTTATTCCAAGTGTAATTTATGAAAGGCGACTCTTTGACATAAGTACTTGCTGTGGCAATTCATGTTAATTTATTTGCAGTTTACGACGTCGATAGTTTCTTAATTACCTGTTGCAAGTACATTAGATATTTAATGAATTAGGTATGTAATGTTTCTTGCCTTTGAATTAAATTAATATCTCTTTTGTGAAAAACAATCTTCTTGAAAACTACCTGGTACCTGGTATATTGGTTCCTCTCAACAAGATCTATGTAGGCACTCTAGCATCATTATAAGTTCTCTTTGATGAACCTGTGATCTTATATTGAAAAGATATTCTTACAAATTGACGTCTGGTATCTACTTTATAACTGTCTTCAGACAATCTTGTTATCTAGGTTTATTGTTTCTTAAGTTTTTGGAGAAACTTCGATAAACTCAAATAGGTATAATACTTATCCAAGAAATACTTGCTATAAAAAGAAATGTGCTTTATTTTTCTAAACTCACTTTTGTGTGTAGGTCCAGAAAACCAAAAGTTAATTTATTTGTATATTTAATGCACAATGTACACAAAGTTACACGCTAGGCATGAACTAACTCTGTAACCTACACACACATAAAACAATAGCCAATCGTACCCCATCTCTTCCACATTACAAATAACGAGAAACTTCATCTGCAGCGCTGTGAGGCTGCAGCATCAGATCCGGTTCATCCGGCGCTAGCAGACGAGTCAATATCCGCGGTGGACGAGACCTACTCATTTCCGTGCTAACTGCCAAGCTACAGGATAATCTGCAGAAGTTTGAATAAACACTAAATATAATTATGTAGGCTGCAAGTGACGTCCAAAATGGTGAAGAAAACGTTGTGACGACCAGTGTGTCCTAGAACCATAAGGCCTAAGGTCTACTCCCTCTCCACTGTGCTTCGAAGCTGTGTCCTGGCAAAGGGAACGTTATAGACTCATGTACGTAATGTACGAGACACGAAAAATGGGTTCTCTTACTATTCATTTTAATTAATACAATTCTAACTACCAGTCTCTTTCTTGCATTAGTCACTGCCCGAGATAATGCATTTTTTGGCCTTTTTGTGTAATTGTTAACGATGAACCAAAATGTAATTGAAAATAGAATGAAGTTCAAAATTAGACATCTGTATTAGCAGAAGTTAGATACTTCCTCAAGTTCACAGCACACATATCAACTCGGAAAGGGAATCGACACCGTATCTCCTTTCGCCTCGCCGTCAAACAGGCGTCAAGCTAACGTAAGCACGTAACCAAAGCGGATCAGCAGGTCCGATACGTACACGGCCGGCTCACGGTGGGCTGAAAATCGGCTTTCATAGACTTAGGGATTTCAATTTGCAAGTGCTTGTTTTTATGCCGGATATCGCTTCTATTAGTCATTACTATGTACAAAAATGACACCCGAGTTAATTCTACCCAAAAACGAAGGAAATATAATTTTTTTACGAAAAATTTGTATGAAGCTAGTATGAAAAATCGAATTATCTCCTAAACGGCATGTTTAACCGTAATATCCTTGGAGATGGTCATAGTGCTAATTATTTATGATTTTTTGGTTGGCGATTGGACGAAAAATTTAATGCCGTTTTTTTTTAAAAAATCGTCAAAATATTTTTATTTATTTTTACATGTAAAACGATCCCTTTTAGTGTCTAAGTTAAAAAGTTCGATATGTTATTAACCCAAATATTAAGAACACACGAAACAAGAAAAATAAAATAAAAAAATTGCTGTTTTTGACACATTTATATTAATTTAAATAAAAAAAGATTTATATTGAAGTAACATATGAAGTTATATTTTATACAAAATAAGTTAATTTAAGGAATTAATACTAAGCATTCGTAAAATAAAGTAAAATAAATAAAAAAAATAAAACAAAAATAAAACCGCAGCTATAACCGGTTTGGATGAAGACCTCATCAAAAGATTTGCTGTAATTTTACAAGCAATTACATCTGGAGAGCAGATCGATATAATAAAATTTAGAGATTATGCTCGCAAAACAGCAGAAAAGTACGTATTACTATACGACTGGTACTACATGTCGTCAACCGTTCATAAGTTACTAATCCATGGGGCTGACATAATCGAGAAAAATAATATTGTGCCGATTGGGACTCTCTCGGAAGAAGCCTCAGAGTCTCGAAACAAAGATTTTAGGAGGTTTCGAGAACATCATTCGCGGAAAAGAAGCAGGCAGGATTCCAATCAAGACATTTTAAATATGCTTGTTGTTTCTTCGGACCCTTTGCTAAGTGCACAAAGGCCTAAGTTAGATGCCAAGAAAAAGCAGAGCTTTTTTGCTGAAACTCTCGACTTAATTCAATTTCAGGAAACTGAGTTCGAATTTTTGGATATATCCAATCTGGATGCTGACTCAGAATTGGAGTCTGACAACGAGAGTGATAAGGAAAATTTGTAAAAAAGATATATATGTACATATTTGTAAATTTGTATTTGAGTGTGTTTGGGTTTTTTTGTAATATTTAATGATATGTTTTATTTTTTTTATTTATTTTACTTTATTTTACGAATGCTTAGTATTAATTCCTTAAATTAACTTATTTTGTATAAAATATAACTTCATATGTTACTTCAATATAAATCTTTTTTTATTTAAATTAATATAAATGTGTCAAAAACAGCAATTTTTTTATTTTATTTTTCTTGTTTCGTGTGTTCTTAATATTTGGGTTAATAACATATCGAACTTTTTAACTTAGACACTAAAAGGGATAGTTTTACATGTAAAAATAAATAAAAATATTTTGACGATTTTTTAAAAAAAAACGGCATTAAATTTTTCGTCCAATCGCCAACCAAAAAATCATAAATAATTAGCACTATGACCATCTCCAAGGATATTACGGTTAAACATGCCGTTTAGGAGATAATTCGATTTTTCATACTAGCTTCATACAAATTTTTCGTAAAAAAATTATATTTCCTTCGTTTTTGGGTAGAATTAACTCGGGTGTCATTTTTGTACATAGTAATGACTAATAGAAGCGATATCCGGCATAAAAACAAGCACTTGCAAATTGAAATCCCTAAGTCTATGAAAGCCGATTTTCAGCCCACCGTGCGGCTCGCCGTTCGTGGGCTTGTCCCGAGGCGAGGCGATTACGTTACGATTCCGATTAGTTCGATACAAAGAATACAGAATGCCTCGAGTTGATACGGTGACGATCCCTTTCCGAATTGATATGTGACCTTAAAGGAACTTATTTTAGGTTGACTTTCTAATTTCTTTCTTCTTTTTTATTGTATGTCTAACAAAAAACCGGCCAAGTGCGTGTCGGGCCACGTACAATGTAGGGTTCCGTAGTTGCCCATCAAAATATGCGAAAACTTCCTACGGTCCGATTTACCTCCAAACGATGATTTTTACTGTAATATAAAAAATAAACTTACATTTGAAGTTGAAAAACCTGTGCTTCCATACTTTATACTTAAGAAAATAACAAGTACATTTTATAAGTTGGTCGACTATTACTCGTAAACTTGTAAGGCCTACTATTAGCTGTGATAGTTTTCCTATTAATTTCGTGATATACGAGTATACTACTACCGTGAATTTTTAGACACTCTCAAACACAACCGCTTAGCTGGTAGAGGGGAGGGACACTTGAGTCTGACTCGAGTAACAAAAATTACCACTATAGAGCTTAATATTTCACAATCGCTTAATCATCTTTTAAAGACCTATCCAACGACATTACACTAAGGGGAACGTGAGAGAAAAAAACACATCCCCCCTTTACGTGTACAGGAGATACCCTAAAAAATACTTTTTACGATTTTAATTTACCACTTTGTCGGCGTAACTAATCTGTATAATCATGCCAAATTACAGCTTTCTAGTAATAAGAGTCTTTGAGCTAAGCTGTGGACAGACAGACAGACGGATATGGCGAAACGTTATGGGTACCTTGTTGTCTACGAAACCCAAAAAATTGTGTTAAGTAAGCCTTCTGGTCGTTCTCATGCTGTGATATTACAAAAGCGGCTTAGAGTTTCTTGCACAGGTGACGTGGAAATAGAGGAAGTCTTTTTTTGTACAAACGTTGAATGGGAATCACGGAAATGGCACGACTCTTGTTTTGACATGTAATTTATGTTACATAGATATTGTAAAGGGAAACGCTGAGAAACAAACACAAAACGGAGAATGCTTACGTTTATATTATACAGTGTGTGTAGGTGGACACAACCACAACATATATCAGTGCTAAATTGGCAATGAAAATAGGTATTACTACTACGTCATAAAGGCAGGGTCGGTCATGTGAAGTCTTACGGTTAACTGTACCTAGATGCCCACTCAAGTTTTGTTCAAGTTCACTTTTGATTGATAAAAATAGTAAATGATCACCAAAATTAGATCCCCATCTGCCTAGCCTTCTCCATACTATGCTGGGTTGGCTTCCAGTCTTACCGGATGCAAATAAATACCAGATACCAAACAGATACAAAATTTTCTAAATACACGGTCTAGTTACTGGGAACATACTCGTAATACCTTTATGTATGACTATTAAAACAAGACCATTGGACAGTTTATTCCCAAAACATCTACCAGAGAATGTTTTACTAAATGAAACGAAAACCTGAATAATATTTCATTCCAGAAACCTAGTTATCTATAGTAAGACTTCTCCAATAGCAAGGGTTACAACTAGGCCAGATATATTACATGGGCCATCCCATACGAGAAATATAAAACGTTTAGCACAGCGTAGTCGTTCTGCTGATTATAAGGCATAGCCCTTAGTGCCGACTATAGCGACGAATAGACTTAGGGTAGCTATTCTTATTGGTTTTTCTTCTTAAAAATAAAAATCTAACCTAACATTGAGATTATTTTTAAACCATCACGGACGGTATTGTGATAATTGCTGAAGGCTGGGACAAATTGATTTTCTATTCAATACCTAGTCTTAATGAAAAGGAAGTTGTAAATATTGACAAGCTTCCTCATAAATATAAGTTCATCACGTCCTAAGAGGCTTATTTCGAGAAGGAAATAAATGGATTTATTAACTTTAAGATATTTCTTACAAACGTTGAAAATGGTTTACGTGATATTGACCCAATTTGATAGTTTCGGTCTACAAAGTATCTCCAAAGACAACAATAAGTTTCATCAACAGATTCGATTCAATAAGTCTCTCAGAAACAGGTTACATTGTCTTCACTCAAACGCTCCCCGCCCCACCGCAGCCAGACCTCTACAAATATAATATCATTAATATTCATTAAGCGTTGGCTGGAGTCGAAGGCAGCACAGGTCTGACACGACTGCTGATTATTGTTGTGTTCACCCCACTTGTTCCGACCTAATCCCCTGGTAATCTATAGGAGAGCTATATTTCAACCTTACTAGCTATTTTATTTTACAAGGAAAGAAGAAATGATAAAATGTAAATACGCGGATGGCTCAATTCGGATAAAGATTTAGCGTTACATTCTCGGGAACTTACTTCCCTATAGTCAAAGTAAGAGCTGTGATTTTTAAAAGGCGCCAATAACTGCGGTTTTCACTAATTTTGAGCGCATTAGACTCGGGGTTGAATAATTTTTACCACCTCTGTAATAAGTGTGACAGAAGAACTCATGCTGGGTCGACTCCAAAACTAGAACGTTTTGAATCAACACGAGAAGGTTGATGATGAAATATAATTCAGATAATTATCTATTCTGATCACTCGTGCAATTATGTATTTCCGTTTTTTCTGTTAATCAACGTTTTACTTATGATAGTTACCTACTCATAAATAATGTTATTAGAATAACATTTTCCCATTCATAAACGCCAAAGAATCCATCTGGAATTTACTACAAATTCCACCGCAAACAGCGTTTCATTATATCCATAGGTATAATTCCTGAAATATATCAAAGTCAGACAAAACTTACGTGAATCCTGACGTATATGAAGGGTATAAAAATATACGATGTAACAGGTTGTTAACAAAAAACCTGTCGACCTACGTCACATTATAAAAATGTAGTAATTTTTGTTCCAAATTAAAAAGGGAAACAATTTCGTTATGAGCTCTTTCGTAATTACTAGGCTTTTGACAAAATACGGTAGACGGGGAAAACATTACATTTTTCGTCGTCGATTAAAAATAAAGTTGGGTCCCACTGTGTCGGCTTTTAAATTAATAGGAGCAGTTCAAAAGTGTGAAATTTTGTGGCTATTGGATAAAAAAACATTATGGCAATGCTAGTCAGAGTAATTTCCCCGCGAAAAATTGTCTAACAAAGTTTTTAAAAGTGTTAAGTGGATTTTATTCTAAGGTTCAAAAGGTTTTTTCAGTATTATTTAGGATCTTTTAAGTTTTAATAAAGTTTCCTTATAATTGCACGATCCACGCTGTGTGTAAAAAATAAACAAAAATACCTGCAGAAGCAAAACACAGAACCGTAAGTGTCTCACAACTTGAAGAGCGATCATTAATAACTCCACAACCCCACTCCTTGACGCTCCTTAATTAGTTCAGAAACAAGACATACATTTTATGAACCTTACGTTAGATGACGCAAAGTAAAATACGGCGAAATATTAAATGAATGTTAGGAATGAAACCCGCTTAAAGAGTTCATCACTTTGACTCACATTTGACGACAGCCTAACAATTTCGTCACTGTGAGAACATAAAAAACTTATAAATCTCGGTTCACAGAACATAAAAACCACAGACAAGACCTTTTATTAAAAGCCCTTACTCCAAACAAAACCTGTACATTTTCCGAGTTTAAACGCTGAAAAGTAATCCATGTTTCACATTTTCTCTTTAAAGCTGTTAAAATTCAGTCTTTTGATAGACATAAAATGTACGGGATCCATCTTCATTCCCATTCTGCGTACATTCAAGGTTTTATTATGAATCCGTGCTGTACCCACTGTAGGCTTTTTACGATGCCAATTCGCCAAGACATATGTAAACGGTACTGGTCGTAAAAATTTTACAAACTTACTTTCACATTCAGAAATACAGAAATAGACCTTACCAAGATATGATACGGGTTGGTGTGGTGGTATAACTAACTTAGTATTCAAAAGAATATTCTTCCCGTTAGCTAAAGGAAGGATTACCGATGGTAGAAGATCGTTAATATCTCGGAAACGGCTTTCTTTGAATAAAATTTGGAGTTGTGTAAGTTTTGCGACTTAAGTCCACGTGTACGTTCATGAGGGTAGTTGAATACTCGTGAATAACGAGGTTTATTACGTTTCAGTGGAGCAATAAGTGTTGTTTATGGAGAATGGGTGTGTTTATGTTGCGTGAGTTATGTTAAGTATGGATAATAATGTGTTTGGGTTATGATGAATTGGAATATTAGGTAGGTCTGAACTTGCTTTAATTAGTTTTTGCTTTTAGTTTTAAGTACAAACATTACGTTCTACAAAATTAAATCATCTTATAAATTTACTCTTGGTTTGTTATTGGCAAACGGAGAGAAGTCGAATGTTCTCGTCAATATATTTTGTTTCCATCACTTTATTTTGTTCGATGTGTGACACTTACAACTTTTTCTTGCGACTTGCAAAACATGTCATATTCATTCACACATATCTATACACACCACCTACAGTTTGTTGCGTGTGCAAAATCTTATCCAAATCCGTTCAGTCGTCTTTGCGTGAAAGTGTAACAAACCTCCATATATGGGATATATATGGAGGTTTTTTCCTAGCAAACTATTATTTTTAACTTCAGTAAAGTAAGATGTTATTTATTGCGATTTTGATAAAATTACATGAGTCTAGACAAAGAAGTGTATAAACTCGCACTAGTGTTGTTATAATCCCTATTACTCACCAACACCACAGTTTTATCAACTCGGAAAATTTAGTAGTTTCTGATAAAAACAAGTTTAAAAATGTTTACCACCTTTTTTACTTCCACACCTTTGCATTGCATTTACTACAAAGATAACAAAATGTTCCTACATAGTTTACAATGTCTGAAATTTCCCATAATTTCGTAGTCCGAAAGCGTTGGGTGGTTGTATTTCAACGCAGTTATGTGCAAGGGAGGTGCGCAGTGGCAGCGTGGCGGGATAACGTATCGATAACCGCGCACTGACCAGTAGCACGCGGTCAACGTCACAACCTGAAGCAGGCTGTAAAGATTAGAAGTTGATAGGCGTTGATGAAGTATAAATCTTTTGTTGATAGTTCGGACACGTTGGTATTTACTCGCCGCGAGCTACACGCGTCCTAGGATGGTGTCGGGAGAAGATAAATGAAAGAAGCGTGTTAATGCATGCCGATTCACTGAAGCGCCACTTGCGGAATGACGGCATTCACGCGAAGAAAACACATGTCGCTTGACGCACTTTACCGTTACTAGTCGCATCGCCTCAGGTCATGACCGGGGCGTTAGGCAGGTGTTTTGAATACTTATAGTTCGATGGCTGAACTATAAGTACATAGTTATTTTCACTATTAAAACTTTGTAACCGGAGAATCCTTTTTTAAATCTAGATCCAACATCTAACGTCACAGTTATGAACAGAAACGTTCGCTTGTCTAAATTAACAAATTTACGACACATTTAAACAACATTTGCACAAGCTTTCAAACCCTGAAAATATCGCCCTCACTTACATTATAATCTAGTACAGTTTCCAGCCTTAATTTCATAGCTAGTTTAGGCGAACGAGTTCCGGTGATGCATAGCCGACAGGCAATTTTGTAAAATAGTGCGCCTAATTTTTAGCCAAGCCAACGTTTTACTGAGGCTCGAGTTATTTCGCAGCAAGTGGCCTATGCATAACTCTACATACATTTCGGTAAACAACCGCCGTAATTATAGGCTTTACAGTGTTTTCGAATGTAATACATTTTTGGGATACGTTTGTGCTATATTTTTTTAGTTGTTTTGCTGTTAGACCAGAAAATTACAGCAATTTTTGGTGGTAAATGTTGTGAAATATTTGTGGAAACCAACACCATAAAAATGAACTTAAATAGCTCCAATTTAATGAAGTAAGTCATGTAAAGGAACCTAAGCAAAAACGTAGTTCACTACTGAATACATTTTTTTTACTGATTTTCACTACATAGTATAAAACAAAGTCACTTCCCGCTGTCTGTCCTTACGTATGCTTCGATCTTTAAAACTACGCAACGGATTTTGATGCGGGTTTTTTTTAATAGATAGAGAAAATCAAGGGGTAGTTTTATATCTACATTGCACCCGTGCGAAGCCGAGGTGGGTCGCTAGTCTAAAATAAAAGGGAAGCATATTCAGGCTTTCTTCAGGGAAATCTTCAGAAAATATTGGCATCACCTGTCTTGGCAGATGGAATGGTGGGTTTCTTGTCTGCTACTATTTAATAACGCTTGACGAAAACTACAGGCCACTTGACCACACGCCTTTTAAAAGAAAACTTACAAAATTCGTACCTGAATGTAATTAACTCGAGGTAAAGTTATGAATGCGCGGCAGTGCGCCGCCGTGGTCGCCGACGGGCGGAGAACGTCCCCTTAATTACGAGGCGCACTTCAAGAGACTGCTGTTTGAGTTAACTTATAGTAGAAGAGGAGACGTTTATTTATTTTTTTATGATTTACTTAGTTTCTATTTTTTTAATGATTGGAAATTATGATTTAAGTCTCAGGCAAAATTAAAGATACAGTTAAAAAACGATCTGTTTTCTTTCGCGAGTTTAATAAACAATAAATGCATAATATTAGAAGGGTGAACGCCAGGGTTGTCAAGGAGTGGCCGGAATGGAGGAAGGCTTTTGCCCAGTAGTGAACGCTGACGTGGGTTCGAACGTAGGCAGGCACTTAACTTTATGTACTTTGCTTCATCAACACTTCTCTCAAAATGGTGAAGACAAACATTATCTGGAAACCGGCATGTCACATGCCTATACACAACACAAAGTGAGGCCTACGTAGTGGATTATAGCCAGAAAGGAGTCCTGTCCCGGCAGTGGGAAGGTCATTACGTAGAAAAGACCGCAGTACTACTATTAGTAACTAAGTATTTCAAAACTTCCCCACACACTTTCACTTATTTCCGTCTTTTTCCTCGAGGAAAAATTTTATTTCAATAAGAATTTTAGTAACGTCACGTATGTGTGAAACGAGCCAGAAAGAACAACGAAGGGAAACATGCAAGTTGTACTTTACGATATTACTCTACCCGTTCTATGTTATAAAGAGCCATGTTCCTACTGTGTTCAGTTAGTAAGTACTCGTAACGTTGCAGTTTTTAAACGTGGAACACAGATCCTAAGGTGAAAAAATATTATGCATTTAGTTTCAACTTTGATATTTTTTTTTGTGTTGTTTTTCATTAACGCCGCCGATAATCTGGAATATTAGAACTCATTTCTGTAAATTTTGGAAGCTTATTTAAAATAAACAAATACTTATAATATTAAAAGTCCTCTTGACCGTTTTTCGGTCAGGCGGAGATTAGCCATCGGCGCGGGAGATAATTATTATAGTGCACAAGTTTATGCGCAGGCACAGGTGAACTCTCTGTTCTTTTACTCTCATAGTCCAATATGACGGCAATCCGACACGACTGGAGAAAAATCAGGCTCAAGACCAACGGTTAAGCGTATTCCCCGAGGTATACCGCCTACTTGCAAACGCCGGGCTGCTACTGAGAAAAACCCAATAACACTTTGCCCGACCCGAGAATCGAACCCAGCACCCCACGCTCAGAGGTTGCGCTTACGACCACAGGACCACCGGGACAGTAGACCTATAATAGTGACGCTCCATCGAAGGTAAGGTGTGAATTTCGAAAAAAATCCATCTCTAACTTTTTAGGTATTGAGCGGTCATACACAGTTACATTTTCAGAATAAGCGATTGGACTTGCCCAATGATCATTGTGGTGTATGAAGTACTTGGTACATAAATCTCATCCTATTCTATATTAACAGGAAAAGTAATTATCAGCGAGCAACATTCAAGCTTGTATATTGCTACATTTTTTGCCATCCGGCAAGGGTGGGTCTTGATTTATTAATCTGGTGCAAAACAAAAGCTATCAGGCTTAATGGGCGCTACGGAACCCCGCTGTGTATTATCAACGTTTATAAACGTTTAATATCCTGTGATTGTGCGTAAATCTCGGAATACCATTAATATCAATGAGGGGGATGTTATATTAAATTTTCTGTGGTTTAATATAAACGTGTTGAGGTAGGTTTACGGTGGATGTTAGTTTGTAATGTGGGTTTAGTTGAAAGTTATTAAGGCAGATTGTTTATTGGATTGGCTGAGGTTAAGCAGCGGTTGGTCTGTGGTTACAGACAGTCAAAAGATTAAAAGTCTTACCCATCCTATAAGGGATATTCTGTTCTCCGTTTACTGGGTTTTGGGGGTCAGGCAGTGACTTCATGTAAAATACCGGGATTCAGCAGTATCCGATTATACTGCATGGCAAAAAGGAAAACAGAACAGTGTATGTAATTGTAGTGACGGTACTTGCAACAACTTAAGCTGAGATAAGTGTTAGTCAAAAAACTCAAAACTCAAAAGCATTTATTTCAATTAGACCATTACAGGCACTTTTGAATGTCAGAAAAACAAAGAAGGCTAAGCTACAGTCACAGACACAAGGCATAATAACTTGTGAAAGTACTGTAGTTGCCCATTCCAAAGCGTAGATCTCTATGGAGAAGAATGGGCAAGAAACTCCATGGACACTCTTTTCAATCAAAATATTGTACAAAATCTTGGTTACATCATTCATGTTGAGATTAAACATATGTGAGAACGATGTAGAAATACGTGCACGTTAAGAGCGTCCAGAGTAAAACATTATATCAACAATTTAAAAACAAAGTAAGTAGTTAAAATAAACCATGGCAGCCTAGAGATGACCAGTCCCAACTGACAGCGCCCGTTCACGAACATGACGCATGGATCAGACCCATTCAGCTCAACCATATTGAAGGGAGCTAAATGACCCGACACACCCGCCACCATCAGCGAGACATTTGAGTGAGCATGACATTCTCTCAGCCACCAGGGCAAATTCAAGTCAATGAAAGATAACTAAATGTAAATGGTAGCTTTACAGTACATAGTACTCACACATGTGCTATGCAATTATATAATACTAAGAGATTGAATTTATACAATGCAAAGATATTATTACAATCTTCTGCAGCTTCCACAATAACTTCACATGGTAATAAATTAGTTTGCCCCTATGCTTGTGGAGCAGGACCAGCAGTGAGCCAAGCATTTTTATCATCAATGTAATCCCCCAATTTATAATATGCTTGCCTACATAGTGTGCGTTTTATACAAGATTTAAATTTCGTCTCGTTTAGTTGTAGAATGTGGGGAGGTATTTTATTGTAACATTTTAAACAGTACCCCATGAAAGATGAGTCTACTTTAGCTAACCTAAAACCTGGCTGTACTAGTTCGTCCCTGTTTCTAGTACTATAGTGGTGCCTGTCACCTCTTTTACTAAATAAATGCAGATTTTTCCTAACGTACATGATGTTTTCATAGATGTATTGACAAGGTACTGTCATGATGTTAATTTCCTTAAACAGTTCTCTTAGAGAGTCACGCCTACGTAGATCATATAAGGCTCTGATAGCTCTTTTCTGCAGAATAAATATAGATTCGATGTCTGCAGCCCGTCCCCATAGTAAAATACCGTAAGACATAATACTATGAAAATAACTAAAATATGTAGACCAGCCTCGCGGTATCTACATCAGTAAATTGACGGATTTTTCTAACAGCATATGCTGCTGAACTCAGCCGTCCTGCAAGAGATGTTATATGCGGACCCCATAGTAGGCTTGAGTCGAGCGTGATCCCCAGGAAAACAGTTTTTTCGACGAATTCTAGTTTCTCTTGATTCAATACTATGTCACTATTACTACTTTTGACATTCGGTAGAGCAAATCTGATGCACTTCGTTTTTTTCCCATTTAATACTAAATTATTCGCGGTGAACCAATTATGAACCTGTAGTAGAGCGTTATTTACGTCGTCAAGATTTGTAGCACGTCTGTTTATCTTAAATATTAAAGAGGTATCGTCAGCAAACAACACCATCTGTGGTTGGTTTTTAAATAAATGGGGGAGATCATTTATATAGACTAAAAAGAGGAAAGGACCTAATATCGAACCTTGCGGTACAGCCATACTTACTTTTAAACCCATTGAATTGACACCATTTATTTGTACTTGCTGATGTCTATCGTTCAAATATGATTTCACTAAACTGAGCGCAAGTTTACCTAAACCGTAATGTGCAAGTTTTAAGAGTAGGGTTTCGTGGTTTACGCAATCAAATGCTTTCGAGAGGTCACAGAAGATTCCTATGGCATCTTGTGCCTCTTCCCACGCAGTAAATATGTGTTTTAATAAGGTTACTCCGGCGTCAGTCGTGCAACGTCCTTTGGTGAAACCATACTGTTTCTCATGTAAAATTTTATTGGTGTTAAAGTGGTTGAGCATTTGATTAAGCATTACCTTTTCAAACACCTTGCTAAAAACCGGCAACACGGATACGGGTCTATAGTTATTGGTGTCTTTACTGTCCCCGGATTTGAAAAGTGGTATTACCTTGCTGTATTTCATAAGGTCCGGGAAGACTCCTTGGTCCACACACAAGTTAAATATTAATGCTAAATACGGTGCTATAGTCTCAATAATAGCTTGACAAACTTTAATCGACATTCCCCATAGATCTTCAGTTAATTTTATTTTGATTTCCTTAAAAGCTTTAATGACTGCTATGGTGTTTATATGCTTAAATTGAAACTCAACCGGACAGGCTGAAACGTTAGCTCTTAATAAATCAATAGAATGCAAGGGTGAGGAATTTAAGGTTGCAGTAGTTTTAAGTGGGATACTAGTAAAGAAATCTACAAATTCTTGAGCAACTTCGTCTTCAGAGGTTAGAAGACCACTTGTTGTCTCTAGTGTAATATCATTATTATATTTTTTATTTCTATTAGTGTCACTATGGATAATTTTCCAAACCGTCTTAATTTTATTATCGGCGGATTTAATTTTGTTGCTAATGAATAAGGCTTTAGCTACCTTACAAGTGTTTTTAAAATTTTTTGAATAAGTTGCAACATATTTATTAAAAGTTTCCGAGTTCATGTAAGGCTTAAGGCCGTACAGCTCAAACAATCGCTCCCTACTTTTCCTAATACCCTTAGTTGCCCAGTCACTGAACAAAAACTTAGGGCAAATAGATTTAGTTTTCATTTTTAATGTATTATTGAGCTCGGTGTAAACTACTGAAAAGAATTCCTCATAAAATTGATTTACATTTTCAATAATATGGCCCGGGTACCTAAATTACTAACTAAGTTATTATTAAATTTATTCAAATTACTAGGTGTTATTTGTCTAGACTTTATCTGGATTTTTTTTAATGGTGTGTAGGACTCGAAAACAACGGTTTGACCGCTATGATCAGAAGGAAGGTAATTTACAATGGATTTATCCAAGTAGTCGCAGCAACAAAAAACATTATCAATACATGTAGCAGTATTTGTGGTAATTCGGGTTGGTTCCGAAAACACGTTTAACAAATTAAATGATTTAAAGAGATGTAATAACCTACTGCTATTTGAATTTTCATCTAAAATATTAACATTAAAGTCACCACAGATAACCAGCGATTTATTGCCAGTTGCAAGTTTCGCTAAAGCATCTTCCATTACTGACTCAAATATAGAGTAGTTTTGATAATTTGGGGGTCTGTAAACGCACACTATGACATGCCTATCCAGCTCAACACAAGACAGCTCAATATTATGTTCAACCGATAGATCAACAATATCACTACGACTCTTAAATTTAATACAATTTTTAACTAAGATTATGGAACCCCCACGAATCTTAACTTTCCGGTTAAAGCAACTGCCTACACTGTAATTTGCATAATTAATTAGCGTTTCATAGTCTTTTAACCAATGTTCAGTGAAACAAACAATTTCAAACTTTGTTTTTTCTAAAAACAATTCAATTTCAAGTTGCTTTAAAGAGAAACCTTGAATATTTTGGTGAAATAATTGCATAGAATTCTGCTTAACCCCTTTTTTACATTTAGCTATTTTATAGCAAGAAGGCACATTGTTGTTGATCGGTGTAACATTAATGTCACTGGTATCTTCTTTTGTCGTACTAACTAGTTTAAATGAGCATCCGGAGTAAGCCCCAAGACGCCCATGCCATTAGTTGACCCCACTCGAGAATATTCATTAGTTAAACATGAATCCTCCCAGGAATTGTAAAAAGAATTATAAATAAAATTAAAAGAATTATTAGTATCATTACTAATAGTAGCAGTGTTGATAATAGAACTAAACATTGACATACTACTTATGTCTGAGTGAATATTATAAACTAATAGCCTAGCTATTTTGTGTCTACAACTAATAGGTAGATACACTTTACCACGCGTCGACTTAAGTTTACCAACAAAACTATTGATATCAAGGTATATAAGCCTGTCACTATAGTGACCTACTAAGAAATGAACATGCTTATTCAGCATGTGAATATAGTTGTTTTTTCTGTTTGACAAGTGTTTAGTGTTACTTCAGTCTAATTTATTATCGGAATAAAAAGTGCAATGAAGCAAAGGGATTTGTGTGTTTCTGAGTATTATTCCTACGAAATGTTTGTTTTGTATTGTAGGGTTTTAAGCTCTCTCATGTAAATGATTAGAAAAATCTAAAGAGGTACATTTCAATTCGAGCATTTCATTACTTTTATCATTTTCAGTAATGCAGTTCGCTTCTGCTTCCTGTTTGTTTTATTAATATTTAGGAACGAACACACAAGTGAAAATAATTCAATAAAAATACCCTAAGCCCCAAAATTGTCACTTTAATTTTCGAACTTCAAAACATTTCTATAACAAATTCCGTGCGCCTCAACTCCGGTTCTCCTTAACTCCGTAAATCCGTCATTTGGCACAAATCCTGCTAATGATGCTGTTAGCGGCCGCGGACATGATGAGATTAGGCGTTCTTACGTCGCGCCTAATACCGGAAAATTAAAAGGTTTTTGAATCTGATTTTATGTTTTTGAATCTGATTCAATTGGGGTTTTCTTGCTTTTAAGGCAATTAACACATAACATCATGTCTGTAATTCTAGAAGACGTAGACCGAGGTGTAGTCCTTAGTACACACACATTACTCTTGTAATGTTTACATACATACATAAACTCAAACCCTTTTCCCATGGGGGTAGGCAGAAACCACAGTTCGGTTAAATTCCCAAATAATAGGGGGTTACCCACATGGCCATCTTCTGGGGATAAATCCTGACTCCGCTTTACTACGGAGACATTCCTAATGAAAAACGCAATCACACTTGTTTCAGCCAAAAAGGAACTCTTGTTTATCAGTGTAGGACTGTGACCACGAGACCAACAGAGAGACCTAAAGTCAAGATAATGCAAGTAGGTGTTCAATTCATCCGAAGAGCAAACTTCATAGACACTATTGTTGCTATATAATTTGAGAACTTGCAAACACTATACATAATTGCAATATAATTTGAGAACTAGCAATTGGTGTGTACCAATTACCACCATAACCTATTTACGTGTCACGTGTTAAAGTGCATGAAATATGCACAGTTCACGCACAAAAACTGTGCTTGTGTGCACTACATGTTTTAATGTGATTACCGCTTCAGACGTGTGCACAAACACATTCGTAGTTCGAGTTAGTTTCGCGCTAAAAGCATCGTCGGGAAGTCTTATGCAAATGGACTGTGCGGTCTAAGTCATAGATGCACTTCGAAGTTTCGTTTCAAACTTGGGTATAAAAAAATGGTTTTTAAAATATCCTCCAAGAGTAGCGATACTAAAATATGCCACACTTGGCGTCTCCCAAATATGTAAAAATATGCCACACTTGGCGTCTTCCAAATATGTAAAAATATGCCACACTTGGCGTCTTCCAAATATGTAAAAATATGCCACACTTGGCGTCTTCCAAATATGTAAAAATATGCCACACTTGGCGTCTTCCAAATATGTAAAAATATGCCACACTTGGCGTCTCCCAAATATGTAAAAATATGCCACACTTGGCGTCTTCCAAATATGTAAAAATATGCCACACTTGGCGTCTCCCAAATATGTAAAAATATGCCACACTTGGCGTCTTCCAAATATGTAAAAATATGCCACACTTGGCGTCTTCCAAATATGTAAAAATATGCCACACTTGGCGTCTCCCAAATATGTAAAAATACCACTTAGCTAATATCATAGATTGGAGATTCATAGATGACTGCGCCTTAGAGCATTATTCACGTATACTTATACTACTCCTGCCTCTTTTTTCCGATAGGATATCATCAAATGACTTCTCCCGCTCTGGGCAGAGCGAAAGGGAGTGTCAGACTTGTGCTGACTAAAACCCATCCATGTTCCTTCCTTGCCCTTTGTGTTCCAGGGCCGCGATAACTCTTTCAAACATTCCCGCAGCCCACGTATACTCCGGGCTTCGCATTTTATTGACCTGTCCTGCGTGCTCTGTTGTTTGCTCGTTACAGTAACTGATGTTACAGAAGGTTAACTCGGAGCCAAATTTTTGGCTGGCTCAATATTTTGATCGATTGCCATCACACGCTAAAAAAAGGCTGACCGAAACATTTACTAAGGCATGAGCTAATCATGTTTAATTTTAATACCTCGCTAAGAGTTAATAAGATTTTTAAAAGTTTCAAAAAGAGCTGTAGCTACTACGCCTTGCCTCGTAGACATGCTACGCCGATTGACTTCGTAGCCCGGCTACGATGTTACGAAATCACAACAACATGAGAATACGTTATATAAAAACAACAGACTACTATTAAAATGTAAGTATTTCTGTGAAATTTGTGTGGACTTGTTTACAGACTGAATTATAAACACAAAAGTGATTCAATAGCTTTCATCGTGGTCTAATTCTAAATAGAAAAATGACAGTTTAAATATTAAATAACTCTTTTTGTACCTTTCTCTTTTTAAGATTGTACATTACATTTACAGACACTGGGTCTGCAATACGATTTTCAGAGAAATAAAGATGTTTTAGTGTAGTCCGCTGTCTCGTATGAGTTGTACCTTGGGATCTAGTTCAGATGTAGCTCAGAGGAGAGCGAGTAAGAAGTTTTATTGACAATATTATCATGATCTTCTTCACAGCTGCAGGCTGCAGGCTGCAGATCTGTGAAACTTTCACACCTTTTGATCTTGTACGTTCATTTAGTATGCCACTGATGTTTAGTTCGGTGCGTTTTATTAAAATTTTATATCTTTCGAGCCTTTGAATTTTACTTAGGTGTCTCACAGGTGAATGTTTCAAGGCAACGAATATTATAAAGGGTGTAAACAGACTCTTAACGAAGGTGAAAGGCACTTGTTCTCCCCATCATTGCGATATTTTTTTTTGTTCTAGACCATACCTGGGAACCTTCTAGCTTCGGAGATATTGGGGGTCAAAGTACCAACTTTTTCACAAGTTTTTTTAAATACATGTTTTGAATGTAAGATTTTTACTTAAAACACCTCCAGGACCCTCTTACTATTCAATCCACCCATTAGCACAATGTTTTGAATGCGTTAAATTGAGTCCTAATGTAAAACGTGATTTTTCAGCCCAAAAAAAAAGTCGTTTCCCAGCACTAATTTTTGCGTAAAGTTACTTAATTTGATGTACAGAATGATTGGTTGACGGCTTCGTGAAGAGTCTGTTTACACCTTGTAGAACATTGACCCCACCTCCTTAATAAGGTCATGGATCTGTCTAACTTGGTGGTGTCCAACGCTGCGCGTGTTGAAATGTGGTCTACTACACATATACATATATAAGCCATCGGCCGTTCGACATACACGATCACTACCCCGCCACTTCAGCTTGCTTACGTACTCGGCAAACTATGTCAGTAAACCCTGTCAACTATGTCAGTTCTTATACTGCAAGAATTTGATAAATAGTCTTTCTTTTCAGTATAAATAATATCACAAACTAATGGACACACAATCAGTTTGTTTTAATAATTTAAACTCTGGCAAGAAGCCAAGATTCACAAGGATTAAGAAAAGGCCCCAGGATACTTTGCAACAACGTGCTACGAAAATTTTGTTTTTATTCTGTTTTGTTTCTGTGCTTGCAATATATTTTACCTTTATCTTAAGCTAATCTAAGTAATGCCTTTTGCCTTGGCTGGCATTCTTAGATCTTTACAGTCGTTACAGGTAGTCTGAAGCCCGAGATTGTGACGACCAGTCTGGCCAACCTAGTAATTGGGCTGTGGAGGTAAGTCAAGCAACATGACATGTAGATACATAATATCAGCCTGTAATATTCCACAGCTCTGACACGGAACTCTTTTTGACCTGGGTTACAGGCATTCGCTCCACGAAAAACACTGGTTTTCAGCTAACATCTAAATTAGTAAGGTAGCAATATAAATTGCAAACGTACATACAAATAATATTAATGTACAATATTATTTAGTATCATAATATTAGTATCGGTTCTGTTTGTGGTCACTGGTCAGGGACCCAATAATCCGCTTCATCAAATAATCGTGCGGAAACGTTGATTTTATCGTCACGTTTTGATAATCAAATTATTGTTTATCGCTGTAGCTACGCCACTGAGATAAATTGTGGCTGTTATTTCAAACAGAATTTAGTATATTATTGAATAGTTTAGCTATACTATTTTATACTTAGTTCACCTGGTTAATAGTTTCGCCTGGTGGAATAAAAATACATGAATTTATAACTATGGCGTTTTACTCTAAGTTATTTGCAATACGCGAACATAACAAGCCTTAACACCACGTCTGTTTACTTCGAAGGGTTAGACAGAGACGTGTCTTATATACTAAAACCAACATTTCGCCAACCTAGCAATGGTGGAAAAACCTATTAAACCATCACTAGATACGTAAGAATGCTAGAAGTCGATAATAACATAACATAACACCACGCCTGTAATCCCCGTAGGGTTAGGCAGAGGTGTACCTAATAGAACACCCACATTCCGCCAGATATGTTTAAGTCCCATGTAATAGGGGGCGAGCCTATTGCCATCAACCGGGCACAAATCCAGGTCGATAATAATGAAACGGTAAATATCCAAAGTAACATAGTATGAACATAAATTCTAACAAAACCCGACGCAACAACTACACTTTTTCTTTTATCTTTTTGCCACACAGAAATAATGTTCGGAATCACTTTGAGAATAAAACTACGAGTTAAATTAAACTCCTCTAACTGAATCCGGAGTTTCCAACAAAAAAGGAATTACAGAGTATAAAGCTTTAAGTGTACTCCTAGTTTATACGAAAGCGCCTCATTAGGACTGCACTCCATGAATGCAGAGACATGTAGCTGTTGAATAAACAGCCTTATGAAGATGGGTTTTGGGTTAAAATTGCTGTGGTTGTGTAGGAGTAACTCTGCCAAGTTTGTGGCTACAGGAAGTTTTTTTTTAATATCAGTATGTTCAGTAGTCTAAAGGAGGCTCCAGTTTTTATGATGACTTTGTAAAGATAACTTTTATTATTATTTCCACATTAATCATCCATCATGTCCATGTCCTAGAACCAAAAATTCGAAGACATGTGACATCTACCAATCCGCACTTGGCCCGCGTGGTGGATTATAGCCCATTCCCTCTCATAGAGAGGAGGCCTGTATCCCAGCAGTGGGAACATTAAAAGGCTGATGATGATGAATCATCCATCATGAAAAAATACCTGTTTCAAAGAAGCTCATTGTAGAGGCATATTTTAAGAGCCCGGCGAAGGCCGCTCGGAAGCGAAGGCAAAAATCCGTCGAAATATTGTTACCTCTGTTTCACATTTCCCAGCGCGTTGCGGAGCTGCGCGTGTGAATAGTGTTTACCTACCTACTATTCTATAAATATCATTCATTCATATCGCTGCTGAACATTTGTGGTTAATTTGTATGTGCCGTAATACCAAAATTGATGAATGAAAACTCAATGCTTTTCCAATTTTTTATATTATGTAACTTAACAATATAAGTCATGTTTCGAAATAAACAGTATTAAAATATGACCGTTTTTAATATATAACAGATGAGATGAAACATCTTATTTATAGTGTAAAAAAACAATTTGTTTACAATTCGTTTTGGGTAAGTATTTTCCAAAAAACTTAAATTAAAACCCAGGTGAATGCTGTCTTGTTCCGAATAACAGCATAATAAGGTGGAAATATGCTTAAACTGAAAATGATTTTGGTATTCCGTTTGTATGGACAAATCATCGTCCGCCAGCCACTTAAAGGGTAAATAAAGTCATATAGGCATATTTATTGTACAATCCAAAACACAACCAACGTTCGCATTTGCAACTCTGTAATAAAGCTACTTCCATACAATAACGTTAGTTTTGCTTTTATTCTACAACAACTAGTTTCTTCGCGGCGACAATATGAGTTCTGCTTAGAACTTACCTAACCTAACCTACTAGAGAACTCTATTTCACACACACTACTAAATAAAATAAAATCTTTTCAGTCTTTCACACCTTTACATTTCGCTATTGTTAGCAGCAACATAGCTGAAAGAAAGAAAAGAAAATAATAAAACCCCAGGTTTTCTTTCAAGCACGTTGTTTCTACGTTTCTAGGGAACTTTCTCATTAGATCCATCACTTACATCTTTGAAAAAACTGGCCAAGTGCGAGTCGGACTCGTGCACGAAGGGTTCCGTACCATTATCTATACAACATTAGACAAAAACGCCAAAAAAAAAGACACGTTTTTGTATGGGCCCCCTTAAATATTTATTTTATTTTAACTATTTATTTTTAAAGTGAATATACAACGAAATATTCTGTGAATATTTCAAGCGTCTACCTGTCGCCGTTATTAATATCGAGCAAAAAACGTTTTTTTTCGGGAGGGAAATTATCAAATGACTTTTCCCGCTCCGCAGAGCGGAAGGTAGTGTCAGACTTGTACTGACTCAAACCCATCCGTGTTCCTTCCTTGCCCTTTGTGTTCCGGGGCCGCGGTCTTTCGAACAGTCCCGCAGCCCATGGGAGCCCCCCTTAAATATTTATTTTATTCTGTTTTTTTAATAGTTATTTTATTTGTGCGGCAACAGAAATACATCACCTGTGAAAATTTCAACTGTCTAGCTATCACGGTTCATGAGATACAGCCTGGTGACAGACGGACAGACAGACAGACAAACAGTCAGACCGACGGACGGACAACGGAGTCTTAGTAATAGGTTCCCGTTTTACCTTTTGGGTACAGAACCCTAAATAGGAACACTAGTTCCCAGAGTGAAAATTTAAGAGCAGGACACGGTGATATTTTGTTGATGTGTGAAAGAGATGAAAGATGCAAGTGACAAGGGGTATAAATGTGGAAACTTGGTGGAAAGAATGTTGTATGTCAAAATTAGTGCAGTTGGAGATTGTTTTGAGAAGCTTGCTTTGAGGGTACTGAGGTTTAAATCGCCGGTTTTCTGTTTAAACGGATAGTCGTTTAAAGCAGCAACGTTGGTTCGATACACTTTTGACGTTGTCATTTTCCTGACAGATGTACAGACAATAATCAGTTAATGGAGCTAGCAAAAAGGTTTTTAAATTCTTGAAAATTGTAAAATCGACGCTAACCCAGATTAAGCGAAATCAGAGCATCCTAACGAAAAATTGAAATTGTTAGAGGTTCCTTATTTCGTTCTTGGAAAAAAAAATAATCTACACTGAAAACAGTTAGAAAATTTAATTTCACTTTCAACAAAACAAAAATGTGAATATATTATTTAATGTGGTGTGGCGAATCTAACTACTTTTGGCCTTAACTTTTAAGTACCGACGTGTGGTCTGACAGACACCTTGAGCGCTCTAGTTTGAAGTTTTTGTCATGTTAGCGTAAATAACGCCCAGCAGTGTTAGTGGAAAGTGGTGGTGCCGTAGCCTACTTTTTCCGTAAATTATGACTCGACATATCACTCGTCGGTAGTTTTTTTAATAGTTTTAACAGTTTAATTATTAAGTATTTCTATACTTTAATCCATTATACCCACCCTTCTAAAATGCAACTTAAAAAAAAACCTGAATTATAATTGGTGGTCTATTAAACCAGAGGCCTTTCGTAAGGGAGGGTAGTTATGTAAGTAAAATGAGACCCCCGTACTAAAAGGTACAAAGTCTACATTCGAAAACCCACTAGGCACTTCTTGAATCAACCACCAACACAGTTTGTTAATCTTAAGCCGAATTTGGGAAAACACTTACCCTATCTTATCCGAAACCATCTAAAGATACGACACAACGCTCAGACCTCTACCCATCCTCAAGTCGTCGAGATTAATCTAGATTATTCAAGATAGACTAAGGACGTCCTACACTCCATTTACAAATGCCGACCACGATCGCAAAGTAATACCAAAGTAACAAAACACGATCTTTATTCAGAGACGTGTAGTTCGACCCTAAATGAATGAACAAGGACATGAATATTTAACTCAGTGTGAATGTATTGAGATTTTGTCACCGTCTCACAGTGGAACGAATGTATGGGAGCGGTTGGACGTAGACATGTCCGAAAAAAAAGAGTAAAATTATGCCAAACTAATGATGCCATCTTATTCGATTACTTAATGCCTTCATAACTTGTGGTGATGAATTTCTTCATAACTCCCATATTTCGGGAGTAATTTGAGAAAATGTGAAATTTTACTATGAAAATGAGTGTATCGAGCTCTCTCCCTCCTGATTCCGGGCTTGTTTCAAGTAGCGGTCTCTAATATCATAATGCTAATACTAAGAGCTATATAGTGACACATAGTGCGCCAAATGTGCACTTTCTGGGATAAAGAGTGATGTTTATTTTATAACACAATTTTTTTATTTTTTGTTTATTTTGTTGATTAAAACCGTTTTTCTAAAGGTTTACCTTATTACAATAACATTTCTGAGCAGCCAATTAGAGAAGATATAAGCTAATTAGGATATATAATTAGGGACTTAAGGTTTACATATAAAACTGATGCACTAATGATTACTGATAAGAACATTGCTATTATTTAATTACTAAATGGCTCTTAATACACTAATTTAGCATGCATCATTTACTAATTATCACAATAACTAATTACCTTGCAATATTTAACAAAGGATACCTGGGATACCTGGATTTTATATAAATAGGTCACTATTAGTAACTTTAAAATCAGTGTTGATTTACACCTCGTTGTATCCAAGCTAATCTCGCAATGTATTTTCCAAATTTTAATACAAATCTTGATATTCACGTTGCTTTATGCGCACGCGCACATAAAGATTTACGCGACTTTAACTATTTGTTCAGTGTTTTAAAAGATAACAGTTGTGTTCAGTTATGTGAAAGTGCTGAAACAAGTTTAAAAGACTGGTGTCGTCGATTTTGCTACCGCATTTATGCAAAATGGACACAGTCTGGAAGAAGCACAGATAAGTTTCGGAAGAAACATGAGATTTGGCTACAGGCTGCAATTCAATGGCCGGAATTACAGAATGAAAATATGGAACCTTCTACAGAAAATATAAGTGACGTCATCGAGCCCATAATTTCTCCTGCTAAATCTGATGCTTCAACTTGTACACATCCTAGTCCTCGTAAATCTTTTGAGGACCTTAGTAACCGGCAAAAAAGAAGACGCACTGAAGATAGTCTTTCATGCAGCAGTAGCAGCGCTGAAATTATGTTTTCGGCCGAAAGGGCGCTTCAAAAGGCAGGACAAAGCGATACAGCTTATGTTATGAAATACTTGACGGAGAATCCAGAAGAGGCCTCAAAAATCAAAGCCTTCATTGAAGGTAAATCAATTCAGGTACGGGAAATATCCCCTTTGAAGGCATTGGCTCTTTATGTATCGATGAACTTATCGAAATGGCGCTATAACACTCTTCGGGATTTCAACACTCAAGAAGGAGCTCTTCAATACCCGAGTTACTACATGTTGGTTAAAGAAAAAATTAAGTGCTATCCGGCCAAAGAAGATCTCACAGTTACAGAGAGCTCTGCAAAAATCAAATTACAAGCCTTGATGGATTTAACCTCAAGAAGACTTATTAGGTCGTTAGAAACCCCTGTTGATCCCAATCAACAGCTCGTATTGACCAGCAAATGGGGTTTTGACGGATCATCTAGCCAAAGCATTTATCATCAAAGGACGAGTGAAGATGAGCAAATCGATCTTGCTAGTAATTTTATGATTAGTCTTGTACCACTGCGGCTCGTCTCAAAAGGTGTAACAATTTGGGAAAACGAGCGACCATCTTCCACTTCATTTTGCCGGCCAATATTGTTTAAGTTTATAAAGGAAACCAAAGAAAATGTGCAGAGAGAGATGGCTGAAATCGAAGCAGAGATTGAAGCCTTAACTCCATCCACCATCACTGATGGAATTAGTGTCAAACACCAACTGCTGTTGACAATGATTGATGGTAAAATTCATTCCATTATATCCGATACAGCAGCTTCAGTGTGTGACATATGCAAGGCTTGTCCTAAAGAAATGAATAATTTAGAGTTAATCAAAGATAAACACGCAAACGAGGACATGTATAAATATAGCTTAAGCACCCTTCACGCTTGGATTCGCTCAATGGAATGCTTATTACACATTTCCTACAAATTAGACATAAAATCATGGCAAGTAAGGGGTGATATAGCAAAAAGGCAAGTTGATGACAGGAAGAAAAGAGTTCAAGAGGCTGTAAGAAGAGAAACGGGCTTACTTCTCGATGTTGTGAAACAAGGCAGTGGATCCACCAACAATGGCAACTCGGCAAGGAGATTTTTTGAAAACTACACTAAATCTGCTGAACTGACCGGAATAGATGCTATGCTTTTAAGAAAAATCTGTGTGATCTTGCAGTGTATTTCATCAGGAGAGAAGATCAACGTAACTAAATTCCGAGAGTTCTGCTTTGATACTGCTAAGCTTTACGTGGAGTTATACCCATGGTATTATATGCCTTCTTCACTTCATAAAATTTTAATGCATGGGCCAGACATAGTTCAGAACATGTCAATTGTGCCCATTGGTTTTCTATCCGAAGAGGCATCTGAGGCTAGAAATAAAGATTTTAGAAAATATAGAGAGGGGCATTCTCGAAAGCATAGCAGTATCTCATGCAATGAAGATATTATGCACAATCTTTTACTGTCTTCTGATCCACTTGTTACAAGTATCCGTCCAAAAGGAAATAAGTTTGTAAAAAAATCTTCTTTTAAGGAATTTTATGAGCTTACGGATTCTGAGAAAAGTGATATCGAATTTGTTAACATAAATGATTTAGCGGACATCGATTCTGAATTTGAATTAATTGATGATGATGATGATGACGAAGATAATTAAATGATGTTATTGTTTTAAAATGTGTAACTTAGTAAATTAGAGCTTACATCTTAATTATTTATTGTACTTTTAATGAAACTAGGTAATTTATTATCAACTTACTTAAAAGTCATACTCTCATCAGTTCTTGTGAATATTTTTGTTAATATATATTTCTGTATATATATAATATATTTATAGACCTCTTAATAAGTCTGTCTGCGGTTTAAAGTAAATACAAATGGGGAAAAAACGTTTTTTTTTTTAAATTTTCATTTCCTTTTATCCCAGAAAGTGCACATTTGGCGCACTATGTGTCTTAGTATTAAATATAGCTCTTAGTAATAGCATTACGATATTAGAGACCGGTACTTGAAACAAGCCCGGAATCAGGAGGGAGAGAGCTCGATACACTCATTTTCATAGTAAAATTTCACATTTTCTCAAATTACTCCCGAAATATGGGAGTTATGAAGAAATTCATCACCACAATTTCTGAAGGCATTAAGTAATCGAATAAGATGGCATCATTAGTTTGTCATAATTTTACTCTTATTTTTCGGACATGTCTACGTCCAACCGCTCCCATACATTCGTTCCACTGTGCGTCTTGCTTTCTAAATAGAAAATACTAAGACGTTTAAGGTACAGTTCTGAAGGCTAACCGCAGCGACATAGTTTCAAATTCAAATTAATTTATTATTTGTGGTGAAATATCTGATTGTTACATAGGATCGCTGTAACATGGCTGGCTCAATATTGATTTAATATTAACATCATTAAATTCGTCTTAGGTCAGCGTCCATGTCTATGTTATCATCATCTTCTCCCATGTTACTCGGGCTAGACGCAACACTTTTGTTTCTTTTATTTTCAGTCAATCCTTTCTAAATAATTTACTAATTTTCTGTAAAAGGGCTAGTTTCTTTGTATCTCTGAGAAAACTACTATAGGAGGCAACTCGCCTTCTATTTAGGTAAGCGTGTCACTGCGATCATAACCTTGCTTCCTCGAATTGTACCTCAACTAGTAACCTTGCCACACAAAGCACTTGAAACTCGATAACAAAATGGGAGGCGTTTATTTTGTTGAATTACAATTATTTTTCGTAAAGAAATGCGTTCGGTTCGAGCCTATTTATTATCTCTTATTTCCATTACCTACATTCAGTATTCGTAGTACGGCGTTTCTAATTAACTATAATTAATTTTAAAACCAGTTGTAATATCTACGCCACTATTGTCACTCTAAGTGATAAGCTACTACAAGTTTAGCGTACACATTTGCAACTACGTATTTAGGATATTTTATTTTACCTAATGTTGTTTATTACTCGACGTTCGCTGTCGTTTTAGTGTGTCGCCTGTGCAACTGTTAGTGCCTGTATCTTCGACCGGACTTCACGTAAGGGTAAGTTATTTTCAAAATAATATTGTTCACAAACGTCACTACACTCGCTAAACTGAGTACACTGCCTCCAAGACTATTTATTATTTCTATAACACATTTGCTCGTAAAGGGTCTCTTATTTCACCAATTTCAATATCGTATTGTATCTCATTACGTACTTCTGCGGTAATGTAATGTAAAACGCACGGTTTATCAAGATGATCCGTAAAAACGAACGGTACTTTTTTAAATCTTAGCAAAGAGTTTTTAAGTCAGAAAAGTGGTCCACATTTTATGAATAAAATTAACTTTGGGAGATAAAATATAATAAATAAACATTTAATTCTTTAATTTAATTGATTTTCACAGTAAATTACAACCATTTTATCTGTAACAAAAACACAAAAATATTAATTTACTGTATTAGTAATACTGGCTGCTTTTGTGCTTTTTTGCCTTAAAAAAAAGCGTTGATGCACGCGCCTCGCTAATTTGTGAACAAGTAAAAATTATTCCGCGCGCTTTTTATTTTCATTTTTATTTGAAAATGTCGTCAAGTAATGATTAATTTATGAATTCCCGCCTGAAATCTCAGAGGCAGCGAAAAAGGCTACTCTAAACCTCTTGCCCGAAAAATCGATCGATAGATAGTTACAAGCGTATCAAAATTTCGTTTAAGAAAGTCCGAGTTTTATTTAGTTCCTCGCAAATATGTCATAAAGCGTCGTATGACATACGTGCGTTTGATAATCAAAGCCTCTGCTTCCTTGTAGCCATCGCCTACTGCTCGGACTAGCAATATCGCCTCGGCTATAATTTTCAACTTACCGCACTTATATCATAATGTACTATTAAATGGCTTAGAAAACGAGATTCGAAATATGCGGTGCGGTAACACTTACTTTAGAATTTGACAATCAATTCGGGTTGTACTTGGCTTTGTAATAATATAATTCAATCATGATTCGAAAGACACGTGGCGCCATCGTGAACGTTATTGTTGTTTTCCTTGGGAACAGTACTTTTTTTTTTGTTTCGGGATGAAACTTACCCTATGTCCGTTTCTGTACAGCTAATAATGTATGTACAGTGTAAACTCTTTATAACGTCGTTCGTTATAACGAAAAACTCTCTATAACATAGAAATTAGTTCAATTTGGTTGGTTTACCACAAAACCCATACATTCATCCACTCTTTATAACGCATATTTAACCGCCATTCTCTATAACGAAGAAATATTTTAATTTTTTTTTTTCCTATTTTTTTTTTTTTTTTAGACTTCAACACATGTTTAACAATGCAATTTTTTTATAATCAGCCTCGAAAACTAACCTTTTGAGGTGCCGAAATTTCCATGAAAGACACCTGAGGTCATACACAGCCGTCTCGCTTTTGTTATTGTTAATTACCTTAACACGTGTGTTAATTCTTAGATTACATTGTCTGTAGGAAATCAGTTAAATTTGGTTTATTTTTTCTCTTCCCTCCCTATAACGAAAACTCTTTATAACGAAAGAAAATGCTCGGTCCCTTGAAATTCGTTATAAAGTTTACACTGTATATGCAAAATTTCAGTATGATCGGTTGCTGAACCGATCATACTGAAATTTTGCATATATTTTCTAAGTTTATTTGTTACCTTTTCACGCCGACACCACTGAGTCCAGGCGTGAAAAGGTAACAAATAAACTTACTTTCGCATAGGAGTTAGGATAACCAACAAAATCTTTTAAAGATAAGTTGGTAAAAATTCCAACATAAGTTTCGACTGTTTCTTACATAGGTAGGTAGGTTCTGAAACGAAACCAAATATAAGTCAACTACATTTCTTCCCCACCCAACGCGGTTGAAATGTACTCAATAAAACGGTTCCGTTCAGTTGTAGGACTCAAGATTTACACTGACGTAAACCGTTTTACAGGTAATAACCTCTCCGTATGGATTCACTCGACGAACATATTTTAGTGGCGCGTAAATTTTTATCACTTGCAATACGTTGGTTGTAAAACGAACAAAGCGAGCCTAGAGCGTGTTACTGTATGAAATTCTGGATTTATATCTGTTGATATGAGTTGGAAGATATTAATTCGACGGCACGGTTGGCGCAGTGGCTGAGCAATTGACTGCTGCGCTGCGTGTCGCGGGTTCGATCCCCACACGGAACAAATATTTGTATGGCCTACAGATAGTTGTTCCGGGTCTGGCTGTTTGTGTATGTGAGTTTAAATGTTTGTGAACGCACCCGCGATACAGGAGAAATCCCTAGTGTGGGGCAACGTTTAAAAAAAAAAAAAAAAAATTGAAATTGTTTGGAGTAATCAACCACACCCACGAAGTCTTTCTTTTCTTTTTTTTAAAAACGTTGCCCCACACTAGGAATTTCTCCTGTATCGTGGGTGGGTTCACAAACCTTTAAACGCACATACACAAACAGCCAGACCCGGAACAACTATCTGTAGGCCATACAAATATTTGTTCCGTGCGGGGATCGAACCCGCGACACGCAGCGCAGCAGTCAATCGCTCAGCCACTGCGCCAACCGTCAACGTGAGGATTTTTGTTAGCAAAGAATTCTAGTGAAAGATTTGTCGTTTTCAAAACGTATTCTTTGGTGGTGACCAAGAGTAGATACACACACTGTCAGAATATCGTCTTGAAAGTGAAACACGAAGTGTTTAAATTCAAAAGCACTTATAAGTCAAAATATACGTTTTAATGCACTGTTGATAAAAGTGTTCTTAAGCCAAAAATCTTTATTTTCAACCGGCGGATACTTACACTGGCTTTCACAAACCAATTATAGGATTAAATGTGAAGTTCCCATTACGTTCCAGAGAGAGTAAAAAGAAATTGATAGTACTCGCCTTCATCCATCTTTGAAAAGAATTCATTTCAAAGATTCTAATGAGAGTTCTTAGTTCTGATGAGATTTTTTATTGAAATAAAATCTATTACTTACTGGTATTAACGTGATCTCTCATATCTTCTTAATAGAAAAGCTTTTTCTTGATTGCGATCGAAGAATATCAATTTCATGTTACCGAAAATTTTATTTTGGGATTGTGTAAAATGATTCGTTTTGGTTATGAATATCTCTTTATTTTTAGTGTAAAACTTTTTGTCTAGCATTTATTTAGATCACAAGATGGTTTACGTAAGCAATTTCGTTCCGAAGTACTTATCAACTTCTTCAAAAGTTAAATTACTGAAAAATGGAAATAAAGTCCCGGCCGTCGCCATATTGGTTTGTGACGTCACATAATATGTTACAACCCCGCCATCGCTCGCCGATGCTCATTAATTCATTCGCTATAGATTTCTCTTCATCAATATTATGGCGTCAGAATTCCCATTGAAACACCCTTTTATGGTTATTAACAATTTGTCGACGACGTTATGGTGTGATAAATTATTATTGTTTCTAGGGATGTTTTTCCGGATTTAGGTACTTTGTTTTCTGTGCAATCAAAGCTCTAAAACATATTTCGGTAACAATCTCTCTTAGAACAAATTATGTTCGCCTTTGTGACAAATTTAATTCTTTCTCAGTATTTAAAATATTCTATAAGTCATGTCTTCAGGGAATCTAAATAAAACATGTAAATTCTATAAAACAGCTCTAAACGTTTGAGTTAAAACGCCTATAAATAAACAATTGTGGAATTTCTCCAAGTTTTAAGTACCCATGCGTCTGGTGGCTTGGCAAATTGAATTGCCTACATTTTGCGAATGCCTTACAATTTGCATTAAGATGCTGCCATCAGGACGACGTGATCCCGTGAGGATAGGACGCACAAGTTACGAGAGATGGTACATCTCCTTTTTTTGACATAATTCACTTTTAGCAACCTGCCACGGTCCTTGTGAAATGAACATGATGAAAATTTCCAAAAAGATACGCTAAGTCGTGAATTGCAACAATTTCTATGCTGATTTATGACATGCTTAAAAAAAATCAGACGTTTCGTTTTTTAATGGACAAAGATCTTTAGAATTTCCCGTATTTTTGCGAATTCATCAGCAAGGTAGGTACCTAATTGTATAACGTACTCGCATTCCTATTCTTATTGTAGACGAATTCAGAGAAATTAAGTAATGGGTAATGTGTTCAACACGCAACTAAGATGTAGTTCATTGAATGATAAAAAATATGAGGATCATTAAACTAAAAGTACCATATTAAACTATTAACCTATTACCGCGACCGAGGAAAACTGTTCCACCGTAATACCGTTTATACTAGTACCTACGGGGAACAGGATGAATCAGTTCTGTGTAAACTAACATCCTAATAAGAGTTAGCTAGTGAACTGCTAATATATGAATTTAAATGATTGTGTTAGGTTGTTAGTTATGTATGGTAATTTTTTTTTTTTTTTTTGTTAATGTTATGAAAGAAACGCCTTATTAAATTTTCGGCCTACAAGGGATGGACATAAAACGTTTAAATAAATAATCGAATTACAAAGGTGAAAGCCTTCAGAATACTCACAGTAACCTCTATCATACGTCAACGTGTAGCTCGATCGTTATAATGCCCGTCGCGATCGTATTAATAAAGTGAATTTCAACGCGTTTCGCCGAATATCTCATTTTAAATTAATTTTCACGTTAATACATGCACGGGAGTTTTATGTTCGATATTAATTCGTTCTTTTTGGAGATCAGAAGCACTATTAATTGCTACTGGTTAATATTGGCCTGTTAACGGTAAGGGACATCGCGTACAGCCACTACCACGAGTTTTGGCCACAGAAGCTAGAAACCAGGATGAAAGTTTGGTCGCGCGACCTGACGTCCGACCAGTTTTGTTATAGATAGCGGCCGGTCATGCGACATGTCGTGTCCGTCGCGTAGTGCGTACGTTCCCTTATGCAGATTAAGTATAAGGCAGCTCCATGTTGTCCTGGTAAATATTAATTAAATCTTTTGTCTCAACGTGTGTGCGTTGGGCACAGCAATAAGCACTGCACGAGCTCAGCATCACCTCAACTAGAGCCGATTGGGATTTTTTTTATAAAACTCCCGGGTGCAACAGATACTCTTTGTACAATAATCGTGTCAGTATCACCTGGGATCGCGATCAACTAGTAAAAATCAAGTGATCTGTTGCTGATAGGTGGCAGTGTTTCATCATCATCATTTCAACCGAAAGACGTCCACTGCTGGACATAGGCCTTCCCCAAGTATCGCCACATTGACCGGTCCCGTGCGACTCGCATCCAGCGGATCCCCGCAACCTTCACCAGGTCATCGGTCCACCTAGTGGGAGGCCTTCCAACGCAACGTGACAGTGTTTATAAGTATGCTATGAGCTTTAAACTGTTACTCCACCACTTAGTTGTTATCAAGATTGACATTGTCAGTTTATTAAAACCTATAAAAATAGTTATTTAAATATACAAAGGGAAAAATAAACAGAGATACATACATGTTCAAAAGATACCTGTGTAATACCCATTATTGGAACGTTGATAGACAAATTCTTAAACCCAAATAAAATCAAAGCAATTTGTAAGTCATTTCTAAAGGCATTATACCTTTAATACAAGAGCACAATACAACCAATACATTGACAACTACAAAAAAGAAATACAATCATTCCTTTCGATATACACAGAGAGTTTTGATACTTTAATTTCGATCCGTTTTTTATCCGGAGATTTATACGGTTGTACTTGTGCTACGGTTTAATCTTAAAGTGACAGGTCGGGTCGGTTCGATGTGACAGTGGGTCGGGCCCTTATCAAACGAAACATTGCCAAAACATTTATATGTACTTGATACTTGCGACTTTATTTCACGGATAATGGGAGTTTGTGATTTTATGTGTCAAAGAGTTGAATTTTAATGTGATTTGTTGAAGTCGTTGAAAATGTGATTGTTTCATTTTAGATGAGAGAAGTTTATGAATGTCGGTTGAATGTAGGTATACATGATCTGATGATTTGCACGTAGTAGGTGTTGCAAAGCTGGTTCAAAACGACAGCACAAGATTCTTGGAACAGCCTTCCGCTTCTGTCTAGCCGTGGGATAGTATGGGCTAGACAAAAAAAGGAGTTGCAAAAGACACGAAAGAAGTATTTAAAAGTTACGTAAAGTTAAATGTTAAAATAATATTTAATTTGTTTACAGCGGTCAAGCTACCGATAAACCGAATAAAGGGTGTAAAAAGACTCTTAACGAAGCCAAAAGGCACTTGTTCTCCCCTTCATTGCGATCATTTTTTTTTGCTCTAGACCATATCTGGGAACTAGTTACGGAGATATTGGGGGTCAAAGTTCCAAGTTTTTTACAAGTGTTTTTTGAATTCATGTTTTTTATGTATTTGATTCAATCCGTCCATCAGCACAATGTTTTGAATGTTTGAGCCCTACCGTAATACATGATTTTTCACCCAAAAAACAGTCGTTAATCAGTAATAATTTTGACGTAGAGTTACTTAGTGTAAACAGGGTGTAAACGGACTCTTCACGAAGCCGTCAAGAAAAGTCATGAAGAGTCCGTTTACACCACCGTCCGTTTCCATGTTACAAAAATAACAAATTAAATATAGCGTTAGAACAAACGAGACACTTCAAAAATAGCTGTTAATTTTCAATGTCCAAAAAAAAATGATGTTTAGTAATAACTATAAGTCTACATTTTATTATAAGGCCTCACTCAGCAAACTAAAAGCTGCCACTATTCTCAGCTAAATAAATAATATATTCACTTTTATAAAACCAATACAAGGTTCTCTAAACATAGGGACGTTGTTTTGGGAGGTGTCTGTATTGAACACCCTCTATATAAAGATTGTGAGGCGGGTCAGATTTAAATTGGTTTTTTTGTTGTTCTTTTAAAAATTCCGTGTATCAATAACCTGGAAAGTATTATATAATGTTTGATAAATACGAAAATATGCTAAATAATGCTAAGTATTTATATTATTCATGCCAACGATAATTGGAGTCGTTATTGAATTAAAAACTTGGCTTAACCCAATTCCATTATCAAATGAACGTCGTATTTGTATCTCTTGAAACCTCTTTTAAATACATTTACTTTAAGTCAACAGATAATTTAATCTGCGCACTAAACAATACAAATTGTATAAATGCTCTCAAATGACGCATAATTCTCGCAAACGGACGTTTAGGAGGTGAAACAGTTTAAGATAACGAAATTAATCGCGTCGTATTGTGAACGTATAATTAGTTTTCAGCGAACAAGTTTCTAAATTAAATTCACAGACGTTTTGTGAGATATTTCGGCGCGGAGCGGCTCGCTTCTGGAAAATACGGGAGGATAGTTTTGATGGTGAAACGTAGGCTTTTACACATTATAGTAGGACATTCTAAGACAAAAAGCGCATGACTCTGCATGCGAAGTTTCAAGCGATTCTGTTCCAAGTGAATTAAAACCAAACACCTGCCACGTTACTGTGCCTTTATACTATGTAGTTCTGGTTAGAAAGTTGTAGTTAAGACGTCTTGAGATTGCCACATATGTACATGCGACTAACACTTGAATGGTTAGAAAAGTTTAAAAATTCCCGAAAATGCTATGCGTCTCCCTATTTAGTTTACAACACCAAGTACACTTCTGGCGAAAATATTACACTCTCAACATCGATAATTATCGAGTTTTCCGGCCTTAATATTCCAGATAGTCGATGAATGGCATTGCAATCAATGTGAGAAGGCCATTAGCTATATTGAAACCATGATTGACACTAATAGACCGGAAGATGGCAGAAACTCTCTGAAGGCAACGTCTGAATTATTCATTATTCTTTAAGGAAACTCGGACTACCTAATATTGCAGAACATTAACTTGATATGATATTACATAAAAAATAGTAAAAAAGGTCATTTCGAAATCGTTTATCATTTTTTGTAACAAACTATTTATAGACTGACATATAATTAAATGTCTGAAGATAATAATTGTACTTCCATTTAGCCGTCTGATGGGCAGGCAGATAGTTGAACTGCAGCGTTTATGCGACCTACATGCGATTGTAGGTGTGTGAACGAAGCCTATTATTTTCACAATTTAGCAATATTTATGGCGTTATTTACGTTGTCAAACAGATGAATTATTCTAACAAGCAAAAGATTAATTCCTTTCATTATCCCTCAGATTGTGGTTCCGCGTGTTTTACGCAATTAAGGTGCAGCTTGCAGGTGTAAAAAACGGTAATCTTTTTTAAATCATTTTTCAAGTTTGTTTATCGTTTTTTTGTATTCGGGTAAATACCTACACAATACTTGTTTCAATATCATTTTAAAAAGCGTGTCTTTATCAATTTATTCTTCGTATATTTTGTATCTCACGACTCGGCCAATTGGACGTATATTAATTAGTGTACAATTTGCAAACTCTAACTTTCGAAGATTCTTAACTGCTTTGCCAGCGTCAATTATTTATGTCCGCAGTTATATATATATATCTTAGGTATATAGTGGCTCACACATCGTCGGATTTTAATGAAAATATTCATTACTCCTGGAAACTTCTGAAGTGGTCGGTTGAACTCGGCAACAGTGTGTGCATCGGAGTCGAAAATAGTTTCAAACAACAATATGGGAATAGGAATTTCATACTGCATGTTTTTGTTAGACCCAATATGAGGCTAAAAAGAGAAAGAGAGGCTACTAAATCAAAGAGAAAGGATAAGTATTTTTACTAATAATAGCTTCGCTCATGAGCTCAGCATAGTCAACACTCTTTTAAAGAGCCGATGATTATAAATATATTAGTTGATCTTAAAAATAATATCAAATTGACAGTACTTAATGTAACTTAAGTTTTTATAGCAAAATCATAAAAAGGTATTTAGTCCCAGGTGCTTGTCGTCCTTAGCAATTAGTTAGTGTCAGCTTATTAATTATTTAACGTTCCAGACAAATTGCCGCTGCAGGAGGTTGCAGGCAATCTGTTAGCCATTTTAATTTTGCTTCAATATCAACGTATAGTCTTAACGGAATAGTTAACCTCCTTTGACACAATTCACAGTAAATTGAATTTTCAGTGAAGGTTCAGTCAATCTGGACAACTTGTAGACTCGGCTCCGGATACCGTACGAAACCTCAGAGATGATGTACCTACTGAACTACCTGTCAGTGATCAGCGAGTCCTTAATCAGTCCGTAATTATTTGACTGCACCTTTTGGATGCCGATGAAATTTTAATGATCTGTCACATATACAAGTAGTGCCTTGTCGTTTAATGACGTGCAAGATAGAACTCACTTCTGTTTGAATGACCTTAAAGTGATCATTTTAATTATAAGGTAAACTATACCTACACTTGCTTATTGGTCAGAAATCAATAGGTTTTGGAGTTAAAGATACATAATACCACGCCTGTAGTCTCCAAAGGGTTAGGCACAACTCACCTAATAGTACACCCGGGGTGATACAAAACGCGGTGACCTTATTACTATCAACCGGGCACAAATCCAGACTGAATGGCTAGTATTGGAGATATCTGATAATAAATCATTGGACAAAACTTGTCAGACGAATTTATTATTTTCTTTCCTCTCGTAGACTTATTGCAATCGATGAATATCAAAAACTTCGTTCATAAATACAAAAGTGTTAAAATAAAGAGAATAAATCAAAATTCAACGAGATTGTAGAACGAAGCACCGAACTCTGTTTTATTCCGGTCGAGATAAAAAACCTGTCTAGAATATTCCTTGTAAATTGAAAAGTTTCTTCGAAACAGGACGAAGTCTGTCCATTGTCTGTTCGTGTTGAGCTACGGAGACAGCGGGAATGAGCAATGTTTTTTCATAATAATCAGAGTCAAGTAAGACAATACAAGTAGGTGACCTGCTTAGGCTTCAAGCCCTGGCCACACTGTGGGGTATCCCACGAGGGATGCTACGGCTAGCTGACTACGAAAATTAATAGTTTTAATGATTCAGAAGTCACTGCTAGTAACAGCAACATCGAGATTCTTGAAAGATTTCAGAGCAAGACATTGAGAGCCATGTTTGACATGCCATACTACGTTAGCAACAAATATATACATAAAGATCAATATATCAGTACCAGCAAACAAGAGATTATTAGTAATCTCTTGTTTGCTGGTACTGATATATTGATCTGATTATTATTTATTTATTGATCTTATCTAAACACAGTAAAAGCTACCAGAATAGAATATTAACTCACGTCAATCAACAGGCCTCAAAGCTCCAGGATGTAGGAAGTACCTCCCACAGCCGATTGCAGCGGCATGGAGTCCCTACGCTAACCGCGAGATCAAAGAATTATACGAATTTTCAAAAAAGAAAAATTCTCTTGCCATTGATCACCAAGCGATTGGCCATTGTGTAGACACAGATCGCCAAGTTATAGAAGAAGAAGAAAAAAAAGAAGTCACGGTGCTATTCGTACCAGATTGAACACCTCGATTTAAATAGGTGACATAATTTGCGCGACTGAATTTCAAACCACATCTTGCGGGAATTTCGCCTGAGGTTTGCCTCTGCCTGAGTCACAGGCGCTACCGCGACACCAACGCGACGCGTTATTTTGAAACAATGACGACGAATGTCTAAGCGACGTCAACCCACGATAAATGCGTGAGTTCCCATATTCACACGATGTGGTTACCAACACATATTGAACTGTGTGTTACTATAGTCCTAACTATATATATATAATATTCTAAAAAGCGAAAATAAGTTTGTTTGTTACCTTTTCACGCCTAAACCACTGAACCGACTATCATGAAATTTCGCATATATGTTGTCTGGTGTACAGAAACGGACATAGGGTAGCCTTCATCCCGAAAAAAATAACTGCCCCGAGGAAAACAACAATAACGTTCTTATGATAATTATCAAAATCAAAATATTTTATTATAAATAGGCCCAGATGGGCACTTATAAAACGTCGACAAAAAGGTGCACGGTTCGGTTGGTTGTTTCCTATGGAGAATAACCGGTAGGAAACTCCATGGTTACTCTTTTCAAATCATTTGGTTGGTATTACAATCAATCGATAAAAAAATCAATAGATAGCGCCACATGTCTTTCGAATAATAATTGAATTATATTAATAAAGAAACTTTAGTAGTATGTTAAGAGTTTAATTGTCAAATTCTAAATTAACGCGAGCGAAGCCGTGGATAATAGCTAGTTTATAATATTCTCTGATCAAAGTATTTCAATAAATTCACTTGTCGGTTAAGATACAAGTATAAAAAAATAATACAGAAAATAAGTGAAATAAATCATCGCTGTTTTCGAAGCCCTCCACAAGGTAAGCCGATAGGTTCAACTAGGCTATATTGCCGCGCGAGCTTTCTGGAACTTGTCGTACACATCATTGCGTGCGATTTTTATTCACAGCCGATGCGCTCGTTGGAAGTTGACCCAACAAGTAGTAGTATTGAAGACTCAGTGGGTAACCAAGAGCTGTGCTAGAGATAACATGGCCAATACCAGATTCAAGTCAAGTCAAGATTTTTTTATTATTGTATTCTTACCAATGTATCTGTTCTACGTACGTTTCCAATGTAACTTGGATGCAGAATAGAGACTTGTTGTGGTTTTTAATGTTCAAAATTATATGCAAACAGAAACATCACAAAACAAAAGTGTGTGTGTACTTATTACGCACGTAAGAAGTTATACTTCTTTGGCGTATAAAATTAAAATGTTGACTAGCTATCTTCAGGGTGTCGGTTTTTCGTGACGGTGTGCGCGCGCATCGTAAAAATTTACTCTCATATTTTTTCCCTAATGCGCTAAAAGAAGTACATATAACTTCAAAAATAACATTACATTAATGTGCAGCATTTCTTAGAAAATAGCAGTTTATATAATCAGTGTGATAATTTCAAAAAATGTCATTCACATAACAGTAATCCCTTTTCTTTATTTATTCCACTTAACCTATTGAATAACTATCTTTAGAAGTTTCCAGATCGTTTGAGGGTAATGAGAGTTGAGAATACAAATTAATCTTGCGTTCAAGAACGTCTGGTTTTAATTGGTTAAGTTGGTTCGCTCAAGTGGCATTGAAAAATTGTGTCGGCTTTTCTTTTTACCGTAAAATGATATAAAGTAAATGGTTTAGGAAATGGTTGAAGATGGTGTGAAACTGTTTTTGTGGACATAATTACTTATTCTATAGACTACCCCTGATAAAAAAGTTAATTCAAAAGAAACCGATGGCGGACTTGTTAGATGATCGTTAAACACTATTGGACAAAATATAATCTACTTTATTTTTGTTTCGTAACGTAATAAATATGTTGCGTAATTATGGATGAAGTTATGATGACGAATAACTACCGGAGATTTATTGTGAAGGACGGCACGGTTGACATATGCCGGGCATGCCACCGTCCAGGCGAATCAATCCGTCACATTATCTCCGGGTGTTCTCGTCTGGCTAACGGAGAGTACTTGCATAGACACAACCTTGTAGCCAGGATTATCCATCAGCAACTTGCTCTAAAATACAGCCTTGTGGAATCGGAAGTGCCGTACTATAGGTATGTGCCCGATCCAGTTCTCGATAATGGCAATATCACACTGTACTGGGATCGATCCATCATCACTGACAGGACTATTGTAGCCAATAAGCCTGATATAGTGGTGGTGGATCGATCAGAGCGGCGCGCAATGATTGTTGACATTACGGTCCCGCATGACGAGAACCTTGTGAAAGCCGAGAAAGATAAACAAATCAAGTATCTTGACTTAGCTCGCGAGGTTGTCGACATGTGGGATGTGGACTCAGCGATCATTGTGCCGGTAGTCGTATCAGCCCATGGCTTAATTGCCAAGAGCCTCGACCAACACCTGAGGAGGCTCTCGTTAGGCAGCTGGATCAAGGGCTTGATTCAGAAAGCGGTACTCCTGGACACGGCTCGTATTGTTAGGAGGTTCCTCTCTCTGGAGCCCTGACCGCCGGTAGCTTGGACCCTATTCCCGATACCGGTGGGCTACTATTTTTTATATTTTTAAATGTTTTTGTATATTGTAATTTTTGTTAGTAAAATATTTAAAAATGTAAATAATAAGGATAAAAATGAATAAAGGACAATAATAATGTTGCGTAAATATTAGTGTTATAGCCCGAATGTTTAAATATCTTAGGTTATACTAGAAAATAAAATCACATATAAAGATATTCCAATTTTTCACGCTGAAATGAAAACAAAATGTCGATGAAACTAATTGGTCAAAGGTTTGCCAGTTTATTCCGAGTTCCTATCTATGTATGTACACCATAGTGTCTGTTCAAGTGTTCATGTGTTTACTTCATATTCCGAGGAAAAAACCTTTTGTCCAAAAATATCTACCACCTGTCGATACGCGGGACACCTGATGCCATCAAATTTGTGCCACATCGCGTCGGTTGCGTTTTACTGCGCTGATTGTCCATTGTTCGATAAATATGAATCAGCCTAGAGTCTTGTAGCACAATGTGTGTGTGTTCATTCGTATTTTACGTTACGATTTCGAGAAAATATTATATTGTATTGTTTTCACTGGACCACCTAGGTAACTTCAACTTTCTGACTAACTGATAGACTTTTTCCTTCTTTTTTCATGTCGATGGCTCAAATTTAGTACGTAGTGACATGGACACTTGAACAGCTGTATCGCCTGCCTCATATTTAAGGAGGATACAAGTAGTTTGTTTTTGATAAACTGGTGAAAAATACCTAACGCAGCCGCACCGTCCGGGGAGACGGTTTAACCCGACCCAGACGAACTCCTTGAAAGTTCAAACGTCTCCCTGTGTCTCAAATAAATGGTTCATTGAAACAATTATTGTTTTGTGTTTAAATTTGAATTTAACATTTTGAGGGCTAAGGTATCTTATGTAGGTACTAACCCAGTATAAAACATAAAAGCAAAATCTTACGCAGGACTGAGTCACTCATGTCTAAGCTCGTGTATACTCATAAACACGCTTATATCCTGTGTTTTCCTCGAGATGTACGAGAAAAACTTCGTCCCCATTTCGTCTCCCCCTTTCATTTTCTCGTTGACAAAATTCAGCATCCGTGGCCGACGTCAAAGTAATAACATTTCCCTTCTTTGAATAGTACAGAAATGTTAACACTGTGCTTCACAGTGCACAGTACCGACACTGTTGACTATGGAGATCTCTTTAAGCTTAGGAATCTCGACATGTTTCATTTTCCGCAGACTTCAAAGTTTAGATAGGATAGCGAGAAAAGAAAACTTTCTTTTTTTTTCAAATGAAATGCAGTCTCCTTACGGAGAGTAAGGAGACTGCATTGGCTTGTTCTCAGAACATTTGAAAGCTTTTCTGAAATGCAGTCGTATTAGATGAGATGGTATAAAATGTCTCGCAATCGCAAATACTGTGTGATTTTGTTCAAGTTAAATTTTCAAGTTTTTCAAAGGAGTACTTAAAAGATTGAGAAATGTAAAGGAATTTTTGCCAAGTAAAAAGTCCGTCGGACGTATTTTTTGAGAAAGCTCTGTTTTCATTACTCTAAGTCTGTTTTGCATTCGTGTTACAAGAACGAATAAAAAGGTTATAGTAAACTGGTATTACAGGTCAGCATACCGCAAGAAGTCGAAGTAGGTTGGTTACTTAGTTGAACCCAAAGAACTAATGAAGAAGGCAAATATGTATTTGAAAATTAACAACACATGCCTGGTCTTTTAATGGGTAGGTCAATAAAAATAAGTCACCTCTTATTTTCAATGACAATTAATATCCCAAGATACTGAAGTGCCTCGTTGGTCTAGTGGTCCTGGGTTCGATTCCCAGGTCGGGCAAAGTGCTATTGAGTTTTTCGATCAGGAATTTCTCAGTAGAAGCCACGGAGTCTGGATTTGTGCCTGGTTGATGGCAATAGGCTCGCCCCCTATTACATGGGACTTAAAAAACATAACTGGCGAAATGTGGGTGTACTATTAGGTACACCTCTGCCTAACCTTACGGGTATTACAGGCGTGATGTTATGCTATGTTACGTTATACTGAAGTGTAATTTGAGAGATTTGTCTACCCTTGGAAGTAAATTCAGTCGCTCCTCAAAGCTTCATTATTTTAATTTTGGCAGTATCTCTACATTTCTTACTGTTACTCTTACCCTTCCATAATTCTTTTTAAATCAACCATTCCACCATACAGGCAGTTTTACACTAGCGAAAGTGGGTCTTAGTTTTACTGCTATGCTCTAATGCCTCTCTTAGATTTATGCACTATTTGCATCATTTTATGGGCCCTGCACCGCCTCTGTCCGGTCACTTGAGTTGCACTGGTAATAGGCTTCATAAATAGTGGAGGGATCTGGAAGCTTCGTTTGTATGAATTTTTAAAGGAGCCCCCTCCTTTTTATTCGTAGAGAAATGTAGTTCATGTTAGGTAACGGGCTGGTTGCAGCAGGGTTCAATAAAGATAACACTGATTCTGTAATCCCCGAACACACATATTTTGCCAGCTATGTATAAGTTCCGTGTAATAAACAGCGAGCCTATTTATTGTCATCAACCGAGCACAAAGCTTGAATCCTGGCCACTAGAAATGCCTTTAGAAAAACTCAATAACACTTTGCTCAACCTGGTAATCGAAGCGAAAACCTCTCAAGCAGTGTCGCGATCACAAGACAGATGAGACAGTCCAATAACAAAGTTAGCAAAAAAAAGGTTGTAAGTCTACAAAAGAAATTAGAAAATAATCAACGAGTGTTTTGTGAAGAGCTTGATTTAATGACAAGAGGTTTCACAAAAGTAGAAAGGATTTATTAAAAAGTCTCACTGACATTTTTGGGCATCAAATGAAAATACAATTAAAAGCCATTTGACATCGAGGATCGGCCACAAGACACCATTGATAAAACAAACCCTTTTATTCCGCTTTCATTTAAAAATAACGCAAACAATTTATCCTTCTTTCAACTCTTTTCCCGGAATATCCGACCCAAATATTTTCATAAAGATCAAATTCCGTCAGGTAACAAAATCCCATATATTTTAATTAGCAAAGTTTAATTATTAGGGTTGTAATCAATATCGGGTAACCTCAGGTGTTCCCAGAAGAATCCAGCTTTTACTAACTTAGGGTTGCTATGGTTACGTATACTTTCAACTAGCTGGTGTTATTAAAAGTTTCGATGGAAAATGGCAGAATTGTTTATTTATTGCTAAGTGGTATCAATTTATCTTTAGGTTCGTTTGAGCATCGACGTTGTAAGTGCGGCGCTAGTAGGCATTCAAGAATTTGCTAGAAACCTAATGCATTATTTATTCCGAACTAATATTGATGACTGTCTGTAGACATTAAGCAACATGCTTTTAAAGCAATTATTTTGGAAGTTAAGTGTCAGACTTAAGGTCAAAAAATTTATAACGCTGTTGTGGTTAAAGCTGTTATATCTGTACGTAAGTTATTTTGTTTTGTCACGGTCACGAGACTGGTCGAGGGGCTGGCCGGTTGGCTGCTGCGCTGCGGATTCGATTCCCGACTGAAATAAATAATATTTGTATTGCCTAGACTGTTTGTGTATGTGAGATTAAATGTTTTTTAATACACCCACGTTACACCAGAAATTGTGTGATGAGATGATTGAGTGTGGCAAGGTATGAAAAAAAAAACGCTGCGTTTTTGGTTTTTCTTTGCCGTTTTGGAACAGTTGGCATAAAATAAATTTTCAAAGTATTTATAGTGCCTATCGAGGTTCGGACCCACGACCTACAACATATATACCGTGACTTTGTCCACGGTACGCCTCATTATTATCTAAAAGGAAAAGAAAAAAAAAACTTTATGATTTTGCCGTCTTTATTTCATTACGGACACTAATGCAGACAAAGTAGCAAGGTACCCTAATCCCCACATGTAACGAAACTTAGCCCGAACTAGAAGCAAGTAAGATGAATGACGTCACAGATACACGAAACATATAAATTGTCTTTTGGTGTAGTGAGTTATGACTCTTGTTCACAATTTATGAATGTTTGTCTAAAAGTCAAACTTCGGTTTTTCTAGCTACTCGTAAGTGGTTGTGAAGATTGGGATACGAGTTTTTTCGAGGTGACATTTGTTTTTTAGGGGTCATGACTTTCAGGGCGTAAAAGTTTGAAGGACATAATAGATACATAACTATGAATTTCACCTTTACTATTTCTTGTTGGAGAAGTTGAAATAATCAGTGTTTGATTTCCAGTTCAGCCGAAGTCTTATCGAGATTTATGCTGTCATAATGATTATTACTAGGTATTCCTAGATTCTGGCATTTAATAGTATGAATTCCAGAAGTCTCAAGGTCCAAGTAAAAGAGGCAGTCACCTTTTACTTGGAACTGCCAATTATGAGACTTACGTGTGCAGATGTGCACTAATAAGTTATTTTAATATTATATTACTAACACTCCATAGATCCTTTGTTTCTGAAATAAAATTGATTAATTTATACATTCAAATGGAAAAATGGATGTATCATGGTACTGACCCTATTTTAAAGGCTGTCAGTTAAACATTGTGTGTCAAGTAGTGTCATTAAAGAAAATGACATATTTGCCAAGATTGACATGTTGCATTTGAAGGCTAGTACCTTCGAAAGTATCCGGAGGGCTCTTGCAAGCAGATAAGGATTTTGTTAGTGCTACCCCATTGTCCATCAAAATGGCTTTGGTTCTGCACAAACTATTTCACAACGACCGGTGGTACACTCGCAAAATAACCAAATATCGTTGGTGGCAGGGCACACACCTATGTCGCTACTCTCCATTACGGTTCTCGTGTATACTGCCCATAAAATACTTCTCCGTATCTTCGTGACGACGTCGTTTCGTCGATTAGTCGCAGAGTGCACTCCGAGCTACGTCGACGTTCCTGAAATGTTCAGCGCACTACCCTTTCGTCGTCTGACTTCCCTTGATAAATCTAACAAAAAAACTGCAAAATTGCAAAAAACGCAAAAGTCTACGTTACGAAAAGTACGTGATGTCTTTGACAAGTGGCAATTGCTTGAAAGCATTTCGTATTTCTACAACAACTTTCAGAAATCATTGACATAAGATTTTCGAAAGCTAATGACAATTTAATTCATCGTTATCGCTGACAGAATGTCACTTTTCGGGACCCTCAAATCAACCTCTGGCTTAAGAAGCTACATAAGTGATACTTACAAAATCGTCATTATCATTATTTAGCTTTCTACCTTAACTAAATACAAATCCCAAACAATATCATTTCAGAAATAATTGTTATTTATTTCATCCTAAACGATAAAAGCATTCTATTTTATAAAATCCGAACCCGCGCTAACGTTAACACACACGTTTAACTACGGCTATTCGTAACCGTTAGAGTGGAAAAGTTAGGTGATACGGCAAACAGGGAACAAGTAAAACAATACAGTTACAAATAAAAAAGGGTCGGTATCAAACGAGCCGGGGCCGCCATTGTGGCAGCTGCACGGAGAAATAGAGTACAGAAGGTCAATTTGATACAAAGGGCAAAAACGCACGAACGAAAGGTACTCCCATCTAAGTGATCTCACGACTGGCTTGCCTTTGAACCTCGAGTTTAGATCAAATAAAAGCGGGAAACCCTATCAAAATCGTTTTTCATTTTAGTTGGCTTGTGTATTTTATGTACATTATATACAGACTGCAAATAGAACAAAAATAATGCTAAAAAAGGGAAGACTAAAAATAAGCACATACATATTTACTACAACTTGTGTATTAAAATGGCAAAAGAATCAAGAAGTTAATGGATCTAGTACAAACTGTGTGTTCGTTTGCTTTAAATGTCGTAACGAACCTTTTACAGGATCGACAGATCCTGTCAGTTGGTCAAAATCATCCTGAATATTCTTCCGTTAGTCGATCCATATTAAAATTTGAAGAATATCAAGAAGAGATTTTTCTCTTTTTCCGGCTCTGTTTGGTCTAGGCCCATCTTGACATGACTTTAGATCGCCGTACTTCTAGCCGTCGTGCGCTTCATTCTATTGATTGTATGAACCGGGCCTTTTTTTTTCGGTTGGGAAATCATCAAATGACTTCTCCCGCTCTGGGCGGAGCGGAAGGGAGTGTCCGACTTGTACTGACTAAAACCCATCCATGTTCCTTCCTTGCCCTTTGTGTTCCAGGGCCGTGGTATCTCTTTCGAACAGTCCCGCAGCCCGTATGAACCGGGCCTTCTGTAGCTTTTTGGTGGTGGTTCCACCGTCTTCACAACATAGGGACACTTTCATAAATTTGTAGTCTCCGTTACGACGATGTTCCTCTAAATTGAACAAGTGGTTTGTTAGTTTCGTCTTAATTTAATTGAAGATTCGATGAAGATTGGGGTGAATTAGGTTATGTTGATTGGATGACTGTGTTAAACCAGTTTCACTAGATGTCGCGTTTACTCTAGAAAACGTTTCAGTTTTACTATTCTTTCATACTTACTTCATTAGAGTCACGCACTTAGTTTGATTTTTCCAATTCGACTAAATGCTGGCTCCATTAAAGTTGTGAAAACGTTAGATGACTTTTAATTTTTGCAGAATGTAATGTTAATATAGCAGGTCGTACACGTTCCATCGTCTAGTACCTGCTACGAAACTCTCTTACTTGACTCCCTAGCCCAGCATTAGCCTAGCCTATTTTCCCATGTTAGGATCGGCTTTCAGTCTAACCGAATACAGCTGAATATCAGTATTTTACATTGAGCGACTGCCTATTTGACCTCCACAACCTAGTCAGTTCACGGTAATACGATACCCCTTGGTAAGACTGGCTGCCAGACTTTCGGGTCACTGACTACCTGTAACGACCGCTACAATCGACAGCCAGGACCAACGGCCTAACATACTTTTTGAGGTACGGTGGAAACTCGGTAAGTAATAAATAGGTGGTCACCCATCTACGGACTAACCTAGGCAGGCGTAGCTTAACCTGAAGGTCGACCTGAGCGGCTGTTATTATTTAGCCACGAGCTCTTTACTTGACTCAACTCTTTAAATTGACTAAAGGTTTTCAACTCTGACACTGCTTCATGTTGTAGGAAGTAAGGGTAAGGGATGAAAACCTCAAATTATCATTATAACCACCCCCCAATCCCCTTAGCCTTAAACTTGTGACGTGACTATAACAGAAACCTTTTAAGAAAGCTAGCCCTTAAACTGTTATAAAGCGCTCGTTAACATATTTCGTAGACATAAAGAGAATTTATGATTTTAATATTAGTTCAACAGATTCCAGTGATTACTTAATAATGGTGCCTCCAAGTTATCTTAGAGGCGGTGACGTTAGCCATATTGAACTGGGATTTAAAAAAGAAACTTGGGTATCTTCTCAATATTCTTGAAAATTTCCCATCTTGTAGATTGTGGTCCTGTGTGGAAAAAAGTTCTAAGAATTGTACGTGGTTCATTTAGATCGATACTAAATAAAAATATTATTTATATTTATCCCAAAATGAAAAGCTTGCCACTTGATTTATAAATCTGATTCTGATTTAGCGTTGATTTATCTGTACCTACACAAATTGAGGCTGTATAGTTAAACCATAAAGTCACCCTTTTCTCTCATGAGGGGTAGGCAGAACCTGCAGAACGCCACAATACGATCCTTACGTACTGCATTTTAACTAGGTCTTAATAACAAACCTAATTCTTTGGCACTCAGTTAATAATTTTATAGGCAAATTTATGTCTAAAAACTGCAAAAAGTTTTTTAATTCAACGACAAAAGCGCAATTTGCCTTTGACACTACAAACTCGTAAACTTAAAACAAAATCTTAAAAAATGAACAGTAACAAAACAGCGCACCATTTTCCTTTACATTATGGAAGCGGAAGAATCACACGTTACGAACATAAAGTGGCTAAATCGCACGGTTCCGCAGCACCCCGCATCACCCCGCAATAGCCCGCATCACCCCGCAACGACCCGCAGCACCCCGAACAAAATTGCACCTATTATGAAAATGCAGCGTTCACTTTGCGGAACACCCTCACTTTGATAACAATATTTTATTAGGCCTATTATGTTACGATACACTGTAGCAACATTTTGTAAATTTTTGGCAGTAACACCCTTAATGGTGTATTTGCATTTTAGTATCAATTTTGCTTTTGAAAATCTGTGTTGTATAAACTCACATTACGTACAGTTTGGGCCATAATCATCACTTTAGTAGTCGTTGGTTCTTATTAAATGTGCTGCTTTAGTCGGGAGTTAGTAACTGATATACATAGAAGACATAAACCAAAATCTATAAACGTTAAGTTCTTGGTTGGTGATTTGACTATGACCAGGTTCCCGTCCAGGTCTCCCGTGACAGGAATGACGCTGAGCCTAAGTGGGTACGTGCTAAGAAACCTTTATAGTACTCTGTCTTATGGTGCTCTAGACACTCCGAGGTAGGCAGTGCTGAGTACAGCCAAGCGACGACCGTGGCTGGAGGAGCGCTGTTATATACACTCTCGCACTCGCTTTGCCTCGGAGAGTCTCGGTGAGACTCAGCGAGATTTAGACTTTTCAATTTTCATTAGTTTCTTTAAACAACATCACTACCTTGAGTTGCGTATCTCCTCGAACAAATTGTAGGCATTATGAAAATACAGTCATGTCGTAGTTAGTGAGCCCTTTAGTTTTCCTTATAAAGTGATTTATTGCCTAGGGAAGTTATATTCTCCACCAAAAATGATATATTTCGAGCGCTTTCATTATAGTTTTTGTATTTTGGTTTTGGGGAAGGAAGAAGGAATTATGAGGATGTACCCTTGTTGGGTTCGTGAGGTACCTACAGATAGATAAATATAGAGAGCAGAGAAAGAAAGATATTTTTTTTATGTCCCGAAAATAAATTTAGCAAACCCTGTAAGAATTAGCAACCTATATACCAGGTACCTTTCTGTAGTCTGTTACCTTTCCACTCTTTAACATTTTAATGAATTTGGCATGACGGATAGACCAAGATCTGGGTTGGTTAGACTTGTGGTGGGGTCCGGGATACGTTCTCATGTACGGATACGTTCTTTTTGACCTCCACATGGCCGAAGTCGGGGTCAAAAGCTAGTGTTAAACATTGATCTGTTTACCACAGCTGATACTGATACTGTTAGCCTGCGCCATCTCACTGCTGGGCAAAGGCCACTCCCCATGACATTCAGTTGTTTCGATCCAGGGCTAATGTGGGCCACAGCTATTTACCAAAATTTGACGACTTACTAATCATTTTGACTAATTTATTTAATGCAAAGAGATGTGTAATTGGCGTCACATTCGGTTTCATACAACGTTGTATCTGATTGCATTTCGCGCCACTTTAGGATGTCAATCAGATCATGCACGTAATGATATATCAAAGGTTTTGATTTTGGTCAAGTTATCAAGTAAATTTGAGCACTACGTAATTATTCACATTCATCTTGTGGTTGCAATTTCTCCTTCTTGGGTTCAATTCCCAGGTCAGGACTTTAAAAGCAGCCTGGTGGTTGGAAGTTAGTGGTATGATATCCCCATGACTCGAAACCTCAGGTTAAGTTGTCGGTCTTACGCCTGATCTGTCTCAGGTCGTGTCTCTGTCGTCCCATCAGACTATGAGAGTGAGGGAGGAGAGAGTAAACCTATTTGATAATTACTTAAGAATTGACTACCCAATCTATTTGAAATACAATTGAGTTTCAAAACGAAGGAGGAAAGCAATTTAGTTGACTTTACAAAAAAATGCTTTGTCCTGCTACTAAAAACCCCACATGGACACACACTTCAGTCTCCAGGTTTTCTCAATATTTTAATACCCACAATACATTACCAAGCCTTTAAAAACACTTTACAGAAAAGCTGTTTTAAATTAAAGTTTTAATTGAATTTATCACAACGGTAGAACGGGAAGCTTGCGTTAGAAAGCTACACTTTGTGCACAAGATGGACGCAAAGCAAAGCAAACTTAGTTTTTGTTAACGTTAACCAACAAAGATATAACTCTGTTATTAGTAGTTTAATATTCCGTTCATTTTACCCGTTGCTTTTAGTTTGCAAGCAAGTTTTATTTAAAGGACAGTGGATGATCTCTGTTTAGTTTACAGGATGGCTAAGCAATTTTATGGTTGTGCCCCGATACTATTGTGAAACGAGTTATTTTTAAATATCTATTGTATTTTGTATTATTAAACTTAAAGCATATTTTTCTGAAGGGTATGGCACAGGTTCACCTTTAGTTGGTATACCTGCATTTTATAAGTTATCCATTCACATCGACCTGTTTCAAATGTCCGCGTTGATTTGCTGAGCAATTCCGGCTACAAAAATACTTGGCTCAACTTGGGAAGCGAACCCGGTTCCTCATGCCCAACAGTAGCACTCGGGACCAGTAAACCGAAGAGACCGTACTTTTTTACATTCAGATAAAACAAAAAAGAATGGTTTCTCCCACTACAATTCCGCTAAAAGCAATTTTTCATACCTTTTTAAATTCTCGTTTGAGTCGAGTCAAGTCCTTTCCTCAGTAGACTTACAGATCGCTCGGATAATAAGTACCTTCATTTCCACGTTTTTCTTTGACTCTTAAGTCAGAAAGAAAAAACATTAAGAAAAATCTACTTCCATTAACGCGGCTATAAAATTCAACTAGAGTTCTGTCCTCGCTTTGCAATCCAAGCTTAGAGCTGTATAAAATAATAAAATGAAGGTAGTATTGAAACAAGTATTAAAACATTTTTCCCTGGTTCGTGACGTTTCCCTGGCTGTCCGGCTTTCTTTGTTATCATTTTTGAATCTTTTTAATGTTTTTTTGTCTGAATTGCATGTTGATGTATACATCAACATGCAATTCATACAACAAAGAATAGAATAAAATTATAATTTTATTCTATTCTTTTAAAGTGGTTTTTTTTTTCTGGAATAACTGTATAGGTCCATGATTGCTGCTGATGCAGACAGTTTAGGGTAAAAACTTGTGAAAAAGTTAAATTTTGTCTTGTGTATAGTATCTCTTATTAAGTCTTGTGTTATGTGATCACACCATCCCTTCACTATAAGCCGCATATGAGGAGACTGAAACGATTTCATACAATCTTGGGCCCAGGTGTAAGAAGATGAAAGTGGTGTCAATTAATAGCTTATATATTATCAACCTTTCACGGATTTTGTCAATCTGAGAACAGAGATATAAGAGATTAAGTAAAAGTGAGGTTATGTTACAATCTTTAACTAACAGCTGATTCCTGAAGTGCAAAATGTGTTCTTTTGCAATAATAGATATTATATTTACTAGAAAATGTTTGAAAAATCATATGAATGAACGTCAACGACTTCAAGCGATAGGTAAGTAACAGGTAAGGAGATAGGGAAAGGATGTCTAAAATAAAAAAAATAAAAAATCATTTAATATAGTGTTTTATTCGTCTTCTATTATAATTAAAATGTCGTCTAGAAACTGTGCAGGTGGTACTATATGATCTTGGTACCTAGCCCAGCTAAGGTACCATATAATGCACATTATATCGTCGTATCCTACGAATAATGCCCTAACGAACATAGGGGCTTTTTTTTATTATTGCATAATTCAATTCTGCTCATCAGACCACATATAACCAGTCCAACAAAACAACTTAAAACGGTACAGGTTATCAATTAATAACGTTTCTAAAAAGCCACAATTGTAAGCACTACGTTTTCAACGAAGAATAAAGCCACCATCGCCATCAGGACGCGATGGACGACGATTTTTCGCGAGTAGTGGGGGTATTTTAATGTTGGGTACATAGAAAAAAACCCTCATAGTGATTGTGGCCGTGTTCTATGGAATGGCTAAATTGCGTATGTATAGAAGAGACGAAGTCCTAATTACGTTTGTGTCTTTCTTCTACGTTCAAATTATGTTTTTGTCTTTTATTCGTCCACAATCGCCATTGTGGCCTCAACATTTCCGGAGATAAAAAGCGTAATGTAACTAATTGCTTAAGTCCAGCCCTAATTCGCCTTAATACAACAAAGAATAAGGATTTAAGGGACAAAATGCGTATAAAATATAAAGATAATTTATTGAAAATAATCCTAGCCGAACCAAAATATACCAATACACATTATTTGAAACCAACAATACATATTTGTTTAAATTTGAATTAATTAAACATAAAAATGTGACTCCCGAAAAGTAGCTATTATGCAGTTACGCCCCTATTCGTAGGATACGACGATATGAGCGCAACAGCCTACAGATCGTTTCCCTACAATACAATTACAGTAATGCATTACTATAGCCTCCCTTCCTCTACGAGAGCCGTCGACTAAAATATAAATAAAATAAGTTTTTCGACTTATATGTCGGGATTGTATGCGACCCCTAAGTAACCAGGAGGTATTTGCAGCCGACAGCTCTCGAAGAAGGCTACTACTGACCTCCCTGCACACTTCTATATTAAAACCATCATTTCCTCTTACATGTTCACCGTAGTAGGAACGTGCCTGCTTGATTTGGTATGTTCCTAAAGAAATCAATATTAGTTCAATATCGGAAAGCTTACAGACTGAGGTGCATTCCATTGCCGAATCACTGACAGAATTGCTTCATCGTGTAAGGGTCGTCGGCCCAGTGTATTGCAGTGAACAGTGGATATCCCACAATTCACACAGCGATCCATAGTTTGAATAATATCCAATCCAGAAGCCGGCGGTAAAATCCAAAATAACAATTCCAAGTCAAACGTGTGAGCGATCTTCGGTGTCCAAGGAAAGCAAGGGTCGTACAAGGTAGGCAGGGTCAGAATCCGTAAAATACAAAGCAGTGGTCGTGAAAAATGACCAATAATCGGGAAAGTACTCGAAACGCATCGGAAAACACGAAACGAGTGAACAAACAAGAACAGTCGGCAACTGTCTAGTGTCAATGTCAGTCAGCTGTCATGTCAGTGACATAGACTAAAAATATAAGAGAGATTTGAATCGATATGAAATCGATAATCATTAATATTGGTTTTTCAGTAATTAATTGATATTTGATTTATTAATATGACTGTAGTTATATGCAATATGTTGCATATAAGTATAATATAGTGCATTTAATTACTTTGAGTTAATTGTTTAGTGCAACATTTTTATTCTCATAACTGTGTAATCGATTACTGAATCGATAATCTCACGAAAACTATCTTTTTCATATTTCTCCGCTTCCAGATTGAGAATTGAAGTGATTTTTCATATTCTTAGATAAAAAAATATGACTAATTTTTTAGATCATATCTCAACTTATTACATTTGGGCCCACCGCTTTCCATCTCCTTTAGGGTGGCTGGTAGCAATTGGGTGAGAGTTGCTGAGAATTGAGTTGAGTGGCGTGCGATTGAGGGGGCCTTTGTCCAGCAGTGGACTGCTGTAGGCTGATGATGATGATATGAAATTTGGTAAAAATTTAATTATACCAAATATTATTTAGCAATACCTTGTGATTAATTATCATTATTTTAAAACTCATGGGCTTCTTAATTAATTACGCCAAGAACTTTTGTTCTTGGCGTAATTAATTTGTGTGTTTGCAATCTCACTTCCAATTTACAAAATATAAAACCGGAGCAGTGAAACATGAAATAAAACACAGTTTTAGACTCAAACTCAAACTCAAAAGCATTTATTTAAATTAGACCATTACAGGCACTTTTGAATGTCAGAAAACTACCAATTAGCCTAAGCTACAGTCACAGACACAAGGCATAATAACTTGTGAAAGTACTGTAGTTGCCCATTCCAAAGCGTAGATCTCTATGGAGAAGAATGGGCAAGAAACTCCATGGACACTCTTTTCAATCAAAATATTGTTACGAAATCTTGGTTACATCATTCATATTGCGATTATACATACGAGTATATGTGAGAACGATGTAGAAATACGTGCACGTTAAGAGCTTAGCGATAGCTACCTACTGTTTCCAGTCCCCTGGCAGCAGAGTCTGGGAGTCAGGGGAACTGTATAAAATGCAAAAATGGAGTTAATGTTAAAATATTGTGTCTGCAAGTTAATTTCTTTTTCCCTTTTCATTGAAGACAAACATGTGGTCGTAGCTAAATAATAACAGACGGACGGGTCGATCCCTCCGCGTCGGTTAAACTGGAAGCCGACACCAACATAGTTGGCAATTTGCTAAGCAAACCAACCGGTGTGAGCTTGTTTCCACAAACACTAATCAGAAACTTTCGTACACGTTCAGTTCACATGACGTTGACGTCCTGATGGAGCCTACACACCAATGCCTACATTGGTGTGTAGGCTCCATCAGTAACACCGAAACTTTATATAGTGAGCTTTTGTTTACACAATAATTTAGTTGTTGATTAGTGACAGCAAGCATTAGACAGACGTTAATAAGGTCATACAGGAACTTAAGTAATGCTTGCTAACTATTCTAAGTAATAAAAAAATAAAATAAAATTCATTTATTTCAGATAACTTGATCCATATAATTTTAATTAAAATAAAATAAATTAATATTGAGCTTATTATCAGAAATTAAAAATACATTAAAATTATATGTATACAGGGTGTAAACAGACGAAAGAGACATACATATATACATAATTTTACTGTTATTATAAAAACACTGTCACAAATAATAATGCACGGTCTAGAATATAAAAGCACAATGGAGTACTCTTACCCTCTTACAGAATAGACAGCAAAATGGTAAAAATCGTTAAAAATATAATTACTTTTCCGTTGGAGACGATAGCGGTACGGTTGAATAGTATTATTTATTTACTGGCTACAGAAATGCTAAAACTAAATTATGATTGAATATGAAAATAACATAGTACACCGGTTTTGAATACACTTAGTAGTTTAAATGTCACTTTTGTTAGAAGAATTTGTATCAATGTAAGGACAACCATTTATGAACCTAAGTGTCACATGTTTATCACATAATGATGAAGTAGTTTTTAAAATGTCAAACCTTTTCTTTTTTTTATTATCCAAGAAAATCTTGTATAAGTAAGTTTACATATTAGTAAGTACAATTAATTTGAAAGCAAACAAATAAGGTTCATTTATATTAAGTTGCTAAAAATAAACTTTTACTATACATTTTTATCCTTATTATTTACATTTTTAAATATTTTACTAACAAAAATTACAATATACAAAAACATTTAAAAATATAAAAAATAGTAGCCCACCGGTATCGGGAATAGGGTCCAAGCTACCGGCGGTCAGGGCTCCAGAGAGAAGAACCTCCTAACAATACGAGCCGTGTCCAGGAGTACCGCTTTCTGAATCAAGCCCTTGATCCAGCTGCCTAACGAGAGCCTCCTCAGGTGTTGGTCGAGGCTCTTGGCAATTAAGCCATGGGCTGATACGACTACCGGCACAATGATCGCTGAGTCCACATCCCACATGTCGACAACCTCGCGAGCTAAGTCAAGATACTTGATTTGTTTATCTTTCTCGGCTTTCACGAGGTTCTCGTCATGCGGGACCGTAATGTCAACAATCATTGCGCGCCGCTCTGATCGATCCACCACCACTATATCAGGCTTATTGGCTACAATAGTCCTGTCAGTGATGATGGATCGATCCCAGTACAGTGTGATATTGCCATTATCGAGAACTGGATCGGGCACATACCTATAGTACGGCACTTCCGATTCCACAAGGCTGTATTTTAGAGCAAGTTGCTGATGGATAATCCTGGCTACAAGGTTGTGTCTATGCAAGTACTCTCTGTTAGCCAGACGAGAACACCCGGAGATAATGTGACGGATTGATTCGCCTGGACGGTGGCATGCCCGACATATGTCAACCGTGCCGTCCTTCACAATAAATCTCCGGTAGTTATTCGTCATCATAACTTCATCCATAATTGCACAGACAAAACCTTCGGTTTCTCCAAAGAGGTCCCCGGAACGTAGCCAGGCTACGGACGCTGATAGGTCTACATCGGGCCCATGCAGTGCCCGGAAAAACCGTCCGTGAAGCTCCTTACTCTGCCATACTCCCCTGCGGTCGTTAGTGTCAAGTACTACAGGTTTGCGCCAGTTCTCTTTAGCCAAGGAGAGCGGGGTGAGGCCCTTGTCCACCGCGACCACATCTCGATGCATCCCCACGTCGGCTTCTAGGAAATATTCCCTGAGACTGCATATCTCGCGATTGTGAAGAGTCTTTTACTATTTTCTATTAAGGAAAAAAAAGGTTTCATAATGCGGGTTTCATGGTGCGGGGCAGCGCCAACAGCATCCTGTCTATGATAGCGAGCAGGCTGGATTGTGAGTGTGTGAATCATTGCTGCAAGGTCTCGCTGGGCCTGTTACCTTGCAGCAGTGACGCCACAATCTGGTTCTGTTTTTGGTTTTGTTTTTGTCTTTGTCAGTGTATTACTAACATAGTTTGTAAGTATATTGTTACTAACACGTGGATTAATTAAGAGTATGGATTTAAATATCTGAAATAAATGAATTATTATTATGATGAAAATATAGGTTGAGTAAATAACCCAAAGTAAATGGCAAACAGATGAGAATCATTTACAAAAAAGAAAATTAATAATTGCTTTTTCACACTTTTAGCAATACAAACATTGACTCTTAGTTATTACTTTAAAAACCAAGTAAATAAAATAAATAAGAATTCTCACTTTTGCCAGTATCAGTTATTTTATAAGCACATAAATATTATTCTGGAACAAACACCATTTACATAGTAATGGACTGTAAAAAATAAGTTGTAACATTTTATCAAATACTCAAATATTTAAACATTTATTCAGTGGTCGTTTTGTCTAGATGTTTATAAAAGTTTCATTATTCATTAACATAACAATAATACCTAAAAAAAATTACTTACACATAGCTTTTTCCATTATTTTCCCAAACGTCAAACAAATCTAACAATGATCCATATAATTTAGAAACCAGTAGTGTTCGAAATACTGATTGTTTACGGCCCAATACGACTTATTTTGAGTCAACCTCTCTGGGTCTAGAAGCGTGTTACGCAAAGAAGTCTCTTATATAACAAAAGGAAAGATTGACAAAAAACTCACTCAAAACACATGTATGGAAGTCGTCATTTTTAGCGATGGAAATTCCATCATGCATTCGGCTTGTATTCTCAGAAGTCACCATGTGCTCGAAAACAAACAACTTCATTGAAACCCAGCCATTGTTGCTCACAGAATGCACCGTACCCACAACGGTAACTCGATGAAGCGACAAACGAAGCCAATCATAAGCCCACAAGTAGGCGCTTGCGCTCATTGCGGGTACAACTTTGTGAACAAAGCGCGCTGAACAATGAGTGCAGAACAAACGCCTGCTACTGTGTACTACCTGCTGCAGGATACGCTCTGGTCTGCCTTTAACTAGCCCTTGTGGGGATGGGACCGGGTAGGAGCGGTAGCGAGTTGAATAATGGATGCTACAAAGTAATGTCAAAACTAAATAATTATATTTTTAGCTTAGCATATCACATTTAAAAAAAGAAAATAATCTAGCCACTTGGCCACAAACCATACGCTATGGAGAAAACAAATGAAATGAATTGTTCAATTACAGCATGCCATAAGTCACGCTCGCACGCTTCACGTTACGAAAGTCAGAAGACCTCACCAAATGATTGATGACCACCTGATTGTCGATTTTAGTACATTTCCAGCCGCTCGCCACCGGCGTGCGTTAATGACCAAATGTATGAACGTGGACGCGTGGCAAAAGGAGTATATAAGAATCGTGGCAGCTGGCGTTCTGTGGTTTCTGCCTACCCCCATGGGAAATAGGCGTGAGTTTATGTATGTAGGTTTGTTCCAGCCGCTCAACTAAACACAACGTGTAAATTCCTAATTCCAAAGATAAGTTAAAAGCCTTTTGTCTGACTCATTCATGTGTCATAGTTATGAGCTTAAGTACTAAATACATAAGGTAAACTTAAAAAGTTAATAAGGTTACCTTAAGTACTAAATACATGAAACCGATAAAAATCAACAGCTTTTATGTGGGACAAGTCACACAACTTGTACCACACAAAAACTGTACAGGAATCGAGTCGCGCGACTGTCGCGGCGTTTCCGTCGCTTTGCACAACCGCCTGCGCGTTCATACAAACAAACACTCATTGAACGACTGTCGCTAAGTCGCACATACACGTCGGAATAACTGAGCATATTACATTTAACATTCAATAGTTGTTTTGTTTGTGGCGATGAATAGGATTACACTGGTCCTGTTTTACCCTGTACGTGTACAGCCATAGGGCTGATACGCACATGTTCGGATCGGCCTGATTTGGCCACACGGCGCGGCGGGTTGCCATGTCACATTTTTCATTATTCTTTTGGGTTAGAAAAGCACTACGGTTAGTGTTTACAAAAATTACAACTCAAAATAATTCTTCATGATACTGCAAGTGTAAAAAAAAGCGGATGCTACTTTTGTTCCTCTTTAATTTCAAGAAATATCCCCAAAATACATGTCTCACTTTATCCCTAATTTTTACCTATTTAGTTTAAATTTTCTATCATATATTTATTTCCGTCATCAAAGGCTCGACACGCAACCTCCTCGCGCGGTGCGGGTACAATTGACCATTTCACGCCTCCATAGCAATTGTTACATCCGACTGAGTTAGAACTAGCCCCGCGTCTTTTACAATAAAATCCTAGTAAATCCTATATTGGACAGTAAATCGACGCTGAAATTGCGATTGGTTTTTTACGTAAGATTCTTTACGATTGTGTTTTGTTGTTATATAAGCAGAATACCTATATTTTTGCGAATTTTATGGCTAGGATCGAAAAGGTAGAGACGCAATCTGATGTTGTACTTGATAAAATTAATACCAACTGCTTTTCTTATTATTTGTAAAACTAGAAAATAACAGAAGTTGCAATTCTTATCTCGCTACTAAATGTTATTATAGCTTGCAATCTAGCTTAAGGTTTACGTTAGGAAAATACTGCTTTCTGGGAAATAACAACAGCATGAAAACACAATTGTGTTTAGAACGCTGTCTTACAATAAAATCTAAGAAAATGCTCCGCAAACAATCCACAAGTCATGCTCGTAATTAACCCTGCATCCGTTGTGCCAAGACTACCAAGATATCCGTGGTTCGCCTTCGCTCCACCGTTATGTGTGGAGCGGGCCTGTGGGACCCACTAGCATTGTAAGTGTTAACCCGGAATGTAGCGGCCTAATCATGAGCTCAGTGTTCAATTTCTTGTATTTCTGTGTTTATTGACTTGTTATAAAAAAGTTAAGTATATGTTTTGTATACTTTGGAACGCGCATTAATGCGTTGGCCCCGGCGTACCACGGCTGTTATCTATAGATCTATTGCAGTAGTTACGGGTAGTCTAAAGTCCCAAAGTCTGACAACCAGTCCTATCACGGGGTATCGTGTAACCCAGCAACTGGGTTCAGGACCTCAGATAAGCAGCCGCTCCACGTGAAATACTTGTATTCGGCTACATCCGGTTAGACTGGAAGACAACCCCCACGTATTTGGTAAAAGGCAGGTAGATGATGAGTTTGTATGATGTTGGGTAACGCTGAATGGCACCTAGTACAAAGTTCATGAAATGTTATTTACAGAAAATAAAACGTTTCAGAATTGAGCACTGCTCTGTAATGGAAAGTTAAACTTTAAATATTCGACTTTAATGAATCCGACTCGCGTAGAAACGACGCATTTAAGAATGTAAACTTAAAAAGTTAATTATTACTGAAACCAAAGTAGTACAAAATAACATTTTACAATCTTTGTACAGTTCAATTTCCAGAAAGGCTAGAAAACTTGATATTTTGTAGACAGGTTGGAAATACAATGAGTAAAATGAAACTTTAAAATTAGTTGTAATGAAAACGTGGATTGTTGTCCGGATAAATAAATACCGGGATTCATTTTATGTAAGGTTTCTGTGTTTTGAACAGACTTCTTGCCTTGACGTGGACTGTCCTGTTTGTTCGTATTTGTCTTTCTCTCTAAGCAACAAAAGCGTTGTTGATTGGGTTACATTCATACGCAATGTGTTTCGGAAAGGTTTTCTTATACTGCTCATTTTATTAAGGCATTTCAACAATTGTTGTTCTTGATTGGTTTTCGCCATTGTGGTTGTACAAAATATATTTCTCTCGTCTCTCTTATTTCTGATAAAACTTCTACCTACTGAAATGTATAATATGTACCTTCATAATTAATCAATCAATCGATTACGTAAATAATACTTACCTACACTCAAAGCATTGACTATCACTGGATTTTTATTAATCTTACCGTCAAAAAGATTTATGAGCCTTTAAATGGCAAACCACAATTATTAATAGATCCAAAAGGTCATGACAAAGCCGACCTTGATCTAATCCAGAAATGATACTTCATCTGGAACTTATGACACCCTCGGGGCTAATCTATTCGCAGAGCAGTCCAGCTTTTAAAACGAACCGCTGGACGTACGAGGCGTCCTCCACCCACTAATTGTTACTGCGAAGCCCGCGGGAGCTCAAGTTTTAATTAATATCGTAGCCCTTTCATACACATCCTTTGGCCACATTTTTGGTACTTGTGAAGCCATTATAATCTAGAAAGGAATAATTTTGTAGCCACAATAAAATTGTCTTTGTGTTTGTAAGGTTGCCAGTGTAAGGTTTATTTCTGGTAATCGGGAGTTGAATTTTTAATGAATAATTTTGGATATGAATGAAGAATGTGTGTGAACTGTTCAAGGTCAGAGTAATAAGGAAGGGCAAACAACTAGAGCGTCTGTTTTAAGATGAGTATGTCTTAAACAAATGTAAACATCCCCTCTGATGAAGAGGCGTTCACACATAGACCGTATGATTTCACGAATAAAAGTTGAGGTATTCGCAGTCTTCCCGTGTTTGCATTGTAAAAAGCTAAGAATTTGATACATTCCGTTCTAAAGAAGCCATATCTTTTGACTTACATAATAAATTCATAGAAATAGAAAACAAAATAAACAGTAACTTAACATCTCAGAATGGTAGGAATAAATTAGGTACCGTCAAAATAAAAGCTAGAATGAAGAAAAACTGTCTAGAATTACAAGCAGTAAGTATCATTAGGCTTATCTAGGACATCGCTTAGTCGTGTCAAAAATGACTATTAGCTTTTTTATAGCAGATTAGAATAAAAAGACTTTATTATCTATGAAACATTTTACACCCTTTAAAGAGACATCGAGAGCCGATTTTTCGTTATCTCGATATTAATAATTGTATTCTTACAATACCTTCGTAATTTATTATTACTGGCTGAACGATCATTAATTATCTCGTCTCTAAGATAATTTATTTAACGTCGTCTTATTACGAAAATTATGATTTAACTGTTTGGACAAATATTTTAGAATTAGGGAATAATATTTAACTTTGAATCTTTAATACGTAGAAAAGCCATTATTTTGTTTAATTTTCTTGTTAACAATAGCTTGTATTATCAAAATGATTTTGGAGTTTTCTATTCAAATAAATTATGCACGTCACTTGGTAGAGAATCTGTAACTCAACTCTTTTTTTTTTGACAAATGAGCATCGAAAGCTATTAGTTTGGAACATGCTTCCTCGAGGGAATCTCAAGGAATGAGCATGTGAATGTCAAACGTGTTTGAAGTCGTTTCAATCCAAGTAAATCTTCCTTGTTTTCTCGTGAATCCACTGATGCTAGTGAAAAACCTGTATGTTTTTCTTTCCCGAGAAGGAAAACCAGTCAGTTAAACTTTTTTTTGTCCATTACTTAACATATCATCATCATCATCAGCCTATAATGTTCCCACTGCTGGGATACAGGCCTCCTCTCTATGAGAGGGAACTAACTTAACAATATTCATATAATATTAATTTCAGTCTCAGTTTTATTTCATAAACTGTTATATTATTTGTCTATTATTTGTTTGTTATATTATTTGTCGACGCGCAAACAAAACAAAATCACACAGTTACCAAAAACAAAACAAAACTGCATTCCATCAAGAAAAAAAAAACGTTGTCATACCCATTTACGACACGTTATCCCAAATAACCCGGAAAATTGGCTCCAAAAAATTATGCACCCAAAGCGTTCCTCATTTGCACAAATCACAGTTCTACGCTCTCCCTACATTTGACAAACTGTCACCCTTTGGGGTAAAAACAAGCTCGCATCGCCGCCATTGCCGAAACAAACAAACGTTTGCCGTGACAAAGTGTGCACTTCCCTACAGGGTGGGTCATTAGCCTTGGGGTTGTGGGGATTGAAGGAATAAGAGTGGTTGGTGGTGTTGCAATTGAAGAGGTGTTTTGGTGATGTTGCTTAAACTTTGTAAATCATAAAGCTGTTGACTTTTTTTGGTAACTAATTCCCGTGTTGCTTGTTGTTTAAAAATATATCACGGCTTGTTAAATTTTCATCTCTGTGAGTTGAAAATCTAACAGAATCTTCATGTTTAGGCTTTCATTTAAAAACCCAGTGTTGGTGAAAACCTAGATGAGTAGTATTCGTGAATTAGTTCCGTTTCTTTCTTTGCTGGTTTCTAGTGAAAACGGCAAAAATATAATAAGAAGAACGAATTTTCTATCAAGTAAAATAGCCAGTATCGTTTAAACTTTATCACTTAACGAGATTAGCTGTTGCCAACCAAAACCACGTAGCTGGCGTAGCAGTACTACGCCGTAGCAGTACTACGCCGTAGCAATTCGAATGTCTATCTCATATTTGGGGCATAGTTAAGTAGCCTGGTCCTTGGGAATATTTTCATACTCCGAGCAATTCTCCCTTCCACTTATGTCACGCACACTTATGTGCATGCGTGAACGTGACCTCGAGGGATTGATCACTTGACTTTGATACAAGTGCCTTAGTTAGTGAGGAGTGGACTGAGTGATACCAATCTATCTGTATGCCACTTAAACATAGGGAATTGACAACACAACAACACCTTGAAGTTAGAACTCCACTTAGACTTAACAGTACAATTGAAGGCCCAACTTACGGGCAGTTAACTTGAGAAGTTTATGTTCCAGCTTAATTTTCTTAGTGATTACCACAATAAATGTGTGGTAATTACGAAAATAAAATTATACTGAAAAGGTTTGACGATAACAGTAGTAGTACCTTAAATCCTAAGATAATAGAAAACTATTCCAGATTTTCCTTTTCTAACCGTGAATTAGAAAATGAGTTTACAGATAAGGAAAAACCAAATTGTAAACTTTTCTAAGCCAAAACAACCTGCTTTTTACCACCTTGTCTTATCTAAATTGTAAACTACACTTTCCTTCTATTTTCCAACTCCAGTCTGTGAAAAAGTTAAATAGTGAGTGAAAGAACTAATGACATAATTATATAATCCGACTAAGGCTGAGCTTAGGTTCAGGTCGTGAAGGTTTCAGGTCCTCCAGGTAATGTATTGTGGGCTTATACTGAAATGTGTTAAGGGCAGTAAACAGTTTGTGCTATAAGAATGTGTGGGGATTTTGGATTAGGGTGTAAGCCGCACGCGCTTGGTTTAAATATGTTAAGGTTGTTTAAATGGGATGACTTTATTTGCAGGTTTTGTTTTACCACCTAGCCTAGATTAGGAGGTTTAAAAGGCACACTACAATAAACTCGAAAGTAAAGTGCTGAAGGGCGAGGGTTTTAGGGGACTGTCTTATTTATTATGACGTTCAAAATGTGCTGATTTTTAACCTATTAATAAACATTATTTTGTATATTATTATTAAGACACCGTGAGTTTTTAATCATCTTATAAAGGTGGTCTACTCAATGACAATTTTTCTGTGTCAATCTCGTGGTTATCGTTTGTTTTTTGAAGAACATTTTTCATTATTTTCTTTTTTTTTGTATTGTTTTTATGATATGCCCCAGAGAATTTACCATAAGGAAATACTGTATGATTTTCCCTCGGCCTTGAGCCAGTTTTTGAGTCAAGATACAAATTGATGGACAGCCCGACCCAACGAAATATGACCCAAGAGGCTATTTCACTCTGTACACACAGCCAGTCGGCCATGGCGAATGCAAACAAAGGGTTGGGATGTTTGTGCTATTCCGGCAGGCTGTAGTTATCCTGTAACGAGATGATGCGATTCCCAGGGACGGGATTGTGGGTTCAAGTCTAGCTAATACCAGAGAGAAGGTTGATTGGAGGTAATTTACCTTTCGTGCTAATCCTGAAGATCACTGACTTACAGTGAATTAAAACATAGGGACACGACATCGTCACGGCCTCACAGCTTGGCCACGAGTTTCGCGCTCAAGCGACACGCGTGTTGCGACAATGACTGTGGAGTAAATATATGAAAGGCTTTGTCGAGAGCAAACCATGAATCACTGCGACGCGACTTGTGGAATGACAAACGGAAACATGAGTCGCACGACACAAGTTGCATCGCAAGTTTCATCGCCTGCAGCTGTGAATGGAGCAATATACCTTTTTGACAAGTGGGGTTATCTCACCAGGCGACAAAATATTAAGTTAATACAGTATTAAATCTTCTCTTTGCATAATATTTTAACTTAAACTAAGTCAATTCAATACAGAAAATACAATCAAAAAACCTGATTATATCTATCATAGAGAACTAACAAGATTTCGCTTCAGACTCTCTATGAACAAGTTAGAGCTCACGGAGCGAGTAAATTGCTCATTAGTTTGCCTATAGTTCTCCGACAGGCGTGTTTTAACTTCGTAATTAATTTATTTGCAAACCTGTTTATTGCCTTTAGGCTTCGCGTTAACGACGTTATTCTAAATTGAAAAAGCGACCCTTTATTAATTAATCTTTCGGGTCAAGGTGAAGTTTCTTTTGAATTTAAATTAAATTTTTTTTTTTTTTGCAACATAGGCGACAAGGAATCTTTTAACATCTTAGTGAAAACGGATTTATAAAAGAAAAACATTATTTTTTAATGTTAAGCTCATTTAAAAGTACCGGGTGCTGTTTGTTTAAAAATAATCTACGAAAAAGCTTTTGTTTTAAAATCTAGTCATCTTTTTAATTAAAAAGGTTACCAAGTGCATACTTATACTAAAACTTCCACTAAAAAAATAAAAGCATCATCTTTTTAATCCTTTATTTTATTGCCTGAACCCAAATCTTCCATAGAAGAAAAGAATATTTTCAAAATAAAATAAAATAATAAAAATAAAATACATTTATTTCGAGCAACATGAACTCATATGTGGAGTACACACAAACACAGACAACAATTAATATACATACACAAGATAATATAACAAAAATAAAATATAAAATAAAAGAGGCAACACCTAACCGGCCCTGCTGACGGCAGCATGCCTATCACAGCAGTGCCGTATGTATGGGCACTCCATCCGGTCAGCGATCATCGCCAGGACAGCATTGGGGCTGCGCCACACCCTACGCACCAGCGACGCGCCCCGCTTGCGCATGGTCGCATAAAAGCAGTCAGTGCGCGCCTCAGCGAACATACCTGAGGCGCTGCAGTAGCGGGGCAGCCCCAATACTGCCCTGAGCGCGTTGTTGAATTGGACGCGGAGGGCCCCGTATGATGCACGCGTGTACCTCGCCCACAGGCTGCACGTGTAAAGGGACGTGCAGTATGCCCTGAAGAGCGTTATCTTCACCTCCCTCGAACAGCGCGCAAAACCTACGTGCGAGCATGTTCGCCCGCACCGACAAGGCCCTCCGTTCCCGCTCCATGTCAGCATTGTCCTTGAGGTCGGTCGTAACTAAATGCCCTAGATATTTAAATTGACTCACCCTTTCGAGTGGAACACCGTTTAGAAAAACGGGAGGGCAATTTTGCACACGTTTTGTACCGGCCTCAAAGACCATGCATTGACTTTTGGTCACATTGTACTTCAACCCATGACCAAGGGCATACTCCTCACATGTCCGCACCAGCTTTCTGAGGCCACAGACCGACGCGCTCAGCAGCACCATGTCGTCTGCGTAACTGAGATTGTTGACACAGATTCCACCGATATAGCAGCCGACATGCCGGCTACTCAGCGCGACGATCAAGGCGTTCATGTACAGGTTGAAGAGGGATGGGGAAGTTAACCCCCCCTGTCTCACCCCGCACTGCAGCTGATACGGCTCCGACATTGCACCCGCCCACCTAACGCTGTTGACCTGATGACTGTACCAGTATTTAAAAACATTAATAAACTTGCGCGGTAGGTTTATTCCCTCGAGTTTATCCCACAGGATGTCGTATGCCACCAGGTCAAAAGCCCTGGACAGGTCGAGGAAGCAGGCGTGCACAGGCGTCTTTCGATCTGTGTAATATCTGACGGTATGCTTAAGACACAGTATCGCACTCTCAGTTGACAGTCGAGGTCGAAACCCAAACTGATTTTCGTGCAGATCCAGGTACTTCTCTAGCTGTGTATTAAGCAAACCGTCAAAAACTTTTGCAATGATCGTTGCAAGAGAAATTGGCCTGTAGTTGCTTTTGTCGGCAACATCTCCCGTTTTATTTTTCACCACCGGGACTACCACGGTTTTCATGAAATCAGGTGGTAGGTATGAATGGCTCACGCATAGTGTGTAGAACATTGCTAGTACCCTATTTACATGTGGGCCAGCGTGAACTAGGTGCTCGATGCTGAGGCCATCGTGGCCAGGGGACTTGCCCTTAGATATATCTTTTATAGCCTGAGCCACATCTTTGGTCATAAAGGACAGTAGTATTATCTCACCGTGGAATTTTCGTCCCTGAAATAGCATGTAAGTGTTTGCCATGTCATAGTCGTGTTTGTTCGAGGTCGTACGTTTTTCACAATAGGACCTTGTGTGCACACCATGGGACCTTCTTTCTCTATCTATGGGTAAAGAGAGAGGAAATATACACGGATGTGGCCAGCAATCGCTTTGACAACAGAACACGTGCCTGATATAGGAATTTGAATATATTGTGTAGTAACTACAAAGCAATCTTACTGGTTAACTTTTCTGAATTATATTTCAATTGGTACACTAAACCAACTAACTGGTATTCAGAGGCATCCGGTTAGACAGGAAGCCGAAACCAACATAGTTGGGAAAAGGCTAGGCAGATGATGATGAAACTAAAGAATCGTTTTAGTCGAAATGAGTTTATAAAACTTACCAGTAAATTAAATTCTTAGTAGATTGCTCATTGATAAACAATATACAAGCAAAGTTTTCGTTTGCTCTGAACCTCTGAAGAGGTCACTGTACTTAGCATTATAAATGTACGAGACACATAAATCGTTATAATGTGGAAAAATACCCCTTAAGACGCTGTATAATGTTAAAAAAGTAATAATATTTCTTAAAAACATTAACCTCTAGTTTTTTCCAAGTGAACAACCCCGACCTCTCCAAAATATTTCTACACGACACTTTCGAACCTAGCAATTACCCCACCCCAGCGTTAGTAAAAAAGTAACAATTTACCAAACTAGGGGAACTTTTATTTCACAATATTACGCCCCCCGCCCGTGGAACGGGTCGCTCATTAATTTTATTTTGACGTTATCACAAGAAACAATAACCGCCGATTGAACCCCTGACGTGCTATAATTAAATGACGGACGCTTACGCCCCCTGAGAGAACAGCCTAGCTTAATTTAATTTCGGAAAATCACAAGTAAAACAGTCATTTTAGGTGTTTATGGAAGGTAATTTGGTTACAGAGCTACAAGGAGGTTTTGGCGCTTGAATGACATTGTTAAGAGGGCGATGTTGGTGAACATGCACGAAATTGTATTAAAAAATAAACAAGATGGCTGCATTAGATTAGATTTAGATCTGTTTGATCATCGCAAATTTTCTTAATTACGAAAATTACTTCTTGCAATCTTTATGGGAAATGCAATATTTTTGAAGATAACCCAAAAACCTTACACAATTTACAGCTCGAATTTCCATTCCCCTCTATGACAACACAAACCCAACCTGCACTGGAGCATAAGTTGATCAACATTCTAAACAAACACTTGTTCGAAACTGCGTTCCACGCTTCAATCTTAACCCTAAAGGAGTTTGCCCACTACACCGTATTATCCAGGACCGTGTCAGGCAAAAACATATTCTTAGTATTGAAAAGTATGAGACTAGACCGTTCCGTCACCGACCAACACGTCAGCGGCAAAATATATTCGCCGACAATTGCTAGTGCTAGTGTGCATAGTTCTCATACTTTTCAATACAAATAATATTTTTTATGCCTGACACGTTCATAGCACGGTCATGGTATGGAACGGTATAGTGGCAGACACCTTAAACATGTATTTATCCTATTTTCTGTGTTAACAATCTCTAGAACTAAATCGCGTTTTATAACGAGGACTTCACTTCAGAAGAACATTTCTGTAGCAATTCAAAAATTTCAAATTCAAATTTCAACCTCTATGTCAAAAACTTTAGTAACAAATCTCAGTTACACACACGTCACATTAGGTTTTCTGGCAGTGTAACCCTCAATTTATAAAAGCTTAACAAATATAACATCACCTTAAATTGGAAAATTCCAAGTAAAACATTAAATGAAAGGAGTTTGCCCTAGATGTCGACCCTTTGACGACGTCGTTTCGATGCGTCATAAGATGGTCGTCACTCATCAATATTTGCATAACAATTGAGGGAGGGATGTTTATAATGGTGATTTGAATATTTATGGCAAGCTATTACCTGCTATAGCGGCTTTTATAGCGGCTTTTGTAGTCTTGAATTGGAAATAACGTATTTGTACCCTGCGTTTAAACCAAGTTGTGATACTTGTTAAAAACATGTCGCGTATAAAACATGTATTGACGCTATTTCAGTCATATTTTTTGTTCATCTTTTTGAAAACCTTTTATTTTCACTTTTAGTTTTGTATGCAACTATTCTTAACCAATTGTTTTATGTGTAAACAATTAACGAAACTAGGAGCCATAAAATGTAAAATACATTGTGATTTAAACCTTCGCTTAAAACACAGGAATAGCGAATATTAATGGTGAATATGAATGGTTATTATTAGATTGTTGCTAGTCCTAAAAATATTTAGACAAACCAATCCCACGTGAAAGCTTTTAATGAAGATGTCGAGTCTATTAATGAAGTTGCCAAAATATGTATGAAATTCACAACATTTACATTTTGAAAGCTTCTCGTGGGATTTGCTTTTACTCGCAAATTGAGTGCGATTTATTTTGTATACATTCGTCGTAAATTTATTAATAACTAGTTCTTTCAATATTGAGCCCCTAGCAAGAACGTAACGTCTTTGAAGTCACATTTTTTTACTGTAAGTATGTAAAAGCATTACTTACAGTGAAAAAGAGCCTTAGGTACTGAAGAGTGAAACATGAATATTTATATATTTTTTTATTATTTATAAGCATGGGAAGTGACACTTAGTTCAGCAGAAAATTCCGCAAACCAAATCCCAACTATTTGCCCGTGTTCATTATTTATGCAAAAAAAACCTGTACTTCGGTCAGTGTACTTAATAGGCATTAATAAACAAATTCACCTAAAATATTGTGTAAGACTGTTTACCAAATCATGTGGCACCAATTAGCACCCTTTTATCCCCAGTTGTAGTACCTATACATGTCTCCGAAAGTAAAAAACAGTAAAAGCAAGCGTGCCAAAGTGTCGTAAAGTCCCGAACGGGCAGCAGATTACAATGCCTTACATTAACTAATGAAGCCTGATAGCCCTTAACGAAGTACAGAGCACATTCGTTAAGATTCGGATCTACACGAACAGCTACACGAAGATCTGGTGATAACGAAAGTAGGTCTAAGCTATGGTGCTGGTAGAAATTGTGCTGATTTTGTAGTGGCTGAACGATGGAATAAATTTACTGCTGAATTCATGGATATCTTTTACGTTTTTAGGTTTCTAACTTTATTTTAGAAAAAGGATACCATATGCTTCTTAAGGAAGACAAATAGTACTGACAAATTGCGAATCCGGTGCGGAGACCAGACACTAACAGATACTTTAGAAGTGTCCGTGTCCGGAGCCGCGTCCACATTTGTACGTATCGGTTTGACCGAAGTTGTACTTATTATGAGAGTGCTACGGCGCACCTAAAAACTCGTAGTCATTTTGCTACGAACCTTTTCTTGTGCTTTCCAAACTTATTATTGTAGATTAAGATTAGTAAATGGAAACACAATCTTTTCAAATTGAAGAGAAATCAATAAACCAAAAGTCATTAAAGTAACATAAATAAAGTGTCTGTCGAACAGGTGTGACCAAAGCTGCGACGGTAAATAAATACCGCTATACTTCAACTTTATAACTCCATTAGTAGTTCGTCGTGCCGGTAAGGAAATTGGCAAGCTCTCCGAACACCTTTAGACGGTGGTTCTCAAAGTTAAGCGTTTTATTCAGGGATCTTTGAATTGTATTGGTGTCTTGAATGACATTAATTTCTGAGGGATATTTAATTCTTGGCATTCAACGACCACGGAACTGTATTACTGGCTTGAATACTATATAAATTAAAAAAAAAAAATATTTTAACACACAAACTTTTCTGATACTGTGTCCTATGAAAAAGTAAAAAAGTTAATAATTAAGTCTTATTTTAAAAGACACTTTATTTTTTGTGTGCTGTAAAAGTTTGGCAACGTCATTGGTCTAGTGGTCGCAAGCGCGACTGCTGAGAGTGAGGTCCTGGGTTCGATTCCCAGGCCGGGCATAGCGTAATTCGGTTTTATCATCAGGAATTACTTAGAAGCAGCCGCGGAGACTGGATTTATGCCCGGTTGATGACAATAGGCTTGGCCCTAATAACATTTGGACTAAAAACATAACTGGCGAATTGTGGAAAAATGAATGATGTAACCAAGATTTTGTAACAATATTTTGATTGAAAAGAGTGTCCATGGAGTTTCTTGCCCATTCTTTTCCATAGAGATCTATGCTTTGGAATGGGCAACTACAGTACATTCACAAGTTATTATGCCTTGTGTCTGTGACTGTAGCATCGCCTTTTTTTTTGTTTTACTGACTATCAAAAGTCCCTGTTATAGTCTAATTTAAATAAATGCTTTGAGTTTGAGTTTATGGGCAGTGGCGTGCAGTGGTTCTCCACGTAGGGTAGGCCATGGATACCGATACCCAAATAAAAATGGGTATACATATTTTTAGGTTAATTCTCGTAATTTGGCTACACATCTACCTTTAGACACAATTTGCTTAAATTATCTTATCATTCATATGATAATTACGTAAACTTACTGCTTTTAACTTCTAACAAACACTCATTATCAGCGCAAACTTCACAACAGAACACCATTTTTAAGTAAATAACACAACAAATCGGTTCAATTTGGCGCGAATCGCGATCAACAGATAATTATTAATATCTGTTCACACACATCAGACATTGCGAGTGTTATAACTTAGTAAGATATAAAAATCCAAACCAATAAGACGTCACATAACCTTCTTGAAGAAAAGTTTAATTTCTAATTTGTCAATAAAAGTGACAGACACAGCAGGGTTGTCAATGTTTATTTTCCTAACTCCCCTAAAAACAAAGCGGAAAATAAAATTCATGATTGTAGTTTCTGTTTTATAAAGGGCTTTTGCTATTCCTTACAATTTATAATTTTTTGGAAGGTATAAATTCGACAATACGACCCTGTTTTTTTATTGTCTCTATTAGTAATTAATGAAACTATCGTGTTTGTGTGTAGTCCGTTTCTTGAATTCCCCGTAATTCGGGGAAATCTCCACAAATTGGGAACCCTGACTCATTCAATTCAAATTTTACCTAGCCAATAGCAACACAGCTCCTCTGGTAGGAGACGCGCCCATAATCTATGCATGTGTGCCGTTCATACACACGAAAATATGCATCAGTGTGCGTAAACTTATGAATGCAAAGGTAGGCCCGCGATCTTCGAGCCTAAAAATCCAAACGGAGCGGTGTAGTAACGTATATTGTGAGTTCACACGGGCGCGACAAGTTGCTATAAGTATTTACCAGGAGTTTTAACTTATTTTTTAATATGTTGTGTTATTTAATTACGTAGTTATAATAAATGCATTTGGCGTTGTTGGTAGGGTAGGCTAGGCCTAATTGCCTCTATGGACGGCACGCCCCTGTTTATGGGTGTACTATTAGGTACACCTCTGCGTAACCCTTCCTATTACATGCATGATGTTATGTTATGTTTAAAGTTCATGATTTCTGATACTGTGTCCTATGAAAAAGTAAAAAAGTTAATAATTAAGTCTTATTTTAAAAGACACTTTATTTTTTGTGTGCTGTAAAAGTTTGGCAACGTCATTGGTCTAGTGGTCGCAAGCGCGACTGCTGAGAGTGAGGTCCTGGGTTCGATTCCCAGGCCGGGCATAGCGTAATTCGGTTTTATCATCAGGAATTACTTAGAAGCAGCCGCGGAGACTGGATTTATGCCCGGTTGATGACAATAGGCTTGGCCCTAATAACATTTGGACTAAAAACATAACTGGCGAATTGTGGAAAAATGAATGATGTAACCAAGATTTTGTAACAATATTTTGATTGAAAAGAGTGTCCATGGAGTTTCTTGCCCATTCTTTTCCATAGAGATCTATGCTTTGGAATGGGCAACTACAGTACATTCACAAGTTATTATGCCTTGTGTCTGTGACTGTAGCATCGCCTTTTTTTTTGTTTTACTGACTATCAAAAGTCCCTGTTATAGTCTAATTTAAATAAATGCTTTGAGTTTGAGTTTATGGGCAGTGGCGTGCAGTGGTTCTCCACGTAGGGTAGGCCATGGATACCGATACCCAAATAAAAATGGGTATACATATTTTTAGGTTAATTCTCGTAATTTGGCTACACATCTACCTTTAGACACAATTTGCTTAAATTATCTTATCATTCATATGATAATTACGTAAACTTACTGCTTTTAACTTCTAACAAACACTCATTATCAGCGCAAACTTCACAACAGAACACCATTTTTAAGTAAATAACACAACAAATCGGTTCAATTTGGCGCGAATCGCGATCAACAGATAATTATTAATATCTGTTCACACACATCAGACATTGCGAGTGTTATAACTTAGTAAGATATAAAAATCCAAACCAATAAGACGTCACATAACCTTCTTGAAGAAAAGTTTAATTTCTAATTTGTCAATAAAAGTGACAGACACAGCAGGGTTGTCAATGTTTATTTTCCTAACTCCCCTAAAAACAAAGCGGAAAATAAAATTCATGATTGTAGTTTCTGTTTTATAAAGGGCTTTTGCTATTCCTTACAATTTATAATTTTTTGGAAGGTATAAATTCGACAATACGACCCTGTTTTTTTATTGTCTCTATTAGTAATTAATGAAACTATCGTGTTTGTGTGTAGTCCGTTTCTTGAATTCCCCGTAATTCGGGGAAATCTCCACAAATTGGGAACCCTGACTCATTCAATTCAAATTTTACCTAGCCAATAGCAACACAGCTCCTCTGGTAGGAGACGCGCCCATAATCTATGCATGTGTGCCGTTCATACACACGAAAATATGCATCAGTGTGCGTAAACTTATGAATGCAAAGGTAGGCCCGCGATCTTCGAGCCTAAAAATCCAAACGGAGCGGTGTAGTAACGTATATTGTGAGTTCACACGGGCGCGACAAGTTGCTATAAGTATTTACCAGGAGTTTTAACTTATTTTTTAATATGTTGTGTTATTTAATTACGTAGTTATAATAAATGCATTTGGCGTTGTTGGTAGGGTAGGCTAGGCCTAATTGCCTCTATGGACGGCACGCCCCTGTTTATGGGTGTACTATTAGGTACACCTCTGCGTAACCCTTCCTATTACATGCATGATGTTATGTTATGTTTAAAGTTTGACAATTGCTGAGATGTAAGAGAAGGTGCTGCAGCTATTAGGAAGCTAATGAGTGTAGCTCGTGAGCTCAGGAGTGTCAGTCTTGTCCTTTAGTGTCAGGCCTTGGTTCAGCCAAGAAATTATTGTTTTTATTAGGGTTCTGTATTACTGTGTTGAGAATAGATTAGTTTGAAGCCTTTTGATTTAAAAATAGAGACAATGATCAACCACTAATGAAACTTTGTTTTTCAAGCTCGCAAATTAATTACAAAGTTTGGCTGGTTTTCACATATTTAAGTCTTTGACCTATTTGACTGTGATCATAATCTAATAAGTCATTTTGAAAAAGAAAATTAAAACAAAATGAGTACGTACTCAAGCAATCACTAGCCACAAGGAAGTAAAAACTAAAATAATCTAAATAATCTTCTATCTATTCTTGGTGGTAGCAGCCCTAGCATTTCTGATCAACACTAGGCTGTAATCAGATCAGTGTCTCACAAGTGCTACTTGCAACTTTTCCTGATCTCTTTTTCCAGCAACTAAAACGCTTTTGAAATCATTTTGTATCTATTTTATGTAAGTCTGTAAGTCTTGAGACAGTGGCTTTTTATGCGACTGGATCGAGAGCTTAATAAAGTAGTTTTAGATAACCTACTAATATTAATTTTAATTGCAAAAACAGTGCAGCACAGTATTTGGTTTCTTGAATGATATAGAACTAGATAAGCTCCTAAAACTTTTTTATTCAGATCGATTACCTTCACAATATTACACTTGAATACAAATATCTGGCTTATGTGTAAAAGAATCGGAGCCTGGTAGATCTTGTTATTCCAAAACTTCAACCGATCCCTTAGCTCAAGCGTTCCGGAAATACTTTCCCACTGTCTATCGCTACCACGCGTTTCCTTTTCAATACAATTCAATAAACCTATCATGGGTCTCAACAAAACCTCTTAATAGAAACATTCTTCGCGAAGAGAATATAGATGTTGGATCCCAAGGTGACATGGTGAGGGTATCTCAATATATGAAGGGCCTACAAAGGGCACATAAACAAATATTTACGTCAAAGCCCTAAAATATCCCTAAATTCAATTCCAGTTTTGATAAGTGATCCCTTAGTCCCCGTGGGTGAACCGCATCCTCAATTTGAATAATCAATGGCGCTTTCTATGTGGGACTATGAAATTGAGTGGCTTGTGTGTGCCTTATATCATAATTCAGTCTCAATATTGCGTTTGAAAGCAGAATATTGAAAATAGCTGTGGAAATTGGTCTGTCATCGACACATTCGTGAGGCAAAATAGAGTAAGATTCGTTTTTAAATCAGTATCTTAAAGTCACTATCCTCCTTCGGGAGCAGTGCGATGAAATATGTATTTATATACGTGCCTATGCCCATTTTCAATTATACTAGACGTTTTCTAAAAAAATGCCAAGCCTAAGGTGCACTGTCAATAGTTTTTAACCCTCCGCTCGCCAGCGAGGGTCAGAAGTCCAAAAATGTTACAATAATTTGGCATTCACTTAGGTGTCGTTGCTTAATATTTGTGAAAATAGCTATGAACTAGGTGCCTAACCTGTACCTGACCCCATCGGCAATTCCAATCACACACGTGATAACAAATGCTAAGCCAATTAGTCACTTGATTTCTAATCACGAGTTCATTAGCTCGCGTTTTATTGGATGTTAGTGCACAACACATGACACAGGTGTTAATAGAACGTGACGTGTTGCATACTAAGTAGTTTGTACGTGAATAACATTGATAGATGGCGGTGTTTAATTTTTCATATTAAAAACTAAATAACGTTTCATGCGAATGTGGCGGTTTTTGTATATTTTCTGTAAAAAATCGCTCAAACCTTATTTATTTTTAGAAAAAGAGTAAGCTAGCACGTTTCTAACTGCGATTTCAAATCACTGAAACTTCAAAAGGCAACCAGGGAGTTCAATTCGACATAAAGGCGTTGTCTATCTATAAACAAGCCGTCCCTATGGTTATGCAACTGTGTGGATAAACCAAAGACATTTAAATGGTTGTACACTGTTTTATAGACAACAGTTTTATAGAATTTCGTTTCATATATTTTTTTTCTCATATTATCATTTCATAGAATAATCAATATGTAGAATAGTTACTTTGAATAATTTTAAATCATTGATTTTTGTTACAAATAAAATTTAATGTTTCGATATTCATGTCATAGAATAACAAATGAAATATTCTTTATACTCATATTGTTTAGTTAATATAAAACTTATTACCAAGAAAAACATTTTATAGAGTGACAGTTTCTAATTAGTGTTTCAATTCATACATTTGACAAAATGCATACTCTCCTATAAAATTACAATACCGCGTTCACAAAAACAATGCGGGATATCTCGTTACTCTCATTAATAGTGACTTCATATGCACGTCTGTACTGTGTTTATTTTGCGGTTCATAATTATAGGAGTGCCCTAATTTTTTTACTGCGACCAATTTCAACGTAGTTGCTCACAGATAAATTCTATGAAATTTCTGTTTGCGAAACAAGGGAACACCCAATCAAATATTTACGCGTGATAGACGGGACAAGACGAATTAATCGTAATCTCGTACTTCTTGTTACTACTTAGTAACAAATCGACGTCAATCGTCTTGATATCATACGCCCGCTTGTTAGGCATTCGTGTGTCAAAATTATATATAAAACTACCTCATCCCCAACATCAGCTCTATAATTCTTATAAATCTCATTGGGACAGACCTCATGTAAATACCAAATTAACACACAGTTTTGTGTCCAGTTTTATCTTGCTATTTAGGCATTTTGTGTGGAACTTTGAAACAGACCTTATCCTCAAACCGTAAAAACCAAAAACACAACAAATCTCGTAACCTATCACCGTCAAACGAGCCATACATTAGGAACTACAGAACACTAAAGTACGTGCGTTAACCCGTCAGCCATAAATTCCTCTAATACACATTCCACATTCGGTCTACAGAATACGTATTTTTTGTTTAGGAAACATAACAAACTAGTGTGTAACACGCGAGATTGTGTTCAGGTACAATATATACGTAATATACGTTGGTACTGACATTAATCATCTGAGTAATGTATCAAATGGTTATCGCTGAGGTAAACGCAGTGTTTAGGTAGCTGGGATTGAGCTGTTGTAGGCTGTTTTATGTGTTAGCAGAAAATGTGACCAAAATATCTATATTATGTCAATTTTCACAGCGTGCTTGTTGTAGTGTTGTAAAATGTGGGTATGTTTGTAGATACGTATTTTATTTTCGCAACAGACAAATATTACGAATTTAATAAAGCAGCGTGCCTCTTTGCCTTGGTCTAATAATCGCGCTACTACTGAGTGTTGTAAGGCGGTTCTATATAGCCCAAAATAGTCTATTGACCTTGTCTGTAACTTTTTCACTGACGTCGGTAAAAATCTAGCCAATAACATCCTTCTATCTCAGACCTCATCTATAAATGATTCTGTCTCCCCGCAGCCTCCTTCCTCAGACTGTCCAGAAAACAATCTACACAACTCGCTCGTTATTCTAGAAGTAAATGATGCGGATATAGAATCCACTATACTACAGCTGCGGCCGGATTGAGTTACTAGATGGGATGGAATTCCATCCTCCCTCCTCAAAGAGTGCCGACGTGTACTGATTCGACCTATAACGCACATCTGAAAATCATGCTATTAGTTCTGACGGATTCCCTGATGCTTTGAAAAAAGCTATTGTGTACCCAATTTACATGGGTGGGGACAGAGACTGCATCAATAATTATAGGCCCAAATCGGTGCTGCCAGTCTTATTAAAGATTTTAGAAAAAAATCTCTACAAATCTCTCAAAAATTGTATGAATCTTTTTAACATCTTAATCCACAACCAGTACGGATTCAAATCAGATGGCTCTACGGACGACGCAGTTTTGGATTCAACAGAACAAGTAGTGGAAAACCGAGATAAAAGATATAGATGCCTTTGTATATATCTAGATTTCTCCAAGGCGTTTGATACAGTTCTGTCCCTATTTTCTTATCAAAGTTACCGAATTAAGTTAACGAATAGGAATACGAGGCATTGTTTTAAATATATTTGAAGATGATCTTTCTCGCAGTATGTCAAAATAGGCGAATAACTTAGCGTGAAGCGCACAATCCTCGTTGGGGTGCCACAGGGGAGTATTTTGCTCCCCCTGTTGTTTTTGGTACATATACTCGTAATAAACCTCACCACAATGTCACTTCAACACACCAAAATTTTTACATTTGCAGATGATACTGCAGTATTTGTATGTGGACGGAAATGGCAGGTAGTCAAGGAAAGAGCCAAACATTCCCTCTTCAAAATAATGACCTGGGTAAGACTAAATTTCCTTACCTTAAACCTGAACAATACACATTTCCTACAAGAAGAAGAAATGTCTTAGGACAATAATATAACATGCACAGTACCGAGTCATTAAGAAATCTTTTCAGAACGAAGGGCTTCCTCACACTTACTGAAATCTATTTACTGGAACTATGTTTATTTGTTAAGAATAATATGAAATATTGTTAAGAATAATCTTTACTACCACTGACCACAGAGAGCTGTGCTCAAGGTTATGACCAGGAAACCGTACAGATTCCCCACCTCACAATTATTCTCTGAGCTTAAAGTCCTAACTGACGGCCAGCTCTATGTGCTCGAATCAACACTCCTCTATATGCCCTACTCTAACCTGCCGAACCTCATTTACCAAACACCAATTTAATAGTATAAGCAGCAAACTTTTCAATCTTGCAAACAAAAAACTAAACAAAGGTAAAATGTGTCGGGAAATGAAAAAGAAAATAGCAGACTGGCCCCAAAAGATGGACTATCAGGAGACTGAAAGTTTATTCACATTCATAATTTAATATGATCTAAAATCCAAACACACTGTCATCCATACTTACTTATCCCGTCCTGACACAGATTCAAAGGTGCGAACTAAACCAGACTCTCACTCACTCCCATATGCAAACATACAACACACTTCCACCACATGCACACTTACACATACACTCATCAACTCACACATTTTCACACACAGACATACACACACACGTTATAACTTTGTTTTTATTTTATTTTTACTGGAATATTAACTGTAATTTGTACATTTTACTTTTACCCACACGTGTTACCAAATAGCAATAATCTTGGCTGTCTATTTTGTAGCGACATTCAATGTTGTTAGGTGGAAATTAGAACCCCTGGCTGAACGCTGACCCCTAAAATACAGGTCCAGGCCTAGTTTGGGGGTTAGAATCAGATTTGTGGTAATACACTCGTGTACTTTCCTATTGTGACTGGCTTGTAACATGTATTTTTAAGTGTCAAATAAATATTCTTAAGTATTTATTTATTTTCTTTAATTTTTTGCCCACAATCAGGATTTGTCACCCTTGATGGCAATAGGGTCGCCCCTTTTACATTGGACTTAAACAAAACTGGTGAAATGTGTGTAAGTATATTAAAGTAAGGCATGAGCTATTTCTATGCCGTATTGTTACGACAGGCTTGATGTTAATTATATATTATGTTGAATGCAGTTGAATTGTGTGTTTTGTTCCATACTGACATCTACTATATAAATAAGTTATGAGCTAGGACAAAGTTGAAAATTGATCCAAGACAGACGCGAAAAATAAACTTTACATTAAACAAAGTTAACAAAAAAAAAAATTACGTTTTCTTAATATAAAGAGTTGGTTATTTCTATCTATATTAACACGAGTACGAAGCTAAGAAATCTAATTTTGAAGCCACAGCGAGCTATAAAGTGCTGGATGTTTAATATTACCAAACTTTAAGAAATTTTGTGGAATGGCTCTGTAAGCAGCTGGTATCATTGTAAGTAAAACGTTTTAAACGAAAATTACTTTTTAAATTCTAGCATTTCCATTCGGAACACACATCGGGTATTTTCAGATACCTCAGGGTATGAATAATCTAAAAGTTTTGAGTGGACCCATAGGGTTTGTGGGGATAAGTAAATCAATCACTTTCTAAACAAAAATAATCAGAAATTGGAATCAACGTTTATTTTACCTCCAAATATGTTGGGATCTTCTTCAAAGCCATGCAAATATCAAAGACTGATTGACAGTTTTTTCCTCTGAACATCAGAATCGCTATTTACATCATAAAGGTATCCGTTCGTGTGAGAAATTGACAAGGGTTGATTCTGGGGCGCCAAACGTCAAGCCAACATTATTCAATATGATAGCACGGACAACAGGGGGGCCAAGCGATAACGCCTCATTCACGGCCTCGGCCGTTGCGACTTTCAAGCGAAACAAGCGCGTGTCACTTGTTCAGTTTGCGTGATTACGGCCCACAAGTCGCGTCGCGGCGCGTGGCGTGCTCATTTGTTTTAATCGCAATCACAATCATAATGTGTGGTCAAGCCGAGAGTATTGGAGAGCGAATTGGACTGTAGACAACGGACTTTCACAGAAAAGTCACTAAATTATCTGTCAAACTCCGCAGTCAGTCCACTGTCTACTTTAGACTCGTGTCATCAGGCTCATGGTAGGTCAATAAAAGACGAAAAGTGAAGTGCCATGTGATTTTGTGCCGTATGCACACTCCATTAAGTGTAAATTTAACCTACTCTGAAAATGTTTATGGGCTCCAATATCATCTGTTATCTTTTTAAATCATATCGTAATGAATCAGAAACCGAAAAGAGAACTTTTTACTTAATTTTTTTCTTGAAACTTCCTCACTTTGATTTGCATTAATAAAGTACCTTAGTCGGGCCTCTAGAATTCAATTTTAAATTTTCGCGAATATTTTAACAATATACTCAGGCCGTTGAAACTTTTCAGGCCATTTTTGATTCCTTTGTTTTTTTTTGTGGAATTTGAGCTCTACACCCATATACAGTTTACCATGATTAATAGAATAATTTATTAAGGTGGCTAGGCGACAAGTAACTATAGTTTGCACCTCGCTCGGTTTATATAAGTAATTATAACAGGCTACTAGTATCTGTGGAAAGAGAGCATCAGGTTGGAATCCTTGTTTGTCTACTAAGTTTTTTTTCTAGAAACTGATAAGCTACTTTATAACATCATTCTACCAACGATTAATTTCGAGAAAAACTTTAAGGTAAATAAGTAACATTTCCATTTCTACGAATATGTCGAGTCAACCATCAGGTACAGCCAACCGTACAACATAGGCAACAATGACGCCACAAAATCGCACAAACTGATACGACATAAATATGTTGTCACTGAAACGTGGCTGTCTGTACCTAATGGTAACAGTTTGACAGTGACAATGTGACCTTATGTCTAGAACAACAAGGTTGGTTGTACAATGTGAGGTAGGTACTCATAAAATCAAAAATTCTTAAATGGAGAATCAACTCTGTCATGTTCTTGTTTTCATCACTATCCAAAACCACTTAAGCCATTACACCAGTACCATTTCTTAACATCAAAATTTAAGGTTTCCAAGCACAAATTTTTCCACTACAATCTTTCTTCCACTTCAGACGAACCGAACCACCCACGCAATAATCTTCTTTATTGCTTGTAGTGTAAGGGTTAGTAACGTATGTAAGTAAGTTAGGAGGTATTGACCCTTCATAAATCAGTGTGGATGGCCCATATGTTGGGTGATAACCTGCGTAACTCTTGGAGGACGGATGAGGCGGAGATCTGATCGAGCTGAGAGTACCAGCGGTTAGTTTATGTGTATCGGTGGTAGGTGAGAGGGTGGGAAAGTTTCTTTTATATAAGAACGGAGTAGAAATACAGTAAATAGTACCTACATGCTATTTGAAGGAAGATGTGCCAGATTTGCACTTGAACACGAACTAAGTCGACTATTTCAATAATCAATAGTGAGACAACTGAATAAATGATCGTTCATTTAAGAATTCGGTTGATCATCTTAAGGGTGTAAAAGACTCTTAACGAAGCCGAAAGGCACTTGTTAATTTTTTTGTTCTAGACCATACCTAGGAACCTTCTAGTTACGGAGATATTGGGGGACAAAGTTCTAACTTTTTTTTAAATACATGTTTTCAATGTTTTTTTTTTGACACCTTCACGACCTCCGTACTATTTCATCCATCCATCAGCACAGTATTTTGAATGCGTTACATTGAGACCTCCCGTAAAACGTGATTTTTCACCCCAAAAAAAAAGTCATTACCCAGTAATAATTTTTGCGTAAAGTTACTTAGTTTGATGTACATAATGCTTGGTTGACGGCTTCGTAAAGAGTCGGTTTACACCCAATATAATAGCAGCTATACAATTAATATTGCCATCTTGTTTTTAGGAATGTAAAGTAATGTTTATAGAATGGAAAAAACAATTTCTGGAATGTTTAGACTCTAATAACTCGATTAGATGTTGGAGGAAACATTTTGTCTGGCTGGAAATATCTGAAGTGTTATGATCATAGAACTATCTCGTAACAGATCTCTCCAGAGACATACAGTAGCTATTCATGTTATCCTCCACAAAATCTGTGCCACTAATCGAAAATTAGTAAATATTAGCTCAATAGCTCTGAACTAACATGACCTAAATCTGTGAGGATCTGTGTCGAACATTAGGTACATAAATGGTCTGTTCAAATCCTTGTTTCCCAATAATATGGTTTTAAAGCTGAGTTTAAAATGACTAGTAAGTACTATGTTTAATATCAAAGCAGATAGTTTTGTAGTTTAACCTTCCACCATGGAAAGGAAGCGTGGTTTTATGTGTGTACGAATGAAGTAATCTAAATAATGAAGGTTCTAATACAAATAGAACTTTGTGGATTTTTGAAGTTGTTCTTCCAACAAGATAATATTAGTTTACATATCCGGAAACTACATCGCAAACTCAATATACTGCCGTGAGAATCAAAGCAAATGTTTCTGTTTATGTTAACGATTATAATATTAATCCAAAAGGTAATTCAGTGAAGACGGAAGGAAAACAGAGTTATGCAAACAATAACGTAGTTTAATTAAAATTAAGTTACAAACTCCTTTCATTGCCCTCAATCATGGCTTATCTGTCGGTGATTGTATTGTAATGCTTCTGTGCTAGTGTTTCACGTTTTAGATTTCCAAGAATTGTATTAATTTACTGAACCAATTTTGAAACAACATTTATGCTAGGTCACATCCAAACTATAACGATCGATGCGCGATTGAAGTGCAGGTCACATTGCACCACTTAACTATGAAAAGAGGTGAAACGATGCTCACTCAGCTCGCGAGCTGCCGGGGTGGCCTTGTGGCCTTGTGGCCTGCGCACTACGACCGCTGCAGGTGCACCGATAGACTACCTGCCGATTTTTTTGAGTTTATTCGAAAAAATAAGTGACTTATTATGATTGCGACAATCACGATACGGATCGCAATATTTCTGTTACAAAGTTAACTTGACTTACCTTGTACAGTAAGCGTCACGATGTGGGTACTCCTTTTGAAAGCACGTACGTTCCCAACTGGGGTACCCAATTGATGCAGCCCACCGTACCTACTTGTAACTTTTGTGTACTTCACATCCGACATTAATATAGCTGCTACCAATACGTAGGTATTGGTAGCATCCATGCATTCCAGTCACAAGAAACTAAGCCGCACAAATAGGCTAGATTAGCAGCGCTGCTTAAGCCAAGAATACACAATTGGACGGCAACCGGCGGGCAGCAAGGTAACAGGGGAGTGGCAACTCGCCAGCTCGTTGTAAAGTTGACGATAAATTGCGGAGCAGGTGGCTAGTGCCCAGATTGGGCCAGTTACTGCCCTGTTCCAGTCGCTATGCCAAAAATTATGGACCTCCCGTCCCTAGGTATGTTTAAGTTTTGGTCTTTTGTTTTAGGACCTGGAAGCAGACGGGGGTTAAGTAATCAGTGATATGTATACTGCTGAGAAACAATTGCTTAAAACCAAACTCCACAATAATAGGTATCCTGCGTTTGCATTCACGGGTAAGTCTTCACGCTTTGGAACAGGTAGGTTACTTAACCAATTTAATGTAGCTGCCACTGTAGAGGTTGGAATCAATTTATTTGCACTATTTAGGTAATCAAATGTAAATCTCTTCAAAATACTGTCTATGTCTACAACGAAATTGTTGAGAAGTTGAAAAAATCTTCCCCAGCACGTATAAAAGTTTCCCAAAGTACGGAAACGTACAAAAATCTAACACCTCAACAACGTCATTTTCCACGAAAGAACTGCAAAAAACTTTTATCCCACTTTCGCAACAAACTCACGAGCACCTCATGAACGGAACACCTCATGTACGGAACACCCCATGACGGAACACCTCATGAACGGAACACCTCAGGACAAACACGACAGCATAACAGCACTCTTAAGTTTGCCATCAACACCTTACCCCATGCCAAGTACAGACGACCAAAGAAACACACTTTGCCAAGAATTACGTCCGAACTTGGCGGATAAATGGCGCGGGCAATAAACTCGTGTTGAACAAAATGCTCGGAGCATTGTTTGTGTACCAACTTCGCTTGTTTAAGCCAGTTTAGAGGTAAATAAAGTTATGCAAGTTAGGGAGTTGGGCGAACTGAAAACGAATTGTCGGCGTACGCGGCGTCTGGGCACGGCTTTATGCGTTTTTGGCTCGGAAAAGGATTTTGGAGTCACTTTCAGACCTCAAGTTGGATTGTTATGAAGTTGGTTTAGTTATTCAGAAAGTTTTGGATAATGCTTTTGACAGTCAAGCTTAAAGTAAAGCAGATTAGTTAAACTGTAAACTAACTAAACACAAACAATGATAATAGTTTCTCAGATTCATAATACTGACTCAAACTCACAATACTGATTCATTTCTACGGCATATCACAGATAACCGTGCATTACTGACACCTTTCACATCTTTATTCTAATACCGAATTCGGATTATTTGCCAAAGCTTTGTCAGCAAACAAACAATTGTCTGAATAGAAAGCAAATCCCGTGCAACATAAGGCTTATCATACGTTATTTGGTAAATACAAAACACATGTCATAGCACTAACAGCCTGTCCTAAACACATACCGAATAGATCCAGAACCAATAACTTCATCCGATCGACATCCGTTATTGCGCAGCCTATATTCCTATTTAATCATTCAAGTCGTCCAATACATTTAAAACCAGCGATATTCAAAATACATATTCATTTTCCCCGTTTACACAGTCGACGGGGTGGAGGTGACGTATTTAAGCCGAAGTATTCGAGGCAAGGGGACGCGGGACGTGAGGACCTGTTGCTGTGTTGGGAGAGTGGAAGAGATGTCAATGGAACCGTTTAACCCGCCCCTACTCAATAGTTTGGGCCACTTTGGACTATTTATGTGAATTGTTTGTTTAGTTGCTAATTGGCGTGATTTAAAGGGCTGGGGTGAATAGGCACTTTCATATGTCTGATTTTTAGTGTTTGAGCTCGACCTAGCCTACTGCTTATACACAGTCTACATAAGCTTAATTACTTTGCTAGTCATTAGTAATTGGTACACTGGCATGAGTGAACCACGCTCATTAAATAATGTTAGTTACAGGGCTCTATCAGGATAACTCCGTACCCTAAACAAAACTCAACCATTTATCAACCTATTTCGTTACCAACTCGACTTCTCAAAATCCCCGGCAGTACATAACAAAGAACCAAAGTCATAGTAACTAATCAATCATTTTTTAATATGTTCCCCACAATATCCTTCAACCCTTACCTCATGTAATCCGCAATTACTTATACATCAATTCCCTCTGCCTAATATAAAACCAAGTCTTCTATTCAGAGAGAGGTAACATATGCAAATCGCTAATATCCAATATGTGGGTAGGGACCTAATCCTTCCTTTGGAAGCCAATACGCTGCGACCACAGCCTACGCGAGTTCGCAGAAATCCATTAAATGCGACCACAGACTTTGGCACAAATTCATAAAAAGACAGACATGTAGTGGGTTCAAATGCTCGCTTTGTGCATTTTGTATCAATTGAAGGATGAATATGTATGTTTCAATTTCTGTGGTGTTTCAGGCTGTTTCTGTACCTAGAATTGGATTGCTCATTCGCAAAATCTAATTATTTGTTTGACATTTAGTTTAGTAAATTTGATGAGTTGGATGAGTGGTACAATTTTGCCTATAAACACCGTGGTACTTCTGAAAATTTAAGACCTGCAAGAACTTAAAAAAGTCCTTAAAGCATATTTTCGACGGATAAAGGAAAACATACATAATATGTACAAGTAACTGAAAACATAAAAAATGCACAATATGTACAAGTAACTGAGTGTGTGCAAGTAGCTTGCACGCCATTGTATGATAACAACATTTTTGATTGTCAATTACATAAATGGCATACAAGCTACTTGCACAATTATGTGCAAATGACTAGAATGTGTATTTCGGGTTTAATGAAACAATCACAATCCTCATTAACTCCTTGCCCATTCATAATTGTGTAATTTCCCATCCATTTCCATTACCAAGTTCAGAAGCGCAAGTACCTACCAGGGTAACATGCTCTGTTAGGAACTACAAACTAATAAATACTCAAGTCGAGCAGTCCGTAAACGTAACAGCAGTCACGCCAGCTCTCAAATCACCAGTAAACTAGATTTCAACTTTAATTACATTCTAACTGATTACTGTTTCTCATTACTGGGACCCTCGATGTCTTATTTAGTTTTAAATTAACATTTTCATTAAGAACACAAACTTTATGGATGCACTTCGAAGTCAGGTAGTTTTATGTTTGCTTTAGTTTGTTTCATCAGACTTGCTGTTGGACAATTTTTTTGCTGAAAGTTTTGAAAAAGTGCAGCGAAGTAGAATTTTCAAAAGAAGTAATGGTAGCGAAGATTATTCTGTAGCTAAACGGCTAAACTTAATTAAAAATGTTGCTAAAGTTTTACTAGTACATGATAATATACAGAAAAGAGGTGGAAAAAGTTTCGACATGCAAGGTGGAAATTACCTACTAGTTCGGCAGCAGCTGAATTACTTTTTTACTTTTATCATTTTTAATACATACATGTAAGCAAAATGTAGTTGTTTCAGGTATAAGAGTCTCCAGCTAAGGACGAACAATGAAACTGAACGCATTAAACACATCTAGACAGCCTTCAAAATCTGACAGACTCATTATTCCACAGCAATGATGACACTGACAGGTATTCGACTCGGTTTAGACGTGATGATCGCGTTCAGTTGCATTGATAAAATTCTTCCCAAGAATCTTTGCCTTTTCCCAAATATTACACAAAGCTCAATATCAATGTAGTTTCTTCCACACAATCAACAAATCATCTAACAAACATCAATTTCTTCAGTATTGTTGACTATCTGTAAATACTGCTGATCCATCACTGGATGTAATGTGTTGTAAACAGCGCGGCTCACGCTCGCACAGACCCGTTTACGTACCGCACGTGACTGCAATAGAACTTCGTTTTACTTGATAAATGGCAGGAAGTCGATTCGAATAGGATTACAGGCATATAGAACGTTTAAAAAATATGAGCCTTACAATGTATAGTAGTAGTAATGTGTAGTAGTGTGTGTGTGTATGTGTAGTGTAGTATGTATGTATGTGACTGCTGCGCTGCGTGTCGCGGGTTCGATCCCCGCACGGAGCAAATATTTGTATGGCCTACAGATAGTTGTTCCGGGTCTGGCTGTTTGTGTATGTGAGTTTAAATGTTTGTGAACGCACCCACGATACAGGAGAAATTCCTAGTGTGGGGCAACGTTTAAAAAAAAAAAAAAAAATGTGTAGTAGTGAAAATTCGAACTATTTTTCACACTTAAGGTTAAAATATTATTAGTTTGTAAACTTTATTCATTTTTTATATTTTTACGAATTGAGTTAATAGAATAACGTATAACTTATATTGAGATCAAAATCAAAATCAAAGCATTTATTTCAAGTAGGCCAGTTACAGGCACTTTTGAATTGTCGACAAGATAACAATGAAATGAAGCTACAGTCCCAGTCACAAGACATAAAAACTGGGAAACGCTAGGGAATGGGCAACTACAGTACGTAGTTGCCCATTCCCTAGCGTAGATCTCTATGGAGAAGAACGGGCAGAAACTCCATGGACACTCTTTTTATTTATTTATTTATTAAAACTTTATGCACAAGTAAAAAAAACTGTACAAAGGCGGACTTAATGCCTTGGGCATTTTCTACCAGTCAACCTTGAGGTGATGCAGAGACAATATACAGTAGGTGCAATAACAGAAAAAAAGACAAGAAAATATTTATAACTAAAACATATATACATAAATACGTATATACATACATATAACAAAATACATAAAGTTAAGAGAGATAGACAAAAACTACAACAACTTAGTTCTGAGACGAATCTGCGAACTTCTTGAAAATGTGTTCTCGAGCTTTCACTTTGATAGTGAACCGACTGGTCACCGTCCTGATACTCTGAGGGAGCGCATTCCAAAGAAACACCGCCTGAACAAAGAAAGAAGATTTTATAAAACCAGAGCGGTGAGAAGGACATCGTAAAAGATAATTATTGGCGGAACGAAGATTCTTGCTATGCGCAGAGCATAAATATTGACAATTAGAAGTCAGATAAGAAGGAGAAGTGGGTTTGTGAAGAAGCGAAAACAGGGTTGTCAAAGCCCTGCGCTGCCGGATGGGTAACCACCTTAAGAGCGATCGATGTGCAGATACATGATCATACTTGCGGACATTGAAGACGAATCGAATGCACCACCAGGACATTTTTATATTTTTACAAAACCTCCATGGAGACTTTTTGTTTTTACAAAACCTTAGTTACATCGAGAAAAAAGAATGCAAACAGCTCACTGGATAACCAATACCAAATAACCAATACCAATATCATCATTTAGATCAAGTAAATCTCAAAGTAGAATCACGATTATAGTAATCTCAATTGTTCAGTTCATCTCAAAAAATGTAACCAGAATGCTATAAGATATTTTTAAAACATAACGTTTACGATGCACGTCCTGGGTCCCCCTCATTTACCAGACAAATGGCTGGATATCGAATCGTATAAGATTACCGGCACACAAGGCTAAACTTTGTGTCTTCGCAGCAGATGCAGTGATATCTAGAGCACGTTCGAAGTAGATGCGACTTAAATAGGAAGAGAGAACATTACTAGAACTTTTATCTAGTGTTATGCTAGCTTCATTTTTGTGCACCAATTTAATTGCCGGGTGTAGCGATGGGGCCATATTTTCTTATTAACTTTCTTTGGAGAAGTCTCAAGCAGGTCACATTTTTAGCAGCAATATTTTTTTTCGGTTGATAAGTCAATGGCCACGAAAATACGAGATATCTCGCCTGTAATTCCGCTCACATGTCGCCAGTTGTTGGAGCTTTTGTAATGCAATAACCTAATTTGATCAACAGGGCACAAATCCAGATGCCGTGGCTCTATATTGTAAAATAAAAAGCCGATATCGTACGCAGAAACCATACTGTTAATACATAATTATACACTGATAGATATAATATAGGAGAACGTAAAAAAAAGTGAAATAATATTATATATGACCTCATTTCGCACTGGCCATCTTTACAACTATAAACTATTTGAAAAAAGAAACATTTTGATGGTCTTTTATTTCCGTGTTTCATTTGTTTTTTTGGGCTATGACTCAATTTTATCAAAGCCTGTTGTAGGAAAGATTGCTGATATCAGCTGTGTTTCACAAATTCAAGTTTTTTAATTCGTTTTTCATTAAGAAGTTTTTGTTGTCAGGTTAAATAAACATCATTTGATAAATTAAAGTAATAGAGCAGCTCAAGTGTCTAGAGCTGTAACTTTAATTGAAAATAGCTTCACTTACAATGAAGTGGCTCAAACATTGCGAGTTTCCAAGTCTGTCATTTTCCAAAATGTTAAACGATATCGGCAGGCTTGACAGTATACGAGACTTAAGGGACAAGGTCGCAAAAAGTCACAACAGCGAGAGACGACAGATTTTGTGAGCAGTGTGCTAAGAAATCGTACTTCGACTTCTTGTGAGGTAAGAACTAAGGCTCCAAGATGTTTGTCAAGTGACAGTTAGCACCAAAACCAGAAAAGAAAAAGAAAAAGAATGAATGCGGCTGGAATTCGGACATCGATGACCTGTGGTAAGACCATAGCTCATCATTTTGCTCGGTCGAAACTGGGATGATAATGTTTGGAGAAAAGTACTGTTTACTGAAGGGACTCTTCAGTAAACAGTACTTTTGCCAGATGATGGAATGGTCAAAGTGTGAAGGCGACCGGAGAAAGATACGCCCAATGTAACATTGTTGGAAAAGAGCCTTACGCTGGAGGGTCAGTAATGGTATGGGGAGGGATTTGTATAGGAGCACGCACGGAGCTACACATCGTAGAAAACGGGTCCCTGACTGCGGCACGGTACGTAACGGACATTTTAAAACAGATTGTAATGCCTTTTGGTCCATACATTGGAAATCATTTTCTTTTAATGCATGATAAAGCTCGGCCCCACACAGCAGCGATAGTTTTGGAATATTTAAGGCTGGCCAACCCGCTCGCCAGATCTTAACCCTATAGAGCACGTTTGGGATAAACTCAGAAGGCAACTTAAACAAAGAAATCCAGTACCAGCTAACATAAGGGACCTCAAAAGTGCATTGGTAGAAGAATGGAATCTAATGCCGTAAAATTTTATTGGTGATTTAATAAAAAGTATGCCCAGACGGATGCAGGCAGTTTTGACAGCAAGAGGAGGTAACACTAAGTACTGAGTATACCAATCATTAGGAAAATAATCAAAGGTGAACAATATTCCATTTCCCCTATGAAAGGGCAAAAGTGATAACTTTCCGTATTACGATAAAAAATTAACAAAAAAAATGAAAAAGTTACATTGTGCCCAAAACTGGAAAACTAAAAACCAATCTTTTCATTGCAGTCGGGGGAAAAAAAGTCTAGTAAGTCTAGTGTCTAGTAGTAGTCTGTAAAGAACTTTTCCAAGGAACCGTCCCCCGATTGCAATGAAAAGATTGGTTTTTAGTTTTCCAGTTTTGGGCACAATGTAACTTGTTTTTCATTTTTTTATTAATTTTAATTAATTCCTTTTTATTCAAATTTGTCCCTTTTTTTGCTTTCCTCTAAATATTTTCATGAGTGTACATTCCAATTTTCCTGAAATAAAACTTATAAGCACGATAAAACCTCGTAATCTAAATACAACAATCGACCGACTCTTAAAAGTGCCATAAAATATAGAAACAGCGCTGCTCATTTGTTCCATTTACCAATTATACAGTCAACTTAAAGTCTCATTAAAATGAGCACAATAATAGAGAGGATTCATAAATTTTATGAAATGCATAAATATTAATGTGCGCATAATAATGACACTGCAATGCGCCTGAATTATCGGAACTATTTCTTTAATGTCTCTTAAATAAACTGATTATAACCATTTAGCTGGTAAAAATACTTTAAGAACATGTTTGGTGATGTAATAGCCGCTTGCAATTTGAATAAAACCAGTAAATGGGTTTAAATAGGTTAGGTGTCTTCTCGTGGAGAAGGATCGAACATTAATCACTGACCACACCCACTTCGGCTTGGAGATATTAATATACCTATTTCAGCTATAGTGCCCTGGGTAGTTACACCCTTTACCTTGCTGTTTGGCTTATATAGGTACAGTACAGGCAATAATGCTTACTCCCAACTTGTAAAATAAGAAAAAAGCTTTTTGTAAAATTTTAATCGTCGGCCAGTGCTAAGGAAACTCACTTTCTATTATAAACTCAAAGAGAAACCTAATAACATCAATATTCTCAAGACCCAAGTTACATCCTGTTCCTAACATCCAGACAAGATCCAAATGTTCGAAGTTCTGTACCCAATCAGGTTTTATTAAGATCTAAGTCTATTACAACAAAGAACAGAGCTAAACTCCAAAGTTTCAAACAAAACTGTTCAGTTTAGACTGAACTTGGATCTAAAGTTATTTCTTTTGGAAAATATCTTAGAACTTTGTTAAATATTGGGCGAAGTTGAGTTATTGTAACATTTTGAAGATAAACGATTATAGTTTTGTTATTATTTGGGGTAAACTAAGGACTATAATATAAGCTTTCCAAGATCATTCATTGGGAAAACTAACATTTAAATTGTTTACGATTTTGGAATGTTTAATCGATAAAATTTGTACCAAGAGGAGATAGACAGAGTAATAGATAGATAGAATAGTTGGTTTACCATTATTAATACCCGATCGACGTAAAATAATTATATTTTGTCCCGAGTAATGTAACATACTTAAAAGTTTTAAGATACACAGAGAGCAATCCCTAGTTTAAAGTAAGTATGTTTTACAAACTCTCGCATCACCTGATAGCGATCTTTTTTTTTTTTTTTTTCGGATGGGAAATCATCAAATTACTTCTCCCGCTCTGGGCAGAGCGGAAGGTAGTGTCAGACTTGTACTGACTAAACCCATCCATGTTCCAGGGCCGCGGTATCTCTTTCAAACAGCCCGCAGCCCATGATAGCGATCCTTGCAAACGTTTTCTGCATTCTTCAAGTTCACACATGCACGCTGGATGCGTATGTTCATCCTTCTCGAGTCTCGTTCTATTCTCCCAATGCAAAGCCCACAACTTTTCAGTAAAAACAAAAAAAAAACAACAAAATAAAGTAGAACCTTACTTATACAAGTCCAGAATTTAATTTCCTCGCTTTTATGCAAGTGCTGAAACAAAAAAGAAAATACCGACACGTCTCCGAGTATTCTATTTTAATCTTGTAAGTGGTTCATCTCAGCGATAGTTTCATTTGAATTGAGTTGAAGCTCTGCAGCCTTGCAGCTCCGCAGCTCGCTAAGAACTTGGGCTGCTATCAACTTGTTGACAGTCCTCTCCCATTAATGTTATTAGGTAGAACTGAGGACTCTCTTGGATTTGTTTTAGTTAATGTTGAGAGTTACTTGAAGTTGTAGACTATTTTCTTAATAGTTTTGAGAGAAGCTGTTATTTTTAAGTAGAGTTCCATTTGGTTGTTTTTTGTTAATGGTAGATCAGTTAATTGAGTATATTTGCTTACAATTTAAGGTAACTTGAAAAATAAAACATATAACACTGGACAAGATTTGCAGGAAATAAATTTTACTAATGATTTTATTGATACTGAACCCAATAAAAACTTCCTAGAATTAATTTTCTGCCATTTGTTTTTAATAACGAGGAAAAGATTCTACTTTTGGATAACTACCTCATTGGAGTTTTAACGAATCGTGACATTCGTGGCGTTCACATGGAAATCATACACAAACATAGAAACCATGCAACGCTATTCTAATATTGAGCTGTTTTAGACTTGGTCTACAATTCTTTGCAATGAATTATCCCAGATTTATTCCACATAACCTCAAAACATGTCGAAAACATTTTGCACGTCTGAACTGCAATATTTCCGGCATAAAAATCAAAAGCATCCTAAAGATGGAAGATTGCGGCGTGCGCCATAACTCGATAGCTGACAAATAGAACTATTTCCGTGCCCGTGGGTTCGCAGAAACGAGAGCAGGACACTAGCACCAAGATGTATACACCTGCTCTAAATAGAAAGGAATGGACAGGAAAAAGGGGTTTTGCAGTGGGTCAAAATAGTCTACAAATATAATAATGAAAACTTTTGGAAGTCACTCTCATTCTCGTTTTGATTGTAATTTCATTTTGTTACGAACATAGTATTCTGAAACCTATAATATTTTGAAATAAGTCTTATCTCAAAGTTCAATCGTTACGCCATTTTGAATGCATACATATTGGTGCTCGTACACGAGCATGAGATTTAAATAGTCGGCACCTCGGCACGGGTTTGTGGCAAATATTGTGCTATCACGTTGTTATTGAAAGTAAGAAGTTGTAGATGGGTGTAAGGCTCGTTTTTTGAAATAGATGATTGTTTAATATTTCAAGCTTGTTGTTTGTGTGGTCTTTTGAGAGTACTTAATATGTAACTAAGTCTAGATAGACTTTTAAAGCAATTTTGTGAGTGTCTAATAAATCTAAAATATTTAAGGCACTTTCCAGATTGTTTTTTAACTCCATAATCTGTTTTAAAGGTCTCGAAATACATTGCACCAGAGGACAATGTTAATAATACTTATATCTAGCTAGACGATGAATGTACTGATAATGAGGGTTTTTAATAACTCCAATTTTTTACACAAAGTATAAAGAATAGAAAAAAAAGAGATTGTTAAGGACACCCACATATTTTTAACGTTCTTCTTTAACATGGGAATGTTAAAGATGAAAGAAGACTGAAACTTCTATTTGGTTCAATATTTCTTCAGCCTTCGTTATCAAACCCTTTTTATTTTAACCGTAAAATGCCTTTATTTTCAGAGGAGGGTCTAGTATATTTTTCGCACTCTCTGAGGGCCGATATCTTATCTCGCGTAGTAGAGACTGTGAAATGTCTTTGAAGCTTATAAATATAACCGTATTTTCTGGTCTTACGAAAACTTTTGTAACACATTTTTAGAGTAATTGTTTGTCATAAGTTCATTCTAAACCCTTTTTAATGGTACTTATAGTAATGTAAATCATAATAAAGAAAACCTCTTTACTGTCTTCTTTAAAATGTTACCGAAGATTTTACATTCTCGTACCTGATAGCTGAGGTCGCTTCTTATAGAAATCGATGAATGTATGTAAGCACTAAAGACCGTATCTTCATTGTGAGTGGTAACACAGATATCTCAATAATTAGATTGAAAAAGTTTTGTCGCCTCTTATCTCATTGTTGAAGAAATTGTTGACAAGTGATGTCGACAATTTCTCTAAATTGAAACTACTGAATTGTCATGTTGTCAAACAATTGTCATTATAAGATGGGCAAATGACACATTAAACATTTGGGGGCTAAAGCAATATCAAGGTTGAAAATACTTACCAAGTCATCCCAATATCGGTGCCCTAATTTAATAACTAAAAGAAAAATTGTTATTTTTTAAAACCTCATTTGCTGATGCAGAAACCATTACACCATGTTAAATTATTAACCCAATACAACCTCTAACACTCAATATCCACTGCCGCCTCGCGACCTCAATTTAGAAACACAACGCATCATTTGATGGCGGCGACGACATATTCCTCATGTTTTACGACAGGTTCGTTTACTCCAGTGGTGGCCATGTTTTATGCAGTCTGCCCAGTGATCCGACAAACTGAAGTGATTGCGTTGCTTCATACTTTACTAGTAATGTCTGGTCGTGAAAAGATTTATTTCGTCTATTGCGAGTCTTATTTTCCCCGAAAGGCTTGACAGACGTGACCAAATAGTGCACCAACATCTTACCAACTATGTTTACGTTCCGTAGAATCGGAAACGAAATTTAGATCAGCCACCTTTACCAAATAAAATGGGGACACAATATTTACAGCGTGAAATTACTATTTAGCAAGTATATAATTTTAATATTCAAATGAGGTATCTAAATGGTTTATTCATTATTTTAAACGACATGTTTGCTATTATAATATTCATTTGAAATGCAAATAACAGGCATCATAAATATTTGATTGCTGTTAGTTTCACATAGGCGTAAAACTTTAATGGTGAGGCGCGAATATTTATAGATACTATTATTTTGTTTGACAGCTACTTTGTTTTACGTTGAAAATGTGTGAAATTAGTCGAAAACTAAAGTTTAGGTACCTTTTTTATTTCAAAGTAAGTTGCAATGCTGAAAACAAACATCAATTCTAGAAACATACTTTATAAGACGGCAATTACTGGAGTTAATAAATATCAATAAGTTCAATCTACAGGACTTAATACTTTGTATCTCATATCTACCACTTACATGATACTAAAACAACTTCGAATCATCTTCATTTCACAATATAGTACTTTTGTAAATACAAAACATAGAAAAACTTTAGGGTTAAGCTCGCCTTTGTACATAAGCTATTTATCATAATTTTGTGTGTATTTCTCTTTTTTGTGTGCAATAAAGAATAAGAATAAGAATAAACTCCATAGGTACCCAAACTAAATCTAATAAAAATCTCACACCGTCTCCTAACCATGTTCTACATTATAAATTCCCCACGAGTACAGACCGTGACACCGCTACATCACCCTGTACCACCTAGAGTACCTTCATACGATGCTGTAAAACGTATGGCACTTGCGAGGACATTTACTGCCCTCATAAGTCAGCCATTTGAGGGGATTGAGTAATCTGCTTGTACTTTATGATGTACAAGCGGTTATGTTTCGAATTTGTCCGTTTTGATTATGACAAAACTGTTTCTCTTGATGGGTTCTCTCTTTTATACTCCGTATAGATAATTATGGAACATCGTAGTAATAATTAATGATTATTACTGCCTCGTTGGGGTTTTCCGGAATCAGGAATTTCTCAGTAGCCACCTCAAATCTGAATTTGGGCTCGATTTATTTCAAGGAACTTAAACTTTTCAGTTGAATTGTGGGTGTATAAGAAAATGGGTTATTACAACTAATACAGTATTCATAATTATGTTCATATTTAATCGAAAACCGTGCCTGGAGGTGACTGCATCGCATACTACCTGTTACAACTACAAAGCGAACATAATTTACTAACAATGTCAGTGCCAGTGGTCGCTTGATCATAAAATGAATAGATTCATATTATGTTAAAGCTTGCTTTTTATTACGTAGAACTCAATTTCACAATTTGTTCGTGGATAGGTTCCGTAAACGTTCAATGCAAAATGAGAACTTGTTTAGATTAATCAAAATCTTAGTTTAGTTGATCATCGCGACATGATTGCAGCAATATTAGTTCAAATGATAACGCTCAAACAAGTTTCTCGATTACCCATAACATGACATCATTGCAGAAGAGTTAAAAAAGAGACAAGTTAAAAAAATGTTGACTGTAACAAAGCAAGTTAGTTGTGTCAATCAAGCATTTTGATTACCTCACTACAGATTATTGAAAATTTATTAAGTTGATTTGACTTGATAGCATCTATCATTGAAATTAATTGCATTCATTTATTTATCATTTAAACTTGTTATGGACAAACATGCTACTTAGAGCAAACAAGTAAACCAAGAAAAAAAAATACTTCATGAATCCAAACAACAACAACCAACTTGATAAAAGCAATCACATCATCTTGTTTAAGGCAATCAACTTATTGTGTATGTGTGCTTGTATATGGTACACTGAATAATCTTGGTTGGAGCAACTATGTTTTGACTTGATTGCTGCAAATAGGTTTTGTGATAACAAAAGTATCTCAATCAAACAACAGTAGTCGCTGTGATCATTGTGCTCGATAGGCTCAGATGCAAACAAGTTACTTAGTAAATCTAAACAAAATCTTGATTGTGGCAACTACTTTTTTTTAGTGATTTGTCGATAGGTAGCCGGCAATCCTGACGCTCGATATCCACTCGATTACCACGGGATATTGCTTTACCTAGTTACTGGTGGATGTCAGATAGGTAGTTGCTTCGTGTTAAATAATGGTATTCCATATCATTGTTGAGAAAAAGCTCGGCTTAATATCATATAGGTTTTCAGTCATTCTAGCTGCTGCAACGTATCTCGGTCTCAAAAACAGAGGTGATCAATACTCACACACTCCTGTTTCACCAGTTTTTTATGATCTTATGTAATAGCGGATGAGCCCATCACCATCAACTGGGCACGAATCCAGACACCAAACTGCTACTTAGAAATCCCTGATGTAAAAAGCCATTGCTTATCTTAAAAATCAAACCTACAACCCGTCTTATCTCTACTAGTATCCAGCGCTTGCGACCACTAGACAAACGACGAAGTCCCCTTCATTATGAATTTTGTCTTGGTACAAATCGTTGGCAACACTATATCACACAAGACCTTAGTCATCCTCGCCGCTGTAAAACGTGTGTGAGTGGTACGAGCACATTATTTTAACAAGCCTCTTTATTGCCGCCGTAAGTCAGGCATTTGGGGGGATCGAGTCATTTTGTCTGTACTTATCAAGAGGTGGCTTTTTATTATAATAATTGTCTCGTATAAAGAAGAACCATTTTGTTTTTAAGAGTTCTTATATTTTGACTGGCGTTTTATATTGTCATGATCTTCTTGTTATCACTACAATTATTAGGATGTTATTTCTCAAACGTTTATTTTAGCCTTTTGTATAAGACTTTTACATTTAACGGTGGTGTTAATCATTAACACACTAAGGTGATGTAGCGCTCACGACAAAAATAAGGCTTTATTTATATTTTCAGGCACAGTTAGTGAGAGTCGGATATTTATTGCATCGTTACGCACATAAGAAGAACTTAAATATTATAGTCTCCAGCCAACCAATGGTAGTGGAAAAATAACATGGCAGGTGCATCGTCATCTTCCTGTCCTTGGTCATTTCGTTTGGGATAGGTGCAACGCGTTTTCTTCAACCTTTCTCCCCTTTATCCAACCCACATAGGCGATTCTCACACTGCCCCGCATGATGCAGCGTAGCGCGTGGACGCGTGTTCTTCCGTTGCTTGAGTATCTCCGTTTGTATGGAAAACACGCACAGTCTAACACACAGAAAATGGATGCATTTTCTGTGTGTAAGGCGATTCTCACACTGCCCCGCATGATGCAGCGTAGCGCGTGGACGCGAACACGGCGGACAGAAAATGGATGCATTTTCTGTGTGTTAGACTGTGCGTGTTTTCCATACAAACGGAGATACTTACAAGCAACGGAAGAACACGCATCCACGCGCTACGCTGCATCATGCGGGGCAGTGTGAGAATCGCCTTAGACTGTGCGTCCACGCGCTACGCTGCATCATGCGGGGCAGTGTGAGAATCGCCTTACATTTAAAAAAGAGGTGCTAGCGAGATGAGGTAGGGTTATCACCTACACTTGGACTCAAGTTTAATAATAAACCGTATTTCTCACTTCGTATATTTTATATCAATACACTCAGTGACAATTTACGTGTTACAAAACCGGCATTTTAATTTCCTGACCCAAAACAAGCTTACGTTATATTTATCAAAGCAAACCTAGATTTCATAAATCCTGGCTGAAATTGAAAATAAAACACAACGCAATTTCACCTCAACCGAGCTTTAAATTTATAAATAACAAAAAAGACCGACAAAATAATAAAGTTTTATTTTAAATCCCGGGTTCCAACCACATGTACGAAGACCATTGGTTTTCAACCTAGGGTCTGCAAGAGCTAAAATAGTACCCGAGAAAAGTTCAAAATATTTTTTTTAGTTTTTAACTTGTACAGAAGAAGCGTTTTTTTTTTTTTTTTTTTAAGCGGCAGCACCAGCACTGCACGATGAGCTTGGAAGATGGGATGGCGCAAGAGTATCGACGCATGTTGCGTCCCACACTAAAGGCCTACCCATCTTCCAAGGAAACAAAGACATGCCGTCCGGTCTCTTGCCATCATCGCATGCCAAGACATCGGGTTCTAAAACAGCTGGGATGCCGACGGTGACAAGAGCTCGTCGGATGATGTCGTTTGTATTTGCGTGCCGTGCAAAACGGCCCGCACTTCGGCTGCATGTTAGTTAAAAAATCATATTGATGTTTTTTATTAGGCTGTACTGTCCCACTGCTGGGCAAGACCTCCCCAAATCCCTCCATGTGCTCTTTTCCCGCGCCTTCTTGGGTCAGCCCTCGCGGTACGCGTCCAAATCGTCTCACTACCTCTTTCTGGGCCAGCCTCGGCGAGCTCAGCCGTCTGTCCTCGCAACCATTATGTAGAGACATTGATGCTTACAAATTTTTTATTTTGTTGGTGTTAACAAACATACATAGTTTTCACGAATAAATAATCAAAAGAAAGTGAGAAAAAGATTTATTCGTCAGAACTCACACAAGGAACACTTTTCTTTTCTTGGTTAATGCACTTTACTTTCGAATTTATCTAATATGGTATTAGAATATTTTAGATTGACACATTTTATATTCCTAGTATTTTATGGCCTCTGCAAATAAAGAAAAGAAAGTGGCCCCTGTTCTTATAAAGGTTGGGAACCACCGACGAACAGGATATTCCAATACAAAAATATCAGAAAACATTCATCATTACATTCGACCCCGCGCCGCGCCAGCTTTGATATTTTATGGAAATAAAATATGTATGAAGTGGTTTGCTTTTTAAAAGTATAGAGGAAAAGCTTTTGTGTTGTTACTGTCCATTGTTTCAGGTGTTTTCATAATGACGTCAATTAAATTATATATTAATACTGTACGTTGTAAACAATGACTTTTTTGTGAAACAATTCAATCCTTTGCAGTTGCATTTTACTGGTAAAAACTCGATGATGTTCGAAAACAATGAAGGGTATATACCGTAAAACATTTTATTGAATGAAACCATATTTGATTTGTCACAATCCGTCGCTATAAACTAACAAAGCAATCAATCTAACTCGGTGCAGTTTACACAACAAATATTGACAAACAGTCATATTTATTGTTCACTGTAACCATTTTAACTGGGCCTGTTCACATCAGCCAATTTACGGGTCGTTTTCATGAAAAAAAATAACATTAATACTTCGTTGGACTGCCTTGTTAGTCATGTGCGCTACTTCTAAGCGTGAGGTTTTGGGTTTGCTTGCTAGGTCGGGCAAAGTGTTATTGGGTTTTTCATTAAGGTGCGTGGGGTCATCATTACCCATACATGGGTGGAACTTAAACAGTACTGGAGATATTTGGTATACTGTAGGTACATCTCTGCCCAATCCTTCAGGGAATACGAGCGTTATATTATATAGCGTATGTTATGAATTGTAAATAACTACATACTTACTATGAATACTATAAGAAAAGGAAACTACTGTTTTGTTTGCCAATACACAAACAATCTTTTGAAAAGAAATCGTGTATTTCAAACCATTCTGTGACTTTCAATTCAGACAATCTTTGAACGGATCTTAAACGACAAAGGAGTTTCTTCTTTATCGTACAAACTATGTTTACTTCTTTTATTTGTATTTAATTTTGTACTGTAGAATTAGAATAATGATAGTTATGTATTTATTATAGGTATGAGTACTGTATATTTATGTAGTACAATTTTCACTAAAAAGTTAACAAAAGGTTAGCTTTTGCCTGCGTCGCGCGTCGGGGGCCACATGGTGACTCTCGGCCACCGCTGGCGTGGGCCTGTGTGTACTGTTCTAACTTAAGTCATAATCTATCTATGTGCCAAATTCATCTGAATTCGTTCAACTGTTAAGGCGTAAAAAGATATCAGACGGTTAAGAGTTACTATCACAAGTGTAACATCAGACCAAGAGTCTTCATATGAATGAACTAGACTAATTAAATTATTTTCAACGTATCAAATAAGACAAAGCCGAATCACTGACAAAATAAAACCGAATCGTGTCCATTTCGCTCCAACGGTCGTTATGATATCAATCAAATTTGTCAACCCGACTTTACCGGGGGATTTACAGCCACCGCTTTTTTATTATATTTAGAGAACGAATAACATAATCGGTCATAATAAATGTTGTAGGCTCTGTCAGCTTATCTAAAGAAATTCTTAATTTTCAGTAAAGACTCGGAGACTGGATCTATGCCAGGTTGATAGAAATAGGCTCGCTTTCTATAACATGTGACTTAAATAAGGGAACACTGAAAAAAATGCACTCCAACCAAGTGACTTTTTAGCTTGATAGACGATATCTTGTTAATTAAAATCTTAGTTAAGTTGATCAGCACGACATGATTGCAGCAATACTAGTTCAAATGATTGAACACTCAAACAAGGTTCTCGATTACCCTTAACATGACATCATTGTAGAAGAATTAAAAAAAAGACAAGTTAAAAAAATGTTAACGAATAGCATTTTGATTATTTCAATAAAGATCATTGAAATATTATTTTATTATATCTTTATTTATCATTGCAATTAATTGTATTAATCATACAACTTGATCAATATTGCGCTAAATGTTTGCGCTAAACAAGTTCCTTGGTTGTGTTTGTTGGTACACTGAATAATCTTTGTTGGATAAAACTATGTTTTGACTTGATTGCTGCAAATAGGTTTTGTGATAACTCCAATCAAGATCCCGTTTCAAATCTCAATCAAATAAAAGTAGTAGCTGTGATCATTGTGCTTGATAGGCTCAGATACAAACCAGTTACTTAGTCAATCTAAACAAAATCTTGATTGTGGCAACAACTTTCTTTTTTCAGTGTAGCGGAATGTGGGTGCACGCTGTGTATAGGTCCACCTTTGCCCCACTCTTGCACAACAGGCGTGATGTTATGTCCAATTAAAGTAGAACTAAAGCTATACGATCGGATGAGATTTATTAATCCTAGAGTACGGTTTACGTTTATTATTAAAACTTGAATCCGTAGGAACAAGACTGAAGTTTGAAATACACTTCCCTTTAGGCCGTTTACGTACTTAAATAAAACCACATAAGCATAAATCTCCCATCCACAGCGAGGCTCAAAGTAGTTTTGAGCTAAGTGCGCCATACAAGCCCATAACAATTCCGAAGCACACGTAACCGTCTCAGCAGTATTTATAGCACCATCACACCGCAAACTTGACGTGTTTATGAATGGACTTAACTCTAACGGTCCTGGTATCCGCAGGAACGATATATTATGGTCCTTACAACAGTTTCCTTGAAAACAATGGATTCATTAATAAAATGAGTCCAATGGCTGGCAAAACTTCCGGGTGTTTAATAAATATTTATGTGAAGTTATTGGACATTAAACTGTAATCGTAAAAGCTTATGACTCTTAATAGGGATATAATTTAATTTTAGGCCTGTGTTTTTCGATCCTGAATTTACCTTTACCTCTAAAAACATAACTTGAGCTAAACTTGATCAGGAGTAACAGAAGGTCTAGCAGATAAAAAAAAAACATAAAATTCTTCAGCAGTTGTATACAGGCTGGTCCAAATATTGTTATAATAAAAAAAAACAACGACTCCTAATGCCCAAGGTTTCACGTACTCCATGTTTGTTCCGCGATTTTTAATTCCTTTCGAGTTATGAGGAATATTTTTTTATGACGACACTAAGTAATCTACCAGACTAAAGCCAATGAACCGTGGGCCATTCGACCGTAACCAAAAAATAGTCTGCGTTCCAAAGGACCGTTGATAAAAATCTTTAACCAAATTCAATGGCATAAACTACATCAATTACATTCAGGTGCAAAAGTTAAAAACTTGAAATAAAAGATTTTTTTTTTTTCTTAAGTACCTTTTTGAGGTGTACTCCCACTGGCCCCACCGCCCGTGGCCCCACTGGTGGGGCCAGCGGGAATTTATTAAAATAATTAAAAATTGTTCCTGTTGGCCCCACCGTATTTTTGAGTAATAAACTATTACTCGAAAACATTGCATGGGATCGAGTAGTGGTTAGTACAGTTATGTTAGTTATTGGCGGTATCCATACGAACAGTACTAGGCGGGCATGAATGCAAGAAAGTATTGTATAACGTGCTGGTGACAGCAACTCCACGTCCAAGCGCGTATTTTGCGTGCTTCATTACTAGAAGACCTTATCTATACCCAGAATTATTCAAATGCATACCCCCTTGAGTGCATGCCAGCCTGGTACTTTTTAGGGAATATATGTGTCATATTACATGCCTCACTGGCAACAAACGTGAACTTTTTTCTCGTTTGTCACCAGGGCAAAATATGCTATAATATAACGAGATCAGAGCTGTTGTACTGTATGGATCGGAATGTCTATTAATTCCCACTGACATCATCATTAAGGTTATGAAGAAGTATTCTGTTTTTTAGATGATTTCAAATAAGTAAATAGTTAAAATTCATAAACTATGCGGCTATCGCAATGTATGCGACTGTCCCTTTAAACTTACTGATTTATTTTTATTTTGAAATCATTTTATCAGCGGTTCTTTGGAACGTAGACGATTTTTGGTTACGGTCAAATGGCCCGCGGTCCATTCTCTTTGGGCCATTCAGACTAAATACCTATTTGGGTTTGCCACCCAGTATTTTGGTCTTGATGCACCTGATCATGCAAGCTCAAACTCTTTGAGTAGGTATCATTTTTAATTCCAAGTCCGCTCGGCTCCGATTCTACTAGACCTAAACTATTTAATTAAATCTGCAATGCCAAGCACTATTTATCTGACATATCTAATCTACCAACATTCCCAAACAGACAGTCACAAAAGGCCAGTGATCAGGTAAGTCCATTGTGACGTAATCAAAGGTTCTCTCGACGCTCGGGCCGTTGCAGTCGTTCGGCGACAACCAACTTTCACGGCTGCACTCCTTCACTCTTCAAATAGAACAGGCTGGAGACACACTGGAAGTGACCCGCTAAGATTTGGTTTTTAGCACTGTTGGAACAGGCCTCCTGTCAGTGAGGCTGAGTGGGCATAATTCACCACGCGGGCCTAGAGCGGGTCAGTGGATGTCACAATATTTATTCAAGAAACAGAGACATAGGATATCCTTTTTGAGGGTGGGCTACGCTGTTAACTAAGAAAGAGTAGCTTTAACTCGAGAAAAAAGCTTAACATCTTACCTAGTACAACAGCAAACATTAAGTGTTTGTTAAAGATCATCATTCTGATTAATATTGTTTAGCCAAAAATACAAGTGAATATTCTTAGGTTCAAATTATGAAAACATCTGTTGTTTTAATAATAATGCATTTTCTTTCCTTTTTCAGAAACAAAATAAAGTCACTAATAAACAAGGCAACATCACTCTTAAGAACCACAGCACAACGCTACACCAAAATTCAATTTCTCCACAGTAAAGCGCTTGCAGCGTTAATCGCTTTCGCTGGAGCGCGTGCGGAAAATTCTTATAACGCTTGTAGGATCCAGTGCTAAATCAAGTTAGCGGTGCAGCGCTGGAAGATTTATTCGTTCCCCCGCCTCCGTCCTTTTGTGAACTTTAAAAATGCTTAAGATTTTACATTTTTGCTTTTTAGAGCGCGCTTTATTTAGTTGTGCGCTGTTTTTGCGTGATTGCGTTTGTGTTATTTTTGGAGCTCCGTGTTTAATAAACGTGAAATAATGGCTAGCTTGCAACTGATACCTGAAAAAACTTGTTTGCTGCCTATTTGTTTTTGTTTACGCTAATCGGGACAAAGATAATATGTTTCGAAGACACTAAATAAATTGGCAACTTTAAAACAATACTGAGAACTTTGAACTTCAAACTTAGCTCGTAATCCGTCCATAACTACACGTCAACGTGTCCCGTTCTTATCCAACCACAAAGCACATAAATATTCAATCAAATAACAGCAGAACAATAAAAACAAAACATATAACATTCCATAAAATGGTTAGAAAGCGTAATAAACTTCTCCTCACGCTCGACGGCGGACGGCGGAGGGTCTCCTTAAATATTTTATAAGAACTCCTCCTTCGAGCGAGTTCTCTACTTATGCCAGTACTGTGTGGATTTATGATATTGATTCTAAGTATTAACCTTGTTTAGGAACGCGATTTGTTCGTACCCTTGGGGTGTGTTTCTTTCCACTTGTTTTGATGACCTTGGCATTGTAGCTTGCAATTTTGTATTTTTCACAGATAGGTTTATTTTTAAAGTGATAATTTCTGTCAAAATCAAAAAGAAATAAAATTGCTTTAAGTTGCACATTCGAAAAGATAGTTTGGCTTGGAGAAGAATGGGCAAATAACTCCTTTTCCTCATCATCAGCAGTGTCACCATTAAAACGAAAGCCTATTTGGGTTCTTTCAGTACCTAAAACTGGCAATGTAATTCACTGAAACTTTAGTTAAGCTTTAGAACCTTTTAAAAGTTTCAGAATCTTGAGTTAAATGGAATTATCATCTCTTGGACTTGAATATATTCTTAATTTATGAAGAATCGGTTTAAATGCTCTGTTTGTATCGAACATACCTATTTGCCAGTAGTCAAGAAGTACTGAATTTACGCCAATCAGTTCTGAATTATTTTATAGTATCTAGTGTATAAAAAAAGCTGCGAACATGAATGTATAAAGGATCCATATAAAAATACATTTCGCCTCAACATAATCTGCGCGTAGTGAAATAAATTCTCCTCTCCGTCTCGAATATCTAGGAAACGATCTGGATGGTTCCCAAGATCTCGGTAAACGGCCGACTTATGGGGAATCAATAGGATGATAGCACTGAACTGTCCCACTTTTACGTAATATAAGGTTTTTGGAGGGGTAATGTACGAGAGAAATGGTTATTAGTTTATTTAGTCGATATATTTTTAAAAAAAAGATAGGTTACATAAGCCACATGCGAGCGTATGAACGGCAACCGCAGCGGAGTTGAAGTAATCGCCCGGATCAAATCATCATCTTATTTTTTTGGCCAAGGTGTGGAACTCTCTGCCGGCTTTGTGTTCCCTCCCACATTTAACCCGTCTGCCTTCAAAGCAAGAGTGAACAGGCATCTTCTGGGCACACTCGTTCCATCATCCATCGCTTTCCATCGGGCGGGATCGAGGCCAAAAGTGAGCTCATCTTGTAATTTAAAAAAAAATCTGCCCCGATCTGACTAAGATTGTTAAATCGCCCTTGAATAGCTTTTTCATTGATCAATAGCGCTTCTAGGCGATTTCCGTGCGTCTTGCCACTTCTTTGTGTTGTCTCACCAGAAAGGAGACTACTTGGCCCACGTTGATGTATTCTTGTACATAATGTGTCTCCCTGTTCTTATAACAGAATTTAACGTCTCTTCGAAATATTCCAGATACTAAAAACACTGCAAAAGTAAAACTTTAAAAATACACAGACTAAACGTTTGAAATAACGGTAACGGGCTGCGGGACTGTTCGTAAGAGATACCGCGGCCCTGGAACACAAAAAGCAAGGAAGGAGCATGGATGGGTTTTAGTCAGTACAAGTCTGACACTCCCTTCCGCTCTGCCCAGAGCGGGGGAAGTCATTTGATACTTTCCTATCCGAAAAAAAAAAAACAACGGCAATCAAAAATAAACTATTACCGGATAGCTCGCTGTTGATTTTTTCATAAAACTGTTAAAATAAATAGCTATCTCGACTATTTTAAATTCTCTAGAAAATTTTATATACAGGGTGTTTGGTAGAACGTTGAACATACGAAAATGGTGGATAGGTGGGGTCATCTGCTACTTACTCAGCCATAATTTAGTTGGCCCTGGCACCCTGGATATTTTAAAAAGAATATTTTTTGCTATTTTCTAGGTTCACCACTTTCCTAACTTTAAAGTGTATTTTTTATTAAAAATGGGTAAAACAGGCAATATTTTGTGTGTGTTTTTACGTTTACGTTTATTTTTTTGCAGTCTCGACAGGATTGTAATTTCTTAGTATATTGTAGTTTCCGTACTAACTATAAGTCTTATGTCATTTTTAATCAGCGTACAAGACTTAAATGGAACCTTCATGAAACCAATCATTCTGTACATCAAACTAAACTCTACGCAACATGTGCGGATGTTTTTGTTTTTGGGTTGAAAAATCACGGTTACAGTAGCGCTCAGGATTACGCACCGTACGATGATAGATACATCGTACAGGGATCATGGAGGTATAGTAACTTGTATCTTTTTAAAGATGTACTTTGTCCTCTTATATATCCTTAACTAGAAGGTGATTCAGAACAAAAAAATGATACCAATGACGGGGAAAACCAGTGCTTTCGGCTTCGTTAAAAGTCTTTTTACAGTCATTATAATTCTGTGCTATTCATCAACTTTACCTTTACACTCTTTACAGAAAAACGCCAAACTACGCCCATTCCTGTTCTCACAAACTCATAAAATATGTACAGTCAAGGAAACCCTCCTTCGACGTCAAAAACTTCCACTTCTAACCGAAAAGAAAAAACCTATTCTAGAACAGTCCAATTGAATTAGGTCGTAACTGCGCTCTCTGTGGCTGATACAATTATCCGATAGACCGCAGGCGGTGTGTTGCGGCGTCTCTTGATTTAGATGCCTGCGCTAAATTAAAATGAATCTAGTTTGCCTGTGCTCCCGTTTTAATTAAGGGCCACAGTTTAGTTGATGCGTGCTTGTGGTTGACGGTATATTGGTAAATGTTGGTGATATTGGTTTGAAAGTGATGCTATTAAGTTGGGATAGTGTGCTGCTAACCAAACATTTCTCCCCAGATTGTCGCTTAATTGGGGTGGCGTAAAAAGCCCTCTTGGTAGATAAAATGGGTTTTAACCTGAAACATAGGATTTACAAACCGTACAGCCACAAGTAGCTCGATTAGAGTTTATCAAAAACTCCACCCATAACAACGTTGACATTATGTTTTGAAAAAAAAAAAAAAAGTAAAATGTGTGAATAATAATAGAGTAAGTGTAAAGTAAGTAAGGGTGAGTGTGTTAGTATTAGTATAATAATCTGTATGTGTGTGTGTGTAAGTAAAATGTGTACTAATTTACCATAAGTACTAAACTGCGTGCATGAGTTGTCAAAGTCCTTGCTATGGAATACTGGTACTAAGTTCAACTGATGAAATTCTCTCTTAATATTTGTTTCTTTTATCTCTGAAAGAACCTAATACACCCCCAAATTACCTGATCCAAATAGTAAGAAAAATGATGATATCCGTTCGGAGGGCTTCCCAACAAAACGCTTGTAATCTGTAGAGGCCCGGCTCTTAATCTTTGTGCGAAGTGATCCGTGAAATAGGGTCATCGGCTAAATATAGAAGGAATGAAGATCTTTTGTCTATTGAACCTATCGGTTGATACCCTGTTTACACTCAATTTGAAAACGGAATTATGTTATCATGTGTTTGTTAAGTTATGAAGGTTGTTTTAGAAAATTAAATCTTACCTTTATCTAAGGTACATTTTATACAGTGTGTACCAGAAAAGTATAGTCATATTTCAGGGTGTGTTCCAGACCATCAAACTGAACGACTTTCTTCATGGGATCTAAATCGTTATGGCGAAAAAAAAAATCAGTTATCATTTGGGCCGAGTAGGTATTGAAGATTTGTAGAGGACAGGTGATTGTTTTTTTATTAATTAAACCTCGCTATTACTAGTTAGGTAGATAGTGATGTATGGTGGAGGGTACTCGAACTCCCAGAGTGTCGGATTAGAGGTAGCGGTGGAACGGCGAAAGCACTACAAGGCATCTCCGCTGGGATTTTTGCGAGAGACATAAAGTCACGTTATATATATTTGGTTATTATTTTATCAAACAACAGATTGTCTAAGAATAAAAAAAAAACATGGCACTACAAGTGCATTGTATTTTCAAGTTTAACAGTTTCTAATAATCCATAACTCAGTTGAGTATGTAAAAATAAAAATAAAACTATCCACGCTAATTTCCAAGCCAAGCAAAAATCGTGATGAACTTTTTGGTAAGTTGTAATAATGTTTGCGTAAACTGTAGTAACACAGACTTTCTTTGTACAAACTGACCTACTTAATACCACGCAAACAACAAAGCGTGTTTATTTCTGCAACAAAATTAATTAAAAAAAACAGTTTTTTCATACATTTTGATCGTGTACACATTAATAATTTCTAGGAAATAACAGTCTTTTTGTTCAAATTACCGATGAAAAATGTCTAAGGGGGTGCGGGTTTCACCATGTATTGCAACTGCAGATTATAATTATATGCTGATTGCGTTCAGTTTCAATAGTGACATTCACTTTAAATAACAATAATTATCTTAATAATATTTGAAAAAGCTAAGGTGCAAGTGAGAACACGTCCTAAGTTAGTAGGGACGTCACGTGTCGTAGGACGTTCGAGAGTTCGCCAAGCACGCTACACGCTCCACTGATCGTGGCGTGACACACGGACTTTTCAATTTAGACTGTAATAGAGCTGTAAGAGACACTGGAAGTTTTCCGCTGTTCCAATTGTTGTTGTTCAAATTGTTTGTCTAGAAGGGACAGATCTATATTTTATGCTACATAGTCTTCGCGTAGCACTACTACGATTTCATAGCAGGGGTAGTACTATCACATGCATTGCGTAGCATTGTCGTAGGCATGGCTTAGCACTGTCGTAGGCATTGCGTAGCACTGGCGTAGGCATTGCGTAGGACTGTGGTTGTCATGTAGTAGCACTGATTTAGGCATAAAGTAGCATTGTCATACGCGTTGGGTAGCACTATCATACTCATAGAAGGACCGCTACTGTAAGCATTGTGCAGCACAGTCGTAGGCATTGCGAAGCCTAGATATCGATAGTCCTTTTCAAACTAATCCAATTGAGCAATTTCGGTGTATTCCCAATTACAGGTGTTCAAAAATACACGTTGAATGAAATATATGTGAGGGTATCCTTTGGTGCAGACAGATCGATTTTGCGGTCACCATTACGGTTTCCGTTTCTGCGTCCGTTTTTGGCAAAGGCCTTTGTGCAGTGACCCGTCATTTACACTACCTTTCAGTTTTAGTAGAGCATTGAACAAAGAACAATGTTAATAGATTGCGTACTTCTTTTAATTAATATGATACCTCACTTATCGCGCATTACATATCTACACACATAAAAAGACTCACGCCTTATAAAACATAAACATCATTTATTTCAGGCTTCAATGGCCCATAGATAAATACCTTATAAACTAACATATATAAATACAAAAACAGTGTTAATAAATAAGACTTAAAACTATGTTAGTGGCACTTCACTTGTTCACACTTCACTTGTGCTGGCTGTCCAGCGGAACTTGTCCGCGGAAGCGACGGAACACCACGTCCTGCGGCCAAAAATCTTACTTCATCACCAAGGGAAGATAACAATTCGGTACTCTCACCACGAACGCCTTGAAGTTGACGTTGCGGTGCGACTCTAGGAACTGCACCCTCGGTGTATAGTTCGTCTTGTGGCGCACGTACTCCACGATGTCTTCCGCTTTAGTGGTGTAATGTAAGCGGGAGATGTACACCGGTGTATTCGGCTTGGCGGCACGTAGGCTCACTTTAGGGTCCGCAGGAGCCTTGCCACAGAGGTTCTTGGTGGCTCGCAAACGGCGCTTCCTTTTCTGCACCGTCACGAAACCCTCATCGTTTTCAGCCCTATCCGGTGCCTTTTCAGGCACAGGCTTTTTGCTAGAAGCATCAGTGGGACTTGCGGTGACGCTAGCGTAATCTTTTCGTAAGGCTCGGGTCACGCAACGCGTAGGAGCCGCCGCGGGGATGCGGGGCACGCGGGCGGAACGCTCCGCAAGCTCAGCAATCGATGTACCCATGAGGGTAGGCAGAAACTTCAGAACGCCTCCTGCTGGGATCCTAACGTTCATGCATCTGGTCATACCCGCAAGTCAAACTATTAGGGAAAAGGTATGTCCTACTAGGGCGTCCTCTCCCAGCGTTCCCACTCACATCTGCCCTGTATACATCCTCTCAACATGACTAAAACATCTTAGCTTCACTTTTTATGTTACTACACCTTCTTTTACACCTTTTTTACATCATCGTTTGTACTTAGATTTGCCTTGTAAATCTTTCTAACTGTATAGTTATTTAACAAGAACAATTTCATCCCTATAATAAACTGACGTCCAATAATGAGCTGAACTAATAAACGCCACTCCATCTAACAATGTGATCAAAGCTATTAAGCTTGTTTTCCAGTGTAAGTCGTTTTACTATAAAATGCGAGAAAAACAAAATGCAAATCGGTTATTTTGCGATGAAAAATAGATTGCGCAATGTAATAACTTTGTATGCAGTAATAGGACCGGGAGAGGGGTGAGGGGAGGGATGATAAAGTGAATGTTAAGATAGTTGCTACATAGGGTTGCGAGGGTGAATATTTTACCCTAAACATGAACTTTCATTATCCTTTGGACCGAGGTTATCGTTGGAAAATCTGATTTTGGGTAAAAAGGGTGATTTTTGTTATTAGGTAGGTGGTTTTAAACGAAGTATGTTTATCATTTTTTATGGTTTTAAGAATATTCTAACTGTCTCAGGGCTCCAGTTTTGCGATATGCCTACAGCTTTGTCAGCATCCGGCAGACTTGGCGTGCTCATCATCGTCAGCCTATGATGTTCCCACTGCTGGGACATAGGCCTCCTCTCTATGAGAGGGAATGGGCTATAATCCACCACGCGGGCTCAGTGCGGATTGGTAGATGTCACATATCTTCGAATTTTTGGTTCTAGGACATGCCAGTTTCCTCACGATGTTTTCCTTCACCGTTTTTGAGAGCAGTGGTGATGAAATATATTACACAAAGTAATGCACCTGTCTGGGTTCGAACCCACGACTTACTGTTCGTAAGTCGGGGTGGCTACCACTGGGCCACCACTGCTCTGGCGGCTCTGGTCTGCTTGGCGTGCTCATGCAGTCCCATTTTAGTTTATAGTATATTAATTTTTATCACAAATAAAGTTTATTCTCTTCGTTGCCACAGAATTGCCAAGTTATTTTTTTTCTAAATCGTTCGATTCTTAGCTTTTGCTGTATCCAGTCAGAATATTTTCCGAATCCTGGGGTATTCCACCTCTAACGCTGGCAGCCCCACCACTAGCGCAGCTAGCCAGGCGCCAGCGACAATTATTAACACGAAGTCGACTCGTTTGCCCCACGACTGCTGACAAGGCCGCCCCGGCTGCACTATGGTAACACTGTTGTTCTACGTTGTACTTGCTCATCTGGAGCGGGAGCCTTATTAGTATTTAGGTTTATGCTTTAATCTTCCAAGGGAAATAGTCTTGAAGCCACGCTTAGAGCTTTCTTGTACCGGTTTTCAGTAACTTAAACTAGATCTAAATAAAAAGTGCATTGTTGCAATTTCAACGTTGGGTTTAGCGCTGATATTTGATAATTCAACATTGCAATTTTATTTAGGCTGTAATTTAGATGCCGCATGTAGCTTAGTGTTTGTGATAGCGGACATTAGTGTCTTAAGATTATTGTTTTTTAATTTATTATATTAGGTCTACCAACAATTGTTCACACTGGATACATCGACAGAAATCATTCTTAAATTTAAATTAAAGCGCAACAATTTCTTATAGGTAAACACCACATGCACAAAACGATAAATTCTGAAAATGAGCTAACTTAGTACTAAGCGCAGATATTCAATTAACTTGAAATAAAAATGTAAATAGTGAAACAGAATTATGACAAAATTGATAAAAAATAAAAATGATTAATTAATTTTTGGCAATGACAACGTTGGTAAATAGGTAAAATAAAATTAAAATTATATTACATTGGTGAATTGATACATTATAATTAAAAGATAGACAAAAAATTAAAAATTAAAATTCATTGAACAAAATTCATTAATTGGTAAATTGTTAGACATAAAAGATTACAACATTCAAATTTATAACAGCTGTAAAATTGACACAGTAAATAATTGATTATGACTACGGGTTGCTTGATAAACGATTAAGGATGGCTTTTTTTTAGCAAGAGAGTCAAAGAAAAGAGATCAATAACATCACTGTAGCCATTCACTGCCTTGCACATTCTTGCAACAGGCGAGTTAGCACCCATAACGGTTCTTCTAAATGGCGTACAAAGAGGTGTGATGGCACTACGTGGGATTCTAGAGAGTGCACGAAAACTGAACAGGGCAAGTAAGCTGGGACTGTCTATTTTATTACAAAAAATGTTGTAGGCAAACATTGCATCCTTTAGGTGCCTACGTCTGTCTAGTGAAAGAGAAGAAGATGAAAATACGTGTAAGGTTTCTAAGTGCAATCTTGGCAAAAATCAGATAGGCATTCAAATGTTTTACAATATTTATATTCTGACTCTTGATTGACACAAAGTTCATTATACTGACTTCTGTTAAACCGAGTTAAGCCGAGATAAAGTTAGCGTTGAATGACAGGCGTTTCATTGCGAGAGTTTTAATGGCAATTTAATTTTTAATTGCTATTTCTTAAGTCCCTGAACCAGCTTTTTCAGATTTATATGTAAACACTGTGCGTATGTGTTGGAAGTTCAAACATTATGTGTAAGAAGACTTGTCACCCCTCGTGTTATTTCGATATAAAGATTTTTTTTTAAACTAGACTAAACTTTCCACTCCATAGATTTCCTTTCTTTTTTTCAATTTAGCTCAATCAGCACCGTAATAGCTGAGTTGTCTCTAATTAGCAGGTATGTTAGCGTTCGGTTCAGAAGGTAAGTGGTGCCGCGGTGCGAAGCAGTGCCTCCTATGTAGTAAAAATAGTCCTCCTGACCGTTTCCGGTGACGGCGGACCATCAGCGGAGGTATATTATTGTATAACGGGCTGGTATCCAATGCGCGTATTTTACGTGAGGGAAAGTGCAAGCGGAGGTATTATAGTGCTCAAGTGTGTGCGGAGATACAGGTGCATTCTCTCTTCCCTCACGCTCATAGTACGATGGGAGGGCAATCCGACACGACCGGAGACAAATCAGGCGCAGCACCAACGACTTAACAAGCGCACCGAGGCGTATCATACCGCTAACTTCCAAATTCCGACCTTCTACCGAGAAATTCCTAATTAAATAAACCCAATAACTCTTTTTGCCCAACCCGGGAGTAAACCTAGGACCCCAGCAGTCGAGTTTACGATCATTAGACCAACGGAGGTAGGTAATAGTTGGTAGTAGTCGATGGCGTGCGCAGAGCACTAAACTCGCAAGTACCGAGATCGCGTGAGGTGCCAAGTACAGTCAGCGACGGGGATCACTGAGGAAATGATTGGTTCACCGCAAAAAAATTAGTATATAAAGGGAAAAAAAAGAAGTGCATCAGATTTGCTCTACCGAATGTCATAAGTAGTGATAGTGACATAGTATTCAATCATGAGAAACTAGAATTCATCGAAAAAACTGTTTTCCTGGGGATCACGCTTGACTCAAGGCTACAATGCGGTCCGCATATAACATCTCTTGCAGGATGGCTAAGTTCAGCAGTATATATGCTGTTAGAAAAATCCGTCAATTTACTGATGTAGATATCATAAGGCTATTATAGTTGTTTTCATAGTATTATGTCATACGGTATTCTACTATAATGGGGACGGGCTACAGATATTGAGTCTATATTTATTCTACAGATAAGAGTTATCAGAGCCTTATATGTTATTGTGGAAGCTGCAGAAGATTATAATAATATATTTGCATTGTATAGATTCAATCTCTTAGTATTATATAATTCCATAGCAATGTGTGAGCACTTTAAGGGTGAATGGGGCTGATCCATGTGTCATGTTCGTGAACGGGCACTGTCAGTTGGAACTGGTCATCTCTTATAGGCTGCCACGGTTTATTTTAACTACTTACTTGGTTTTTAAATTATTGATATAATCTTTTACTCTTGACGCGCTTAGCGTGCACGTATTTCTACATCGTTCTCACATATATATAATCTCAACATGAATGATACAACCAAGATTTTGTAAAAATGTTTTGATTGAAAAGAGTGTCCATGGAGTTTCTTGCCCACTCTTCTCCATAGAGATCTACACTTTGGATTAGGCAACTACAGTATTGTCACAAGTTATTATGCCTTTTGTCTGTGACTGTAGCCTAGCCTTCTTTGTTTTTCTGACATTCAAAAGTGCCTGTAATGGTCTAATTGAAATAAAATGTTATTGAGTTTGACAATAAATGCTTAGTTTTTTTTGCTATCATTTTGTGTCGCGTTAGTAGGACAGGGTTAGCAAGGCAGTAAGAACTGATGGATGGTGATAACTCTTGAGTGGGTTAGACGTGCTGATCGTGCGATCTTGTTTTGTTTATTTGGGGAAATTCGCGCGCGGTAAGTTTTTTTAAATTCCGAAAAATAACACAACAAAAATAACTCTGAAAATTTTTTGTCGCTCCACAATTTCATCATAAATCTCTGACTTCATAGATGTTTTATGGAAAAAAAATGTATTGTCCCTTACATACCCCAGCCAAACTCTACGACCAAATTGTTCACATAGTTAGTCATATTAATTTGTCCCCCTTACACATGCGTTCATTGAGTTTTATTCGAAACAATAATTATTAAAGTTACAATATCCAAGTCCCCTGCAACACCAGAATTTATTTAATTAAATTCCACAAGCAGTTCAGATGGAATGTAGATTGCATCGAAGGATAACAACATGATGACATTTCACGAATTGCACCTACGAATAATTTAATAATGATATCAGATCCAATCATTTGGACCAAAATTATACGTTTTGCTTTTTGTATAACACAACTTGGCACGGAAGAGCGGACTGTCCTAACACAGGCACTATCTGCCTAAAGGGAGGATCCAATCACAAAAATTTTGTTGATACTTTAACTTGCTTTACCAATAAACTATTTTTATTTTATGTTATTTATTTTTATCAAAGGCCAAGGTGTATTGTACCCACATTCGCCAATTAATGTTTGAAATCCATTGTAATAACAGACGAGTCTATTGCTATCAACCGCGCCCAAATCCAGACTTCGTGCAACTGGGAGACTCCTGATGGAAAAACCTAATAACACTTTGTTCGACCTGCTAATCGAGCCCAGGGCCGCATTTTCAGCTGTCGCGCTTGCAACTGCTGGACCAACGAGGCTAATAATTTAATAATCATTCGACCAAAATTACATGATTATCATTATTTCAGCCGAAAGACGTCCACTGCTGGACATAGACCTCACGTATATTATTACTATGTTATCACTGTCTTATTTGTATGAATGCTGGTTAACCAGTAATTGGCGACTGTGTAATTCCAATATTGTAAAACCTTTGCTTGTGATTATTGTACACAGAAGCTGTTGGTAAACCTTTATTAATAAATAAATTATGTTGAATATCTCAAAACAAGCGATGATTAAGTGAAACATTCGCATTAAAATTAATTAACAATCCTGACTAATTATGGGCATCTGAATATGAATGTATTCACGTACATTGATATTTGTTGAAGCACTCCGATAGATCCCTAATTGGCTGCCATCGATGTATATATTCAATGTGTACATTATTAATTGAATAATGCTGATTCAATTACATACACTCTGAAATTGAATCATGGTTTTTAGTAGGTGCAAGTTGAAATTAATAAACATTGGTGATAGTATGCACTGCAGTAAATAGAACTATGTTATTGTTTTAACTTTGTTCACTAACTCTTTTAATTAAGGTAATATTGCTCGACCTGTGGACATATTTATTATAAGTGCATTGAAACCCAAACTTGCGTTGGCTACTCAAATAATAAGACCACGTTCAAACCCTAGGGCGACGTTGCGACTTGCGTACAGCGAAACGCGCGTCCGTCGCTTGTTTCTTTTTCCTACCATCATCGATCCACTAATTGCACCATCATGATTCGCAGTATGCTCTAAACATGTATTTTATCCGTTGGGTTACAGGTGTGATGTGTAAATCCTCTTGTTGAATCCCCACCACAAGCACGTACGTTATAAAAAGACAACACATTACTGCGGCCGACTGTAGCGGAAACAATCACGACGTAATGTATTGCTCGCGGAATTATCGACAACCTCGCTATGCAGGGCTGGGGTTAGGCTGGGAGCTTGGGGAACTGCATTCAAGAATTAAAATAATAATTGATTTTTGTGGAATAAAATCGAGATACACTGTCTTTTTCAATGAGAAAAATCAACTTGAAACTCTGTGTTGCCCAGAAAGTTTTCACACGGAGTATTTCAAAAGCAGACAACGTAAACATTCTTTAATACTTCAACCGTGTCTGAATCTGAAGAACTTACTTTAACTTCTTTTTTCTTAAGATACCTACCATTAGATTTCTTTAACTTTCTATAATTCGATTATATTAAACAATTCAGAATGTTAAAAGTAACAAAAAATATAATAATAGCATTAAAATTATTTCAAGACACCTTACGATAATACTAATTACTTTAAAATATTTAAATTAATTGCTGAATTCAAACTCGTAGCTTAAATGTAAATCAGGCTTCGACGGTAATACCTTTTATTCTTATAAACGACCTTTTATGAATTTAATATCTACAATTTAAACAGAAATGTCGTTAGTTATGGAGATCTAAATGGCGGGGCTCACTTTATTATAATGGCAGAATTAGAAATATAAATATTAATCTTCGTTTGGAATAAATTAGTTAAATCATAGTTGATGAATGAAATGTTAGTCCTATTTCATTTTTATTAAAGTTGAATCAATTAAGAAATGTTTCTGAACGAAGATAAATATTTATTATACAAGCCTAAGGCGTATTACTAGCTAATTTATTTTATATTTTACCCTGGTTTTTTCAGTAGAAATTCTGATTGAAAACTCAATTTAATTTATTTAAGCTTTGGTAAAGTAGCCGAGAATTTAATTGACGTTTGTTTTATTTCCGAATGACTTATTTTATTTTAAAATATCATACAAATTAATAAAATATAACATTGAAACCTGAAGTTGATGACTTCAAACACGTATTTTATTGAATCACATAGATGGAAAGCAATTTGAGAATTTCAATTTATAAACACGAGCCTGGCTCCCGGTCTAAGTACAGTAACCATGCTTTTGTTAATGATTACGGAACTAGGTCGGACAGGGCCGGCTCACCCTAGGACGTTTCCACGTAAAACATCCACTAACACTCATTACGATACCCTGCTTCGCGGAAACTGTCTTCATTTCATGTCTTAACACATTTTACGTCAAATAAATTGGACTTAAACTGAAAACCATTTATTTAAAGTTTATTTTGCTTGGATTATTCCCTCATTGTAAAAGGTTGCTTGTAGGCTTCTCATAAGCCATTACAATATTGAAAGGTCGTTCAAATACCCTATATTTTACAAACGTGCTATTTTAATTGCTTTAATTACCTGCCCTACGTTTTTCTAGTTAATGAAAAGGAAACAATAACTGTAATTAAAACAAAGTAAAATAGCTTGCTAACTAGTTTAGCACTATTTCAGTGGAAGGTTAGAATTAATAGTGAAAGTAGGCCATTTTGATAACTCATACCTACACTAAATAAAATACTGCTATTTGTAAGTACATAGGTACGTAGGTAATATTGTCATTCATTGATCTTTGACAGTCGTCACTGATAGTTAGAAGGGTATCGTGTTACCGTAACAAGGTTGTGAGAGTCAGATGGACAGTTCTTCAGTGTAAAATATTTGCATTCAGTTGCATCCGGTTACACTGAAACCGTCCCAAACATAAAATAATTCGGACAAAACTAATGTGTCTGTACCTAGCGATTGACCATGCCCTGCGTTTAAACGAATACATTAAATAATTAGTTCTATATTTGTTCTATCGAAATATGCATAATTCGCAATTTATTCTGTTTTAGTTTAAAAAAAAATGACTTCTTCTATAACAGTTAGCCAGCGATGTACTTTAAAAAAATAAAATCTAGATAGGCGATTAGTTCTAATTAACTCTAATTACTTATCTACTTTATACTTATAAATTTCATTACTTTAAGTTAAAAAAAGACAGTACAAAGAAGTAAACCTAGGAAAACAACCAACCAACCTAACCAACCAACCAACTAAAACGAACCAACTAACTCAGCCAACCTAGTAAACCTTAGGTTGTAAGACAGATTTTTTGTAAGTTTTAAAAATAAATAGTAGATAATAAATAGTATGTAAGTTTTAAAAACGTTTATTTGGAACAATTTAGGTTTACACAATTTTACAATAGAAACGATGTTAGCTACAAAAGTATAGTATTGCGGCGCAGCTATTAACGCCCAACAAACTTAACCATACAAAATATTATACATTTTTATTCCGGAAATAATCATACTAAGATGAACTACACATTTTCCACTATGAGTCACATGTGTAGTATATTTTATGAGATGCAGTATCATGCTAGGTACTCCTTAGAACCAAACAAAAAAAGTTCATGCTTTTTAAGCATGAACTTTGACATTGATTCATTTAACAATGAAAATCACCCTTCAAAATCGAGATCAAAATTATTACCAACGTTTTATTCCTCAGTTAACTAATTGACTGACGTAACTGAATATTTAACAAACCAAACAAATAAATCGTTTCTAGAACTTCTATTAGTTTTCCCCCAACCATTATTTAGTTCAAAACTATCCTGTCTGCTCCTTTTTCTGTTCTTCTCTAAGACACCGCCACCCAATATAAAGAATACCTCATTATTTATTCAATCAAACTTTTATGGAGTTTCAAACTACGAGATTCTGTTCTTAAAAAGGAATCTTCAGAAATAAACGTCGGCTGAAAATACCAAACAATAAAATAGCGAACATTTAGGAACAAGTATTTTTGAATATTTAATCTAAACCATTTTAAATTAAATGCATAATATTATAAAATAAAAATTCATATAAAAATCATACATAAAATAAAAAGTCATTGCAAATTTATGCAAATAAGGCTGAGATTCAGCACATTTCGAACGTCAAAAATAAATTAAAGTCTAAATTACAAAACAGTCCCAAAAACCCTTCTTCTTCACTTCTAAATGTTATAGCTGTGGAGAAGATGTGACGAAACAAACTATCTGTCTACCATCAAATATGTATTATACTAAAGTGTTTTCTACCAAAAACGCTAATCGCTATACTCAATGACTATGACCTCTCCACATCGCTGTGGTCAAGTGGCTACAGACGAATTTCACAAGTACGTACATCGATCGTATCGCGGACCAACTTGTCCTTTTAATGTACAACTTAGTTATCAGTTTGAGATGAGTTATTTCTGAAATAGCAGGAAGTAAGATTATTCAGAAGATACACTATAAGTGGTCTTTGTCGTTGAGTTCTTGATCATAGATCTTCCACATTTCGAATTTGATAACTATAGGATTTAAAAATTTCTCTCAAATCTGTACGTCAGTCTTATGTGTTTATTATTTCCTCTCGCCTTTCCTGTTTCTTCCTCATGAAGCCACAGAGTTATTTAATTCAAATAAATTGATGTTTATAAATCTTATTGTTATCATCCATTTGGACGCCTCCATATTCTGTTGGTGCAAAGTTATGCTGCAGCTGTAATTGACAAACGTTCTTTACTGCGTTCATTCTACTTTTAGAATGTTATCCAAGTTAATATAATCGTAGCGTCGAAGAGTTGCAATTGCAGCGTTTCTTGTAAATGGGCCTTCTTTACATCCTCGGTAGTGGTACTTTAGATGGAGTTTCCTACAGTAGTAGTTTAAATTGAATCGTCACTGCTCTGACGGAATTAGTGCTCAAAATTTTTTCGTCGGGAATTTTATTTTAGAGTTCCGGATAACAAGCTAATGGAATTTTCCTGAAACAAAAGTATTCTTCATGTCTTTCCTGCTCGCAAAATGGTGGAGAAAAACTTTATGGAGAACCTTCATATCCTAGAATGAACAAAATTGCTTAATTTGGCTAGTTTTTGACAAGTTTATCATTAAAGAGACACCAAAAAGTTTTAAACAACGATACTATAGGATAACGACTGCTGTTAAACCATTAATAATCGGGCATTCATTTTCCTCTTTATTTGTTTTTAATAATGCTATTAAAATCAAAACAATAGACTATTAAACACTCCTTTGTTCTCCGGCATTAAGTACACAAACTCATAAATTCTTTAGAACCTAACCATTTTATGATGACGACGACAGCGTTAATCTGAGCGTTTTAACTGCAAACAAAATTGAAATTTTACGACAAAAACATTGTATTTGTCATAATAATGGCGGTGATAATAAAAGATGGCAGCGGTAAAACTCAGCTGATATTAAACGAGGTTTAATCGTACGTCGACAACCGATGTGATGCCAGTTAAGGAATGAATGATACGATTTTGTAGGTACGTTTCGAAATGGTTATTGGATATCAGTTGGAACATTATATTGTGGAACTTACCATAACTGGTAAAATGTGGATGTACTATTCTGCCAAACCTTTCAGTGATAACATGCATAATATCAGGTAAGTTGTTGTGTCCGACAGGGTCCATATTGATCTTTTACTTTGTTACACCATCCACGATCCACACATCATGAAATAACATAAGGAATGCAATCAAGAATTGAGTATCTTGAGAGCCAGTTTGGTTTACTTTCAATGTTTTATGATCAATATGTTTCGTCTTTCAAATTAATATACATACATAAGATCATTTTTATCCTTAAATTGCCAAGAATGAAAAGCATCATCATCATTGTTCTCACAAAAAAATGCATTGTTTGTAACTAGTTACAAAAATTAATATTGTTATTGTATCCGCTATCGTATTAGGCAACCCGTGTAATGATTGTCGTCAAATGGAGAAAATAAATAAAACAAAGATGAACACTTTCGTATTCAGGCACCAAAATCAATAATGTACACCAGCTGAAAATGACCTCATTAAACACACCCACTCCGAATCCGCCTATGTAACAAAATGCCAAGCAATTATCCAAAACGCCTTAACGAAACTCCTTACACCCACGTACGCGAATTACCAAAAAGAGTAATTTTCCCTTTCTATTAACGAGTTAAACCTTTTATTAATGAGTTTAAAGTGTGAATTGCGGCGGCAATGTGGGTGCTATCGCAGAATTTGCGACGATGCGACTTTTATTGCAACATCGGCTGGAGCTAAGTGTGGTCGGGCCGAGGCCAAAGGTCGACGGGACCAATGGATAGCTGTTCCGGCTTTCGACAACTATTTGAACGGTGGAAAAAATAGGCTTGGAATGGGAGCTTGGGGTGGATTTTATTTTTGGACTTATGGAAGGACGAACCTGATAATGGAGAACTCGATTGAAGGTTTCTTTTAAATGGCTGCATTTTTGTTTATTTCAAGCAGAACATTAAACCCATACAGAATCTCAGATTTGTCGAATGATATGTGACAGCGTGATATACTCGTATATGTAGTTAATGTCATCAAAATACGTGAAGTATATTATTTTCTATTGTTAAAACTACTAGAAGTAAAAATAGAACCGTGAGTCCGTGACCTATACTCTAAGAATCCAATACTTTGGAAAAATATAGCTCCTAGTCTACTCATAAGCTTTCAATTCTGATAGTAGGATATAATAACTGTCTGATCGGAATTCATTTCATGCTTGTTCTCTGCCGTTGCACCTCGTAGACAGTCTACGCCTAAGTCATAATGTAGGCGAGTAAACAAAAGACTACGGCGTACAATATTCTAGAATATTTTTACAGTCAATATTATTACTTGGTGAACCCAACTGTTTTATGACCTAATGGTTTAGTGATCTATTTATTTTTAACACGTGTACAGAGGCAGAGCAATCTTTCTAAATACTCGCAAAAGATCTAGTTAACGGACACTCCATTTAGTTTAATAACATATATGGCAGATAAATCTATTGTAACGATTGTATGTTTGGATGAATAGAGTAGTTTTCGGAACAACTGATCCACTTCCGAAAATTCTTTCATGTATGGGTAGCAACAATATCCCCGAGTGTGGCACAGGCCTTAAAACGAACCCATGGGATAATTTTAGGACCATAACGTAAACGAATTCGCGGGCGAAAATAACCAACATTAGAACAAGTCAATGAACTCTTTGTAAAAAAAAATATCCCAATAAAATAATATGAAAAATTCATTCTTCGGAACCGTGTTATGAAATATGCTCAGCATGGCATCCCGTCTCACCCACACCAGACTACAGGGTTCAAAGGTTTAAGGTCAATTGTGAACGACCTTGGAACTCAAGGATATTTTCTGTGTAGTAATTATTTTTGCAACCTTTGTTTTAATTATTGTTCGATGGTGAGAGTTGTTTATTGAATTTCGCTTGGGAAAAGTTACAGTTGTTAGTTATTTTATTTTTCTATATAAATTTGTTTTTTTTTTTTTAATTATACATTTAGCTAACAGAAGCGAAGATCTTAAAGAAAGACAACGAGGTACACAAAATAGTGAATACAACCGTTTATTCTAACTTGGAACAAAATATCAATCACAGAAACTATCCCAAATCATAACGAATTCAATTAACACGTAATTGTTTACGAAAATAGCGAGTAAGTACACAAAATATGGAATTATGAATATTACAGCCCTTTGAGCCATATTCCCAACAAAAGTCTCTCGCGACCAGTGACAATTCGAAGTTGTCAATCTTTGCCATAGAACTAACATGTGCTACGTAAAACCTCATTTCTTCCTAACAATACTTAATCGATTTTAAAGCAGGAAAAATCGCACTTATAAGTATTTTCTAGCCTAAATTTAGAAAAATAGGTGTATATTTTCCCTTAAAATATCTAATAGGCAATTAAACTTGACGGGTGTGAGAAGGGCTCAATGCAAGAGTTTTTTTGTACCCACTTACAGAAAATCTCGCTTTTGAAATCTTATTCATGCAAAAATTCTTTTAACCAAATCGTTCAGTGGCCATTAATCCATCCCATCTGTTATCAACTCGATAACCCAACTGACCCTACTATTGTATCAGCCGCCTATTCGTCACCCCTTATATGTATAAGTTTGTATCCAGTTCAATTATTATATTACTGAGCTCACAGTGTTGGTCCAACCATAGTGCCTTGAGGAACACTTAGTCTAACGTCCTGCTCTAGGCTGCAAATGGCTGGTTATGGCACTCGTAAGCTCTGTAGGGAACCTACTTCATAGGATGCTTTTGCGTTTATCGTGAACTAATGAGTTACTTATAAACGCCTGTGTTTGTATTATACTGGTGAACTCTCTCATTTGCTTTAGGGTGAGCAAAACTGTCTAGACGTACCTAATGTTAATGACGAACATAAAATATTTAAAAAAAGCAGTATAATATTGATAAAAGGAAAATTACAAATAATATTTTGTCAGGACAAACCACTCAGTTTATTTCTCAGAACTATCTACTTAACTTAGGGTGGGTGTGGGTGTGGGTGTGGGGTGTGTGGGTGGGTATTGAGTACAAACTTGCCTCATCCTTCGAGGGACATAAAAAATATAATCGCATTAATATAAAAAATGCTATTACAGTCAAAACGTATTTTATGAAAGCAAAAATACAAACAACCTAAATGTACAAAAACTTCTGATCAAGAAAAACATTCAAGCAATAGCAAACATAATTAAATTAAATAGTATTTAAATAAAATCTTATTTCGTTTAAACTTCACCTTTGAACTCGTAAATAACTCTCAAGAAGTTTTACAACAATTAAAACTCTTATAAGTAAGAACGAAAGCAATTAAAGTGATACACGCAACGAAAGAAGTAAAGGGAATTTAACACGAAGTAAGTAAATAAATTACATTCTGCCACAAAGAGGTTCTAAGTACTTTTAATGATAAATTATGTTACAAACGTTTTATCTGTTTTTAAATTCTTTAAAAAAAAACCTTGGTCTAGGTTTGTCCCGTCGCATTTTTGATATGCGCTTGTTCTACCATTTTCCATAGTGCGTCGCCAGTCTAATAGTTGTTGTTCTTAAATTAATTCTTTTGCAGATATGGTTCCAATAAATAGGCAGTTTTGCCAGTGATTAGATCCGTACTGCATACTTAATTATTCTTATTTAAAAGTAGTGTTATCCGTACAAATAACCAGTAATTTCTCCTTAATTAAACTGCGCAACAGTGTAAAACCCAACACACCTTATAATTGTATTCATACAAAGACAAGGGGTCTTACCTTTTTTATAAAGGGTGTAAGCAGACTCTTAACGAAGCCGAAAGGCACTGGTTCTCCCCGTCATTGCGATCATTTTTTTGTTCTAGACCATACCTGGGAACCTTCTAATTACGGAGATATTGGGGGTCAAAGTTCCAACTTTTTCACAAGTTTAAAGTAGATTGAGTTTTTGTAAGATTTATACTTTAAACACTTTCAGGATCCTCTTACTATTCAATCCATCCATCAGCACAATGTTTTGAGTGCGTTACATTAAATCCTACTGTAAAAAGTGATTTTTCAGCCCAAAAAAAAAGTCGTTTACGAGCACAAATTTTTGCGTAAAGTTACTTAGTTTGATGTACATAATGCTTGGTTGACGGCTTCGTTAAGAGTCTGTTTATACCCTGTATAATTGTCACAAACTCCTACTTAAAAATAATTGTAATGTGTGCTCAGATATAGCAATTTTCTTAGACGATGAAATCTCAAAATAATCACGGTTATGGCGCAATAATCAGTTCTGCAGAGCCTTCCGCATGTATTCTAAACCAGCAACCTCTAAAGATGGCCGGTCCATCCCGCTATTAAGATAAAATCTATACGCTAGAATAAAGGAGAGTATCCAAAATCATCAATCTAGTCTTTATTACCAAAATTCACTTGTGTGGGCCGATTAATGGCGGCTGCGCTAGCATATAGTTTCCCTTGGGCATGTGAGTAACGTCGACGATCCCAGCTAATAGTTTAATAACACTATCCATGAAACTTCACAAAGATTACCCTTCGATTTTATGGCGATCTGAGATCGAAAATTCAAGGATCAAAGGAACTTTTTATGGTGTGTTTATTTATAGGTTATTTTGGAAGCGTTATGGGGATTCTTTTCTTTATTGTACTGTGTAGTTGGTAGTAAAAGTAAGTGTTCTGTGAGGGAATATTGGTTTATGGCATTTGAGGAATGGGTAAATGTAGTCGTTTATGCATTGTGGAGCATTTTGGATAGTTTAAGACTTTTCTTTTTCGGATTGGAAATCATCAAATTACTTCCCGCTCTGGGCAAAGCGGAAGGGAGTGTCAGACTTGTACTGACTAAAATCCATCCATGTTCCTTCCTTGCTCTTTGTGTTCCAAGGCCACGGTATCTCTTTCGAACGGTCCCGCAGCCCGGATAGTTTAAGACTGCCTTTTTTTCTAGGTTTCAGATTGACTCGATCTGGATCACTTTCCATTTTTGTCCTATAGTATTCCGAATGATTCTTAAAATTGTCGTTGACGTTCGTTGTCGTCCTACTTGCACTTTTTAGGGTTCCGTACCTCAAAAGGTAAAAAAAGGAACACTTATAAGATCACTCTATTGTCCATCTGTCCGTCTGTCGGTCCGTGTGTCACTATCGTTTTTTTCAAGAACGGGTGGACCTAGCAAGTTGGAATTTATATCAGATACTGAGGTCTATAGCCCCCGTTATGTGAATAAAAATCAAGGTCCTGAGTCAACACAATAAAAAGATATGTAAATTTAGATTTTCGCGAAAACTTGTAAGTACCAAAATTTACCTTAATTTTCAACTTTTTTATTTCTCGGAATTTACTTGTGCTGGAAGACCTTACTTTTAACCCAAATTGACAATTCTAGATCAACTGGAAGTACCGGTTTTGGGTCAAAAACCTATGCGGTAGTTCCTGTTGACCTAGAATCACGAAATTTGGCAAAAAGCCCACACAGCACAAATAAAGGAAAAAATCAAAAAAATAAAAAAGTTGAAAATTAAAGGGTGTTCCCATACATACATAGTCTAATGTTCGAAAAGGGTGTTTCGGAAAGGGTTCCGTACCATTATCTATACAACATTAGACTCGCGAGTCCGACTCGCACTTAGCCAGTTTTTTTTTATTTATTGCATGTGTACACATGTTTGAGCAAATAAATATATCTTATCTTATCTTGGTCCTATAAATCTGCCGCACATACTCCCTTAGTGTCCACTTCTAATGTCACTACTGGCTGATGATATGTAATTTTAATTGAATAACTATTTTCTAAAAGCTATTATTAAGTTCCTAATACTAGTCCAGTACAAAAAAAAAAATGACAGAAGAACAAGTGCTTCTCGGCTTTTAGCAACCAAAGAAATAGCGAGACAACAAAATCAGCTGTTCCATACATTTGGATCGAGTAAGTACTGAACTTTTTTTACTGCACAGTAGATTTCTTTTTCGCGATTTCATGGTGATCCCTTGAAGAAAGTGGTTTTGTATGATGATCTGAATCATACGCTGTATTCTTATACAAAAAAAAATATGTAGGTACAGGCAAAAAAAAACTAATTAATAGGTAGGTAACCTTTAGATGACTTAACGTCCTTTACGTGTAGTTTAGTCACATCTGTTGAAATAAAACAGCGAAGGTCGTTCGTCAAACAAACAAACTGTTATCCCACGGCACACACACATAGATAAGACTAAGGTTGACTATAGGCTTATATATAGGTTACAGCTGTTATTAACCTCTGACTGTTGCAACCCAATAGCAACCTTCTTTTAACGTGAATAAACAATGGCAGCATCCCAATTGTAACCTATATTATATTTGTTACGGTCATAAAATTCACTGTGATTTTGACAGAGATGCTAGATAGGAGTATAGTAACGAAAGGAATGTACCAAAAGAATTGGAACTACCTTTTGTGTTGTTGACATGCAGAAATATCTCAAATGAATTAATTAAGCCTCTTTAGAGAATCGAACCAAGACCGGTTAGATAGTCAGCTTCGGGCAGTGTTATTGGGTTTTTCCTGTCCGAAAATTTCTAGTAGCAAACCACAGTCTGGACTGTCCGGTTGCAATCAACCACGCAGTCCAGGCTTCCAGAACCAATTACTATTAAAAGGTTCGTCCCTACTTCATGGGTCCTAAACATAACTGGCAAATTATGGGTGTGCAACTTTGTCTTTCTGTCGAGGAAAACAGATGTGTGATGGTCACGTTAAACAAATAAATCAAGCCTTAAACTAGTAGAGACCCTATCTGAGATCCCATCATCGTTACTACTTGTTACATATGTAAATATGAGGGTGGTTGCATCCACTCTTATAATAAGTAGCGTTACTTGACAAATACAGTCAGTGTGTTTCCAGCCACCCGTTGTTTCATTACTCACCTACGTTCGCATATTACCAGTGGCGACGAGTACTTACCCGCGATATAAAAAAAAGACAGAAAGATGTCTCATTTTGGAATTTTATCTAGTTTTGACCACAATATCCATACGTGGCAAAATTACAAACAACGAATTTCTCAATGGTCTATTGCGAATGAAATCGACGATGCAAAGGATGCATCGGGTGTGAAAAGGCGGGCGATATTGCTGAGCGCACTCACTGACAGCACTTACAAACTAGCGGCGGATTTGGCGTTACCGAAAGAAGTAACACAAGTGCCGTATGAAGACATCTTGGCACTCCTCGACAAGCACTTCACCCCAAAAAAATGTGGTTTTGGGGAGCGGTACAACTTTTATGCTGCTACTCAAGAGGCGGAAGAAACTTACCCTCAGTGGGCCGCGAGGCTCCGTGGGCTTACAATGCATTGCGGGTTCCTAAACGTGGAAGAGGCGCTTCGTGACCGGTTTGTCATGGGAATGCAACCGGGGCCGGAGAAAGACAAGCTGTTTGCACGTGACCTTCAGGAGCTCACACTGGCGAAGCTGTGGAGCGGGCGAAGAGCGTGCGCAGTGCACGTAAGGGAGCAGCTGCATCATCGTCGTTGGCGTCGGTGCAGGCACAGCCACCGAGCGAATCGCTGTTCCAGATTGCGCGTGCTGCTAAGGGACCTAGTGCTAAAGAACCCACTGTCAAAGAAGTGTGTGTCAAAGAAGAGTGTGCGGATATAAAAACCATAAAACGACGTAGTGTCGGTTTGCTAGTTATACGTGTAAAAAAGTGCAATGTTAAAGGCCATCTACGCCGAATGTGTAAAAAGATACATTTCGTAGGTACCGGCGAGTCTAACGAGAGTGATGATGGCGGTAAAGCAAACAAAATATTTTCATATAAGGGTGAACCAATGACGTTATTCGTTTCACTACAGGGCGTTAAAATAAAATTCGAAATCGACACCGGTTCGGCGGTTACAACGATTTCGGAAATAACGTATCGAAAATATTTTGCAAAAGTACCATTATCACTGACTAGCGACCAATTGTTCACGTACCTGGGACGCGTAATTCATTGTTTAGGAACTGTTAAATTGCCAGTAGTAGTATTTGGGTAAAACACATGTTATAAAGATACGTGTGATACGTAACGGAGGCCCGCCAATTTTAGGTCGTGATTTTATATGTCTGTTTAAGCTGCAAATGTTGCAAGTAATTTTTTTTAGTCAATCTGATAACATCATCGAACAGTTAAAATCACGATATCCGAAAGTTTTTCCTTTCTCAGACGAGTTAGGAATGTTTACATATTTTGTAAACATTCCTAACTCGTCTGAGAAAACTTTCAAGTGAAGTTGCAATTAAAAGACGACGCGAAACCGGTTTTCTATAAAGCGCGTCCGATTGCATTTGCTCTTAGAGATAAGATAAACAGTGAACTAGATCGGTTGATACGTATAGGAGTTCTCAAACCGGTTCAGCATTCGAATTACGCGTCATCTATCGTGCCTTTATTGAAGCGCGATGGGTCTGTTAGACTATGCGTTGACTACTCTGTTAGTGTGAATAAACAGTTGGTCGTAGAACATTACTCATTACCAACTGCTCAAGAACTATTCACAAAATTACATGGTGGGCAGCAGTTTAGTAAGTTAGATTTGACACAAACCTATTCACAATTTTTACTAAATGAAGCGTCCCAAGAAATAACTTGTATTAATACCCATCGCGGACTATTTAAGTACACGAGGTTAGTTTTCGGTCTCGCTAGTGCTCCCGCTATATTTCAACGGGCAATGGAATGCTTACGGTCGGGATTAGACGGAGTAATGTGTTTGCTTGATGACATTTATATTACGGGAAAAGTAAGCTGCAACATTTAGAAAGGCTAAGTGCAGTCTTACAAAGGCTACAAGAATATCAAATATCAAATTGAATACTTAGGTTATACCATTGACAAAAACGGGTTGAAAAAATCTCAACAAAAAGTTAAAGCAATTGTCGATGCACCTACCCCAACAAACGTAAACAAATTACAGTCATTTCTTGGATTAGTCAACTATTACCGAAACTTCGTTCCCAACGCGTCTTCAATATTGAGCCCGCTTTATTCATTATTACAAAAGGGCAGTAAATGGAAATAGGAGGACGAACATGACAAAGCATACAATAAAATTAAAAAATGTTTGGCTTCTGATCAGGTACTAGCCCATTACAATCAGGATGCTAAAATAATATTAACAGTAGATGCGTCACCTAGTGATTTAGGAGCGATTTTATCACAGATAGGATCAGATGGAGTGGAATGTCCCGTATCGTTTGCCTCTCGGACACTGACTGCTGCAGAAAAGAGGTATTCACAAATCCAGAAGGAGGCTACAGCAATTATATTCGGAGTGCGGCGTTTTCACCAATATTTGTACGGAAGGGCGGTCCCGTTTGTACTCCATACAGATCATAAGCCCCTGTTGTCGATTTTTGGTCCCTATCGTGGTATTCCAGAAGTCTCAGCTAACAGAATGCAGCGTTACGCTATGTTTCTTAGTGGCTATAATTAAACAATAGAATACATATGGAGCGCTGACAACAGCGCTGATTATTTGTCGCGCGCTAGCCTGCCCGACGACGAGTCGTCAGCGGCGAGGGAGGAGTGCGGCCACGGGGCCGACAGCGGTGGCAGTATAAAGCCCGTAGAAGATCGCGCCTCGTATATTAACTTTGTTATAGATGATAGTTTACCGGTAACACTCGATGAAATACGTAATGAAACGTGTAAAGATGAAATTTTAAGCGAGGTAATATCATATATTGTAAATGGTTGGCCAAATCCATTATCAAATAATTTAATTAAACCGTATTTTTTACGTGAAACGCAGTTGTCGTTAGAAAGCGGTTGCATTATGCGGGGTCATAAAATAGTTATTCCGGAATCTTTAAGGTCTAAATTATTATTAGAGCTTCATAAATCGCATTTGGGTATAGTCAAAACAAAAGCAGTGGCTCGCAGCAGATTTTGGTTTCCCGGAATAGATAATGCCGTAGAAAAAATGATTGCAGTTTGTGAGGTATGTTTACAACTTAGACAATCACCGGCGCGTGCGCCGCTGGCACATTAGCCACACCCCCCGCAGGCTTTTTATCGAATCCACATTGACTTTCTCGGCCCTATTAATAATCATTCATATCTAGTTATTGTGGATGCGTGCAATAAATGGGTAGAAGCGTATGACATGGGAGCGTACAGAGTACGTCGATATTATCAGTGCTAAGTAAACTATATGAGTACATGGCGAGATTTGGCTTGCCACACACGATAGTTAGGGATAATGGTACACAATTCACTTCAACAGAGTTCAAATCCTTTTGTATTTCTAACGGTATATTGCATGTGACGTCGCCCGCTTACCATCCAGCTAGTAATGGACAAGCTGAGAGTTACGTAAAAGTAGTAAAGAAAGGAATCAAATCATGCTTATTAAGTGGTCACAATAGTAAAACTATAAATCACCAATTGTGTAAATATCTGTTTGATTATCGAAATTCCATACATTACACAACGGGATGTTCGCCTGCCCAGTTAGTTTTTGGACATAAATTGCGATCGCGATTTGATTTAATTAACCCGATACCGCCGCCGCCGGCATCTATCACTCTCGCTCGTCACGTCGAAAACAAACAGTGTTTGCAGTCTAGAGAACTTAATAAGTAATAGAAGATCCTAAACAAAATTCAAGTCTGGTGACTTTATATTGTATAAAAAACACAATGCAACTAAACAGGACTCGTGGAACAAAGGCATTATAGTAAAGAAAATTGGAAAAGTCATATATTATATTGTTAAAGATTGGGTAACTTCTAATACCATTAAAAAACATAAAAATCTATTATTGCCATATAAAGGTACGGGCTGCATTCCCCAACAGACAGTGGACTGCCCCATTGAACTTCAAGACGTCTCTCCACAAGAAACCACTGTTCTGCCGTGTCCAAATTCAACGGTGGATAATGGTACAACTGACAGAGGTGGAGAGGGGAGAGAGGAGACAGAGAACAGGATATCGCAGTCTGAAAAGTCAACGGAAGATGAAGAATTTTATGAGGCATCAGAAGCAACAGATGAGAATGTACAAAAAGGGTCACCCTCACAACAGCAAGCCCAGCCAGAAGGGCAACGGGGTGCCGGGAAACTGTTTAGGCCCGTACCTAGAGTAGATTATAAAAGGTTTTATTAAAATGTATATCCTTATTGTTAGTTTATTCTTTGCGTGTGTATTTATCAAGCTAGAGGGAGGAATGTTACATATATAAATATGAGGGTGGTCGCATCCACTCCTATAATAAGTAGCGTTACTTGACAAATACAGTCAGTGTGTTTCCAGCCACCCGTTGTTTCACTACTCACCTACGATTGCATATCTCTCACTACTAAAACCGGTTAGTCTAGTATGTACCTATACAATAATAATGCACATAAAACAATTTACATAAGGTTACTAATGTGATCTTAGAATCTCGAGAGTCAAACAGTCAGTATCCAGTTACTCTACTCTGAAGTCTTCCTGGACTTTAAAAATATCAGTGACGCCGCGATTATAGGGGCCACCGACTGGGCCCAAGAAAAAGTTGTAAAAGGATAAGAAGTGTTAGTTTTTTTTTAATAATATTTTAATATTGTGGTTACGCAAAAGGTTTTCTTTAAGTGTCCTACAAGAGTTTAATTATTTTGATAACGTACTACATATACCTATATAGGTAAGTTCTATGCTGGTATTCTTAGTGACTGACTCGGCTTAAGTCAAGCTCAACACGCCTACATTCCGCCGCATTAGACTTTGACAGGTACAGTCCTTACTAATATTAGTACCTGGATGACCGAACTTCGCTCGGTAACACGGATAAAACGAGGTTTTCTAAAATTGAAACCTAGCTAGATCGAGTTTCCGAGATTCAGATTATACATAATTATATACACCGTGACTTTTTAGTCGTCTGACAACGGCAGCCTCCTTCATGTATCCAATGACTACTAAAGGGTGTAAACAGACTCTTAACGAAGCCGAAAGGCACTCATTCTCTTCATCATTGCGATCATTTTTTTGTTCTAGACCATACCTTTCCCAGGTATGGTCCTTCTAGTTACGGAGATATTGGGGGTCAAAGTTCCAACTTTTTCACAAGTTTTTTTTTAAAATACATGTTTTTAATGTAAGATTTTTACTTCAAACACCTCCAAGACTTCCTTACTATTCAATCCATCCATCCGCACAATGTTTTGAGTGCGTTACATTGAGCCCTACTGTAAAACGTGATTTTTCAGCCCAAAAAAAAAAGTTGTTTCCCAGCACTAATTTTTGCGTAAAGTTACTTGGTTTGATGTACAGAATGCTTGGTTAACGGCTTCTTGAAGAGTCTGTTTACACCCCGTATACATTAATAATCAAAATAAATGGTATTTCAGAGACAAAAAAAATAAAAAAAATATTCATTAATTCATTATTATGATGCATAACGTAGTTGAAACATACTGTTGCGAGCAAAGACTTATCTAGTCGACTCGTGCGATGGTTAGGTATGTTCTACTGTTTGATACGTAAACATTATTAACATGATGGTTCATAATTCTAAAGTATTATTTATTTTTCTTTGTACCTAATAACTTAATTAATGGTAAAAAAACACGCCTAAAGGTATTTTATGTCGGATACATTGAGTGGATCACCTTTGTCAGACGACTAAAAAATCACGGTGTCTATACAAGAATTGCTCGTTTAAAGGGACCACTGAACCGATCATCATGAAATTTTGCATATGCATTGTCAGATGTACAGCAACGGACATAGGATATCTTTCATCCCAAAAAAAAGTACAGTTCCCGAGGGAAACAATAATAACGTTCTTATGCTCATAGATGGCGCCACGTGTCTTTCAAATCATGATTGAATTACAAGCAGAGTACAACCCAAATTGATTGTCAAATTCTAAATTAACGCGAGTGAAGTCGCGGGCAAAAGCTAGTTTGTTTATAAATTGACACACATGTGTCAAAGAAGTCCTACCCGAAAACCGTTTATTTGACAGATGATTCCTTCTATTCTTTGACCAGATTTACATAGGGTAAGTAACTGACTCCCAATTTGAAGCAAGTGTTGACCCGATTGATTTGGAGTCAGTACAGCGCTGACTGCTGCAGCTGTTGAGTCAATGCTAACTTCAATATTCCCACTTGAATATTTTGAAGTTAGTCAACACCCCCGCCCGGCCAACCGCACCAGCGGCACTGACCTAAACGACCAAGCCAGGCAAACTAGTTTACTCAGTTAAACAAAAAGTTGATTAAAAAAAGAATAGTGAAAGGTTAGGTTAGATGTTATTCTATAAATAACCAATACTTTGAATGGTGGCGCATGTTAATGCATGCGGATGTGAGTTCATTGCACGAATGCTGAATTAAAGATTTTGTCGAGTAGAGTGATTTAGAAATACTGTGTTATGAGCTCAAATCTCATCAAAAACATAGACAGCAAGCGTGTTTCACATTTTTTTTACATTTTAAATAACATACTAAAGTTTTATAAATGTCTATTTTTCTAGATGATGCGGCGACTCAATGTTTACACCATATGTTTAGTATTTGGCCTCACTATTCTACTTATTATTAACATTGGATCTCAGTATACTGAGAAGGCATATTATCTGACAACTATCAAGAGTCGTAGAAATTTCAAGATTATCATAAAAGTCGAGGATGGTGAGGAGACCTACTCGCAACAGATACCCATTGTACTGTATGTTGGTTACAAGGGCTCGAAAGACATGGATAATGTGCTCGTAACGACGAATGAAGACCATTCCTATGAACAACCAGACATAAAAGACAAACACACAAACATATATAATGCAACCCACAGTTCCACAGACATCGAAATGATATTAGGAAAAGCAAGAAAAAAAATAAAAGACGATATTTCTAACTATAACTTTTCTCAATCTGGTGTTTATAGTTTAGAAGATTTAGTCATAGAATCCGGGGGACAGCCCCTGCGGACCCTTATAATATCATCATGGAGGTCAGGATCTACATTTCTCGGAGACCTGGTGAATGCAGTTCCTAGTACTTACTATCATTATGAACCTCTTCTCATGTTTGGAATTAAACAAATTACGGAGCCAAGAGAGGCAACCAAACCCCTGAGTATGGTTAAACAAATGTTTAAATGTAATTTTTACGGTTTAGAAGATTACTTTGAATTTGAAAGTAAAGACTTGAATGTGTTCAACCATCGCACGAGATTATATGACTATTGTAAGAAAGAGAATAGAAGCGAGTTATGTTTTAATGCAGAGTTCACTTCTCGATTATGCAAGCTGTTCCCGTTCCAAAGTATGAAACTTGTGCGACTAAGGTTACGGCCCGTTGAGGAAATATTAAACGATAAAGAGTGAGTTATTGATATCTTCCTGGCATATTTATTTATATTTTTTTCTAAACCTTTTCAAATCAATCTTTCGATTTTGATGAACCGCATGATTAACAGGCTCAACGTCAAAGTGATTTTATCGGTGCGTGATCCGCGGGGAGTGATGCAGTCGCGGCGCCACGCACACTTCTGCAGGCACTCTCCAGATTGCTCGGACCCTTACCTTGTCTGTGCCGACATGGTCAGCGACTATGTGGCAGCAGGACAAATACTGCAGAAGTATCCGGATAGATTGATGTAAGTTTTAAAATTCAATAAACCGTAGTTGGAACTTTGCCGTTACTTTTAAATGGAAGTTGAGCTTGTTGAGAGATAAGTCCACTCCAAGGTGCAAATAATGATTCCTACAAAATGATTAATCCTAACCTTTGCATTCGTTGGTTTCGTCTAGGGTCAGTCAGTTATTAAATGCTATATTCATCGTATAGTCAAGATAGCGTGCGTTCAAGCTTTTGAACGAGTACCATATAAATGACATTATTATTGTTTGACATTACAATGTCGTTTAATTACAGGGTAATGCGGTTTGAAGACTTAGCACTGAAGCCTCGCGTTACTGCAGACCGAATTTTGAAGTTCCTTAAGCTGGATGGAAGGCAGGTGTTTGATGAGTACCTGCAGTCACACACTAATGTCGAGCTTCCTGGTTTCCAATCCACTTCCAAAGTCTCCCGCAACATTCCCTACAAATGGAAAACTACTCTGGCTTTCAGTTCCGTCAATGAAGTACAGGTGCGTCACAATTTTGATCTATAAAAGGTTTTGTTCCCAGGAGTAGTATAATGCGGCTGAGAAAATAGCGTTGTAAGTAAACGTCTAATAGCAAACTATCACTAAACGAATGACTTTCAGATGGCGTGCAGAGAAGCTATGCGTGTATGGGGATACAAGATGGCGCACAACGAGACCCACATGAGGAGCAAGCACTTTAACCCAATTGGGGATTATACAATCTGACAATGTATGTTGCACCTCATGTTGCTGCTGAGCTACCCGTGATATCGTAGTTTTGATCTAATTATTACCTTTCGTCCGTCTGCTTCATTCCGTCTAAATGCCTCTGTTGAAATTTATCAAAATACCAGCTCTGTCATTTATTTAGAAACACACCTTCCTAAGAGGGGCTTCTTGACATTGTACAATTCATATGTATTTATTTTGATTTTTTTCTGTATGTTTTTTATTAGGTTGTCATTGAATTATGGACCTGTGTGAAACTTAATAAATACTTATCCTTTTACTTTACTTTAATTGCATTAAAGTACGTAGCAGTGACGTATATTTTTGTTGATATCTTTTACTTTATTTCTTGACAAGGTATTCTTATTCTTTATTGCACACAAAATTAAAAGATATACAAACAAAATTACAATATATAGCTTACGTACAACGGCGAGCTTAACCCAGAATTGGGTTTTCTTACAGCAAACCTTACCTTGATTGCGAGATTTGCAGAAGAGGATATACCTACGTAAACAAACAGTGCATTTAAAAAGGTATAAGGTAAGGTATCTTTATTTCTAGTTACTTTCTGTGTGATAATGGCCTAATTTATTTTATAGCTTTAACTGTTGTGCTAGTCAGAAGTATACAATTTATTACTCTTTTCTTAACTCTTGGCATGGTCATCAACATTCTCTTGCCCTAATCCCAATTCATTTGGCACTCTTGACATGGTATACAGTTAAATTATTTCTAATTTCTCACATGCATGTCATTGTATGGTTTCTGTAAACTGAGAGAGCGGAACTACCTAACAAGCAAGTTTTTGCTTAAAAGTTTATTCCAAACATTACATTGGTATTTACATAAGTGGATGAAATAAACTTCTTTTTAAATAATAGACAACAAAACTGCTTCTTGAAGCGCCAACCGTGCGACGACCGTGACTTTATAAGATTTCTAAACAAGTTTTTCTCGTTTAAATCTGATTTTATTCCAAGCACCAACGAAATAAATGACGTAAGTGTAGTTTATATTAATTAACTAGCTGACCCGCGCAACTTCGTCTACGTCACTTATGAGAGAGAGAGAAGGTTAGAGAGAGTGGGTCGTAAGCACCTATAAAACAATTCTAAAGGAGCACATCATTCCGCATAATGAAAATGCGTGCGCGGTACTTGATCATTATTTAGCTGCGGAGTTAATTCAAAACTGTGATATCTCCTAGATATTCATTGATACAAATGATGCAAGGGCAATTGTTTTCAAAATTAAATACTTGTGATTGATAACGTATTTATTTAGATAAGGATTAACACCATGTTTACTAAAAGACCTTTGCAAATAAATCATTATTTTAGAACAAAGATTACCATAGAAAATGTTATAGTGAGTCAATATGCTAGCGCGGACTTTTTTTAGAACTTTTTAAGAGGAACATTTTTGCTTAACTTTCACTAGAATATTCTACCTATGTTTTTCCAAATAAGGGGTTACCCTCGACAGCCTTTTTTTCAGATGGGAAATCATCAAACGACTTCTCCCGCTCCGGGCTGAGCGGAAGGGACTATCAGACTTGTACTGACTAAAAACTATCCATGTTCCTTCCTTGCCCTTTATGTTCCAGGGCCGCGGTATCTCTTTCGAACAGTCCCACAGCCCTGGCAGGCACCCTCGTCAGCCTTACGTCTTCAGCCTTAGACACTCGATGACAGTCATACTCCAGCTAGGTCGAAAGTTCTCATTAAAGTGCAGAAATGAGCCGAGAGTGAGACACAATAAAATTGCTGTAAACTGTTGCGAACCTCTTGCTACTGCCTTCCGTCTCCATCGTCAGACCTTCGATGACAGTCATACTCCAGCTAGGTCTAAAGTTCTTATCAAGTTGCATGAAATATCGTTGTATATGTCTTACAATAATAATTCATATTCATATTCTACGCTTTAGAATGGGCACCTACAGTACTTTCACAAGTTATTATGCCTTGTGTCTGTGACTGTAGCTTAGCCTTCTTTGTTTTTCTGAGATTCAAAAGTGTCTATAATGGTCTAATTGAAATAAATGCTTTTATAAAAAATAAAAAAAAGTTATTTTTGAACACTTTAAATTCATATATCTTTTGATAGAGAGCACCGATTACAATGTAACAAAAACTTAAACCTTCTCTAAGTTTTAAGAATTTAATCCAATAATATTTACATGTGATGCTATAACAAAAGCAATACCCGGAGACACAGAGACAAAAAATCTAAAATGGTAGAAATGGGTTCTGTGTGTGCTCCTTTAACACCCCTACTTTTTTTTTCTAAATATATTCAATATACAGAAGCGCCATGTCTACAGATTATGTATAAATAGATAGACAGATAGATATTTTACTATCCTTGCATAATAATTCATAAGTTACTACTATACTACATGGTAGTTGGCTAATTCTATTTGTTCTGGGTTTGTTTTTATGTTTTTTTTTTTTTTTAATTTTGTATGCATGTCCCTGCGACAAATAAAATATTTTTTTCTTTCTTTGTGTCTGTGTCGGCTGCGTTGGGGTGGGGTTTCTGTCTTACCAGATGCAACTGAATACTAGAATTTTACATGGAGCGACTGCCTATTTGACCTCCATAACCCAGGTAGTACTGGGTAATACGATACCTCTAGGAACCATCTATGAGATAAGTTAATACTTCTAGACTCTGGTGACAGCCTTGAAGATTTATATTTTCGATGGGTTATTATCTCGAAGAGCATTGGGAAGGGAAAGGCGTAACACCATCTCTCGATTCAGCATAACAACGTCTACAGGTAAAAATTTCGACAGACCTTGTCAGAAAGTTCGAGTAACACTGCACATTGACTTGGAACGCTTGATAACCGTGAAGAATGTGATGATACGTAATTATATCGGTATAATTATGATACACAACGGAAAACTAAACAAGTTATTCTCGTATTTTCAAAAGATAAGATAACTCGATTGTTGCAACGAAAAACCGTTTTTTTTTTCAATATTGCTGTAAACACATCAGCTTTAGTATACCGTATATTAATATAAAAGAATCGTAAAAAAGTATCTACTCTCAGGAATAAATATATACATAGTTATAGTTTCGTATCATCATCGTTTTTGCTGAAAGACGTCGACTGTAAGGTCATCAACCTTCAAGAATGGCCACCACGGTCGTTCGAGCGTTGCAGGTATTCTTTCTTCTTTTCTATTCGTTCTTCTTCTTCTTCATTCAGTGCAAGTTAACGATCTTCTGTCAGTGCTCAGTAGTTCACGGTGTGAACTAAAGTATGAAAAGAGGTGACACGATGCGCGTCGTCCGTCCACTCGCCGCCCGCCAGCTGGCAGTGTGGCCTTCTTCTGACTCATGCATTTTCTAGCCTCTTTTTTTCGAATTAGATGACGATCGTAAACTGCGAGTATGTATATTCAATAACTTGAAGATTCTAAACAAAATCTAACTATACAACGTGTAACGGAAAGGGTATATATAGCCGAAAGGGGGTCACACAACTCGTCATTCTGAACAACTTTTGTTCTACGACTTTGGAAAATTCGCGAAAAAATAATTTTCTTCTCAATACAAACTTTGTTGGTCACGTGACTTTTTAGTATGGGGAGTAGAATTTTTTTTCACGAATTTCCGAAAGTCGTAGAACAAAAGTGGTTCAGAATGAAAAGTTGTGTGAGGGGGTCACACCACTCTTCATTCTGAACTACTTTTGTCTATATATACCCTTTCTGTTACACGTTGTATAAACACACAATAAACTAAAGCTGTCAACTGAAACTGAAAAAAGGCTGTGAGCACTTTAGTTTTTGTTTCCTTTGAAATAGTATATAATGTATTTCCCTACAGATGATGCGACGACTCAAGGTTTACACAATCTGTCTCCTATTAGTTGCCAGTATTCTGCTTATTATTGATATTAAGATTCGATATACTGACAACTCCTACTCTTTCACACCTATCAAGATCCGGAGGAATAAAGAAATTGATGTCAATTTAAAAATTATACTGGACGATGATACCCAAGTTCCAATAAAAATGGAAAATATACCCAAAATAACAAATGAAAGCCATTTCTTTGGTGTCTCAGACCTCAAAAATAATAACCTCTCATCACTACAAGAGGAAATCCGCAGTTCCTCAACTATTACAAACCTATTAGAAAAAGCGCGACTTAAAATCAAACTGGACACGTACAACTATACATTTTCGCAGTCTGGTGTTCTTGGCTTAGAAAATTTCGTAATGGAAACCGGAGGAATGCCCCTGATTAGTTTACTTGTATCAACATGGAGGTCTGGATCTACATTCACAGCAGATTTGATAAATAATGCGCGTCCAAGTACTTACTATCTCAACGAGCCCCTGTATAGGTATGGAACCAAACAATTTAGGACACTGAAAGAAGCGAGTGAACCCCTAAGCCTTTTTAAACGAATGATAAAATGCAATTATAAAGGTTTAGACAATCATTTTAAGAGCCAAAGAAAACATTATGGTAAGAAAAGCCGTAATGCCACCCTGTGGAAGTATTGTAGTTACAAGGATAACGATGATCTTTGTTATGATGTTGAGGTCATTTCCAGTCTATGTAAGCTCTTCCCTTTCCAAAACGTGAAGATAGAACGACTGAGGCTACGACTCGTTGAGGAAATATTGAAAGATAAAGCGTGAGTCATTTTAAATTTTCACTTAAATACTATTTTTCATTGGTACCTGTCTAAATACTTTATAATCATATCGACTTGTTCATCTCAACATTTTAAAAATCCATCAATATTTTTTACTTTAAAGAAAGACAATCTTTTTGCCAATAATATAAAATTTACAGGCTCAACGTGAAGGTGATACTGTTAGTGCGTGACCCTCGTGGAGTGATGCAGTCGCGGCGACACGAACGATTTTGCAATATCTCTTCCGACTGCCGGGACCCCTCTATGCTCTGCGCCGACATGATCAGCGACTATATGGCAGCAGGAAGATTGCTGCAGCAGTATCCGAATAGACTAATGTATGTCATTTATGACCTATTTCACAAGAGGGTAGTTGACACACCTTTTCAATGACAAACTTACTATCGGCTGTGAAAACACGGTTCCACCATAGATTTTATATGACAATAGCAACCTGTGAAGTCACTAATTTGTCAACAAACCAGTAGTACTACATAGTACCACGGGTGAAAAAAAAACCCGTAGAACTGCCAACCGATCCAGTAGTACCAAGGGTTTTTTTATGGTTTTGAGATTTTCAATGTTGAGATTATAATTGTTGATCTTGTTTACCAATCCCCATATGGACGGGCCGAACGTTGAGTGTATGACAACGGAATTGGTAATGAGGAATATGCATCCATGATCTGAAACAATTCGGGTGGACGGGAGGAGTGCCGAATGAAAATGGTGGTCGCGGCAGCACCAGCGATGGGCTTATCACCATCTACCTAGCTTTTTCCCAACTAAAGGCTGAACGGCACCCAGTCTAGTCGGACGCAGCTGAATACCAAGATTTTATATGGAACGACAGCCTGTCTGACCTCCTCCCTTTCCAAGTTACGGAGAGGAATCAATATATCGATGGTCACCCATTCATGGAGCGATATCAGCAAGAGATTCTTGCGGCAGTTGTTACTTAACCATTACGGGCCCGCTTGGTGGGTCCATTTCGTATGACGTCAATTGCATGAATAATTGGCCTTCCAAGCACTGGCGTCGGTATTACCGACAGACATATGTCTGTCGGTAATACCGGTCCTTTTTAATATGTGTTTAAATTGCAGGGTGATCCGGTTTGAAGAGTTAGCTCTACAGCCTAATATTACGTCTGATCGAATTCTAAAGTTTCTAAAAGTTAAAAGAACGCAGGCATTTGATGAGTTTCTGCAATCGCACACCAACATTGAAGTGGCTGGTGCTTATGCTACCTCCAGAGTCTCCCGGAATGTGCCCTACAAATGGAGGACTTTGCTAAGCTTTAATAACGTTAATGAGATACAGGTACCGAGTAATTATGTACGCTTTCTAGTGTATTGTTCTATCTATACGTAATTATTTGACCTTACACAGCTCGTCAGAAATTTAACTTTCATGAAAACTACATGAGGTCTTGGGTTCGATTCCCAGACAGAATATAAGGGGTAAGGGGGGGGGGGTAGGTTTTATTAAGTTTTTCATCAGAAATCCCTCAGAAGCAGCGACGGAACCTGAATTTCCGCCCGGCTAACGGCAATAGGCTCGCCCTGCATTGAAATTAAACATAATTGGGGAATCGTGAGTGTACTAGTACACTACATCATTGCCTAGTACTTCGGGAATAACAAGCGTGATGTTATGTTATGTAGACATCCTAAAATTTCAGATGAGCTGCAGAGAAGCTATGCGTATGTGGGGATACAAAATGGCGCACAATGAGACCCATATGAAGAGCAAAGACTTCAGCCCCGTTGAGAATTACACGATTTTTTAATAACGTGTTTTGTATGACGTACATTTATATCTCATGGCGATATGAATAAACCACAGAACGTCACTTGCTACGATCCTTACATACTCCATTTGCCTCGTCCACGCAACTGACCTTTCTGAAAAACCTCACAAATACGGTCAGCGTTTGTCTTTCTAGGGTGTCCCCTCCCAGCGTTGCCACTACAATCTGCCAGTACCTTTTATTAGTGCCTTTCATTCATCTTCTCAACATGAAACCATCTAAGCATACTCCTTTCAATTTTGTCACCAACAACAATAATTGCATAAAAACAAAAGTTACACCAAATATCATTTAAGATTCTGTTTCGTTAAAACAGAAACCTATGAATCTGCATAAAACATTACTCTAAGTAATAACATGCGAGTTCCGGACGTGGCATTACCATGCAACTGTTACTGTTCTATGCCAAATATATGCCTTACCCAATATGTCGCCCCCACGCCTTAATTAGGACACTCTGAAGAAATTCCAATTAAAGCGATTTGGCAAGGAGTTGTTAGGTTTCAAAGAGTTTCAGATCAACAGTTGGCGATTGAGGTTAATGAATAATTTTCTTCTGATCCAAAACGTCTTGCTTACTGTGAGACGGTCTTACTGTCATCTTGATCATCCATGCGGTCATTTCATCATCCATCTTTATATCATCCTCCTGGATTAGTGTCAAGTTATGTTATGTTACTTTAAGAAGCTTTTTATATGCAATTAAAAAAGTTGTATTAGTAGCTATACTAAATTTTATGTGAGTTATAAATAAAATAAATGCATGGCAGACAAATCAACCATCGTGTAAGATTCCACGTACACGGTTGAGTTACTATCACTAACAAAGCACTTCCTTGATTGAAACAATGTTTGACGTGAACAAGATGGATTCAGATGATTGATTGGGATATCAAATAAGAGATGTTGGATTGTACTTTGTAGTATTATCGTAATATTTAGTACTGAGGTGATAAATTCCAAACTATTGTCATTATAGAGGACTGTCTCGTTGGACCACTAGGTCGCAAGCGCGAGTGAATATAACGTCCTGGGTGAATATCCCAGATCGGGCAAAGTGTTCCTGGCTTTTCCACCAGGTTTTCCATCTCAGAAAATTTCCGATGGCGCCGAAGTGGAGGTAAGTAAGGTACCTAATGGTACACACACATTTCGCCAATCTGTTTAAGTCCCATTAAAGGCGAGCATATTGCGATTACACGGGCCAAATACAGACTGCTACTGACTTTCCGGACGGAAAACCCAATTACACTTTGCACGAACACGGAATGGTACTTAGGTCCTTAGGCTCAGCAGTCGCGTTTTCGACCACTAGACCAACAAAAAAAAATAGCAATACCTACTATCTGCTACCTAAACCATTGATCCAATCAGGTCAGCCTACCAATTCTATTTAGTTTCCCCATTCATCAATGCTGACGTAATGGAGCTCTAGAAATGCATAAATCACATTGTCCAGTGGATTGACGGCCGCTTGATTACGGATTACCCGGGTAATCCGCTGCGATACCACCGATTTGTCATACTGCTTTTATTTAGCCTGCGTTTATTTGAATAGGGATTGGACTCCGTATGGATTGAAGATTGTCGGCTTAGGGATATGTTAACTTTTACGTGTGAGTAAGTTTGCGAAAATGTTTTCCTTTTCTAAGTTAATGAAGGTACTGAGAAATGGCCAAGATTGAGCGTAGAAATAACTTTGCATTGCATTCCAATTAGTCCAATGAGACTAATAAGAATTCATCCACCCCAAATGGTAAATTTTCTCAGCACAGTTTAAATTAGAGACTAAAACTAAAATGCAAATAGCAGATAATGCACAAGGAACAATTAAAAGATCCATGCACTTGATGCCGAATCTAAAATGAGCGAGACTTCCATATTCATGGAGGCTTCAAAAGCACTCATTTGCCGACCATTAGATGGTGCCATTCAGTGCAATCGTATAACAAAAGGCACGTTCGCATTCAAATCAAACTGAATAACGTTTAATCTTCATAGAATATTCCAATGCTAACGAGATCGCGAGAGATTTCCAATGTCCGCCTTCGTTTCTCACGAGGACTCCAAATGAACTAATTCCATTATGAAAATCTTTTTCTTCGTCAAATTGGAATAATCCTGCTTTTTGTTCGGATTAAAAACGATTTATCATAAGAATTGTTTGCTGTAAATAAAATAGGATCGGAACGAGATGAGGCTCGGATTGCTTGTGCAGATGTTACAAGAAAAATTGTCTGTGCTGTAATTTGGGACGCTCCTCTTCCTCGACAGGCTGTATTGTTTAGAATTCTATTAAATGCTATGAGGCTTGTAATGTTTGTGATAATGTTCAGGCTGAAATGGGGAAAATGCTGGATTTATGGTCTTGTTAGACTATTATTTTGAAATGAGTAATTGTTTTATGTACGTCAGATCTGTACGTTTATGAATAAAAGGAATGAAAAAATATTTTTTAACCATTTATAACTCGCTTTACGAAACAAAGTATTAAGAGTGTTGATGACTTTGCGCTAGTTGGTTTAATTTTTTTTAGTTATCCTTATCAACTGTACACTATTCAGATCAACCAAGCCCAACCAACAATAAGTAACGACTGCCAAGTAAATAATTTCCATAAATCATTATAACAGAATATTTTCTTTAAATTTTTCGTTTGAAATATGCAAATGCCATCATCTTATCAAAGTCCCCGTTTCAAGACAGGAAACAATGTGAATAAGCACATTATCATCGACAACATAAACGCTTATACATATATTTAAACGGCAATGTTACAAGAAAGCTTCTATTGTGTATTTGGAGGGAGAGTACTGTGAGTTTGGAATAAGGCCTCGCCTCTCATGCACGAGGTTGTGAATTCAAACTCAGGCAAATACCAATCCTGCCAGGGCTGCGGGCTGTTCGAAAGAGATACCGCGGCCCTGGAACACAAAGGGCAAGGAAGGAACACGGATGGGTTTTAGTCAGTACAAGTCTGACACTCCCTTCCGCTCTGCCCAGAGCGGAAGAAGTCATTTGATGATTTCCCAACGGTAAAAAAAAAGGCAAGTACCAATAATTATGACCTTTCCAATTTACAATTATGTATGTACTTTTTAAGATTATCTTGGACATTACTGATATTGGTGAAGGAGAGCATCGTAAGAATACCTGGACTTATAATTAATACAGGGAAAAAATCCTGTTGAGTGCTTCCGTTGTGTGCGCTGAGTAAACGGTTAAAGTTACGCAAGAATCATGCATGACGGGATCGTTCGTCTCCTAAAGTCCTAAAAAAAGTCCGCGGTAGCATATGTCTATCTTTTAAGGTTGACTCACACTCACTCTAACCCTCTCTCTCTCTCTTATGTGACGCAGACGAAGTTGCGCGGGTCAGCTAGTAATTAATATAAGTCTGAAATCTTACCTTGTCGGGAGCCAACTGCCTTATTGGTCTGGTGGTGGATACTTCTGCTGAGCAGGAGGTCCTGCTCTATAATACTAGGCCGGGCAAGGTTTTATTCAGTTTTTCTCTTAGGAATTTCTTTGTATCAGCGTCGGAGTCTGGTTAAGTACCTGGTTGATGACGAAGCGGTCGTGGAAGAAGTGGTCGAAGCGGCTCTTACGACCTAGTATGTTCGCGAACTACCATTGAATGGTATCAACTGGATGTTTTACTTTTGGTTTGTTTTGTTTTTCTGTTTCTATGTTAATTACTGTAATTGGTGTTATACCGTTTAATCAACTCTAAATAAATAATAGCAGTGCTGACGAGAATTTCACTCACACACATAAACAGCGCAAATCTCCAAGAGCATCCTAAGAAAAGAATATTCCTTAAAATGAGCCAAGTTCAAACATAAAGTGACTGAACTAGATATTAATTTGGTTAGTCATTAGGGAGGCTGGGGATCATTGCGAATTTGAATCAAGAACGTTCCATATTCATGAATCAGAACCTACGTGGCTACAGTTACACACGCCGCGCCGGTATTCATAGCGGGTGTTCCGTTTTGCAATGTTACTGTGATGAATGTTACTGTACTTAGTAATATATTTTACACTTTACATGTCATACTTACATAAACTCACGCTATTTTCCCATGGGGGTAGACAAAAACTACAGAACGCCACCTGATACGATCATTGCATCCTCCTTTCACTTTGTCCATGTTAATACATCTGGTCATACACGCACGCCACGTTGCTAGGACTACGCACCTGACTTTACTGGAGGACCTCACCAATTAGGCCAGTGTATATTCTTCTAGTCCGTCCGTCCCTCCTGTCACAGCGATCCCACTAGTGTAGACTTTACCTATAACTTAATTTATATGTCATGTCTTATACACGGTTTCTGAAAGATTAGTTAAGATTATTACAAAAAAAAACGTGAAGTTGCAAGGTTTCTTCGTTGAAATTGTATATTTTTCGTTAGTTGCTTGAAATAACAATTACTTTAAAAAAAAAATTGTTTTAAAGCGAATTTTAGATAACTATTATTTATTTAGTAATCACTCTCCCGATGCATGGTCCGGCAAAAAGTCACAGAGACCAGATTTGGGACCTCTAATTTGTAGATTCTATTGAATAAAGCGTATATTTAGCGTAACGCCGAAATTCAAGAGGGCTCTTAAGTTTGTAATTAATAAATTTGCTGGCTACGCCCACGAGAGCTGCAGGCTGGCTTGACAACAAGTACAATGCATTTTTCGAAACTGTAGATTACAGTCCTTACATGGTTATTTACCTCTTACAGAAACAATCCAACAGCAAACATATTGTAACGGTTATAAGAATCATTGTGATTTTGGCGGACTCGACAGTTACGCATAGCACTAGCATTACAGCATCCTAACATTTTTTTTTTTTTTTTTTTTCCTTATTAGAAAGAACCAAGTTCTTACTAATTAATTGCAATCTAGCCTAAAAAGACTAATAAACAATTTAAATCTAACTTATTATGCTACGTTAATTAGGTATGCTAAGAATAGTGTCCATAATTAGGTATGCACTTTTACACACGTTCGTAACACTTCCTTAGAGTCTGGTAAAATTGATAAAACACTTTCTTCATGTGTTATATGAATAGCACAACATTGTTACTATTATTGATTCACTTACACTACACTAATTCAAATGGTTTAGTTCTCTTTAGTCTACGCACTATGTCTGTATTGTCTAACAGCTGGATTGCCTCAACATTCACGTGTCGATGGAGTCTGTGTTCGTGGGCTTCAGCAAATTTTTGTGTGATGGTTGTGACGAATTCCATGTCGAGGTCACGGTGGAGGTCATCGTTTCTTATGTACCAGGGTGCATTTACAGCAGCCCTGAGTACTTTATTTTGGAACTGTTGAATTATTTTGACGTTGGTTGGCTTAGTACAGCCCCAAAGTTGGATACCATACGTCCAAATTGGCATCAGAATATGCTTGTATATTATCAACTTATTATGTATTGATAAACAGGATTTCCTTGCCAGTAACCAATACAAACGTTTATAACGAATATCGAGTTCCTGTTTTTTCTTTTTGATATGGGCTTTCCAACGCAGCTTGGCGTCGAGAGTTATGCCAAGGTATTTGGCTGTATTAGCATAAGGTATTTGCATACCATTTATGTAGAGTGGGTGGTAGTCACTGTGTTTGTTTGTGAAGTTAATGTGAACTGATTTTGACTCATTCAGATTGATCTTCCACTTTTGTGTCCAGTCGTAAACTTTGTTCACAGCTAGTTGAACTTTCTCTACTGCTTCTCTGTGGCTTGATCCGGTGGCCATAATAGCAGTATCATCTGCAAAGGTCGCTATGGTGTTGTTTTCCAGCTCTGGGATGTCACAAGTGTATAACAAGTACAAAATTGGGCCAAGTACACTTCCTTGAGGCACCCCAGCTTTTATGGTTTTTAGCTCGGAATATGCGTCCTCTTGGCGTATTCTAAACATTCTTTTAGTTAAATACGACTCTAGGATATCTACAAATTCTGGTAGCATGCGTCTGAGCTTATATATGAGACCCTCATGCCAAACTTTGTCAAAAGCTTGCGCGACGTCTAAGAACACGGTAGCACAGACTTCTTTATTTTCTAGCGTTTTTTCAATAACATTAGTTATTCTATGTACCTGGTCTAACGTTGAGTGTTTTTCTCTGAAGCCAAATTGGTGGTCTGGAATTAGGTTTTTATCTTCTATTACTGGTTTTATCCGTTTTAGTAACAGTTTTTCAAATAACTTTGATAGTACGGGTAACAGAGAAATGGGTCTGTATGATGATGCTTCGTGGGGAGGTTTCCCAGGCTTCGCAATCATAATGACTTCAGCAACCTTCCATGGCTCAGGTACATATCTTAAGATAAAAGTAGCATTTATTAGTTTGGTCAGCTTTACTATGGCTTTGCGTGGGAGGCGTCTTAGAATTTCCCCTGTGATGAGGTCGTAGCCGGGAGACTTTTTTGAGCTAATGTTGTTTTGAATTTCTCTCATTACTTCCTTAGGAGTCACAAGGTTGATTCTTTGGTTTTGTGATAAATTTACACTCTCATGTATTTCTACAGAGCTTTCGTTGGGTTGAAAGGTTTCTTCTAAATGTTGAGCAAATCGGAACGCCTTTTGGTCATTGCTTATTGCCCATTTTCCGTTGCTATCTCTGATGGGCGGTATTTGTATAATCTGCCTTTTTAGATTTCTCGTCGCTTTCCAAAGTGAGTAATCCGTTGATTTGTCATTGGTAAGCTGAAGAAGGTTGGTATTTAGAGATTCATCCTCAAATTGTAGAATTTTTCTCTTTAGTCGTTTAGTTAGGTTATTTAGTGTTGTTTTATGACGCGGGAACCTTGTTTGCTGCCACAACTTCCTTTGTTTTCTTTTCTCTGATAGTAAATCCACAATTTCTTTAGGATAGATAAATCCCTTATATTTGCGTTTTAGCTGAGGTGTATTGCTCCACGCACATTGTTGAATATTAATAATAAATTTGTTTACTTCTGAGTCAAGCTGATCTTGCGTTTTTATCGGAGTTTTAAGGTCGATAATATTATCTAGATCAAGAGCAAAACTGTCCCAATCTGTAGACTTATTAACCAAGGTTAAGTGGCTTTCTTTTAGTAGGATTTTTTGACTTAGCATTAGTATAATCGGAGAATGGTCAGAGTTCATAGTAAAACTTTCCTCCAAACTGATGTAATTGGTGGATATATTTTTGCAGATGAAAAAATCTATAAGATCCGGTATTTTCTGGTGGTCAGTGGGCCAGTATGTAGGTTTGCCTGTACTCATTACTTCACAATGTGTTTCTTTAACTGCACTTAAGAGCTGTCTTCCTTTAGTTGTGGTAAGTCTTGAACCCCAATGCGTATGCTTAGCATTAAAATCGCCGCCTAGGATAAATCGCTGGCCTAATAATTCAAAAAGATGTAAGTATCGCTCTTTTCTTATCATGTGCCTAGGGGGCGAGTATATGGCTGCAATGGACACTTGACAAAACTTAGTTTTAACAGATACTGCCACTGCTTGAATGTCTTCTTCTTCATATTTACACTGCACGTAGTGACTAATGTTTTCTTTAATTATAACCGCACTACCCCCCCTGGCAGAGTTGCTAGGGTGGAGGGAATTATATATCATGTATCCTCTAAATTTGATAAAAGATTGCTTTGTGAAATGCGTTTCGGAGATTAAACACACGTCTATATTTTCTGTATCTAGGACCGCCTGCAACTCATGCTGATGTTTGAGGAGTCCATTGGAGTTCCACGCCATTATTTTAAGTGTGTTATTCATTTTTGATTATTCAAGACAGCTGTTTTAGTGCTGGATTCTAGCTTCTCTAATCTCTTATCAAAAGAGGTAATACACTTCAAGATCTGGTTAATCTTATCCTCTAAGTTCAGAGGTTGAGATCCTTGTTTTGCAGCTTGTGCGTAAGTACCAATGTTGGTTACTTGCATGGCTGGTTGTTTTGCAGTTGACTGGACACTTGCTTTCTGCGCCTGTTTACCAGGGTGTGTTATAGGAGGAAACTGTTGGGTATTAGGCACCGTAGGTTTCTTTTTTAAAACTTTATTTTTCATAATTTGCATCTGTTTGGCTACTTCACACCCTCTATAGTTGGCAGGGTGAGGTAGGCCGCAGTGGATACATTTTGGTTTCTCCTGCGGAGATTTGGTACAATTGGCTGTAAGATGCTTGCCAGTGCATTTCACACACCTTGGCTCTTTTTGACAATATTTATGTGTATGCCCATAAGCTTGGCATCTCTTGCATTGGGGAATGAGTGCTGGATTTTTGAGTGGATGTATTTCAATTTTACACCCTAATATGTACTTAATGCCGTAGATTTTGTTGACATCTTCATCGTTATAAAATGATAAAACGAACATGTTGAGTGGTTCCTTAGTCTTCCAGCTCAATTTACTATCTACCTTTTCTATTTTTAGGCCTTGGGTTGTTAAATCTTCCTTAATTCGATCTGGTTGGCAAGAAGAGTGTAGTTTCTTTACCACAACTCTAATTGGTCTAGCCTGCTTGTTCTCGTATGAATGCCAGTGGTAGTCTTTTTCAGACAAGAACCTGGCAATTACTCTATATGAGTCTTCTGATTTGGCGTTAACCTTCACACAATCCCCATTCATCATTTTTGCTGTAAATGATTCCGCTGGTTGGCTTTCAATTAACGAATCGTAGAACGTTTGATAGTTCTTGATTCCGTCTATTATGATTGGCGGTGGTAAGGGCACTTTTTTGACCGAAGTCACTTTCTCATTTTTTTGAAGATTGTTTTGGTGGGCGCTTCCGGGTTGTTGTTTTGGAGAGAGGGAGGTGTTAAGCTTCCTTTTCTTCCTGCTCCTGGCCCTAATCCACTCAGTCTCTTTAGCAAGGTCATCCTCGTCTGTACAGTATTCCACGTCATTTTTTGTAGTCTGAGCAGGTTCTGTAGTCCCTTTTGTTTCTTTAATGCAGTTCAATTCTCCTTGAAGTGTCTGCACTTGTTCCTGCAGGGCATCAATTTGTACATTCAATTTACGTACCATGACTTGCAGGTTTTCTCTATCTGTTTTCTCTTGGAGATAACAGTCATATAACTGCCTTTCCAGGTCAGTTTTAATAGTAATAGACTTTTTTGTAGCCATTATTAAGTTGTAAGGCGAGTTTAACACCTAAACAATAAATTATTGTAAACACTTCATGATTTCCGCACTTGTAACTAGGTCATGACACTGACCCCGATATATTGACGTAGGTACGCCGCGACGCGACGTTGTTGTGATCCGTCAGCAGAAAACTCTCGCGAAAGAGCTCGCGCGCGCGATCGTACGTCCGTGCACTATACTAGGCAAACAACAACTGTACATAATTCTTATTATAACGAAAATAGAGGTAACTGTGATTTTGACAGTGACATCATGCCTGAGGTAAAATAATTTTCAAAAAACTGTATCTATTGTTCCGCAATCACAGCATTTTGAAAATCGTAAGTAATTTTCCGATGTTTATCTAAATTACTTAGATTGCTACACAATAAAGGATTATTTTAAGCAAACATTTGTTGCAACTTGACCCGTAAAGGTCAAATGTTGTAAAAACTAACATAATTACTCGCATCAGAGCTGGCTATCCAAATAATAAAGTAGAACCTCTGTTTAATATTCGGGAGCGACGGCAAAACGTCCCGACATCGCTTTAGCATTTCAATAGCAACAAATTGTGAACGATATAAAGTCCAGTTAGGCTTGTTGCAGAGCGGCCATTTTGCGACAGGCACGTTCGTAAAGCACGTGATCGTTGGATGTGAAATTATAATGGATACTAATGGAATGGATGTCTGACCTAGTGGTCGCAAGCGCTACTACCGAGCATGAAGTTCTGAGTTCGACTTCTAGGTCGGGTACAGTGTTATTGGGTTTTTTCATCAAGAATTTATCAGTAACAGCCATGGATTCTCCGTTCAACGTTCATTAGGCGCCACTTTCTAATTTCCTCTAATATACTCATTACTTACTTTATCCATTTAAGTCACTCCACACATCTTAACTCAACATTCACATTACACGCAGTCTTTTTAAATTTGTCTCCTTTACTGCCCAGCATTTCTTGTATTATATTTTTCTCTTAAACTTGAGGGGCATCCGTGGATTGCTATTATAGACCTATCGCCATTTCTTCCTTCCTGAGTTGATCCGGTGCGTTACGTCCCTGTCTACTTCGCCACCCCGAGGACTAGTGATCCAAAGTACCGACAATTGGCTGACAGGTTCGGATGGGCACAAGATTTGAGAAACCGCCGTAATCACAAAACAAGCATTCCGTTTTGGTCTAATCAATTTCAGTACAACATTCTCCAGTCTACCACCACACCACACCTCAAATCTACTCTGGACCACTCTCCGCAACTAGCACAATCGTCGACAAACAGAATCGTTGTTTTTTGGTTTTTCCTGATTGTTTTGTGATCACTCAATTTGTATCAGATTAGTATTTGAAAAACAAATAAACCACTAATCAAATGATAATCTAAATTTTGGTTTTACATGAGCACCATGTTAAATGAAATTGCAATCATAGTGCATAATTACGGTTTGAAGCATAATTTATTTTATATTTGAAAGAAATTATACAAAAATGATAATATATTTGAAGACATAATTTATGTTACTGTTCCTGTTGCCCTGTTTTATCCCACTGCTGGGCAAAGGTCTCTCCCCATGACTTCCAAATTCTTCGATCCAGGGCCAATGTGGACCACTGATCGTTGGTTTTGTTCAGCTCGTCTCGCCACCTCCTGCGAGATGGTAGGACTAGATTTATGATTATCATAATATTACCTGTAACATAATTAGGGAGGAGTAAGGAGTGGATTAGGATCGTTACGTATGTGGTGTTCTGTAGTTTATGTCCACCTCTATGTAATTAGGAGCAAGTTTCTTTGGTCTTCCTTAACTTTTAATTAGCCATTCGCGTTAATTCTCAAAACTTTCTTCACCTCATTGTCTTCATTCCTCCGCATCATATGCGTATACTATGACAATCAGTTACCACACAACTTTATTTCCATAGAATATTAGGTTTATCTAAATTCAACGATTTTCTTTTAAAAATGCATTTTATAAATCTCATCTAATCTATTTTTCTCTGAATATCAGGGCGGCAACCAATCGGTTCACTTTTAAGGTAAAAGTTCGCGAACACTTTCATAAGAAGTTGGCAGACTCGTCTCACAATTAATTTGTTGTTTTTCTTCATCTATGTATTTTTATATCTCTCTTTACTTTGTATATTTTGTTGTATGTATGTATATATGTATTTATTATTATATTTTATTCTTGGAAAATCTCTGTACTATTGCACCTACTGTTTTGTCTGTGCATCACCCTAAGGTAGACTGGTAGAAAATGCCCAAGGCATTAAGTCCGCCTTTGTACATTATGTGCATAAAGTTTTAATAAATAAATAATAAATGCATATAAGTGTGCTGGTTCTTAGTAACAATCCAAGATTGAATAATATTTTTTTCGATGATATAACTAAGACAAAACGCGAAGAGCCCTTATTCATTCATTTTCCCAACGAAAATCAAAGCAATAAATCAAAAAGTATTATAGCATCAGAGGACAAAGCGTAATAAATGTAACAATGGGCTCAAAATAATATTTTTCATTAGAAACGTGTCGTAAATAACACGCGTGACATTATTATAGAGAACGAATTTATGGGCGGACAGTGTTGCTCAATATATTGGGTGCTAAGCGCTATTACCAGGTTCATTGTTCCACTGATATTTAGTGCGAGGGTTTTTAGTATCAGCTATATAAATTATCTGTATTAGAAATATATCTACACTAGCTTATTCCAGCGACTTCGCCCGCGTGGAATTCGGGAATTGCCCACGGGATCTATTTTAAATCGGGATTTCGCATATATTTTTACAGACATGTTACCCTCAGAAAAATCCTACCTACTACCGCTCTGCGCGCCATGCATCCGTCTACGTGAGTTTCGAAGCCCAATTTGACTCTGTCAGGGGAAGGTTTTGGAAAAACTGTGATACACGTGTCTCGTCATTTTAATTGAATAGTGTGTCCAACAATGTTCAAGTCAATCAACCCGGAGAATAAAAAGTTTCATAGAAAATGCTAGCCCCCATTTCATCCTTTTAGGGGTAGAATTTCAAAAAACCCTTTCTTAGTGGATACCTATTCTTCACAAAGAATAAACCCTCCAAATGAAATGTCTCTAGGACCAGCGGTTTGGGCTGTGCGGTAATATATCAGTCAGTCACCGAGTCAGGACTTTGAACTTTATATATAAGTATAAACCAAAAAAAAAAAAATTGAAAACAAAAGGCATGCGATACATACATACACCACACATATCCGTATGTGCTCGCATGATCTCGCTGATCGAAAACGTACGGATTGCGGATACGGCGCGGATACCAGCGGATACGGGCGGATACGGCGGATATTACACGGAAATTGTGCCGGCTCGAGCTTCAGTCTAAGGTGTAGCTTTGTAATTAACTGTCGCAGCACTCATTCAGGTGGAAACGTTTGCTATTTCTTTCGTACATTATAGTTTATTGATTTTTCTTAGTCTTACATAATAATACATGAAGAGTCTGTTTACACCCTGTATTAAGTATACCAATTCATAACTTCTTTGGGGGTAACACTGCCCGGTTTTTTGTATCAATATTGGTCTCGTTAGACAAATGAAAAAGTTTTAAAAAGTTTTTTTTTTTCAAATATCTTGTAGTCCTTACTTAATTTAATCAAGCAACATTTAACCATTTTTATTGATAACAATAAAATTAGTTGTTAAAGTAAAAAGGTTTGTTGTGGCCAAGAAACTAATTTCTACTTGGTTTAAGCACACGTGTTAAGGATTCAGTTTATCAGAAAAAGCGAAAAATTTGAACATTTTGTATTATAAAGTTAAAGCAAAATGCGAACGGAAAACCAAAGCTTATTATTTATAGATATAACGCAAATAAATAAATCCTCCTTATGTGACTAATGTAAAAGCGTTCCCATTATTATTCCAAAACAATAATTTTGTAACACAACAGATGTAACTTTCGTAAACAATTGAGCAAAATGTTTACAACGAGTCTAAAACATGACAACTTTTACCGAAGTTGTATAACTTTACTTTTAAAAGTTCAGAACGTGTAAGCATGACTTCTATGAGAAGGAACGTTTGTACTGCTTATTGTTTTTTTAATTGGGTGAATTAAAAAGTTACTGATGACTGACGATGGCATACTGTAATACTGAACAGACCGACCAAGTGGGTTAGGTAGGCTAGAACTGCGACCAGCACCATAAATTTTCCCTTTTGAGCAAGGGGAATATCTTTAGTGCTAAGCATTGGTGCTCTTGAAATCGGTGCTTAAATGGGAATACTCCGACCAAACGCGCTACATCAAAGTAATTGGATGCATCAGATCTGTATTTCCAGTCGTCGCCGACGTTTTCAAAATTCGTAGTCGCTCCCAAACATTCACCTACTTAGTACTTCAGTAAGCCATATTCAGTAATACCTTTAATTTGAATTTATATTCGCTCGTATAAATACCATCATTCATTCCTTCCCCTATTGGTTCGTAATTTATAGATTAAACGTTGCTATTTAAACGCCATTATTAATGTTACAATATTCCAAATTAGTCGCCTCAATCTTCTATCTCTCTAATTTATATATATGATTTTACCGAATCCTATAAACATCAATCGACCACGATACAATAACCATTTTTGACCAAAACAATTTTCGAAAACCGGATATTGCCAATTATAAATTCTATTTTTAAATTCATTTCCAGACCTCGGTCACTCCATTTTAGGTGAAATTCAATTCATTCTATGATGGCGACCGAATGCAAAATTCTTTAATACGATTGGCAAAATAGACTGGGAAATGCAACATACGGTGGAACTGTGAACGGTTAAAAATACGAATTAAATTTTTTTAACATTCACTCCATGCGGATTTTTAAATGTATGTAAGTACCTACAGAGCAGCCCATTAACACTGGTCCAAAATAATTTTTCAGCAGCGTCCCTGACGACTTTCAGAAAAACCTTCATGTCAGTTCAGAGATTATTTATATAGTTTACCAGTTAAATAACTCGAAGGAAAATATTTTGTTCGACGAAATCCGTTCCAGATTTTTGGTACATTTTTGGGCCGGATAGTATTTTCATAATTGTATTTCGCACCATCCTCCAAATTAGTACAGACACCCAGGGCGAAAATTTGAAATCCACTAAACTGTGATCTAAGTCAATTAATTTATAAACAGAGTTTAAGTTTTCATTTTCAAGGTAATTTTGTTTTTGACGGCCATTAAAATTCATTTCGAAATTGAAAAGCATATCAAGATCTAAACAAATAACAACGTTGAGAGGTTATTATTTCCCTGAAAACATGAAAATAACACAATAGGACTATTAGGATCAACTAGTAAAAAGAAGAAATATTCTGATTCAAAAAACTCATCAATTCAGGTTTACACACTCGTGGCCCTCGGACGGTAACGCAACTAAAAATATAACTCAATAAAAAGTCATCACACAGCCGCACTGCGCACACCACACACCTAAACGTATTATATCAGAATACTTACACCACACTATGTATCATGTTAATAATGAAAAAATAGAAAATATTAATGCTATTTCAGTTTTGCAAAATGAAAATGGACTTTGTTATCGCTAAAAGCATTTTTTTATGAATCAATGATAAGTTTTCAAAGTTAGTGATTCCAAAATCTATATGTGGGTAGACATGACTACAACTTTATTTGTTACTAGCTTTAGCCCGCGGCATTGCTCGTGTTGTGGTTGGAAATTGTCCCACGGGAACGTCTTAAGTATGTAGCGTAATAGTGAAAGAATTTAAGGTTTTTGGAGTTTACTCCTTAAGAAACGATTTGAGTTATAAGGCCCGGTACGGAAATTTTATGAGGAGTAAAATCAAGTGTAACACGAAAAGTTGAGGCGTTACGTAGAAAGAGACAAACATATATATTTGTAGGATTGAACGTGTAAAAGAATGAGATGGAAGACATTACACAGCGTATCTCATTCTCGGGGACTCCTCTTTGCGCTATACTTCGTAGTCTCACTGTATTATTATTATTATTTATATTATTTTGTAACATACTTTATGTAATACGCTTTATTGAAGTAATATGAATAATTCGAATAATTACAGATATATGTTTGTTTCTCTTATCATTTTAGCAGATGCGTTCATTTACCCTTTTTTTCGATTCAATATAATTATATCATAATTATCGTTCGTAAGGAGTAAAGTCCAATCGTGCGTCGTAGCTGACACACACACACTTTTTTTTTTTTAAACATAAGTACTGTCTTAATACAGGTTCATGTTTGTTTTGTACCATTAAACCAGAGATGGTTTGTATTGGTACTCACATTAAGATCAATAGTTCCGGAGATTACAAATTATATCCAAACTAACTTTACCTTTTGATAATATAGATTTCTATCATGTAAATAAGGTGGGAAATAATACCATTTTATTGATATTTTCCTGTTAATTATAATTATAACGTATCAAAACAAAACATTTCAGTGACGCATTTGTCAAATGTCAACGCCAAAAAAAAACCTAGTTCCTTTTCCAAAAATAAGGAAAAATTCTAAAAGGCCTTCTCAAAAAAAAAAAACAAACACGCTAAATTGTCCCCGACCGCAGCTCACGACTGAAAATCCGCACCTTCCAAACACCGTGATCTTCGGTGGGACGTCCAATTTACATTTAAATTACGGACTTTAGCCATGACTTAACTTTCTTTTTGCCTCGAATTTACTGGCAGGTTACTCTAACGTTGATACTTTTTGTAAGCAACTTTCGAGGTCTTCGCAAAGTATGTTTTATGACCAAAGTGGTTAAGTTGCCTTCTTCAAACTTATTATACTGTCGAGCTTGACTCTTCAAAGATTGGCTCTAAGTATTGGTAACTTAGTTTTAAATCGAATTTGTGAGTGGCCAAAATGTTGAATCGGTGATTTTGGGAAAAACAAAGGATGGTTGGGTTATATTTTCTCTGGTGGCTGTTATGATGTTTCGTTTTAAAAAGCGATACAGTATAAAGTAACGCCATATTGAATAAACTTTTTTGATGAACTTTCTGAAGCAGATGCTATAGAAGGAAAACGTAGATCATAAATCTGAATAAATTACGAAACTCCGAATATTTGCAACATCAGGTAAAAATCAGCTTTTTATATAACATCGTTACCTAAAGTTAAAAACAAAAGTGCCTAAAGAGACAACTCCAAAATTAAAGTGGACTCAAAACTTTTATATTGGTGACGCAAGTTCGTCCATATGAGATCATAAATCTTGGGATACAGTATGTTTTCGGAAACTTGGCACTCTTTCGGGTCATCTTGGAATATAACTTGGGTCCGAATAAAGATAAAGTTTCTCGGACTTTAAAACATTGTCTTATTTCAATGGAAAGTTTACAATGGTTAGTATGGAGTTTGGGTCGTAATATTGAAGCGTGGATACCTAATAGCGAAAACAAACTCATGCGTTTATTTAAATTTTCTTTCATGTTCATTGATGCCCTTTTGTATAAAATAGCTAAATAAAGAAATAACAAATATATATTATTATTTATTCCCTCGACACAAATAGTTGCCATAAGGATATCTAATAACTAGCTTTTTAAGTGAATAACAATTCCAGAATCATAAACTGAATTCTTATCAGTAAAAGGCAATAATTTGCGCGTCTGTGTGCCTTATTTTCTGTCTGTCTCATTTTTAGTACAAAGCATTTAATATATATGAAGACAACTGCTTTCAATCCCAAGACTCCTGTAATAACATTCCACTTAAAATAGACCAACAATATCTCATAAAAAACTACGCGATCATTCCAAAACAATCGTACACAGAAACCACACAAGTTGCTAACCACGGTCGCGGCAATCGAACAATATTTGCTATTCCGTGTTTGCCCACGACCCAATAACTCCACGTCGATGTTAATAGCCAATTTACAATATTCCTAACTAAACGCAAGCACACACGTACCGCACATTCGAATGAAGACTTTATAGTCTCTATATTAGGGACGTTTCGTGGCTACGTGCTTAAATTAATAAAGTTTCGTTTTTTTCAAACAGGATGCTGAAAACTTTGATCAAAACCTAGTTTCCTTTTGGAAACCTTATCGTGCCAGCCTGTCAAATACTCGTTACTTTACAACGGCTTTTGCAGTCAGCGATGATGAGGATACTGTTAAAACAGTTTCCTTGAATCATGAACTACTACACCTACACCGTGCTGTACATACTACACACATTACATACTAGAATTCATACGACCTAAGTTGCTTGAGGAATTAATTTTTAATATTAATTATAACTTTTACAAATCCCTGGAACTGGGCTGAAAGTTCCAGAATGCAATTTTGAATATTCAATAGTGACCTCAATATTTTGACCGGATACACACAATAAATGTAAATTCTTTTCTAGCGTAGTGGGAGAGTGCATTAAAAATGTAACTTATATGCAAGAGGAAATCGTATAAAAGAACCAAGCCACGTACATTCAGCGAGTACTAATTGTTACTTCTGAAAACAAAGCCCCGCTGGGAAACGTTAACTGAAATAAAATTTAAATGATAGTACGCTAAAAGCCGAGCTTTATTTTCAGTATAGGTTTCTGTTTTAGTTTTTTTATTTTATTTTTAACCCCCCTTTTTTGTTAAAGCTTATTATAGTGCAGTCTTCATGATAGCAAATTCTGAATAATTATTAATTATGTACCCACTGCTAGTTTTCCTTAACCGTTTCGATATTAGTGGTCATGAAATAATTTACACACAGTAAAGTGTCTGACTTGGGTTTGAGCTTACTAACCTTGGTTAGTTTATTTCCGGTTACGGCCGTTTCCAGTGGTCTAAACTGTCCAGCACTGCTCTAAATTATTATGTCACGGGTTAAACAATAATGTTTTCCAAGAAAAGGCAAAATAAAAACAATATACAATTATGTAGAAACTATCCGAACTTGAAGGACCGGGTGCTCCAAGGGTCTACCCCCTTCGGAAAACAGCAAGTACTTTCTCCACCTATTACCCCAGTTCTTGAGTGCGTGTAGTTAGGTGTGTGTTTTTAGCAGACTTGTATTTTGTAACTTACCTCCCTCTTATTAAATTTAATTGTACTGTCTACCTTCTACTTTTATTCACGAATCCAATATGGCCTAACGCAATGATAACGAGACATTACATCAGTAATTGCAAATGGCCGCCGGCCATCGGACACGCTAATCAGAACAACTGGATTGCAACGCGCTAACCTGAAATTTAGTTCTGCTAGTTAACCCTCTACTGTTGGATCTCGATACATGAATGAGAAGCCGAGTTTCAGAAGCTTGAAAGGTTACCTAAAAGACACTTCTGGTACCAGCATACTTCCAGCAAAGAAGACGTGAACGCCAAAGTGCACTTACTGTTACTTTAGTAAGTACTACGCAGACCTGGTAGTTATGGTGATGGACGAGCCCTATGTTCAACATGTCTTTCAGCCAAAAAAATATATGAGGCAAAATAAATATTGAGTTGATATCCTCTCAACTCATTTCGAAAGCGATAAAGTTTATTATTAAAATTAAATAAAAATCATGTGATAAAGCTGGGAACGGTTTCCGTAGTACCCACAGATCGATCAATTGGACTAATTGCACGGAAGTGGAATCTGTCTCGGTATTGTTATATTGAAACCGCTATTACTGCCCTCTGCCTATCGAGAGGGACTGAATAGGAGGATGATTACAGGCCTGCGATAGAAGCTAACGTTATGGTTAGATGAATCTCCTCTTCTCATGTAATTATTATTACTTTGGTCGAGTTGGATAAAACATAAAAGTATTAGTACTTAAAATGTCTTTGACATAATAGGTTTTGTTTTGGTAAGACACACTAGCAGCTAGGTACCGGAGGACTGCTCTCTCGTTGGTCGTGGTAGCAAGCGCGACTGCTGAGCGTGAGGTCCAGGGTTCGATTCCCAGGTCGGGCAAAGTTTATTCGGTTTTTCTATCAGGAGTTTCTCAGTAGCAGCCACGGAGTCTGGAATTATGCTCGGTCGATGGCAATAGGCCCGGTCCCCTATTACATGGACCTTAAACATAACTGGTGAAATGTGGGTGTACCATTAGGTACACTTTTGCCTAAGCCTTCGGGGATTACAGGCATGATGTTATGTTACGGAAGAACAATACTGTCAACTGCTACTACTGAATGTTGGTATTCAACTTTGCCCAATGAGGTCGGAAGTTGACCCCACAATAGCTGGGGAAAGGCCAAACAGACGAAGACTCTAAAGAAAATAACACATGTTAAAAGTAAAAAGATACTTAAAGGAGAATAAGTAGATGTTAATCTTAAAAAGTTCTAAAGAGAGTTAGCAATAAAACCTCAAACATGAAAACATTCACAATAAAACTATGAATTCCAAGACACTCCATCTAAATCTAAATGCAGTAGACACACTTATTAAACACAACGGCAAGCAACAAGACATGCTCAAACATGTCATGAATCAGAGAACAGCGATTGAGAATCTAGTGAACATTTTAGAATATACCTACTCCATTTCAGTTTGACTTCAATTGGATACGAAGACAGCATGTTTTATTCGGATTCTGAAGACATTTGAATATTATAATGTCCTGTGTATTTTGAAATTCCGATCTTGGAGTGAATACAAATTTTGAGCTCTACAGTCAATGCGCCGAAAATTTTGTTATGACGGTCTTCTATATTTGGTTAAGTATCATCATACTAAATACTGGCTATATTTATTTGAATTTTATGATCAACATACTGAATCCTTTATCATTTTCACATTCAAAATCCTCAGTTTTTTTTAAACAAATTTCATTATGCACCCTATTTCCACATCACGCCTACGCAATATCACGATAAAACTAAACGCGTTATAGAACTAACAATCCTTTACAAGCCAATGTTCCTATCTTTTATTCAAACAGGTTATAAAAATCCCATCCAATACTATCCGTGCAAACAGAAGCCATAGTCTCTGGCACTTCACATATACCACTAAAATTTTTAGTGGCACTAAAACTAAGCCCAGTGAAATTACGGTATTAGTGAGACTTGAACCCACATGATTATTGCTCGGCCTAGATTGTTGTTATAGCTATAAAGCAAGATTGATGTGATCGCTTTCAAATTGGGTTTGTAGGACGTGGGAGTTGCGGAACAATGAAGTTTTTTGTGGTGGTTAAACGGTACAAGATTTTCTATGTATTTTCCTTATTTTTGTTGTATGTTTCAGATAGTAAAAGACATATCCCACATGTTCATAATTTACAAGAACTATATCGATAAAATTCCATATTACATCATTTTTAACCTAGAAAATTTTCAAACGTGTTCTGAAGAGCCAGTTCCATCCAGTCCTGTTAGTCCGAAATATCCCATCCATAAATAAATCCAATCACTTATCCACCGCTCGCTTGTAATTCCAGATATAGCCAATCCTGCAATAGGAACCAGAATGCCCGTAACACAGTAACCTATATAGAAAGCGGAAATCCTTCGGAAAGGAATTCTTCTGAGCTCAATGCTCGAGTGCATTCAAATATTTGCTGAGGAGGCGTGGAGTGGAGTGAAGTTGAAGTGAGGAGTCAAATGCAGGCGTGGAGGAAGCCGGTCGTTATCGAGGTCTCACGCCAGGCGGGGGTGGCTTATGTGGGCTGTGTTGCACACCGGACTGTAACAAATAAGCTTTAACAAATAACTAGAATTAATTATATTTTCTTGTAAAATGGGATGTTCAAAATTTATTTTTGTCACGTTCTAATTGAAATAAATGGTTTTACTTTTGACTTTTTTGTTAATAGGATCCCAAACGGGTCGAATGCTAAATTGAGTTTGTCACACCACGTTTGTAATAGGTGCCTATCTGATTGTAAGGTTTTATTGTAGGTGGTTGATACTCAACACTAATTTAGAGAATGTTTGAGCGGAGAGTTTGAAATATTTTCTAACATAGGGAGATATTTCACAATCAACATCCTGTATAATTACTAGTGACCCGCCCCAGCGCCGACTTCGCCTATCCTATCTTTTAAGCTGGAATCCACCATACTCATTTACAAAATTAGGACTGATTGCATGATATGATAAAACGATAAAAAATTACAAAATTTCATAAAAATCGGTTGGGTGGTTTCGGAGATCAGCGTGTACGAAAATAGTGACACGTGATTTTTATAAATAAATATGTTTCTTAAATTTTCAGAATACTCAGAATAAAATATATCAGAGATATACCGCAGCAAATTATCACCAAAATGACAATATTCCTATAGGTATAATAATCAAAATCAATATCATGAACTACCAAACCTCATTAACTGCAATTCATGTTTGATTTGGCATGTAACGATCGTAACATATCGCGGTGGCATCTAATAAAGATAAATTAATGTAATTATGATCTTATCATGCACCATCCATTACATTTAGTTGGAAACTAATAGTAATAGAGAGGCCACAATTCATTAAATTTATGAAACATTTTCATTGGAATTGTTTGTTATCGATTTTGTATTTTAGTACTTTTATGCCGTGGTTATTTATTTATCCCGAGACTGAGTTGCCGAGGTCACATGAGCAGTAGCTCCATTTAAAATACTGGTTCTCAGCTACATCCGGTAAGACTGGCAGCCGACGCCACCATACTTTGTTGGAAAAATGCTTGGCACATAACTAGAAACATGAACCACTTACGAATTGTATACCTGTCAACCCTTCTAAAATTACTTTTACTACATATTTAGTTCTAAGAGACGGTTCTCCAATAGTCTTTATAAGTTATTAAAGAACAATCACACTGTACAACTATAAAGCATCAGTATCTTAATTAGTTAGTTTCAGGTAAAAAAATACTTAGAGCATAAATTGAACAAAATATTTTTTGGCTGTTACGCTTCGGTGTAACAGGCAGCCTAGTGGCGTGCATAGGATTTCCTTATGTATATGGTAAGGTGCTTCAGAAACACATTCGGTTGATAGTAGATTCCTTAGGAAAGCCTTTTTATGCGGTTGTAAAATAAAAGTTGCTGCATGATGAGCCTTCCGTGTTCTCTAACTTCCTCATAATAATAACTTAGGTTTTGTGGACTCTTTATTGTCCTTTATTTATTTTTAACTTCAGTTTGTTTCTTTTTTTGGATGGGGACTGATTTAACTTGTATTAGGGTAGTCTGTAAATCTTTACGGGAGGTTTTTAAGAACCTAATTTTATATTTATTTTCACAGCAATTTAGTTTACGAAGCTAAGTCTTTATTTCATCATCGTTCTCCAGGCTTACTCCAATTTATTTGGTTGCGGCGCAGATATCTTTTTCTGCCATACTTCTATTGGCTGTCAGCTCAGCAGCCACCTTTCTTAGCCAAATCTTAGCTAGATCTTTATAATTTAAAAGAAAAATAAGTACGTTCCCATAAGAAAACGTATTGCCAAAAAGGAAGGCAGTTAAAAGTTAATTGATACGTTATCAAAAACATTTAAGAGTTAAATGAAGAAATTAGAAGAAATTATGAATAAAACGCATCTCTGGCACAAGATCTGTGTAACGATATTCTGAAATTAAAACAGAAACCTCTTGGAGTTGTAAACTGAATGATACTTTATGTTAAAGCAACAATAAAAGCGGAAATATCTCGGATGGAAGTGTAGAGGACAAGATATTCCAACAAATAATAATAATATCTAATATCTTGGGACATCCAACACACCGCCATCTGATCCCAAACTAGGCAGAGCCTGTACTATGGCAACCAGACAACTGATAAACATACTTATATATTTCTAAATACATACATATTATAGATAAATTATACACCCAGATACAGAACAAATAATCGTACTCATCGCACAAAGATTTATCCTGTGTAGGAATCGAACCCACGACCTCCGTCCTAGCAGTCAGGGTCACTAACCACTAGACCAAGAGGCCAATCAAACAATTGGTAAAAGACAATTAACCTAGGTATTTCATTCAGAAATGGTTTCAACAAACAATGCGTCACACGTATCTACAATTTGTATTCTTTTTTATTAAGAAATCGTTGCCCCACACTAGGAATTTCTCCTGTATCGTGGGTGCGTTTACAAACATTTAAACTCACGTACACAAAGAACCAGACCCGGAACAACTACCTGTACGCCATACAAATATTTGTTCCGTGTGGGAATCGAACCCATGACACAGCAGCCATTCGTTCACCCACTGCGGCGCCAACCGTACCTGACGGTACGGTTGGGTTTTAAACCTTGCTGTCAGATTTCTTTGATTGTTTCAAACTTCACACAGGATTACGCGCCGTTGACGACCTCAGGCAATGCAACTTGCACCGCAGCTTACATACAGCGACACGCGCGTGTCTCACTTGAGTACTCTCGCTTAGCATGGTACAACGGTTGGGGCAGGCTCTCGTTCTTTCATTTAACTTCATCGCTGTTATGTCGTCAATGAGAAAAAAAAAACACTATTTAGAAATTTAAGATTCAATCTGTAACAATCTACTTAATGTTGTAAATTAGTGAAAGTAGAACATTATTATTTCGGAGGAATCAATATACAAAATACAGGCATTCCTTGCCTAGTTTGGGGTTCTAAGGTCTTAACTACTTAAATAACATACAACAATTTTGTACACTAGATTTTGATCACGGATTTACTATGTAAGTGTTTAGGTCTTACGTGTAATTTGAGCTTATTGGACCAATAAATATTGTTTTTTGTCCCACAACACGACTGTTATTTTAAGCAAATAGATCGTGGCTAAACAAAAAATGTAAGTTGTGTTATTTTCTGGAACTTAACCCAGAAAATAACACAACTTACATTTTTTGTAAGACAAAATGGAAAAAGCATATCCTCTACTTCCTTTCATCTCTTAGTCAAGTTCTCATTAAACAGGATTGCAACACGGAGTGGCCAAGGTAAGTGAAATTACTTTCTCTGCTACTTTCCGGAAGCACTGCCGACTTGTCCTACAGCGTTGGAACTTGCCTGCTAGTTCCAATTAAAAGGGTATCAGATACTTTGCTTGACTGAGGATGAAGTGGATTATTTACTTGGAACTTATTATAAGTTGAGTTGGGTGGCAATCTTTTATTTTGTGAGAGTTGGTCACGTTATTTTCCATAACATTTTATATTAAGGAAGTTAAAGTAAGTACTTACTACACTATTGAGAGAGCTTCCTGTCCTCGCACTATTAATAAGTATGATGAGTTCCTAAATCCTCGCCTGTAGGACCCAAGTAACAACCAATTTAAACTAAAGCATATTTTTATAACTAAAACATTCGTGTGACCACAAGCTTACACCAATAAACAAGTTCTGACACTAACTCGTTTTGTCAAACACATTTCGAGGATGAAACCACTTCATTGTTATAACAGACATGTCTTTGTTTGTTTACCATTTAGCATGCATGTTTACCATTTTGACGTGTTTTAATTTTTTCTAGTCTTTTTAACTTGTTTTTGGTGCAATACGATAAATGAAAAAACTAGACACAACATGTAGAATACATGTTTTATAACCCGTTGTAAACACGAGGTTAGTAACTTATCTTGTTGCTAAAACTTTCTATTGCAGCAGCACTTATTGCACTCGAAATAAAATACAGCACTGTAAGTAAATAGCAAGAAAATAACAGAAATAAATCTTGCATAAATCAGAAAGTATTGGCACCCTCAATTGAAATCCTTTCACAATTTTAAAACACTTCTCTCGATATTGCGGAGGAGACATATCGTTTTACTTCAGTGTTCGATAAACACGCGGTGGACAAAGCACGATTTATTGGCGCCACCTAGCGGCGACTCGGGCATTCAATGCTGCTGTATTTTATTTTATTCCACAGATTTACTTCCAAGCACTTTTTCAAGAGGGAATAATGGCTCGTGTCAAGTTTTCAAAGAGTTTTACAGTTGGATGTTTGGGTTAACCTAGCTTATTCTTCTGTATATTTGATGCAAAGTGAGAGATTTTCCAAAATAAATGGCAAGAAGCCCCAGCCAGATACTTTGCTTTGTGTAATAGTTTGAGCAATGAGCAAATTTCTCAAAACGGTGATAATGTGACGTCCACACACACAGGGTCCACTCTCTCTCGCAGAGAAGAGGCCTGTATCCAGCAGTGTTACCTCGTATTCAGTACATCAATCTGAGCCCCACTACATATAAATTTTTAATCGGTTATTAAAAAAAACAGCTATCTCCTACAAAAATGCAATACCTACCTACACGGTCAAAATGTATGAAACAGCAGATTTTTTTACACGCTTTTTATTAGCTTCACCTGTATGTTTGTATGTTTGTTTGTAACCGACTTCTTTGGGCGCGATTTTGACCCACTTTAAACGGCCAGATTTCGTTCAAACTTTGTAGATTTATTGAGGACCGATGACAATACACTAATTTGATAAAATTATTCAATTTGCAAAATATGATTTTTGTTAATTTATATAATTTCCAGACTTCCACCAAGGCTGGGCCAACTCTGGCTTACAAGCTTGGGCCAGAGTTTAACAGAGTTGGGCCAAGCCTGGGGCAAGCCTGGGCCCGTTGTTCTTTCCTATACGGGTGGTTCCGTGCTTCTACCGAAGCACTCGACTAGGTATGCGCATTAGAGTTTGCAACAGTGTCTGCGCATGTAACTTAGATTTCACGAGCCACGAAGAGTCCGCCACCGTCTCTGTGACTAAGTTTAATTATTTTGCCGTGTCTACGTTCGTCCGTTGCTCATATTTATGTAGGGGAGTAGACTATTGGTGCTCAGTAACCGAAAACGTGTATGAGATATATAAAGAATATAAATAATTTGTTAAGTCGTAAGACAGGTAAAATTTTATGAAAACGTAAAAATTAAAAAAAGTAGAAAATAAATAATAGTTTAAAAAAACTAAAAAACACGCTTTTTATAGAAAACCGAACTAAAAAATAGAAAATAAATTTTAATGAATTTAAATTAAGAAAATAGTGTTAAAAATTTCAATGAATATAAGTTAATAATAGTGTGAATAAAAAAAAATTATCTTATTTTAAAAAAAGCGTGGGGTGCTTTTTAAAATATTATCGAAATGATAATCACTCTACTCATATCTGTCAATAAAATATTTATAACTATTGACACCATGCACCCCACGCTTTTTTTAAAATAAGATAATTTTTTTTTATTCACACTATTATTAACTTATATTCATTGAAATTTTTAACACTATTTTCTTAATTTAAATTCATTAAAATTTATTTTCTATTTTTTAGTTCGGTTTTCTATAAAAAGCGTGTTTTTTAGTTTTTTTAAATTTAAATTACCGATTAAAAACCGTAAATCTTGTAACTTATCTGGAATCGACGTCCATACCATAATGTTCTGCCATAACGATAGGTATATCACGCTCACAAAGGCTTTAAAAAATACATCACAGTGTCAGGATAGGAGCTAAACTAAGTTAGGTACATTTTATCTCTTTGAGCGAACATCAATAAAAAATAGCTGTACGAGGCGTACGGCTAGTAATGGGAATTTCACACAAAGGAGCTCGGTAACAGAATAGGTTATAAATCTAAAAGAGACGGGATATTAAGCATTTTTTTTCCAATCACGGAGCCCGGGATGGTACGAGCAAAAACGTTGTTTTAATACTAATTTTAGGATGAAAGATGAATGGCGTACCGAGGTTCTGTTTCGTTTTTGTTGTAGTTAATCGACTGTGTAATGAGTTCATCGGTTCAACGTTTCGTTTTGCTTTTGTTCTAACATATGTAATTAGGTTGAAACCAAACTTTAAACACTATTTCTCTACGATAACTTACTTACCGTAGTGCTTGTTGTGAAATAAAACGAATGACAGACACAGGTATGATCATCTGCCTAGCCTTTTCCTTAACTATATTAACTTCTGTTCGAACTAGATGTAAGTGAATACTAGTATTTAACTTACCAATCTTGGCTAGGCCCGTGCGGTTTATGATGGCTCACTCCTACACACACATGAGTCTTGTGTCGTGGCAGTGTAAACGTTACAGAGTAATTACGCTTGCCTAAAAATATATAAAACAAACAAAATGTACATATCGATATTCTAATAATTTAACGTACCTATTACCCAATCCCCACAGCTATAAAATATCGTCACCATACAAACGCGGACTTAATAAGAAGTCATAAAGAACCCCCTTACAATGTCAGTTCTCACATCAATCGCTCATTTACAATTCCTGAATAAAAGTAATTGAATGAGAAGTCTCGTTGCCGATTGGTGCATAAACGTGGACTTTATGAGGCTGTAAACATTTTACAGGTAATGACAACCTTCGGTGCGGGTTGAGCGTTCCATCAAATTGTAGTCGGTATCAAAATGCTTTGTGGAGTCGTTACAACTCTGGGTTCTGTACTTCAGGACTTTTAAACGTGAGTCTTTCTAGTGAGTTGGTTTAGTCTAGTTGTTTTATCGTTATGAATACAACGTACTTTTTTAATCACTCAGATTGTAAGATAAGTACCAATTTGTATCTTGGATAGTATTCTACTATTTGCATGAAATGATCCATTCACATGTAGGTTAATTAGCTTTTTGGATTGAAGTAGCCGATAGCAATCCGAAAACCTTACCAAGGGATATTTTGTTACTCAGCAGCTGTGTTGTGGAATTGGTTGAGGTCAAAAGAGTAAAATGCTGCTTGGCATTCAGCTGCAACTAGTTTGACAAGACGCGACATACAACAAAATTGGGAAAAGTGTATGATTTTGTATGCAGTTGTGAAGCTGGTGTATTGAGGGAGAGGGTTTTGGCGAATAAAACACGTGTTTTTCTTCTAGAGAGTAATTTCAAGAGAGTCTTTAATGACGAGACTGATTTGACAACAAGTAGGCAGTGTTGCAAGAATAAAAAAATATAAGACAAAGTTGGGGATTCCAATAAAAGGCTGTAGGTAGATGATAAAGAAACCAACCTGAAGAACTATATTCTGGGGCCAAATTAGGCCCCAAGAAATGGCATATCTTATCGCACCTTCCATTCTCACTAAACGAAAAGATCATTGAATACAGAGTACCCATTCAATACTCGCCAGAATAACAAAAGAGAGTAAAGAAAGCCAAACAACTTTTAGATTGAAATGGAAGCTAGTTGCAAGTGTTCATTAAACTAGTTCATCGGCTGAAACACTTACGGGTGGTTTCTATAGCAACACAATGGACATTGAAGTGCTTTCTATCTGTTATCTTGCGAGCATCTTTTGAGAGAGGTAGGAATATTATAAATCGATAGTCGATAGAAAATCTACTTTACGGGTCCAATATTATGACTGATTTTGCAAATGAAATTTAAACCATCTTTTGGTCTTTCACTCCTACGCGGCAACTACGACGTAACTGAAGCCTACGTGCTACGCCGTAGCAGTTCTCTGAATCAACCTGAATGGATACAAGTCTATTCTTTAATTTTTGAAGTGAAAACTTCTTTAGGCGCGTTGGGCATTTTTGAGATGGGGAAAATCATGAAAACGTGACACCGTTAAACAACCTCTTTTTCGTAGACATATTACAAGCCCAAAAAAATACAGTCTATAGTCAAATGTATAAGTAAAAGACTGACACAAAAATATTTTCTAAAAACAATCCAGAATCTTGAAAACAAAAAAATAACTCCCGGAGTGGTTGGGTTTTTTTTTTTATTAGGTCTTTGCGAGGAGTTTATTATTGCTTATTTGATTTTATTTCTTTCTTTTTATTTTATTGTATTATTAATGATGTTGACATGATTATTAATTAATGGTGATTTTGAAATTATTATTTTTAACTATTTTGACATTATTATTAGTTATTTTATTACCAAAGTTTTCTAAATACTAACTAACACTAGTGTTTAAGATGTTTATGTGTATTAATTGGATTGTATGATCTGTAAAATAAATGACACACACACAAACACGTACGAGATCATTTTTCCGGAAAAAAAGCAAATTAAGTTATGGAACTAGATGGTGTAGCACAGAGAGCCAGGTATTCATCAGGTTAGACTGGACCCTAACATAGTTCTTTAGGAAAAGGCTAGGCAGATATGTTGGACAAAAGGTGAAGCTCGTTTGGCTACAACTTCCGTCAGTAATAGAATTTCATAATTTTTCATATATCGACAAACGCACATCCCTATCAAACGAGACTATTGTCCGAACCTTACAATGAGTCACGAGCGTGTGTAGCGCGCCTTATTTATAATTAAATACCGTTTGTCTGACAACACGGCCGCCATATTGAATGACGCTAATAGAATACAGTGGACCTGCCTACTTTGTTTCACGAATGAAAGATCTCTGCGATTTGCTTTGAAGGATTTCTTATGTAGGTCGGAATTGTAGGCCATCTGATAGCAATGCTTTCGTATCTGGTAGATTATCTTTTTAGGGTTCCGGACCCGAAGGGTAACCAACGGGACCCTATTACTAAACCTCCGCTGTTCGTCCGTCGGTCTGTCTGTATCTCATGATCCGTAATAGGTAGAAAGTTGTAATTTTCACAGAATATGTATTTCTGTTGCCGCGTAAAAATACGATGGTGCGGAACCCTTGATGCCCGAGTCCGACTCGCACTTGGTGGGTTTTTGAAGTGAAAAGTTCTTTTGGCGCACCGCACACATATTTTTTCGTAGGTAGTAAGTTAGGCTGATCCGTAACGCTATGAGGTGAAAGGCTCGATCGGGTGAAGTCGGGACCGCCGAGTGTCTCCAGCGAGAAAGATACAGACAGCTGTTTTCACTTCTGCCGTGCGGTCTTAAGCACACACTCTTTTTTTTAATGGATTTCTATAATAGAGGAATCAAGTAAAAATCTAAAATAAAAGTTCAATCAGTTTTGATAAAATATTTTGAGTTTGAGTTTTGAGTTTGAGCTCTTTAACGCGGTTTAGATGTACTGATCGTGTTCAGCTTCTTTAGTGAAATTCGCCCTTGGTATATTGAACTTACGTAGGTATTTCATTTTTTTTTCAAGTCTTACGCATATTTTAATAAGACCTCTTCTTACTCTATCTCAATACTTTACGTTTCCTTTGCTGGCCTACCAGAAACCAGCATAATTATTGCTTCTTCATCACACTTTTTCGACTCTCAAAGAAGGCCAGTTTGGCCAAAGTAAAAACCAGCCCTTGGGTCACGGGAAGCGTCAACTAGGCGTTTCGAAATTTCCTTAAATAGGCTATGAGCACTCGGACCCCACGGCCCTAGAGTTTCAACCCCAAACGGCTCGAAAATATAGTTACCACACAGGTTTCTATATTTACGCCGCTTGAGGTTCTCTGCAGCCGCAGCGGCAGCACCAGCACAGCACGATGGGCTTGGAAGATGGGATGGCGCAAGAGTATCGACGCATGTTGCGTCCCACACTAAAGGCCCATCTTCCAAGGAAACAAAGACATGCCGTCCGGTCTCTTGCCATCGTCGCGTGCCAAGCCATTGGGTTCTAGAACAGCTGGGACGCCGACGGTGACAAGAGCTCGTCGGATAATGTCGTTTATATTTGCGTGCCATGCAAAACGGCCCGCACTCCGGCTGAAGGACAGGCCGTGGTGACCGAGGTTGTTGACAGCTTCACCGCAGTGACAGCGATGAGGAGAACAGCATGCGGCACCAAGGCGTAAAGAAACAGCGAGGCGGAAGGTTGTGTCGTCGAACAATGTGCCTATGCTCGACGACGGTAGTGCGTGAAGCCAAAGACCCGACTCCCACTCACCCACAGCCCGCAGGCGCGCACGCTCAGCAGTAGTAGCAGATGTGTTCAGCAGATTGCTCTGAACTACTCTGCAGAGCGGCTCGTCCCACCGTCTCTGGGAAAATGGATGGTCGGGTTCTTCAGTATTCGGGCAAGCGAGTTTCCAAGCATCGATAGCCTCGGGCATGCACGGCACATCAAAATCAATCAGTGTGGAAGACAGGATACTCCTGATTAATTCCTTAGTGCCGTGGACCGAGGATATAAAAGCCGGTAAACTAATACTGGAAATTTTGCGGACGCCGAGTCCTCCCATGCGAATAGGAAGAGTAGCTTGTGCCCAAGCTCGGTCGTCCAAAGCCACATTTAAAATTGACGTTAGAGTATGTCTGATAATTTCATCCATTTTCTCCAAAAGGGGAATGTGCTTCCATAAAGGGGAAGTAGAAGTATTAGTATTTAGAAGTAGGTAATATTCATATTTTAAAAAGATTGTGGAGGTAAGATAGGCACCCGCTTGCTTGAATTCAGCTGTATCCAGTAAGACTGGAATCCGATCCCAAAGTTGGGAAAGAGTTAGGCCGACGAGGGTAACTCATCATACTCCTCCTGTCCTTATTATATTTCTTAAGAAAACTGAACTTTCAATTAATCAACATTCTGTGCAAAGACATGACCATTATAAATTCTTCTTGTAGTGCTTGGCATTCTTCTCTTAGTGCAAACATAACTTTTAAGTAGCTTTTCGCGATTTTAATTAGTAACAACAGGAGATCTGGAAGTCGTTGTCTTAGAAGATAATGACTAAAACATTTTGTAGTATTGCTGTAAGTCAGCTGGGAGTGGCTGTTGCCAGCGACTGTTAATGAATTTTAATGTTTGGGATGCTGCCATGGAGGTAGTGGAACAGCGTTCTTCTCGAACATCTCTAAGCAAAACTACCATCGCATCATGGAGATGAAGACATAGGAGATTCCCTATTTCACGATTTTTGGCTACACCCATACAATACAAGGCATTAACCCAGGCTAGAAGACGATGATTAATATGATAAACGAATTCCTGCTCTTCGTTCACCAGCCTAGCGTACTGCATTAAAGAATTAGAAAGACTATCTAAGAGGCTTCCAGAGTTAATACCAATATTTGAGACTGATATTTCATAAGTTTTAGTGACTATCCAATTATTTATTCATTCGTTATTTACAGAATACAAGTGAGTACATACGAGGTGTAGACGGACCTTGTACGACGCCGTCAACCAAGCATTCTGTACATAAAACTAAGTAACTCTTCGCATAAATTATTATTATTGCTTGGGAAACTGTGCATCATCATCTTCCTGCTCTTATCCCATTCTAGTTGGGGTCGGCGCAACACGTTTTCTTCTTCCATTCTCCCTTGTCAGACGTCACAGCATCATTTTCTCCTTTCTATTTCATCTCATTCCTCACACAATCCATCCATCTTTTCTTTAACCTTGCTCTCCCTCTCCATCCATCAACATTCATGTCCATCACTCTTTTAGTCACATGCGTTTCATCCTACCACATTACATGTCCATACCAAGACAACCGACTTCCTTTCAGTTTTTCTATAACAGGTGCCACTTTCAAACTTCCTTTAATATACTCATACCTTATTTTATCCATTCTTGTCATCACATCTACCTCAACTTTCTCATCTCCGCTACATTCAATCGTTTTTCATCCATCTTTTTCACAGCCCAGCATTCTGATCCATATAGTACGACAGGTCTTATCACATATTTAAGAACAAAATAACAGTAACTGAAAACATTCCTCGCTTTTCGCTCCGCCTGTCACCAAATCTCATCCTTTTCAGTTTCTGTTATCTTACGGAAGCGTAACGCCGCTTTCCTCTGTGACTATCCCAATGTTTATCGCAATGGAATGGCCTATGCCTCCAGCAATGCTAAACGTTATAGTATGAACAGTTACGTCCGTACTTAACGTGGAACACAATGCTTAGAATGCAGCCTATACAATAGGTCAAGAAAAATGAAATTACTACGATATGATTTTCTTTCGTACACGAAAAGATTTGTTGCTAAAGGCAAACATATTACTGTTTACTATGTATTCAGCATATGATTTTATACAATGTTAATGGTTCGTGATCACTGTATTACGTTGTGCAAAATAATTACAAGACGCTAATTTGCGAGCCGAAAACTCTCAATGCTTAATTTTCAAACGTTCTTGGTATTCTTACGCTGTATCCATTTACATTTTACGAAGGTAGTCATTAATATATTTCAAACTCATGCTATCCTATTTTTACGACCTATACAAATACGTCTTGTACCGTCAGTCCTTACAAAAGTCGCCCCTGCAAAGTCGCAGCAAGTCATTACAGAATTCAATTTCTATCGAGCCCAGCTTTGTGGAGACCGTTCAGTCGAATGACTTGCGCTTTGCACTTTTTAAACACATTGGCGGTACGAGAATGGATCCTTTTTACGTGTTCTGAATAGGAATGGACGGGGCCACTTGAAGGCAAATGAAATGATAATATTCCTTGTTAAATGTAAGTGTAATTGGTAGAGGATCGAATTAACATGAAGATATTAACATGACGTTTCAGCATGAGCAGAAACTACTGCAGTACTTTTAGACATGACGTGTTTTCTTGCAGACCCTTGCAAATTATTATACTAAGACCAGACTTTTATCAGAACTCCAATATAATCAGAAACTGATGGCCTATATTCACAGCACGGAGAAAATATGACGCTTATATTTATATTAAAACTTTATGTTCGAGAAGTTCAGAAGTATATTCTTGGAAAGGTAAATGGAAAACAGTCCTTTATAGATCATGTTTTTATCCTCGAAAAAGAAGCCTTAAATTTGTAATACTGTCAATACTCAATCACTTAGTAGAGCCACTTTAGTACATTACTCTAATGTACCAAATACACAAGTAATTTAATTTCAATACTCGTTCGATCCCAACGTCGTTACCGTACCATCTCTAACAGCATACTAAAACCTAAAAACAGAATTATTGGGAAACTAGGCCAAGTACTTCGAAGCTATTAATTCCGAGGGAGCACCTAAATATTAAGTACATGGAGTATAAATATTAAATGGTCTATCTGTGAAAAAGTCTAGTGGCGTTCGGTCAGTAAATTGGCTTTATTGGACGAAATACGTAAAAGGAAATAGCGGTGTTGGGAACGCAGCGCTGTGGCACACTGAATGCTATAAAGCGCTTTAGGAAATTGGGCTTTAGAGTTTCTATACAGGTCTGAAAACGACGGAATGGGATTTATTTTTGCTTCAAGAGACACAGATCCTTTTCGGGGTTGATTAGGTGGGCGACCTTCACCCATTTTCCATTCAAACGACAGTCTAGCCTCTCTATCTTTAGAAATGTATTTAGTTTACGTAGGAAGTGAAAACATAAGTCTTTGTTTAATGTGGAAACAGTCAAATTGTTGTTTCTTTCCAGTTTCAAAAATATTCATAATATTTAATTTCAAACATCATTATTCTCTTGGCCATAACTAACTTCTTGATCGTAAAACAGCACAGTATCTGGATAATCTATTGAAACTCCTTTCAACTTATAACAAGCTAACAAACTGTTCGTTGTAACTTGGACGTTATTGTTAGTATCTTCAGAAACTTTTATCTTAGTGAGGAACAGTTTATCATCAATAACAGGTTGTTTGTGCTCATATCTTTTTAGTTTAGTCGGTAGAACTAAACTCAGAAAGCCTGAATAAAATTAGATTATTATCGATGATGGAAAAGTGTATTGCATTGATTGCGATTGACATACATTTATTATAAGGTACTAAAAATCTGTGTGAATATTGTTATACTGTGGAAAGTCGTTATAGAATCTGAAACTTATTGAAATTTCGCCCGATTCGGTGCAGGAACCTCCCGAAACAATTGTCTAGGCCCTCAGGTGAACTTTTTGGCAAATAGTAAAATGACTAAATAAATAAAATTAGTTTATTTCAAGTAACAAAACTCATATAATATAAATACTGACAGATACATAAAAGCATACAGACAGGATAACAAGCACAGATAAACGAACACTCACAAGGTAACAATGTGTCTACAGCAATCCAGTCTGTTGGTGATGATCGCCAGAAAGGTTTTTTGTATTTGAAAAAAGATTTTGGCTCTGAATTTTAAATAAGATTTTCAAAATCCAATAAGCCCAAACCTATGTATGTCAACTATTTCCAATGACCATCTACAGTATCCTACCAAAAGATAAAATTGATCAAAAAAATTGTAACGACGACAATATCGATTAAAGGAAGGAAGTCAAGACGTTGAACTGAGTTCCATAATGAATTCAGGAGCCATTTCACGCTCTCCAAAACTTTTTATCACGCCGTTCCTTTTTACTGTCACAGAAGGAATGGCCGATCCCGATCCTCTTATTGACAACGTTTATACTGTGGGTAATTTATGTATTGTTATTGGAGGGGTAGGGCGGTCAATGATTATGCGCAATTTGTAACCGTTTGAGAGTTTGAGACTCGTTGCTTCAGTATCGAAGAGTTCATTCGATTCAATTGAATATGTATTTACAATTCGATGCTTTGAGAATAATGGTTGCTGTAGAGTAGATGGCAGTGTTAACTCTTATGTTTAGCATATTTATATGTTTGCTTTAATAAGTACAGTGTTTTGTGTAATTTAGTTCTTCACCACTGATCTGACTCATCATGAGGAAACCAGCATGTCCTAGATCCAATTCGGAGACATTTTTATTTATATATTTTATTGATTTATCTTCGACTTACGACAATGACATGTGACATCTACTAACACACACCACCATTGCCACTCCTCGTCATAAAGATAATGCTTTGTCCCAGCTGTGGGAAAGTTATGATCACTTCATTCTCACGTCATACATTATCACGCCATACATATTTGTCTTCACTTTTATTACCTTCTCCACTGCTGGACATGAGCTTCTCTTTAAGCCTTTCATTATCATTCTGCTTCCTTAACTTTTGTATTCATCGCTTGAAATAGCTCCAGGGAAAGCAAAAATGACAAAAAGGACTTCAGCAGGAAAATTAGCGCAGAGGTCCAATCATGGGATCACGGTTCAAACGAAAGTACATAAAGGCAAAAATTCATAACATCGTCTAAAAAGTAGTAACCAAAATCCTATCTCCCAGTACAGCACAAAGTTTACCTGGCTCGGATGATCCAGTTATGCCTTCCAATTATTTTAAAATCGGCCCAAAAGCGCCGCGCTCGGCCCGCACCGACCGCTACTAATAGAATAACCTGGCCTGGCCTGTACGAGGCCACTTTACTGCCCACGATGTGCTTAGGCCGCTAGGATTTCTAAGAAGGTCAAATGATGCTGCTGAATATTTTAAAGGAGGTGGATAATTTTAGAAAGAAAAGTCCAATAAGAAGCTGAAGCTATTTATGGGTAAGAGCGTGTTATTAAAAGACCTTATCGTTCTGATAACGGTGGTGGGTCCACTGGACATCACAAATCTATGTTCTAGAAAAGTTTCTAGAAGGAAGCATTGAACACTGTACATGATGTAGGTAAACTTCCAACGAAAGCAAACTACGTTGAATAAACCCATTTTATGACATTGCCCAGTAACTTTAACAGACTTGAAAAAGTCTTGAAGTGTAAATGCATGTTTTGTAGGGTCAGCACCGAAATCACTATTTTCATGAAATTCGAAATTGAAATTGCGGGCGGAGTCACGATAAGAATTTTTGTTCAACTTTTTAACGAAATCAAGCAAGAAAGTACCAAAGTTTGTAATCTAGATAGTTTCACTTTAAGTACTAGGAATTTAGGAAAAAGGAGCATGTGAATACAAACTCTTCTCCATTTAACTTTAGAGAAAAAAGATAGGCGTTTACGAAGAGCTACAAATCTAAATTATCGTTAAGTGGAATCTTTTATCCTTTAATTTCCTTTATCCTTTACGAAAGCTGTTCTGAAATTGATACTCTTTTGCTGCAAGTCGTATTTTGTCTAAACACTTACAAACAGCTGATAAAGTCAGGTTAAAGCAAACACAAATAATCTATGACGAGTTTTTTTTTGTATTTTCATGAAAGCACTTTAAGGAAACGAAATTAACCCACTGGAACGTTTTAAATGTAGCCTATGACACTCGCGGATAAGGTGGCTTCCCGTTACTGAAAGAATTTTCGGAATCGGTCGAGTAGTTCCGATGATTACCCCATACATACAAACATAAAACCATTCAAACTTTCAAACAAATACTCTTTATAATATTAGTATAGAAGTACCTATAGATAAAAGAAGTAAAAATTATTTTAAAACAATTTGGTAAACGCGCAACAACCTTTCAGAATTAAAAAAGTAAGCAATAAAGTTAATGAAAAGTTTGTACAGAAGATTAATTAATTAAAACATTTTTAAAATATGAACCAAAAGCCATCAAAGTGTTTTTCATATTCAAAGTTCGTTTTTATGGGAGCCGTCTTGAATTATTTTATTAAAATTCGGCTTAGGCCTGGTTCATAAAAGTGGCACTCCGTAGGCCTCTCGGACCGAGCTACTTCGACAGAATTTACATTTATATTGCAAAGGTATCTTATGTTTAAGCTTGTTAAAAGTTAAGGGTGCGTTTAGAGTTTCCTGGAGGTCTATACGAGCTACATCCTGATTTACGTCTTAAAGCCATAATGGCATCTCGTTCATCTTTCTCCTGCCCTTATCCCAATTTATATGGGGAAGGCACAGCATGTCTTCTTCCATACTTCTCTATTACTCGTTGTTTCAACAGTCACAGTCTTTTCTAGCCATATCATCATTCACACAGCCCATCCATTGTGTCTTTGGTCTTCCTCTTACATTCATATTCAAAACTTTTCTCACCATATTCGACAGTCCTCCACATCACTTGCCCATACCACGACAAACGATTAACACACAACTTCTCAGTCACCGGCGCCATTTTCGGGTATCTTGTTTAAAAAATTAAATTATGTATGTTGCTTCAGAAAGACCTAACTTTAAAGATTTCCGTCCACACTAACTATAGAACATATACCATAATCTATATGGTAGGTGTATAATGCAATACCTACTTGTTTACCACAAATCGTGCACAATAAATCATGCACATGTATTAGATACTAGCTTTTGCCCGCGGTTTCGTCCATCCAAACTTTCGCATTTAAAACAGTTTATGTAAGATAATGGCCACCCAAAACGGCGACGCAAAAATGGTTACCACGTATATAGTACGTCATTTGGAGAAATTTAAATTTGAATAGAAATTTTTCATTGGTAATTAACATGCACACCAAAAACCATGTGATACATGTGTCTCATCATTTTAATTGAAGAGTGTGTACACCAATTTTCGAGTCAATCGACCCAAACAGAAAAAAAGTTTCACAGAAAGTTCAACACCCAATTTCACCGTCTTAGGGGTAGAATTTTGTAAAACCCTTTCTTAGTGGACACTTACTCTTCAGAAAAAATACACCCTCAAAACATGTCTTTATTACCGTCCAGCGGTTTGGGCTGTGCTTTGATATATCGGTCAGGGGATGATTTTGGAAAAACTGTGATACATTTTTTTTATAATTTTACTAGAAGATTTTGTACACTAATTTATTTTTAAGTCCATCAACCCCGAGGATATAAAGTTTCACAGAAAGTTCAACACCCCATTTCATCGTCTTAGGGGGTGAATTTCGAAAAACCCCTTCTTAGTGAATACTTACTCTTCACAAAGAATACACCCTCCAAATTTCATGTCTTTAAAGTACCAGCGGTTTGGGCTGTGCGTTCAGTCAATCAGGACTTTGAATTTTATATTGGAAAAACTGTGATACACTTATCTCATAATTTGAACTGAAGAGTATGTACATACATTTTACTAGAAGATTTTGTACACTAATTTATTTTCAAGTCAATCGACCCCGGGAATAAAAAAAATCACAGAAAGTTCAACACCCCATTTCACCCTCTTAGGGGTTGAATTTCGAAAAATCCTTCCTTATTCCTTGTCTACATTATAAGGGGAACCTGCAAAATTTCAGCTTTCTAGGCCAAACGACTTTTCTTTTTATTTATAAATAGATTATTTCGATTTAGCTATAGATCATGTAGGTTACCTATCATATGTGCAGACAGTGTGGGGATTTTATGTCTTTAATTTTGGTCAGGTCCTTTTTCTCAGCCTTGAAGAAAACCGAACGTAATTTTCTATTCATAGTTTAAAAGGTACCATTTTCATATTTCGAATAGCTAAATTCAATTATCAGCATTGCGAAAGTAATGGAATGTACGACGTGCCATTCAATGTTTTTGGGGAGGGTCCATATTACTTAGAGGTACATATTGAGTTAAATATGAATCAAGAGTATTTTATACGGCCAATCCTTAGAGCAACGGAGAGTTGTGAAATAGATGAATAAAACACGAGGACAGAAAGAAACTTTATCCTAAAATTTATCTTTATTTTAATAAAGTGTCAAATTGGTACCTATCGAAAAAGGACAATATTCCGTTGAAAAATAGTATTTTGTTAGACTGCCTTCTAGATAGATAATCCCATTATTAGTTTACTGAATCGATATGTACTTACTTACCTATTTTTCAAGATGTGAAGACGGTTAGGATGGATTTGATTCGCAAACCGGGTTTATTGCAGCCTGAGGCTCCATAAGGTCTCGAAGGCTTGTTATAATACGTAAGTACCATTGTTAAAATAGACGTAATTCTTAAGTATTATTCTTAAAGTCATTGAACGTCTAAAATGTAAAAAGGTACCTACCACTCAAAAGCTCACGCAGGTGGTAATTACTTACTTACTAAATAGGAAAAGTCACAGTTTGGTTGATAGTTAGTGTCCGCCGAAGCCGAAGGCCAAACATTGGGCTTCTTCCAAAACAGGTCGAAGTTTTGTCCGGGGCCGGAGGTTTCTAGCAAGCTCCGAAATTGAAAGAACTGTTACGATTTCTAAATGTTTTTAAGTTTGTCTACCCGTCGGATGAAACAAAAGAAACTCATAACCGATTCATTAAAAACAAGAATTTATGTGTTGTACAACCACTAAAAAATATCCGGTTGCTGAAAAATCACGCACTAATTAAATTTTCGGTTTACAAGGTAAAGTAGTCTTTCGAGTATCTCACTTTCCTGACCTTTGGAAAATCTCTGAAGTTGTTATGATCCACAAATTAGGTAAACCTGAACATGAATCGAAGTCTTATCGGCCGATAAGCTTAACTCCTGTACTGTCCAAACTATGGGAGAGAATATTTCTTAACCGGCTAAAACCATGCATGGTCGTCAATAATGTTGTTCCACCTCATCAGTTTGGCTTTCGGAAATGCCATTCCACAATCGAACAGGTTCAGCGAGGTTATCAAACAGGAAGACAGGCCTCTGAACGCAAAAAGTACTGCTCAGCGGCATTTCTTGATGTACAACAAGCTTTTGACCGTGTCTGGCACAAAGGATTACTGGCAAAAGTGAAGGAAAACCTTCCTCACTCAATGTTCCTGCTCATCCGGTCGTACTTATCCGACCGCTGCTTCCGAGTTAAACAGGGCGAAGCACGATCGAGATTGTTTGAAGTGGAAGCTGGAGTACCACAGGGTTCTGTTCTTGGTCCAGTGTTGTATAACATATTTACATCAGATTTACCCACATTAGATGACATAACAGTTGCAACATACGCTGACGACATAGCCTACTTAGCAGTTGACGACAACGCAGAAATGGTGCTGGCCATTTCTGCGTTGTCAAAATCCAAAATCAGCTAGACGAGACACATAAATGGCTCTGTAAGTGGCGGATACGCGCCAGTGCGTCAAAGTCTAACCATATCACCTTCACTCTCAGGCACGGAAACAGCCGTCCTGTTAGACTTGGACTTGATACCTTACCACACACAGATTGGTAGGTTCCATTTAGATAGGCGCCTAACATGGAAGCATCATATAAAAAAAAAGGGAGGAGATAAACCATAAGTTCCGGAACCTATATTGGCTCATGGGAAGAAACTCGGTACTCTCTGTAGACAACAAGCTACTAATCTACAACTCGGTCCTTAAACCAATATGGACGTACGGAATCCAATTGTGGGGCGTAGCCAGCAAATCTAACATTCTCTGCCTGCAAAGGGTTCAAAATGGTATACTAAGAGCCATAGTAAATGCACCATGGTTTGCTCGGAATAGCGAAATTCATGACTTCCTCAAGGTGCCGCTCGTAAACTCTGAAATCGAGCGGTACAAATGTCAACACAAGGCACGCCTAACCATGCACCCAAACCCACTAGTGACTGAACTGTTAAACCCGACAGTGGTGGTAAAAAGGCTGAAAAGGAACCACCTTCTTAAAGAGAGAGGCGCAGCACTGGCTGCTCCACCACAATGTCATGTAATCTGCAACAAATTCGCTTATGGTCTGACGAACGATTGCAAATGGAAAAGCACGAAGGAAAAAAAAAAAAAAACAAGGTAAAGTAGACTCCTCCCTCCTATTGTTGATGTAGGTTAAAATGTAGGTCTACGTTATCTGGGCCATAATAACGAATCGATTGATTGATCAAAGTCGGATGAATAGTTTAGGAGCTACGGAGGAACATCCGTAAATATAAAATACATACATAATTAGACTGCTAAAATCATAACCCTTCCTTTTGGCTTCGCCGTAGTCGGGTAAAAAGCTCAGAAATAGACCTAGTAGTGCCATCTTTACCAAATTAGATGAACTGTCAAGCGTTATTCGTTTTCCAGTTCCTCACTACAGTTTATTAAAACTCAAAACATACGAACTAAGCTGGTTTTATAATACATTCCAAGATAAGATTAGTAATGAAGTGTGAATGAAGTTAATTGGTTTCATAATTTATTTTTGTTTTTGAACGGAAATGACTCATTTTGACACTGACAAATTAACTGACATGAACTACATCTGACGTTTGTTAAGTGATAGCAAAACTGGTTCGAAGTAATGCAATGTTTATGTCGTGTTTTAATTATTTCAGAGTTGAAATGAGTGAAACAGATGAATATAAATGTGTGAACTGTGGCACAGGAGCTGCGGCACTATATCGGACGTACGGACCGTCTGTATTGAAGTTAACAAAATGTGTAAGACTTCAATATTTTCAAATGCCGTAGTACCTCGTATTAATGTATTGATAATCGCCTGAATAGCACAGAAAGAGTTCTCTGCATACCTCGATATTGATATACTGTTGCCGTAAGCTGGGAGTCGAATCGAACGCGGAAAAAGGAGCAATTTTCATTGTTAAGACGCAAGGATAAAAAGCGGAAAATTGTTACTCGTCAAAAATTACTAGTTAAAATTAAATAAAACACGTAATCAGCGCAAAAAAAGACGGTGTTACGACTATCTATTCCTCTTGCAATAGAGATTACAAATTACTAGTTAAAATTAAATAAAACATGTAATATACGCAAAACAAAGACGGTGTTACGACTTTGTATTCCTCTTGTAATAGAGATTACAGGCAATTATTCTTAAGTACCAAAACATTGACGATCCACAAGATATTCTTTATACATAAACAATTGTTTTTATTTATTTCCAGGAGAAGTGCAAAGAGATTGTAGATAAATACATAGAATATGATCCTGTAATAGTGATGATTGACCTAGTATTGATGTCTAGAGAAGCACAGAGGCATATCCTGTACAATACAGAGTTCAAGGTATGTGCAAAAACTTAATAGTGATAAATTTTTTAGCTTCAGGTTTTTGGTACTTTACACCATACAGTCTCTCAAAGAAACTTGTGCAATTATTAGTACATAATTATCTCACTGTATATTGGAAGACATGACGGCATGTCCTAGAATCAAAAATTCGAAGACGTGACATCTACCAATCCGCACTGGGCTCGCGTGGTGGATTTTATATAGCCCATTCCCTCTCATAGAGGGGAGGCCTGTGTCCCAGCAGTGGGATCATTATAGGCTGATGATGATGATGATATTGGAAGACAGGAGCCCTGAGCCAGCTAGACGGAGTCACAGCAGACCAAGAAGATGGTGGGATGCGTTGGATGGCTACCTCACGAATTGGTGAGAACACACACAACACCGAGAGAAGTGAAAGGAATTGAGGAGGCACTCACATACACTCAAACTTGAACTCCAAGCATTTATTTCAGGAAAACATTTACTTGTATTTGGAATTGTCAAAGATTTAGTCACTTAAAAAGTCCAAGCTTGTTCTGCCGTGATAATCAAGGGGCAGTAAGTCAAAAAAGTGTTTTCGAGAAAATCTATAATAGTGAGTCCTTATTGTTCTTTATCGAAAAAGGAAAAACTCATTTCTAATTAATATAGAGGCATGAGACCCAGATAGGGAGAAATGTTTTTTGACGAGCATTCCAAAGTTGCATGTTCCATGGAATAATTTTCTTATAAAAAAATCTGTCTTACTGCCCCCTTGATTACCACGGCAAAGTTGCATGTTCCACAAAATATATCTCTTTGGAGAAGAATTTGTAAGAGACTTCCTGGATTCTCTTACAAATTGAGTTATTGCAAACTCATAGTGTAAAAAACACCTGCAGTAGTCAATTCAAATGACCAACATTCCATCTTTCCGTCACAAGAGAACCAAGAAAATTGTAAATAATAATTGTTTTTATATTATTTCAGTCATTTTGGAAACTAGCTATAATACTGATCATGCTAGAAGCATACGGAGTGTGGAGAAGTGACAGTTTGTTCAGTTTAGGTGTGAATTCCATTTGTGGTTTTGCAAACAATTCTACTAATCTGTAAGTATGTGTCCAACACCTTTATTGTCTTAATAAGGTCTTGGAAATAGACTTTCGAACATGCCAGGTGCTAGAAGTGCTCCATACACACCAATGGTTACTTTACAAGTTACAATATTTTATAGAGTACAGGTTTTTTTGTTCAAACTCCACATATACCAGTCATCCTTTCTCATAACTATTTTTTCATAAAAAGTCACTAGGCCTATAATACCACTATAATAATAGCAGACAAACCTTTTTTGTTGACTAAATTGTGTTACCATTCAAACAAAAGACCTAAGCACTAAAAAGTCACTTACAATTCCAGAACAATACCAATAAATATATCCCAGTCGGTGCCTGACTCCTGGAGGGTCAGCTGTTGGGCGTGGACCCATGTGGAGAAGACTGACGAAGACAATGATCTGTTCATATGGGAGAAGGACTTCTATGTACAGTTCTCGTCTATTACTTGTGGTTAGTAAGAATTCCTATTTCCTGTCAACCCAAACAATTCGGAAATAAACGAAGTTCTAACGTGTGTTACGCCCAATTTTGCTTCTGTGCGAATGATTGTTTCTCTATATTCTTTATTACCTACTATTTTCTTATACTTATAAGTACTTAGTAGGTATGGATTGCGGCACGTAAGTTGAACCAAAATGGCGGTCGTCGGCGCAGGTATGTACAATTATGGATTGAGACCCGAAAATGTGTGTGTTACAAGCTCGCGGTACGTAAGTTGACCTTGAATGCGCAGTAACACATTTTCGGGTCTCAATCGGTCTCCACTCTCCATCCATAATTTTACTGTACCTGCGCGGACGGCCGCCGTTTTGGTTCAACTTACGTGCCGCAATCTGTACTAAGTTTATAAAAAAAAAATAACTTTTATTTTTCCAGGTATATTGATGTTTGTAGCGACCGCGCATCTTTTAATGACGATAGCAACACCATTCACCTCACGAAACAAAGGTAACAACATTAATCTGTCATTTTAGAACTTTTGTTTGTTCAAGTTAATGTTGTTGCGCTCCATCTGGCAACGACAACCTCAATCCCTCAACATCCCAGTGCGGTGTTTACAAATATTTTGAGTGTCTTGAAAGTCCATATAGTATATGGAATTGTGAGAACACTTGGATGGAATATTATATATTTACTAATATAGGGTAGTGAATTAGGGTGGGACCACATCTACTACTAGCGTAGAATCGCATATTTCCATGGTCCTATCCTTTTCTGTCGTTCAGAACCGTCATTTGCTAGAGCGAGAAACATAGTGTGCTGCCGAGCGCATCGTCGATGCTGCCGCGTGCGAGAGCACTCCCGCTCTGTCGCATGCAAGCGCCAACTGCCAAGGGGACATTCTATGTGTCATACTGAAAAGTTTTTGCTACTAAGCTTATATCCTATTCGTGAAAATATTGTCTAGTACGACGATGTAGGGTAGAATTACCCCCTAGAGGGAAGCAGTTAAATCCCTGTATTGTGATGATACATGATTTTCATCACAAATTATTTTTCTATATTTCCAGTGCCCATAATGCAAGTGCTGAAAGCCTTCACCCTGGCTGACGTGAGCATACTCTTCACATTACCCATGTTGGTGTGGGGCTCCGATACGTCTTCGGACACACGGACCATTCACTTCGTTCTAGTCTATGCGTACAGTTTCATCGTGTTCCTCAATGTATATAGTGGTGAGTTTGGTTAATCTTAATAGACTTAAGAGTTAGCCACAAATTGCCCATTGCCTCTGTCCCCAAGAATAGGTAATAGTTGCCTGCTATTTGTATATGAGGATGAAGTGGATCGGTCTCCAGTTCAGGCAGTGCTTTCCAAATGGAATATCATGAGTCTGTATTTCATATGGCAATTAGCTCACCCATTAAACAAACCTAGCGATATGTGGGGACCCTGTACATCTTTGCTCATTCTCAACCTTACCATTTTAAGGTTTACAATTATCATTTTTGTCAAGAACCAATTTGTGATCAAAAATGCATATCATGTCATTTCATTTATCAGCTTGCAAAACTTGATAACTCACAATTCATTTCTTTTTCCAGTGATATACGAATGCCCAGTTTTATTAACATCATTCATTCTAATATTGTGTAATGTGACGAAGTACATCACATGCTACCATGCGACGCCAATCCTGAGAAGATTATTCGCATATTGAAGGAGAGCAGCAGCGTTTCAACTGAAATTATTAGAAGCATAGACGAGAAGTCGTGAGTCTGAACCCCCTTTTATGGCAAAAATATTGAGCTGTAGGGGTAAAAATAAGAGTGGATGCCACCAATGAAACTGAACGTGACGAGTCTTAGCCGCGTTCAAGAGCTGAAGAACAACAAAAACATCCATTTATTTCAGGTTACTTTGGCCCATAGACATATATATACCTTACAGACTAACTCAAACTCAAAAGCATTTATTTCAATTAGACCATTATAGGCACTTTTGAATGTCAGAAAAACAAAGAAGGCTAAGCTACAGTCACAGACACAAGGCATAATAACTTGTGAAAGTACTGTAGGTGCCCATTCCAAAGCGTAGATCTCTATGGAGAAGAATGGGCAAGAAACTCCATGGACACTCTTTTCAATCAAAATATTGTTATAAAATCTTGGTTACATCAATCATGTTGAGATTATACATATATGTGAGAACGATGTAGAAATACGTGCACGTTAAGAGCGTCCAGAGTAAAAGATTAATGAACAATTTAAGAACAAAGTAAGTAGTTAAAATAAACCGTGGCAGCCTAGAGATGACCATTCACAACTAACAGCGCCCGTTCACGAACATGACGCATGGATCAGCCCCATTCAGCTCAACCATTATCCTCCTCCCCCGGACCTCCGCAAGGTGTTGACGTGCCTCAGAACTATTTTAAATTTTATTTCTAAATTCCAAAAGTAAATTAAAGTAAATTAATTCAAACAAAATAATAGGAGTGCATAACTCGCGAGGAGCTCTCTCGAACGCTAATAGTTGCGACGCGCCGACGTCACTAGAAGACAAAGAAGAGTGTTCTGCCGTCTCATGCGACGTGCGCTCCTGGTATCTGCTTGCCACCGCTAAGTTGAGAAGACTCCTCCCAAGGACAAGTAAGCAGCCAATAAATACTTATTACTGCGCGGGCGCAACTCCTTGTCTCACAGTGGCCACACCCCACCGCTAACGAGTTAGTGTAACTTGACCTAATTCGCTAACTAGGGTCACGCCCTCCGAAGTGTGAACCAATTATCGCTTGCAAGGGCTACCAGTCTGCGGTGATTAGTGAAATACCACTAGCGACGTTTGCGCAGCTTGAACATCAGATTTTTAACATTTATAAATCCGTGGTAATTCGTTAATGGAAACCAGTATGGATAAATCCCTGTCTGAAACTGATGTCTCCTTGGTGGGGAAAGGTTTCTCAACACCACCCAACTACGTTTCTTTTCGTGCAAAGAGATGCAGAGATGACATGGAAGACTCCATCAAACAACAATTAAATGATTTTAAAGAGGAAATGAGGAAAATGATGTCTCTTTTCTCAGAAAAGCACGGAAATGAGATACAAAATATAAACTCTACCCTTAAAGAAATACAACAGTCTAACATTAATATACAGAGCTCGATTGCCTACCTTACCGCGCAAAATGACGATCTCAATAAAAAAATCAGCAAACTGGAAAACAAGGCCATAGAAGACAAGAAGCTTATAGCTAGTTTGGAGAACAAGATTGAGGATTTGCAAATGGGAGGACGAAAATCGAATTTTGTTGTTAAAAATGTACCAAGGAAAAGTCACGAAACCAAAGAGGACCTCCTAGAAATGATTATGTGCCTGTCCCAAAACTTAAGTTGCAGTATAAATAAATATGATATAAAAGACATCTACAGAGTGCGTGGAAAAAACCCTGAACAACAAAATAGCCCTATTATCGTGGAAACAGCCTCCACTATATTGAAGTCCGAGATTCTGAGAATGGGTAAGGTTTACAACTTAAAAAACCATACTAAACTGTGCTGTAAACACCTTGGATTCAAGTCCCAAGAAGACACTCTAATCTTTCTGTCAGAGCACTTAACCCCTAAAGGATCGCGATTACATTTCCTTGCCCGAGACCTGACTAAATCAGGGACTTACAAGTTCTGTTGGACAGCATATGGAAAAGTGTATGTAAAAAAGGATGAGCAAGCGAAATCTATAGTCATTTCTTCGGAAGAACAGATACATCAACTCTTAGTGAAACCATGACTAACTATATGTTCCATCTCGTGTTCCTACGGTTTACTAATTTTGATTTCAACTCTATTTTTAGTTCTTAATTTGATACTTTTGGGTTGTAATTTGTCTACAAGATACCCCTATTGCCTAATGTTTACTTTAATCTCTATATACCAGAACTTAATTTACGTTGTCTCACAAACAAACACTCACATGCATCCTCACTTGAACAACTTACACATCCGCCCCCATACATATGTCACACACCACAACTACACACTCACAAATATAAGTCTAACACATACATATTTAAGCTCAATCATCAAGCTGTGTCACCTATTGCAATTTACCCATAACAATCTAACTAAACTAAATACTTACCTCGAAAAAACATCTATTCTATTTGCTAAGACTTTAAATGGATGACGCACTATCGGCTGTAATTGAAATCGATAATATTGAAATTGCTCACACAGTCGAATGCGGTATCTCAGACCTTCGTAGACACATACGTATTAAGAAAAAGGACCTAACCATTGTTTCACAAAATATAAGGAGCATTTATCGTAATTTTGACGATTTGATGCTCAACTTATCAACTATTACTGAAACAGACATTATTATATTGACTGAATGTAGATTAAGTGCTGGTAAACCCATTCCGCAATTAATCAATTATGAGGCCTTCTTTACTAGTCGGCAGTTAAACCAAAATGACGGGGTAGTGGTATATGTAAAACAGTGCTTGAAACCTAAGGTTGAGGAAATTCCGTTGTCACAAGCGTCCTGTCTTCGACTTGATGTTCTAAATAACATAGTGTTTTGTATATACCGCTCCCCCTCCAACACAAACACTGATAACTTCATAGAGTCCTTAAATACTCACTTACACAATTTAAACTCAAACAAGAGCATAATCCTAGCGGGAGATTTAAATATAAACATTAGACCTAAGGAAATGGAGTCGTCACATGACCATAAAACCAGGAACAGTTATCTGAATATGTTATCTTTCCATGGAATTCTTCCTGGACATACGCTGCCGACTAGAGAAAGTAACTGTTTAGATCACTTTATGCTAAGAATTAATAACAAAAAGATTTCGGCCTTTATTGCAATACTCCACACTTCTATCACTGACCATTTTACTACATTTTTATCCCTTTCTAAAATAAAATACACTCATAAACCTAAAAAAACGACGACTGTCATCGACTTTGAAGCAGCTCGGAAAGACTTAAACCAAAAGAACCTTGCCGAACTATTATTCTGCAACGATCCTAACCTCCTGATTGACCTTCTCATAAATAAACTCACAGATACCTTAAAAAACACTACCACAACTCGCAACTTATCAAATAGTAAACAGATTATTAAACCGTGGATTACCAAAGGAATACTGCGCTGCATAAGAAATCGCAATAATTTACAAAAACAACATAAATCCGACCCATATAATGACATTTTAAAGATAACTTACACCAGATATAGGAATTACTGTAATAATTTAATAAAAAAACTTAAACGTAAATATGAAAGGGAACTTTTAGCAAACTCTGTCAATAATAACAAAATGCTTTGGAAAAATATAAAAAACATCACTTATACCAACAAATCTAACGATAACAACTCTGAACTACTAAATTTCAAGTCTTCTCCTCTCGAATCGGTAAACTACGTAAACGATCACTTCGCTAATGTTGGTAAACGGTTGGCTCAGAATATTACATCCAATAATAATCATCGTTTAATCCATCATACCACACTAACTCAACAATGTAACAGTTTTGTCCTCCTAGATACTGATCTCAGTGAAGTTGATCGAATACTTATGGGTCTAAAGTCTGATAGTGCCCCCGGATGGGACAATATTCCAACAAAACTTTTAAAACACGTACGACAGGAAGTTGTCCCTATAATAACTCATCTCGCAAACCTTTGCTTCCAAACCGGTATCTTCCCGAGCGTACTGAAACAATCTATTATTATCCCTATTTATAAGGGGGGAAACAGAGACGACGTGAACAGCTACAGGCCTATATCTCTTCTACCTGCCATTTCAAAAATTCTGGAAAAATTAATTAACATCAGATTAACCAATTACCTTGCAAAATTTAGCGTACTCTCCAACACACAGTTCGGGTTTAGAAAAGGTTTATCAACTGAGGATGCAGTCACAGCATTGAGTTCTCTACTAACTGAAAAACTTGACTCTGGTTATAAATGCCTGACTGTTTTCCTAGACCTAAAAAAGGCCTTTGACACCGTCTCTGTTCCTGTCCTTATCAGTAAGCTCGAAAAAGCTGGAATAAGAGATACTCCACTGAAGTTACTTGAAGATTATCTTACATCTAGGAAGCAAAGAGTTAAGGTGGGAGATCTGATCAGTGGTGATGCTGAGGTCACGTACGGTGTTCCCCAGGGCAGTGTGCTTGGCCCGACATTATTTCTCGTATATCTAAATGACCTGTGCAACTTGCCCATTAATAACGCAAAAATTCTCTCATACGCCGATGATACCGCTGTCGTTTTCTCTGGGAACACTTGGCAGGATGTTAAAGTCAAAGCTGAGATGGGAATGGCGCAAGTAGCCAACTGGCTAAATAATAATCTACTCTCGTTAAATACATCCAAAACGAACTATATTTGTTTTAGCATTAGCAATAGTGGTCAACCAAGTGAGGATCTCAATTTAAAAATACACTCATGTGGAGATGTCAATAATAGAAACTGTAGTTGTTCAAACATTAAAAAAGAGACTCAAACAAAATATCTTGGCGTAATTGTTGACCAGCGGCTATCGTGGTTCCAGCATCTTGAACAAGTCGCAAACAGAGTTAGGAGACTGAGCTGGATTTTTAAAACACTTCGACATATTGTACCAAAAGGCTTCACCAGTAATCGAGACCCCCCAAGAAATGTCCTAAATGAGATTTACAGCGCGTTGGTTCAGTCCGTCTTGCTATACTGCATACCTATTTGGGGAGGCGCTGTGAAAACAAATTTTATACATCTTGAAAGAGCCCAACGCGCACTGTTAAAGATCATGCTCTTTAAAGCGAAGATATACCCCACTGAGATCTTGTACAGGGATAGTGATCTTCTTTCCGTAAGAAAGCTGTACATTGTCCAAGCAGTCTTAAAACAACACAAATCCATGCCATTTGATACAGTGTTGTTGCAGAAAAGAAGAGCGGATATAGTTGCACAAATCCCACAAACCAAAACTGTATTCGCTACTAGGCAATTTAGTCAAAGGTCAGCTAAACTCTATAATAAATTAAACAAAAAAATTGACCTTTACAACAAAACTAGTTTCGAATGTAAGAAAATCTTAACCAAGTATATTAAGACACTCACTTATGATGACACGGAGGCACTTCTAGAGCATATACACTAGCAAATACAACACCACACCACATACACTCTCACACTCACACTCACGCTCTCATTCACCCTCACCTACACTCCCACATTCACCCTCACACTTACACTCACGCTCACATTCACCCTCACACACACACACCCACTCACACTACATACACGAGAAATACTTTCAACAACGCCCTCATTATTATTATCTTTTACCTTTTAGTTCTAAGTTTTTTAATTGTAATTTTAATTATCCTAGCAATAGTACTTGTGAATATTGCTAATTTTGGAAGAGCGGGGTCTCCTAACACAGGCATTATTTGCTTAAAAGGAGGCCCCAAACACTAAACACAATATTATGTAAACTGAAGCATTAATAAACTTATTATTATTATTATTATTATTTCCTTTATTTATTTATATACATATTCTTTTCATTTTTAAATATTTAAATAAAAAACAACTTAAAAAAACATTTAAAAATATAAAAAATAGTAGCCCACCAGCATTGGGAACAGGGTCCGAGCTACCGGTGGTCAGGGCTGTTGAGAGAGGAACCTCCTGACAATACGCGCCGTGTCCAGAAGTACTGCTTTCTTAATCAAGCCCTTGATCCAGCTGCCAAGCGAGAGCCTCCTTAGATGTTGGTCGAGGCTACTAGCTATTAATCCATTGGCTGACACGACTATCGGCACAATAACTGCTGTACTCACATCCCACATGTCGACAACCTCGCGAGCCAGATCTAGATACTTGAACTGCTTATCTTTTTCTGCTTTCACGAGGTTCTCGTCATGAATTATTATTATTATTATTACCATATTGAAGGGAGCTAAATGACCCGACACACCCGCCACTATCAGCAAGACATTTGAGTGAGCATGACATTCTCTCAGCCACCAGGGCAAATTCAAGTCAATGAGGAAATAACTAAATGTAAATAGTAGCTTTACAGTACATAGTACTCACACATTTGCTTTGCAATTATATAACACACATATTATTATGATATAAAATACAAAAAAAAGCTAGACGTGCTCATTGCATTCCGTTTCATTGGTAAACTCTTCCTTGATTATATTTTACCTGTATTTTTATATTATTACGAAAAAATTAAAAAAAAACTTCCACAGTATCACAGAGTATTTATTTCAAAAATATAACCTCAATATTTTACACTCTCTACACGATAATATACATAGGAGTTTATTTTATACTTATTTAGCAAAAATCACACAGAAAAATTATAATGCATGGCGTAGAAGATACGTAATTATATGATTACCTATGTGTTACAAAAATAAATAATGTTCAAAAGTAACATATTTTAACATAGTGGTAAGGTTAGCCAATCAACTGAGAGCAGGGTTAAGACTATTCATACACTTAGGGTGATTTCAAAAAGAACATTTTAGAGAAAACTGTTTAAGTAATTTCTCTGTAGAAAAATATATCTAGGCATGTAACATTGTCATGTGGATATCTAATGTTTTACAACAATTTAAATTATTTGTGGTTCCAGATAAAATTCTGGAAATATACATCTTACTTACTATTTTGTATTTATATTTCGTAAGAAATAAAACTAAATGCAATACTAAATTCGCAAAGTAATAACTAAGGATAAACTAAATGATGAAGCTGTGATATTTAGCTGCTTTAACGAAGCCGAAAGGCACTTGTTCTCCCCGTCATTGCGATCATTTGTTTTTTTCTAGACCATACCTGGGAACCTGGTAGTTACGGAAATATTGGAGGTCAAAGTTCCAACTTTTTCACAAGTTAAAAAAATCCAACTTTTACTATTTTTACTATTCAATGCACTCATCAGCACAATGTTTTGAGTGCGTTGCATTGAGTCCTACCGTAAATAGTGATTAAAAATTAAAAAAAAAAAAACTTTTTTCCAGTAAGTAATAATTTTTGCGCAGTGTTCGGCTTCGGCTTAGGCTCCATGAAAGGTCTGTTTACACTTATAAGGAATTTTAAAAGAAAGTACAAGATATAATGAATTGAAATATCGAAGCCAGTATTAGCTATTATATAGCTGGGATATGTTTCTGTGAATCTAAAATGAAAAGGTTTTTTACTAATATAACCTGAATGATATCTCATCATATATTTCTGTCTCTTCATCCTTAGCTATTTTAATTTTACAAAGTTATTTTAATTTTACCTAGTTGTAATAAAGACTCAATTTGTGCCAATTTTTTTAAGGAATAATTCATTGCCAGGACAAATTGTCCACCCAATATTTTTATGTCTGATTTTATATTCTAATTTGGATAATTATTAATTTGATAGCTAGATACACAAGAAATAAATAACTAAAACTTATATAAACATATAAAACCCATCAACCCTTTGGTAATTATTTGACATATAAAATTGAAAAAACAAATGCAAATACTGTATTATTATCTTGATCCAATAATATTTATAGAATTAAAAGTTAGCCTGTATCATTTTCTAAGAAATACTTTTTATTAAAAACTACAGCAAAATAATAAATTGTGGAATAATATTTCGTTTATAACTGGCAACACCATTCAGTCTTTGGCTAAATTGAGCAGAAGCAAAATCTAAACTTGATCTAAACTTAAGTAGAATACAATGATTGGTGTAAAAAATAAATATTTAATTCATACTGGCTAATGACATGCTTAAGCTAAAACAAAGAAAATAAGTAAAAAATAGATATAAATTTTAAACAATAATGAGAATGTTCTCTAACAATATAATCATTGCTCTGAAGCCCCAATTTATAATAAAACATTTATTCACATTCACTAATAACATTAATTTGTGCTACGCGATAATACTAGATTACACATTGTTTTTTTTTTCAGAATCAATTGTTTTGTTATCAAGTAATGACGATTGATGTTGAAAATGACCTTTGTTCCTCCATTTTTTCCAAATTTTTATTGGGCATGTACTGAAGTTAAAAACTTGTAAGCACAACTTCTGTGTAGCTCTCCAATTGCCGAAATTATGTTTCAAAATTAAATTCTGTTCTGATAAACTTATGGTTGAATTAATTCTGCTGTAACAATAACTTCTAAATATAACCTTTAGTTTCTTTGTGATATTATTATAATGTACAGTGCTATTGAAACATTAAATTACATTTCAAGAAACAGACATTGGTGCCGATTCCCTTGTTCACCACTCACCGCACCATTTACAAGTTAAAGATAAATAATGGCGTGTTCGGACATGGATAGTTTTAGAAATAATAAATCTCTTCTCTGTCGTGACGTCTGACAGGGGAGAATGGAAAAAGAAAACGTATTGCACCGACCCCAAGAACATGGGACAAGGGCAGGAAAATGATGATGATGTACTCTTCCAATATTTAAGAAATATTCTTACAGACGTTATAAAGTAAACAGAGTGCTTACGACGACATAATGCTTGTCATTAAGCTAACAGTAGGTCTTATTTGTTTTTTACCTAACTTTAAAATCATTATTGGTACACATTATAACCTTCAAAAGTGAATTTAAACCATAAATAAGATACAAATAGAGTTTTAAATAGTTTCGGTCAAGCTAGCAGTATAAATGCATACCAACAGTAATTTAGAGGTAAACTTATAATAGTATTCCCATAGAAACCCACAATTATTAAAAATTTATCACATAAATAATCAAGGGAGTAACACAGTATTGATTACGCAGAACTATCCTAAACATTATTATAAATATAGGCATCTGTTCACCTATACATAGGCAAGGTGATTCATTGCACATAAAAGCGTGCGTTTCTAAAGCACACATACAACGGTCCCACAGAACAGAGCATGTTGTGAAATTGTGATGTCACAAATATTATCAGTAGGTAATTATTTTTATGTAAATTCCTAACAAACAAAGTGTCCTTTTGTTTTTGTTTGAGATAAAGAGAGGCTTTTATTTGATTAAGATAGTAGATCATTAATGGAGTGAAGTTTAAGGAACTTTAATCTATAAGGTCTTTAGTATTTTGTTTGCATCACTGTTTTCACTCAAGCAAATGATAAAAAAAAATTACAAATTACAAAACAATACATAAAGGAAAAATCCATGATTCAGACAAAACAACATTATACTATACCACCAAAATATTTCCAACATTCTAAGTTTGTGTCAAAACATTTGTCTGTGTGCCATAGACCCTTGAAGCACCTATAGTGTAAGTTCCTTACACTGTCTTAAAGTAGTCAAATGGTACAAATATTACAAGTCTTCGCATAAATCACGGAATTTTAAATAAAGTATGAATATTCCCATCCAGGAATACACCAAAAGCTACATTGAAACAACCATAATTCAATAACTCAAAATATCTTGCTTTCTACATATTTGGTTTACCATAAGACAATTTAAGCAACATACACTTTAATACACATAGCTAACGACAACATAGAAAATATTTATTTTAATACATTTTAACATTCAGTACTTGGATGTGTTTTCTTTGACCTTTCTTGTTCATAAATGTATATCAGATGTTTGATCTGATGCCAATTTCACTTTCCTAGACACAAACGTTCATGACACATTTGCATGTGTAATGAATAAACACGAAAATAAAATGAGAAATATGTATAGTCATTAAAATCTAATTCATATTATAAACTTGTTTTAAAAACTTACACAACCAAAAAGCGTTTTAGCCAAACCAATCCCATAACCAGTTACTTTCTAAAACAGTTTCTATTTTTATCTAGATGGTTTGTTTTAAAACCATTAACAAGAATAATGGATGTGGCACTAATGGTAGATGGTCAAAGGCCACTTAGTGTTGATCGTAATACAAGTACTTGTGTCTGCGGTTCCTAAGTACCTAAAATCATGATTCAGCTTGTACTTACCAGAAAAAAAAAAATCCTGTTTGGCTATAAGGAAAACATAGAACAAACTAGTTTTTTCAAACAGGAAACAACAATAATTCGTTTTGAAATTGCTAAAAGAGTATTTTAGAAGAGGCCTATATGACGCTTTTAGCAAAATCAGTTATAAATACTCTTTTATCTTAGTGAAGCAGTAGTTTCATAACAAAACACATCCAATAACCTTTCCATTAGATATAACAATTACAAGCTACATAAATAAATTACAAACGGCAAGGCAACTAGGGACTGAGCGGTGGGTCATCATTACCGATCATAACGTCTTCATACATGACATCATGGGTCCGTCTTGCCTCAATCTTCTGACGGACGTAATCAACTAAATTGTACTTCCTAACTACTAGCACAATGCCTGTTATGAGTAGAGCAAGTGTGAAGATAGTTACAATAGCTACCGTCGCCCCATTGTGTGAGCCTGCTGAGTCGGCCGGCGTTTCGCAGTCATCCCCGACGCGTACGAACCCTCTCAGGCACTCACACTCATGCAAACTCGCATTACACCTCTGGTTCTCTGGACACGGCGCATAAACCGTTTCATTGCAGGACAGGATGCGCTCTGTTAAAAAGAATAAACTCCGTAACACAGAATAAATTGATTCAATTAAATAATCGTTGCCTACTTACAACTTACCCGAGTAACCGTATTGTATTAGGTTTAGCAGCAATGTCACCAAAATATCGATTGTTTTCAGCCCCATGATGTTGTAACACCGCGCCAGGGTATATTTACATCACAATTACTGCTAAATATGCTTGAGTTTTTCGTCTGTTTGAAAATGCGAACAATACCTTTCTACGAGTAGCGCAAGCAAAACAAACGTCAGAAATATTGTGCTGTCATACTTCAAACACGTTTAGTAACAACGTTTTTTGATAACGTTCACAGTCACAGTTATCGGGAAAATTGTATTGATTCGCTGTCTTAAAAGTTACATCAATTTATTTATCAGACAAAAATAAAGCATTTAAGATAAATTTTAATGCTGCCTTTAATTGTTCCATATTTTACTTTTTACAATTATTAAAATAAAGAAAGACTAAAATAAAAACAAAACGTAACGGTAGCGTTACGTTTAACGCACTTGTTTATATTGATGGTAATAGTTTTTGAAGAAATAAAACACGGATACTCCTTAATTTGACTTTTTTTTATTAACTTCTATTTAAATTGTATTGCCTATGTATATCACATTGGTTACCTACCTAAATAAAAGATAGCACACTAAACTAACGAACGCCCTAGATGTATTAATACCCGCTAACAGATGGCGATGGCGTACCATCATAGAGTTGAAAAGTAAAAGTTTTTATTTCTATACAATCTATCAGTCTAGAAACATAACAAAAACTAATTTTAGTTTTGTTGTTCATCGGGTTCGCCCCACGTGTATTTCTCGGGTAGGATGTAGTCCCTTACATCATGGCCATACGCTTCGACACCACCGTTGCCATCGTTAGCACCCTCTCTGAAATACCAAAGAACAATAGTTAATAATGACTACCTCGTTAGTTCAGGCACGACTGCTGAGCCAAGCTCAAGGGCCCGGGTTCCATTTCCAGTTCAAGCAAAGTGTTTTCAATTGGGCTTTCTAATTCTCAGTAGCAGTCTAGTGTAAGGATGATGTTGGTGTGAAAGTTGCCTTGGAAAGCACGAATAGCCGTAGTCATGTACTAACTGGTACATGACCTACGGCTTTTCGTGCTTTAGAGTGCATAAGAAATAGGAACTTAAAGGTACCTGGATGCAACCGGAGCCATCGTTCGTTCCAAAATTATCATAATCAACGCTTACCTCAGTTCTGAATGCGTTTCCTCTTTGCGTTGTGTCTGCTTCCTTTTGGGACGCTCTTCCTCTTCGTATTCAATCTCTTCGGGATCTCGTTCCCTTTCGGCTGCAAAGACATAACGTTTTAGAATTCATTTATAAACAAGTTGCGAAATAAAAGAGTTATTCAATACAAGATTTTCACTAACGAGGTATACAGGTTCTACATCGAAGATTGGTAAGCTATCGGTGGAATTAAAAACTTCTTCGAAAATCATAAGTCTTTAAAAATCAGTGAGGTCAATTTATTTTTATGTTAAAACAACCATCTGAAAATTCTTCTCAAAATCTTCCGAGGTCTTTTAAGCTTTTCTGATTCACCTAGTTTCTCATAGTTGTTGCTGTAGGCTCCATCCTGACCCTTCTCTTCTTGACCATAGGAGTCCTGCTTTTCAAACTCGTAGTTGTCTCCGGCCTTCTTGTGGAAGGAGTCAAAGTGTTGGTAGCCTTTCTTTCCACCACCGGTCTTCTTACGAGAGTAGCCGATCTCGCCATCGCCTTCGTTTTGCACTGATTTATGCCAGTCATCCGGCTGCAGAGGATTTGAAAAACCAGAATGAGGATTATGATAAGGTATAAAACCCGTAGGCCTGTATTGTAGACACGATTGTAGAAGTAAGATGATAACTTCCGTATGCAAAATACGCGCTTAGAAACCAGTTGCGCCACCAGCCCGGAATATAACCCAATACGATGCTTCTTTTAGATTTAGTTCCCAGTCAGCTTTTTTTGGCAAACTATATACATAGAATTCATTGGAGTAAAATTATAGTGAGTTAAGCTATCAAAAATCAAATCGAGTGCTGCATTAGCCCGGTTTTAAGAATGTCTTAAACTTCTTCGCATTTTGATACGACATAATCATTGTGTACAAACTTACCGCAGCAGCCCTGGTTTCTCTGACGTAAGATCCAACCGACACGGTATCATCAACCATTAAGAGATCTTCAAGAATACTGTCAGGGTTGGTCGGCAGAGCCATGGCCAGCTGGAGCAGGCCCAGAGCAATCGTTGCGAATTTTAACGCCATTGTGGAATCTCTGAAAATGATGTCGATTTTGATATGGTAGGTGTTGAATTTATTAATCCCGTATTTTCTTGAGTTGAGTATAATTATTTATTTTAGAATTTTGTTTGTAAGGGATTGATTAAACCAACTTTTATGGGGACAACTCCATTCACGACATTCAATATAAATTTAAAAAAAATCACTACCTTTAATTACCACAAAACCCAATCATGTACAACAAACAGAACAGTGTCGTTACTTAATGTTTTTACCTCACGTTACACAAAAAGTACAGTTGCTTTGACGCGTTCAGTTCAATACTAACTCAACACTATAATTCAAATCTTGTATTTTATATAACTCGATATTGCAGCCGCCTTGGTCTTTCACAACGGCTGGCTGACTTATGTTCGGTTCTTCTCGAGTACCTTCGAGCAGGTTTGCAGTTTTTGTGGCCATTTCATCAATGGTTTCTTTAATTTCTGTTTTGTGGTTAACGGCGTGTGTGACGACCCGTGACTACAAACATTCCTTTGGAGAGTTTTAAACTAACAACCATAACTGTCTTTACTTTAAAGCCTCCGCAGCGCATTACAACGTCTCATTCATCATTAACGACTTTCTATAAATGTCCAAATTAAAATTAGCCCGTTTATTTATCACAGCTGCATTTAGCAATTTAATTACCACCATCTTAATTAGTTTCTTTTACAAAGTTTCTATGACCGTCAAAGATTTAGTAACGTTGGTAACCTGGCAGAAAATTAAATGTTTCATTACTTTAAATGCTACCAGTATTTCAATAGTTCATGATAAGTCAACATAGCATGAAATTGAGCAAATACCGTAAACAAAATGAACTTGAGAAACTATTCCGATATGTCGTTGATTCTATTATGAAACTATTTGATTGTATGAATTGAGAGAAAGCTGATAGGTATGTATAATAGCGACAAACCTGGTAGATTGGCAATCACTTTTGTGGTAGTATTATAGTGATAGCCGGCTAGCAAGAAAATAATTGATGTTTTAGGTTTGAGAAGAAGAAAATTCTGAGCCCGGCCATGGGACGCAGATGTGAAAGTTCGAAATTATTTTGTACAAGTAATATGCATAAAAGTACACAGTAACAGTTCAGTGTAATGGCTTGTTCGCTTTATGGCAGATTCACTTTACGGCAGATTCGATACCATCGCATAGTGTGGCGACGCGTCGCCATGGCATGCGTCGCCACGCTAACAAACGGCTTTACCCGCGGGTATAGATGTTTCACATCAAAAACTCACGATCAATTATTCTGCTACTTCTTCTACGGCTGCAGTCAAATCTATCCTGATCTCTACCACAATTTTGGAGTTGAGTGAGAAATGCAAATCTTGTAACAGTTGACACACAGTTGATGTTCACAAATAGTGACTTACCTACTACCTCTGCACCTCCAAATCTTCTGCACCTCCAACTCCTTCGGTGGCCTACCTACGTATGCTTTGTAGGTATTCTCCTCTTGTGTTCTTAAAAGACGATCAAGATAGGCTAGTGCTGGTCTGTGTCTCATCATTGTTAGTCTAATGCGGTATGTACCAAATCAACTCGTTTTTAACCTTGCTAACATTATCATCTCATGCTCCGCAGCAGAACCACTTGGAGTATAATTATTATGTAAAAAATTACAGGATAGAATGTAGGTAGGTCTATATTTTTGTAGCTTAATAACAAAAATGTTATATTGTTAGTTTATTGGAAAATATCAATTTAAAGTGGTCATGCTACAGAGCATACCTACTCTCCAGCAGAACCACTTTAAAATAATAGTTATTTCACGCTGATAATGCATAGGTCATAATATAAACACATGTATATATTTTATTGGTTATCAAGATAACTTCTACAATTTTAGATAAATACCTGATTTTTAGAAACATGTACTTAGATGTTTTATCGGAATACGCCTGCCATAAATTTCTTAGCAAATAATTATCATGGGCTCATGAAAATGATTTTCTTTCTTATCCCAGCCAGTTAAGTTGGTGATCTAAAAGACTGTCTATTCTACTAATGACACAAACACAATCTTGATAAACCTGTTTAGTTTACAACTCTCAGTAAGCTGCCATTATACAGTAGGTAATGGATCCTTTACAACAGATGTGTAAACGGCTATGAAGTTAGGAGCCGCCGACTCATTATTCGTCGTTGATCCGTCTGCGTCTGTTGATGCCTCGGCTAAGTGTTTTTCTTTAAGCGAAGCAGGAAGAACGTCATACATTAGTTGCCATTCCTTTTTCAGTTTGAGTTCCTCCAATGCATTTCCTCTACAAAGGTAAAAAAAGCTTAGTATGAAAATAACTTCTATTTTCACAATGTGGTAGCTGCCTGCATGTGTATAACAGCTAACAACAGATAACAGTTTTATATTAAAAGGGTCATAAGTCCAGGTTGTCTTTTCTTTATTTGTTCTGGCAAATGAAAATTATGTCAGGAAATGATGACGATGTTATTGTTTATGAGAATTTGGGTATCGATCCTAGTGCTGTTATTTTGGTTAGCTTGTAGTGTCACACTTAAATTGGAACGAGGACCTCCCCCATTTTTTTAATTACAATCTATGATGTGAGTTTTCTCTTCAGTTCCTACAGTTGGGTTCGTTTCTTAAATATTATGTTATTTCAATGAAATAAACTTACACAGCATCATCAGTAACATCGAACCGCAGAACTGGGAAGCCGACGTCGCGACCTCTTTGTACTGCATTTTTAACCAGCATGTTGATTATCTCTGAGTTTTTTGAGCTGTTTTGAGGTACGATCAGGATTACCTAAGACAGAAAATGTTATAAAGCATTTTCGTTAGTTAGGCCTATTATTGGGTTTCTCAACTCTTTAGTTCCAGTCCAGTCTCTTATCCGCCTTCTTTAACATTGATATTACCTATCTAAATAGCTAAATGTGGTTGTAACTAGGTAATATGCAATGGCACTTCCCTGACAGGCAATCTGAATTCCGGCTAGTGTCAATAAACTAGCTCACTAGCTGGTTATTATATGTTATATGGCACTACTGAATTAATTTCCTTAACTATTTTCACGCAAGAAGGCGCAATAGAAATGTGTCAAAAAAATTGTCTAATACAAGAACATACACATAGCAAATAAAAAGTTCAACGCACTTGCAATATATTGTGGACACGATATTTATCGTGCAGATCAGGTGCGCGGAGGCAATGGGCGGTGAAATGCATCAGCCTCCTCGAACGGGTACACCGGACGCATCGAGCCCATTTCTCGAGCATCGATGCATCCCAGGGACACACGGTCATGCTGAGAGCCAATCCTCGGATGTGGGACCAGCCTCGTCGCGATTCTTGTTGTTCTGCTAGCATCGAGTGACCTAGGCAAGGATTTACGAATGAATTGATCCACTTTTTTCAACCGAAGGATTGTTTCACATTAGGTTCGACGGGCCCATGGGAGACAAAGGCCAAAAAGAGAAATGGAGTGATTGCGTGAGAAATAATATAAAATTAAAAGAGAGTAGGAGAGTGGTCTCTCACAATAGGTCTGATACAGAAGCTCAAAGTCGCTAAGCGGGCCATGGAAAGGGCTATGCTCAGCGTTTCTCTGCGTGATAGAATCAGAAATGAGGAAATCCGTAGACGAACCAAGGTCGTCGTCATAGCCCAGCGGGTTAGCAAGCTGAAGTGGCAATGGGCAGGCCACATAGCGCGAAGATCGGACGGCCGATGGGGCAAACAGATACTGGAGTGGAGACCACGCATTGGAAAGCGCAGCGTGGGACGGCCACCTGCCAGATGGACCGACGACCTTGTCAAAACTGCAGGGAGTTGCTGGATGCAGGTGGCATTGGACCGGACACGTTGGAAATCGATTGGGGAGGCCTATGTTGAGCAGTGGACAGCAACGGGCTGATATGATGATGATGAAAAGAGAGTAAATGACGGTTGACAGAGGAGAATGGAAGAAGGAAACTCTGTGTAGCGGCGACCCTAAGTAACATGGGATAAGGGCAGTAAGATATTTAGCCATACTAATACATGTAATATTAAATTGGAAGACACCAAATCAAAGCCGCTTTCTACCTTAAATATACAAGATTTCAGTGGTCATTGTACCTATACTTTAATCTTAATTTAATCACCAATTTCACCTTTCTCTTGCCTTTTCCCAACTATGTTGGGGTCGGCTTCCAGTCTTACCGGATGCTGAATACCAGTATTTTACATGGAGCGACTGCCTATCTGACCTCTACAACCCAGTTAATTCTGGTTAATACGATACCTCTCCCCTTCATGTGAATTGGCAACATAAAAGACGTCACTATCGACAGACTATCCTCTAACTTTTACAGAAACGCCAATACCAACAACAATAATGCGACTGATATGCAAGTAGCGTCCTCTATTGTCGCGAAGCGGAAGCAGTATAGTAGAACTAAACATCCTTCTGTTTGTGCACTTAGGTTCTACTAGAGGGCGACAGCATCAATTAATGATTTACGCATAATCGATTAACTGCTTGCGCTCCTCGACCCGAGAGGCGCTGCCGCGCTGTTTTATCAATGAGTTATTGTAATGATATGAATGAATGTTGTAGTAGTCGGCCCTCGACACCAGGGGCAGCACTGGAGAAACTGTTCAAATAATCTTGAAACATCTGGAACCGGAAGTTGAGTGTAAAACGCGAGTTCTTTCCACCTACATTTCTTTGTGCGGCTTGTTCACTTCCAGACACGATAGAGTGCACTAATCTTTTAAGTTTTAACCGCGTTTAGATAGAATTGTAATACTGTAGTCATGTAATAGTATAGTTTAAAACCACCCGTCCGTTCCGACCGTCCGTCCGTCCGTCCGTCCGTCCAGGGGTCCAGGGGGTCCGGTATCCGGTGTCCGACAATAAACCTAGTAGTAGTGTTCGTGTGTGTTTATCATTACTGCTAGACTAGTCCTCTGTCCTCAACAAATAACTTACAGAAATACAGAGCTACAAAGATATTTTGGCGCTCGAATGTGCTTGACTGAGGTGTTGGTATAAAAAAGCAGAGTGACGATGTGAGTTATGGGCCACAATAATAGTTTAATCAAGTTAAGTTAAGTAATAGTTTAATCTTTATGGAGTAAATATGTATACCTTGTGCTAATGCTCTAGCGACATAGTCGCACAGCACAAGATGTGTCGCAGAAGAGGGCGCTACGAGACCGGGCCAGGCCACTTTGGCATGCTCGCGCACGAAGCGAAGCACGCGCGGCACGTCGGCAGGCCGCGCGCGTCGCACGCGCACGCGCTCTTCATTCTCGGGTCCCTGCGTCTATAGACAATACTCACTACAAAAACATAAAAAGACTGCCTGTCTCTGCAAAAATACGGGGTGTAAACAGACTCTTCACGAAGCCGTTAACCAAACTTTATGTACATCAAACTAAGTAACTTTACGCAAAAATTATTGCTGGGAAACGACTTTTTTTTTTGGGGTGAATAATCACGTTTTACGGTAGGACTTAATGTAACGCATTCAAAACATTGTGCTGATGGCTGGATTGAATAGTACGGGGTCGTGAAGGTGTCTTAAGTAAAAAAATTACATTAAAAACATGTATTTAAAAAAAAAAAAAAAACGTGAAAAGTTGGAACTTTGACCCCCAATATTTCCGTAACTAGAAGGTTCCCAGGTATGGTCTAGAACAAAAAAATGGTCGCAATGACAGGGACAACAAGTGCCTTTCGGCTTCGTTAAAGAGTCTTTTTACACCCTTTACATTGGGAAAATGATTCCGAATAATCAGACTTGAGTCTATAGCGTTACCGCTGCTGGGAGACCTTTCGTGGACTATGGGTTGCCTGAACGACACCCTCCTGAGCAATGAAGCTGACCATTGTACGTCCACGTAACTACTCTATATAAACATATTTATTCTATGCAGAATCCATCACCACAAAATCAAATATCTGAATGAAGGCTTTTAGATCAGCAACCTTCGTGCCACAATCTTTGCTGCTTATCAAACCAATCGTAGGTAATTGTAACACTTGCACAGAATCCACCAAAAATTTGCTTGTAGCAAAGTATGTATTATCAGTCAGTTGAACTGTATCAAACTAAGATTTTTTTTTTTTTTTTAGTTAGCCTGAACTGTCCCTCTCCTGGGCAAAGGCCTCCCCCCATTCCTTCCACTTTTCCCGATGTTGTGCCTCTTCTTGCCAATTACTAAGTTATTTATTCAAATTATGATGGGAATCTGTACTTATGGAACGTCTAAATTACAACAATCTCCAAAAACGCCTGTTCTTTACCTTACCTTCGGTACCTTAGCTGAAATAGAACGTGCAGAGCGACTTCTCAGTAAAATTAACTTTATACCTTCTACCATAGACTAGCTGATAATTAAAGTGTTTAGATGTACCTGAGAGTTCACCACGGTACGGTTCGAGGCGACATCTTTCTTCTCGGTGTAACTCCTCCTAGGATGCCCACTGAGGCAGCTAAGCGCCACTTGAGGTTTCCGTCTAACGGTCTGTCTGGCCGTAAATAACTTGAGTAAACTGGACAACGCGGACATAGTGGGACATCCGAGAATGATAACTTTAGTTTCATGTAATTTCTTATATCTTTTTATGTCTGTTTAACATGTTTAGGTCTTTTCATTTACACTTAAAATTTAATAAAAATAACCAAAAATATAATATGGTGGCATAGTGACGGTTGCTGTGACACGTTCTAGGGTCCCCTGTGACGGTTTCTGAATTTGAAATGGTTTTATAATGGCCAGGTTATATCGAAAAAGTTTTTAATACTTGTTCTTGAGATAACTTTTATCCTATTGTTTTATAACACTGATTAAACATAAACCAGTCATTAGTAATAAAATATCAAATCATTTTATTGTAGGAACCGAAAAATGTAGGTGACCTATACTAATAATCATGAAGGAATAAAAACTTACCGAATTCGATGACAATTTATGAAATTGACGTCATCTTTTCAGTGTCCGTCACAATATTCTGGAATACAGTCAAATTCTTTCCATCTCCCGAAACCATGTCATAAAAAATATCCCAAACCAAATCATACAAAACAACAGCAAAATTATCTCGAAACCATGAAATAGGCACAGAAAAAGGTCCAAAATGTTGCAGAGTTTGAACAGTCTCCGGAGCAGACCACTCAGGTTGGCTGGCGCGGGTCTCGTTCGGCCTCGCTTGAACGTGCTCGCTAACAGGTGTAATCAAAAGTCAACATACCGTGTCACGACACCAATTGACAAGAAACCTGTAAGTATTCCTAGCCTGTTCAGTCATCAAGCGCGCAGGTAAAAGGAAAATGGCAGGCGGGTCATTTTCAGTGGAGAGACGCCGCATAAGCACTAGAGATCCCACTGGGGTTCGAAGTCTATTTAGAGATTTCCAAGTCAGACACGTCTACCTGGGCACGTGCTGCCGCGTGCCCAGGTAGAAGGTCCTCAGATTGTTCGATGACTTTTGAGGGGGTTTAAGCAGCTACCGCTAGAGATTTACATTTTGCTGTTTGGGCACTAGCCTGTTAAGTGTGCATCATGGTACAGTAGGTCGTAGGTGAAGTATTGTTTTTATTAGATCCAGTTTTGCGTTTGATGGTCTTACTTATCATAGAACGTGGTAATTGGTAAAATTGTGGTTGGGGGTACAAAAACCGTAAAACAAGAATTGAAACTGAAGTTAACTAGTCCCATAATAATGCTTTACCCCTTTATTTCTTTTACAGAGTGATTCTTATATGTGGGACTGTATGGGGAAATCCGAATCCATATGAGATACCGGAAACATGTCTGAAAGTTGTATAAATAATAATTTTGGTCAAGTGTGAGTTGTCCATTAATATAAGTGATATAGACCAATTTTTTGAATGCCGTTCGGTTGAGTTATTTGTAAGGATCACTTCATTGTATGGGAAGTAAAATGTCGGGAAAGTGAAAATTTAGGACATTTTTAGTAAAAAAAAAACATTATTTAAGAAAAAAAAAATTGTTTAATGCGTTTCGCCTCTTTGTTATGCTAGGGACAAGGGTCCTTTCATTTTACGAGAAGAAAATAAATCTGGTCTACATAAATATAAATTATTTATTTAATTTTGATCAACAATTCTAAAGTTTCCCGATATTTCTCTAATGGATTCAATTTCTCCGTACTGTCGCAACTGAAATGTAACACCTCGTATTTATCTATGTTTCTAGAGTTTTGATATCCGCAACGTGTCTATAAAACGAGCGGATGACACCCACGCACAGATGGTGACGTCGTTCTTGAACAGACATTACTGGCCTCGTGAGCCCAGCATCATGGGATTATGGATGCCCCTTGGTAGCGAATATTTGGAATTACTTAACGCAAAATATTCTTATTCAGGTTAGTTTGTTGTTGTGCTGTTGCCTTACTGTTGCTCCATATGTTATGTTAGTCATGTTAGTATTAATCTCATCGAAAAAGTAGTTCATACTTATGAGTACAATGACCTTTTTTTTTACTCAAGACGGGCCGTCGTCAGTCGTAGTAGAATGATTGTTTCTATGGTCATTATAACACTATTCACTAAGCGTAAAATGTCCCACGATAAATTATTACGCGTCACGTGTTTGTCCGCGATGGACTCCTAAACTACTTAACCGATTTTAATCGAATTTGCACACCGTGTGTAGTTAGATCCAACTTGAAAGATAGGATAGCTTACATCTCAATTTATAGTCGCAATATTATTTAATTGCATTATGTGACGCAGACGAAGTTGCGCGGGTCAGCTAGTCTAATCTAATCTAAACTACAATAATATAAAGAGGAAAGATTTTTTTGTTTGTTTGTACCGAATAGGCTCCGAAACTGCTGGAGCGATTTTAACAATTCTTTCACCATTAGAAAGCTACATCTTCACTGAGTAACATAGACTATATTATATTTAAAAAAAAATGAGATCCCTACCTAAAATAAAACAATGTAACCCAAGGTATCAAAATGTTGCCTATAAAAGTCATTAGTTTGCGTGCGCTGCGAAAAGAATTGACCATATATATAATATATTAGCTGTTGCCCACGACCTTCGTTCGCGTGAAATTATTATTAAAAATCCCCATTATTATAAGCAATTCCCTATTTGAATCGAATTTTGTTGCCAATTTCAAGGGTTTTTTTTTTTGCACGGATCCCTAATTATTTATCTAAAATAAAGTAGCTTAAGTTACTCCTTGTTATATCAGCTATCTGCCAGTGAAAGTCCCGTCAAAATCGGTCCAGCCATTTCAGAGATTGGCTGGAACAAACAGACAGACAAAAATTGTAAAAAATATTGTTTTGGTATATGTACCGTATATACATCCATATGCCCTTATTGCCCTTAATAAAAAGCGGTTATTTTAATATTAGAAACAGACACTGCAATTTTATTTATCTGTGTATGTGTATATGTATGTTTCAAAGATGTATAGAATATAGATGTATAGATTAGTAGTACTCATGATTGCGCACAAAAAGTCCGCGATGGTATATACCTAATTACTATTTTCAAGCCACAATAACAGTTTTTGTTTAAATTATTTAGTCCAAATACGAGTGGAATCGAATAGTGGTGATATTGGTACCTATCATGCTATTAATCCTTATCCATTTAAATAATTTGATAATTAAGGTTGATTAAATTCCACTTTAATTTATTCGGATCGGACTTTTCGTTTAAAAATTATGACTGGTATAAAAAACCTCTAAGTAAGAAAAATGTCACGGTTTGAACAAACTGTCCTAAGTTTAGTCTATTAACAAATACTAATTTACGTATTTAAATTGACTAATAAATGAGAGCCCATAGCATAAGCATAGCATAACTAGCCTATAATGTTCCCACTGCTGGGACACAGGCCTCTTCTCTAAGAGAGGCTATAATACACCACGCGGGCTCAGTGTGCGTTGGTAGATGTCACAAATGTCTTCGAATTTTTGGTTCTAGGACATACCGGTTACTTCACGATACTTTACTTCACCATTGAGAGCCCACCTCATCCTGGGTCAATTTATAAATGCAGTATATCCTGACCTTGAATATTTACTAGATAAAGAAATTCATTGGCTTTATTCAAGGCAGTCAATGAAATCAAAAATCTAATTTTACACAAAAGTCCCCGGCCAAATCAAAGTCCACAAGTCCATTGATACAGAGTTTAATATCGAGGATGCAGTCCACTATCCGCAAGATTTTGAACTCCCTTAATCCATCTGTCCCATATGAACTGCTATTGAAAATCGGAACGCCTATCATGCTTTTAAGAAATTATAGCCCACCTAACCTGTGCAATGGCACAAGCCTACTAATAAAATATTTAAAAGACAACTTAATTGTAGTGACCATTACTCATCGGACGAAGAGCTGGCCAGTTGGCGCAGATCCCGAGAATTCCAATGATTTCCACGGACCTACCTATATCGTTCAAGCGACTCCAGTTTCCCGTAAAAATATAATTTGCCCTAATTATTAACAAGTCCCAGGGAGAAACATTCTCACTGGCTGGCATTGACCTAAAAAAATATGTTTTTCTCATGGGCTTAATATGTTGGCTTATCACGAGTTGCATCACCCGAAAACCAGATTATTTTGTTACCAGAAAATAAAACAACCTCAAAAATTGTATACAAAGAAGCTTTAAATTAAATACCTGTTTAATTTAGTGAGGTACCTACCTAACTCAAATATAATAAGATTCTTTCACCTATAGAAAGCTACAATAACAGGGAGTAATACGTATGGGCTGTATTTTTGAAATCCACGAGGACGAAATCGCGGGCGAAGTGCTAGTGTTTAATAAAGAGATTCTGTGGTCATTCTGACTGACTGACATGACGTCAGATATCTTGTCTCATCGAGTTTTTCAAAGATTTTGATGTTGCAATATTTTGTGCGACGTCGCACGATATCCTTGACTGCACAATGTTGCAACATATCCTTGACTGCACAATGTTGCAACATATCCTTGACTGCACAATGTTGCAACATTTTGTGCGACGTCGCACGATATCCTTGACTGCACAATGTTGCAACACATCCTTGACTGCACAATGTTGCAACATTTTGTGCGACGACACAATGCACGTGCACGGGATATTATGTTTGTCTTGAAATCTTCAACTTCACACCATGTTCGTTCTTCAGGGGAGCGCCTCCTGGCTATGGAGTGGCTGCCTCGCACAGAAGAGTACAAGATGATCGGTCTCAGCGTGGCAGACAAAGTCTACCCCTTGATGATCAGTGAACTCGAACAGTGGGGCCACAATACGGAAAGGAAACCCGAACGACACCACATGTACTTCTGCGCCCATCTTCTCAAGAGTCCCAATTTGTTTAAGAAGTTCAGCGTTGATTATATTTATGATGTGAGTATGTGAGCAGTCAAATATTCTTCTGCTCTCGTATTGGCACGAACTATAGGAGAACAGGTACCAAAAGAAGAATGTAAGGATCGTAGCAAGTGGTGTTATATAGTTACTACCTACCCTCTTACGAGACTAGTTAGTACCTCTATACGTAATTTAATGTTTCTGTGTGTGTATAACATTGAATTAGTCCAGAGCACAGTCCAGAGTTTGTCGGACATACATAAAGGTATAATAGCCAGTCATTAAAATATAGGTGTTACTCGATCGAATTTGATGGCTCAACTATCGGTACTATTTTTGACTTTTTAAATGTTTTTTCACTTTTCTTTTATACGGTGGGGGTAAATTTAATTTTTATGGGTTAGATCGTTACATCGTCGAATTCATGTGTCCTCGGGACAAGATTGCGGTCAAAAGAAGGCCCATTTAATTTTTAAAAAAAAACCTCATTACAGATCCAAGTACTGGGCACAGCAGAAGAAGTAACAGGGCAGGGTGTGGCCACTCTTCTGTTGAAATACGCAATTGATAGCGCGAACCAGATGCGACATCCACTCATCCAGGTTGTGTCACGCAGTAGTTATACGTGAGTTATTTCATTCTAAACCTAAATTTAATATTCGTTTCATTACTTACAGTTTTAATTACTTTAAGTTATTTCGACAAAGCATCTATAAAATTTAAAACAATTTTCAGATCTAAGATTTGTGAAAGATGTGGAATGACTCAAGTGTGGAGCATGGATTACAGCGATTTTGTCGACTTATGTGGGCAAAGCGTGTTCTACCCACGAAGACCTCATGTCTCCGTTTCCATTTACGTTAAATACTTTAAACCAATTATAGGAGCAGTGTTACCATGCAAGCCACCGTTCTAACACTGCCACAGTTCAAATTTCACAAGCCTTCGATTGTAGTAAATCAGTAACGTTAGTACGTCTCCATCAACGTCCTGTTCATCACACAAGGTGCTGTTCAAACTCCGTAACAGAATTAAATTAGTTATTAAAACAAACTACCCATATATGTTTCTTTTAATAAAAACATTACAAAAAGTAATATAAAAGTTACAAAAACACTAACAATAATAAATATTACGATATATACTTACATAAACTACTATTACTTAAACCAAGCAACTGCAGTTGTTTAATTTTGGTATAGTTATGTACTTATCTTCTACGTCTAAAGCGGTACCTAACATAATATAATAGCTAATAATAAAATGGAATCTTTACAATTTTACTCACAGATGAGTACAAAGAGGTCTCGACGATCCCGAACGTGCGGCGCATCAGATCATGTTTGAGGGTATATCTATAGATAAATACATAATATATCTATGTACATTCTAACTATAATACAATTATTATGGTGATAACAGGTAAAAATGCCGAACAAGACTTTTATGGAATTTATCCATGACATAAATACTTTTCTGGCTAAACATGGGCAAGATTCAGTCACAAGCAAATCCTATGTAGCTCAAAATGAAATAAAAAGTAAGCTTAATTTTAACTGAAATATGCATTCTAAAAAAATGTTGAAGCATCAACTCCTGACATGTCTCGAAAATAATACAAACGCTTTTGTCGTCGTACACACGGCGGCACATCAAGCTTTACATTTCCAGTATAACGTGGCCTTGCTTTGGATATATTTTCTGTATAATGAGAGAGCCGTAGAAACTGGTTTTGTATAGCTTGATCAGCCGTCCGCGTCGTGCGTCAAACAATTACTAGTTTTTAATTTAAAAAAAACAAGACATCAAAAATGACGAAGCGACAAAGTAATTTACTGAAATAGTTTGCCAAATTAATGAGCTCACAAAAAATGAGTGCAGACGAACAAAAAGTGTTGCACCGTTCATGGGACATGTCCGATTCGACACGCTAAGTTACGCAAATCAATGTTTGCGTTGCGGTCAATGTTTTGGTTCAAGTGAATATTTAAGTTATCTAAATTAGAAAGGCGGTTAGATTTTATATGAGCAAAAATCTTGAATTTTTTTATTAAATGCTGAAATTGTAGATAGTACTTACGAATAAAGTGACAAGAAAAGAAAAAGTAGCCAAGATAAAAAAAGTTATTAAAGGTAAGAACAAGTAATTTTTAACCTATAAATTTATGAAAAACATAATTGAGATAATTTTATAGATAGAAATTCATTTGCAGCTTAATAAGCAAGAGAGAAACTCATAAAATTTCACGTAAACGCCAAGTCACGCCTTGAAACGTTATGGGAAAAATCTTTATAGAAATTATTAGGAAATAATCAATTTTATAGATCGAAAGCTTCGATAATGTAATAGAATAAATTATACACACTTCATCAAAGCACTTTCCATTCACTATTGTGTAAAGGCCTTGGTATATTGAAGATTGGAATGCCATATTTAATGCTCTAGAAGCTTTGCACTGAAAGCAAACATCGCCTGCAACTTGTGACACCGCTGGTTTCAGGTCAATTCATATTCTTTTTTTTTTTCTTTTTTTTTTTAAAACGTTGCCCCACTGGGAGTTTCTCTTGTATCGTGGGTGCGTTTACAAACATTTAAATTCATATACACAAAAAGCCAGGCCCGGAACAACTACCTGTGGCAAATTGCTGTTTAATTATAACTATTATGCGATCGTTAAGAAGCCATGGAAATAATTATCTTTAGAATTACACCATCAGGTCAGATATCCAACTAAACAATGATTACGATAGTTTCAATTTAGATGGCGATTTTGTATTTATCGGATTGTAAGATGGGTTAGAAAAACCACCCAAGATTGTGTAGATTTGTATCTTTTATACTTCTCATATTTCACATTATTTCTAAAGCACCTTTTTGTCAACGTATTATAAGTGCCTCCCATCTGGGCCTATTTGAAATAAAATATTTTGATTTAATTTTTTTTTTGATTTTGAAAGGATATAATTATTAATCAGGTCGATATTCTATGACCATCTGGCACAAACCTAGACATTCGTCATGAACCAAAACCCACAAAAATCATTGACATCAAACCTTCAAACTCACCGAACCAAACTATAAACCGACATCCTTAAATGGCATATAACGCAACAGAATCCCAGAGGAGACTGACTCTTAAGACCTAAGACGTACGACCTAGTTTTTTTTGTAACTCCACTGGGATGCTCCCTCCTTGCCTCCTTTTCTGCCGTGGTCTGCGTGGTTCTCGTGGTGATGTTCGTGACCGTGCTTGCCGTGATAGCCTTTGTGATCGGCGTCCACGTGGCCCTTGTTACTGGAAAATGAGACGATGATTTTGTTAAAAAAAAAAATGTGTACATGTGGGATGTGGACTCTGCAGTCATTTTACCGATAAATAATCGTTACGGTTAATAGACTTATAGCAAAACGCCTCGACTAACACCTTAGGAGGATCTCATTACGCGGCTGGGTCAAGGGCTTGATTCAGAAAGCAGTACTCCTGGACACGGCACGCATAGTGAGGAGGTTCTTCACTCTGGAGCCCTGACCACCGGCAGCCTGGATCTTGTTCCTGATGCTGATGGGCCATCTATTTTTTATATTTTTAAATGTTTTTGTATAGTTTTGTTTTTTAAAAATATTTAAAATAAGAAAAATGATAAATTTATGAAAGAATAAATAGTAATTAGGTCATGATGAGATTAAAATGTGAATATCGTCATATTATCCTTCCCTCAAACCAATTTAATTGGGGTCGCAGCATGTCTACTTCCATACTTCTCCATTTTAGTCATCTCGGAAGTCACTCCCTTTCTAGCCAAATCGTCTGTCACACAGTCCACACACCATTTCTTTGATCTTCTATATTTACGGCTACATTCATAATCAATGTAGTAATGAACGTGACAGTTAAGGCTCATAAAAGATTTTTATAAAGCAGAAGCAAATTCAAGCTCTTTCCATTAGCCTTTATTCACTTGAATCAGATTTCCAATAATTTTAGAACTGCAGTAAACTACCATTGCTACTCTGTTCCTTTGTTCGGTACAGGACAGATTCTTGGATTGGACAGATTAGTTAGTTCGGCAGATTCTCTACTCGACTGATTCGTGGATTCGTCATATTCTAGGGTTCGACGGCTTAGCTATACGGCAGAAGTACAGGTGAAAACAAAAACAAATAAAACGCACTTTAATTAAAGAAAAAACCATATTTAAATTTAAATATAAAATTAACCTTGCACAACTGTTTTAAACAATCAACACGCTAACTTCATTCTTCATTGCTGCAGTAACAATTTTGTTTATTTGACAATTCTTTTGTATGAGTTTTGCATTACGCTGCTTCCCGTTGCAATAAATTTCTCTTTTTAACTTTGTGTCTTGAAAACGGGTTTTTTTTTTAGCAATTGTATAAATAGATAGAGTGGTGGCTTGATGGGAAATCTTTTTTTGCCACCCTTCGATTGGGTTATTTGTACGAAAATTTTCATTATAACCAGTAAACACATTCTCGGTATATATTCCCATCCACTGAGTTGAGAAATAATTATTAAATGTATTATATTCCGGTGAGTCATTAACCAGTTCTTGTATACTTAATATTGCTTCGGGAACCAAAATCGGCGGAAGCAACGGCAGCTCCATTTTCAGTTTTATCAAATCCAATATTTTGGCTCTTTTTAAGTATCGCTTTCCAGTAATGAAAGTAGCAGCCAGTTACTTTTACACCAGGATAAACTGATTTCACGGCTTGAATGGTTGCAATTTCAAAGTCGCACTTATAATTTTCAATTATCACGGAAAATTGGTCCCTTAAAATAGTGAACAATCGTTCATAAGTTGCCTGCGTTTTATTACGTAGAAGTATGTAAAGCACAGGAATAAAATGTAAGGTATTGTCATCGTGAGAAATATTTATATGAAGACTGTAGAATTGATAAAAAGGAGTGGGGCATGTTTTAAAGGTGCCATCCCCGTAGTAACTCTTACTTTTTTTCAGCAATCTTGACCCAGTCTTTCGCCAATCTTGACCCAAAAATCAAAATTTTGTCTTCGATTCCATCATCAAATAAAAATAAATCAGCCACTAGACTGTGCGGTAGCTTCAGAGATTTCATATATTTACAGTTTTTCGTATTCATTTTCAGGTAATTACATCTAGCTTTATACAACACATCCTTTTTCTGTACAAATGTTGGTTTATCTTCATCATTTAATTTGCAGTCGGCAGTGTCCATAAAATCTTCAAATAATTTTGGGATTGGTTCGAGTTTTTTTGCATACTAACTCTTTACATTCGTCTATTAAACTGTCTACTACGTTTTTGGTAAAATCGGGTATGCACATATGACTAGACTCTCTAACAATTCGGTTTAGTTTGTCCAAAGTGATAGAACTGCTGCATTCTGCCTTATTTACACAGCGCCAGTTTGTAGTACCACATTTGTTATTTTTTACAAAATTGTATCTGTGTCCAGCATGTAAAACAACGGGTATTCCCCTTTCACTTTTAATAAATTTTAAATCCACTACATCGGTGCTCGAGCCGGCAAGATCCATTTCTTGCAATATTTTTATTCATGTCTCTATGTCACTTCACAACAAACAGGAAAACAAATGCCAGTGGATTATTTGAAGTTGAATTGGTAGGCATAGGCTAAATGACAATAACTTGAAGTGGCCTGTTAGATAATTGAGTACCTATTCAAGGAGTTTACATACTTAACCATACGAGTATATTAGTTGTAAATCATAGATTTAGAAAAATTATAAGTAGGCCATACAAATATCTGTTCCGTGCGGGGATCGAACCCGCGACACGCATCGCAGCAGTCAATCGCTCAGCCACTGCGCCAACCGTGCCGTCATCTATCATTCCTCTATCAAGTATAGTTTATCCCAGTTCACCTATTTCTGTAATAATATCATTATTAATATAAATTGTATGCTTACGTGTATCCCTTTTTCCCTTTCTCAACAAAGTCGTGTCCCGCGTTGACATGGTGAGCCTTCTTCTTCCCACTCTCGTTGCTGGCGTGCTTGGCGTTGAACTTGCCGAATCGATGGTGCTCGCCGCTCTTGTGGAAGTCGTCGTAGAACTTGTGCTCTTTGTGGAACTCGTCCTTGTGGTATTTGTTGTGGTAGCCTGGAAAATTAGAAGAATTGGGTGAAGATTTTAAGGTATCATCAAGTCTTGTAATACAACTTTGGCGCGCTTGCACACTTCACTAAATAATTGTTTAATAAATCTTCATCAATTGACAGAAACAGAACAGAGTTTTGAACACATTTAGAGCTAAATGCATTTGGGTTTTCCTTGATTTGTGTTGCGGGCCTGTTGGATATTGAGATGACTGGACTAAACGAAGGTAAAGTTATTTTTAACTGCCATGATATAAGATATTCAGCTAAAGTTTTTGGTGTAATGGAGAGGAATTGCAGCATTTTACTACGGTTAATTATTATAGAGGTATTAGTTTGGGAGATTATTGTGGCTTGTGTTACCAAAACTAATAAATAACCAAAGATTACAATTACTAAGGTTAATTCGAAAATAAGTGTAATAAGGCAAGTAATATTTGCTTATTGAGGGCAATAAGTAAGGTTACGACAAACTAACAATTCAGGTTACAACAATGAATATCTTTCATAAAAGGATTACATTGAAAGTCGTGACGCTCCACATTTTGAGTAAGTAAGTAGGTACATTTTTTGTCATACTAACTCACAATATTTCCGAAATGAGCGTGAAAGCAAATTAAATAGAACTTTAGTCACGTACACTTGCAACGAATTTTAGACTGTTGTTCCCAATCTTGATTATGACAATGAAAAGGATTTTGAAGTGTGGGTTTGCCGAGAGGTTCTTTGTAATTGAATCAATGGAAAATCGTAGTATTGCGGTTGAGGTCAATACAAATTGAATTCGAATAACAAATAACTTTACGTAACTTGGCTTTCACTTGCCGCAAATTGTTACATTTTCTATTATAGCAGGTGTCGTTGAGTCTTTGCTTATGCCCAAATAACTGTTTCGTTCTAAATCGATTTGTGTAATCAGTAATGTAACTTTATATAATACGTGTCTGTCTTTTTCTGTCTGTCCTTTTCTTCTTTTTCAGTCTTTTTATAAGAAGTTATGTAAATGGACGAGCATTACTACTGTAACTGACAAGCATTAAAATCAATTATCTGAATGTTGTGTAGCTTCGCAATATTTTATTGCTATTCTATTTTTAGTAGTTTGATGGTAGTTTCAAAATCACCAAACTTCTACTATTATCATTTGAGTTGAAGGTTATCTTACCATAATAATTATGTTCTCGAAAAAGTCACAATTAAAACGGGTTCATGTTACCCACGTTCTAGAACCAAAAAAATCAAAGATAATGGAATATCTACTAACCCAAAGTATTTCGGCACAGTCTCAGTAGTAGAAATTTCTAGTAAATTCTAGCTCAACATTCATGTACAAAAATAATTTTGTTCTGGTTTAAATTACCCTTAGTCTTATGTCCTTTCTTGTGGCCCTTCTTCTCATCGAACTTAGCTCCTCTCTGGCCGAAGGCTTCTTCTTCATGACTGCCCTTATGTCCGGCGTGATCGTGGTGCTTCTTCTTCTTCCCCGCAGCTTCCTCGTATTCCTTCTTATGGAGCTCATCGGTCTTGTAGCCTTTGCCTCCCTTGTCTACGTGGTGGTCGTGGTGGTAGCCTTTGGAAGTCTGAAATGTGTGAAATTAACATTGTTAATACAAGGTTCGTCTAAATGAGGAATTTGTCAGTAGCAGTCTGGAGTCCTGCCCGGTTAACGACAATAGGCTCACCCCTTAACATATGGGACATAACTGACGAGATAGCTACGGTACACCTCGGCTGAATCTTTCAGGGATTGTTTAGTTGTAAACCTGGTGTTATGTTTATTTTATAGGTACCTGCTAGTTTTGGATTGGCTTTTGTTTATCTTGATAATGACCACTCTTCTTTTTTTTTTGTTAGCCTGAACTGTCCCACTCCTGGGCAAAGGCCATTCCTTCCACTTTTCCCGATGTTGTGCCTCTTCTTGCCAATGACCACTTATGTCTATAAAAAATCTATGGATAAACTATGTAGTTTAGAATTGACAAAATAAATCTACTGTGTAGAATATAAAACTCGTCACCTCTTTAAAATTTTTGTAAAATACTTTTGAAAACTTTGCTATCGTTGGAATCATATAAAAAATTTCAAACCGTCATGAGACAATTTATTATAGCCTCGACCACACGAATGCGGGTGGATGGAAATAACTTGTTAGGAACAGACAACTCTGTCTACCCTCTTTCTTTGTCTAACAGCGTCGATATATCGGGAGCTCAAAATAAATAACTATCACGAAAGATATTTCGTAAGTGATAATATAAGTTTACTTGAAAACGGTGAAAGCTTAAAACAGTGTTTGACTTCTACGTATTATTGTTGCATAACTATTGCTATTCTTAAATGAAGAATGGAAGGACGCTGACTTGTATTTCAAATCAAATACATTCCAATACGTTTACTTCATTGTCTGGGCATATTCTAATCGAATAACTTGGTTTCTAAACGACATCCATAAAACTAACTGTTATAACAGTAACTGTCTACGTATCCTATAAAATATTGCTTTATTGGGTTTATAATAGCCTTAACAAATGTAGGTATTAACGAGATTCCTATAGTTGCAATATCGGTTACACACAATATCTAATATGCTGTTGTGGTTGGAAATTCTCTAGCTTAACATTTAAAGGTCATCAACCCTAGTTAAGTCATAATATCTATGATTTAGGTAGGTAGGTAAGTACTTTGTTTCGCTTTGGCTATAAAAGTCGGAGAAAACCAAAAAACGATGGATGGACTGGGAGAAGGATGATATTGCTAGAATGGAGATGACTGCAAATCATATTAAATCCAATCTTTGCAAGATCTAGTTAAGGTCGTCTGATTTTCCTTTTCGAAAGAAAGACGTGTGAACAAGAAATTTCTGTTCAATCTAAGTATGGTATACACGGCGGCACATGAAGCTGTACTTTTCCAGTATAGCTTGGCCTCGCTTTATATAGATTTACTATACAATGAAAGATTCGCATAAACTGGTTTTGAATAACTTTATTAGCCGTCGTACGTACCATTGAAATAACTTAAAAATATTACTAATATTCACAAAAAAAGATGATCACGATCATGACGTGGTGACGTCATGCAACAGATAAAAGAAAAAGCGACCATCGTCTACATACTATTGATACTTTATTGCGTCTTTCAGGGTTCTGTAGCCAATTGGGAAAAATCGAAACCCTTATAGATTCGAACTGTTCTCCGTCTATCGGTTTGTCACAATAATGTTACTCCGAGGCTGTTCCCACCACACAGTTGGGAGTATGTGTCTTTTATCCTTTTGAATCGTTATAATAATACAAGTTGGAAATGACACGGGTCACTTTAGGTATATAAAACGGCTGTGACGTGCGGTTTCGCGCCCTATCGTATTGACAATATGCCACGTGGGTTCGTTTCAATGGCTATGAACTGCTAAACAGGTGATGTGAAATTATTAAAAGAATACCATACATCCATATAATATGTAAACGAGTGTTGAAAACAAACGCAAACGCATAATTATAACTGTGTGGGGTGTCTATCGCCAGCTTAAAAAAAATGACATTGAAGTCTCTGATACTTTTTTTCTTAAGTCAATGGTTGGTCGCTTCTGAAACCGTAAAAAATATTTCCCCCTTTAATTTTTAATGTTAATGAGCGTTAAAAATATTGCTTGGTGTTACAGAATGGGAGAAGTTTACGATAAGGGATCTAAATATATGTATATTTGAGGGTGAGAGTGGGTGGGGAGAGGGGGTAGAGCCCTCCCACATAGGAAAATTTTAGATCATTTTTTTATAATTTTTTTTTAATCTCATTTTGAAGTATGTTTTCATAATGTTTTTGACATTATAGACCTGATATGTAAATGTTTACCTAAAAAGAATTCTGTCAGCTGCGACGACTTCATGACGCGCGCTCTCTACGGTCGCATTTTACACTACACACCCATTTTCTGTCACAAATGTCGTCGTCGTTTCGCCAGCCTTCAGCCTGCGCTCCTCATCAAGCCAGTAAGACTTTTAGGATATTTTTTTGTCAGTTTTTTTTTACAAACATTGAATGACATGACACAAAATTTTACAAAAAAATGGCGGTCAAAATGAGTTCGCGTTTCGTTTCACATTTAGCAGATACCAATGAAATTGTTCAACCATAGAATAACAAAAACAAATACGAATTAAACAAAATAAAACACATAACACATAACATCACGCCTGTAATCCCCGTCGGGTTAGGCAGAGGTGTACCTAATAGTACACCCACATTTCGCCAGTAAGTCCCATGGAATAAGGGCGAGCCTATTGCCATCAACTGGGCACAAATCCGGACTCCGTGGCTGCTACTGAGAAATTCCTGATGGAAAAACCCAATAGCACTTTGCCCGACCTGGGAATCGAACCCAGGACCACAACAAAACAAAAGGAACAAAATAAAAGTGCTTATTATTAGCAAAATCAAAAAGCATTAATAAAACTCCATAGAGTAACAACACTTGCTGTCAAAATTACGTCAAAGGCAATAAAATAGTACAATATTTGAGGTTCATTTAGCAAAGTTTGTTATTTTTTATTTGAGAAAGTTTTTGTTTCCTAAGCTTGAAACTTCGTGAGATGGCCCAAGATAATAAGTACTTTGCACAAAAAAAAACGAAGTCTACTCGCGATCCCGTAGGTATATATAAAAGACGAGCCTTATTTGGCTGAGTGATATTGTGTGTGGCTGAATTAGATTAATTTATTATGTAGATAGGTAAATCAGTGATAAAGCGTGGCCTATCTATAACAATTTAAAACTAAATGTCGCACAAATTGGTAGTTCTCATATTCGAACATTCTCGAATAAATCAAACAATTTATGAGCTGTTTTATGAAATAGAAATGGTATAAGTATAACTACCTACATTTAGGTTTCCTGTAAGCGGTCTAGTTAGTTTAAATATTTATCAACCAATCTTTTTATGGACACTTCCATGTTTCTTTGACTATAATTTATATTGCATACTTACAACATCTTTATGACATTTTTTATTCCGGAATCATCGTTTAATTCTGCACATCAATGCACGCTACCTATCTAAGTAGTTGAAACTAGAACTTATTGATTGGTTCTAAATACGAAGAGGACCTTCAGAAAATAAAACAATAACATCCACGTGTGCACGCATTAGTGCGACAAAAGGCAACTTAAAAAACAAAAGAAGATAGGCAGCTAATTATCTTCATTATTCTTATCAGTTTGCTAACAATCAACAAAATATATGAACGGTTTCCAAGTATTTGTTTATTTGTAGTGATTATCAGGGGTTCCTAGCAGCAGATGCTGATGAGCTTTTAACATTATGTACCTACCTAATTATTGAGTCTTGAGACACATCAATAAAAAAAAAAATCTTTTACCTTTCCACCATGTTCTGCACTATGTCCTCCGTGCTTCGCATGGCCTCCACCTTGATGATGTCCATGAGCATGTTTCGAATGATGTCCAGTCGAAGCACCGTATAGGTCTCCTGAAGCCAGCTGTCTCGGAGCCTGGATCAATGGCTCTGTAGCCACAGGTACTGGGATCGGGCTCTCAAGAGGAATAGGGTTCGAAGCCAAAGGCACAGCCACCGGTGGTCTGGCTATGAATTGAACTGGTTGTGACACTACAGCATCCGCCGGAGCGAGTTTCGCCGCTTCAGCAATGTTAGCACTGTGCACATCAGGTTTCAAGTACCGAGGGGCCGGGGCGTACACTTTGTGGTAGTGGTTCGCGCTGGCTGCGAGCATCTCCTCGTAAGGCGGGGATTCCATCTCACCATCATCAGTGAACTCATGGACTTCATACTGGTGGAGTTGACGAGGTACCCGCACGTATTCCGCCGATCTTCGTTGTCTCGGCTCACAACACCGCTTGACACGAACATGCTCGTCCAAAGGCCCTGTATCATGAACATCGCGCCTACTCCTGGACTGCTCGTAGTCATCATATGAGTCGTCTACATCTTCTTCTTCTACCCACGGTTCCTCCACCACTTCAGCTGCAGCAATCGCCAGCAACAGCAGGATGACCACTGGCCGCATTTTGTTCTTTAACTGATCTTAAAATGTTCTATTTTTTTGTTTTATACTTCCGAACCTTTCACCGTTGACTAACAAAGGATCTTGCTAAATGCAGTTGCGTTGATATCAGCGTTTTTATATGAGCCGGTGAGTAAATGTTTGTCGTGTGGCGGCCGGGCGGTCGCACGCGCGGTACGGTCAGCACTGATGGCAGACGGGGCTCACCACCTAGAAAGCGTATAACGCCACGGAGCAAATTAGTTTACCCGGTGCATTATTTTAGCGATTTTTCGACCGCAGTGAAAACAGCGGCCGTGAATTGAATTAAACTTTTTTCTAAGAGACTGGCCGTGAGATCCGGTTGCGTAAGCAATTACGAGGAGAACTAAATGATTTGTATGCGTGATCTTTGACAGAAGATGTAACTTAGTGTACGCAGATAATCAGGTACTAATGGGCAAAGTTTTCGATCTACCCGTTGTTACTTCAGAAATGGTGAATATTCTGTTAAATACCACAGGTAATGATAAAAAACATACTAAGTAATTTTAAGATGCCTATTTTGCGAACTAACTTAAATAAATAAGTAACGGAGATGCGTAAACGCATGTTTGTTTGAATCACAACAGTTGACGGAACAACAGCGAGCGTTATCTTATCAAACATTGCCTGCGTTAAGACGTCAATGGCGGTAAATACGGATTCACTTCGAGCTAAGGAACTTTATTCTCATTGTGTTGCAATTGTAAAATAAGTAAACGTCTACATTGCATTGTAAAATATAGCTTACACACATTCAAACAGGTTTAAATAAAATACTTAATTAGAACCTTCCGTGCCTCGGAAAGCACGTTTAAGTCTTTGCGCGAAAGTCCGACAGCCAGTCTTGTTATCGTGGGGTATCGTACTACCCTTTAAATGGTAGCTTTTGTAAAATAAGTTGCACTAAAAGCCAACCCCAACATAATTGTAAAACGGTCAGGAAAATAATAACTTTAATAAAAAAATAGATAACTACCTTATTACTTACTGCTTCAATGGTTATTTCTTTCGTTTATCATCATGATAGCCGGGGGAGAAGTTAACGAACACCAAAAAGTGATTAATCGATGAAGAACTGATTCGACTAAGTCAAGTTAGTCGAATCAGTAGTTCAAAATCAAAATCAAAATCAAAGCATTTATTTCAAGTAGGCCAGTTACAGGCACTTTTGAATTGTCGACAAGATAAAAATGTAATGAAGCTACAGTCCCAGTCACAAGGCATAAAAACTGTGAAAGTACTGTAGTTGCCCATTCCCTAGCGTAGATCTCTATGGAGAAGAACGGGCAAGAAACTCCATGGACACTCTTTTAAATCAGTATATTTTTACAAAAACCTTGGTTACATCATTCATGTTCAGTTCATCGATTAGTCACTTTTAATGTTATGGGGTGAAAGGGACACCGACGAAAAAAGTGACCACGTATTCAGTATATCATTGTAAGTCCTCAACATAGAAATTTTTCTTCATAATTAAAAAAAAACAGCTGTGTCAGCTAGTTGGTAACCGTTTTCGCGGCCGGCCGTGTCCCCTCCACCATATTAGATACCTCCGAGTGAATGTGGTGTTACTTTGAATGATAGATTGATGCACGACTTGATTGAAGAAGACAACGTTGACATTTAGAAGTTATAGTGACAAACATCTAAAGCGTTTAAATGTATAATCAAGTTGAAAGGATGAATGAAAAGCAACTAACAAAAGAGATTAACCGCCAGTTCTAATTAGATAGTTCGATTACGATATTGCAATCACAAAAACCTGCAGCTGTATCAACTACGACCTCAACATACTAAGCCGAGATTTGATTCAGCTTGTGGTTCTGTAACTCAGCCTCTCCTTGACCGAGATGGACCTGCTGCAATGAGTTTTTACTTACTACGACTAGTGCCATTTCTGATTGGGACTTATTCTTTGGCGCATGTATAGGTCGGTGTATTCTTCACTTTAGTGAAACCGGTAAGGACGTCAGACATATTGCATTCTCCGGATTCTGATAGATACTCCAGTACATTATCGGTCAGTGTTTGGAGCCGTGTCTGCGAATTGTCCGTACCGGTTCGATGAAACCTTTATTCGAATTTAGGTTAGCTGTTTTCCAAAATGTTGTCTAGCTGTACCTAAGTACCTACCCTAATTCGGTCTCTGATTCAGGCATCTAATTGATATTCATGTTTATCTTATTATTGTAATAATGTATCATGGCTGTTTACCTAAATTACCATAAATTCTATACTCATAAACATCATCACCATTTTCCTGCCGTCCCTGTCCCAATTTGTTTGCGGTCCCCGCAGCATGACATAGTTATCCCCTTTATAGGTGTATCATCTTTCACAGTCTATCCATCTTATCTTTGGTCATCCTCATACAATATAATCTCAGTATTGATTCTGTCACAATTGTAGCTATACCACCTTATAGAATAGAACCGCGCTACCGTTCGTCGCGCACGATCGCTTGTTGCTGCGAGTTAAGTAAATAGGATGAATGCATCACCTAGATGACAAATTGTAAATACCTTTTTGTCTGTGAATGTAAAAATCTTTGTCGTCGAGGAAATGTCAGTTACAGTAACGATGAGAATTACAATCGGTCAGCTGGCTGAAAGCCGCGGTGTTACCTATGTTGTTATTTTCCTAAGGTGTTGCTGTCGGTGACACTGGTTTTATTTATTAGTAACCAACATATATTCACCACACATACAACAAAGTTATCAGTTGCAACAAGGCAACACAAAATTAAAATATGCTGATATTTTGATGAACGTGCAGCGATCGTGCGTTCGAAGAATCCGCAAGAAGGAAGCTGTGTATTTCCTGTTTCCTTTCTTGGATTTCCTCTTAATATCGATCTTCTGCGATGAAATTCACGTAATTCATTTTATATTCGAGGCATTTCAAGTTCATACAATCATCATCTTCCTGCCCATGTTCTATTCTATTTGGGGTCGGCGCAACACGTTTTCTTCTTCCATTTTCCCTGTCAGACGTCACGGCATCATTTACTCCTTTCTCTTTCATAGCAGTCCTCACAATCCGTCCATCTTTTCTTTGTCCTTCCTCTCCCTCTCCAACCATCAACATTCATGTCTATCACTCTTTTAGTCACATGCGTTTCATCTCTATGCATTACCATGTCCATACAATGCCATGCTATAATTATATTATGTTTCTTTTATTAAGTTACCTTAAAGGTAGTTAAAGTCTATGTGTATTTATTACTACCTTCTGTAATAAATATACGATCAGACTTGTACTACTTTTGAGTTAGTTATAGTTCAGTCGTTTAGAATACGCACGAATAACGATCATGCAACTTAGGACACTTTTTTATTTTACACTTCGAAAACTAATTAGGTTCCTTTCTCGAGTTGGCTAGTTTTATTAATTGAAAGTATATTAAGAACACCGAATTATATTATTTCAGAAGTATTTCAAATTTAATATCACAATGAAGACCATTTTATTAACCGACTTTTTTTTTGCTGATGTTGTAAAAGGCAATCCAGGTTTTGTTAAGAGGATTAGCATCAGCATCCTACGTGCTTACACTTACAAATAATAAATAAACAGAGCTCTTTTTATCCAGTACCGATTGTTTCAGCAATCTACGAGGCCGCCCCAGATATTATACTGTCCGAGGTTCGATTAAAGATGATAGATATTTAACTTATCTACACTAATATTATAAAGAGGAAAACTTTGTTTGTTTGGTTGTAATGAATAGGCTCAAAAACTACTGGACCGTTTTTAAAAATTCTTTCACCATTCGAAAGCTACATTATCCACGAGTAACATAGGGTAAATTTTATTTTGGAAAAAAATAGGGTTCCGTAAGATATTTGGGTTTTTTCGGACACAAGGTGTAAAAAATCAACCAGAAAAGTTACTTATTTTGCGTACGCTGCCTAAACTATAAAAGATAGAACCATAAAATGTTCTAATTAATTGTAGATCTTATAAATATCTAAAAAAAAGTCCGCGGCACACTATCTATGTCGAGTACACCCACATTTCGCCAGTTATGCTAAGTTCCATGTTATAGAGGGTGAACCTATTGCCATCAACCGGGTACAAATCCAGATTCCGTGGCTGCTACTGAGAAATTCCTGATGGAAAAACCCAATGACAACCCGGGAATCCAACCCAAGACCTCATGCTCAGCAGTCGTGCTTTCGACCACTAGACCAACGAGGTAGTCAATAATCAAAAATATCAATAAACTAATTTTACAAAAAGTCCCCGGTCAAAACCTACAAGTCCATTGATAGTGTGTAATATCGATGATGCAGTCCACTGTCCACAAGAATTTTTGATTTCCCTTTATCCATCTGGCCTGCCACCTTACAAACTGCTATTTAAAATCGGAACGCCTATCGTGCTTTTAAGAAAATTAAGCCCTCCTAACAAGTGCAATGGCACAATGCTACTAATAAAAGATAACTTAACTGTGGCGACTATTCTCATCGGACCAGGAGCTGGCCAGTTGGCCCAGATCACTAGAATTCCAATGATTTCTACGGACCTGCCTATATGCCTATGCCTAGTTCAAGCAACTCCAGTTTTCCATAAAACATCATTTACCCTGTTTACTATTAACAAGTCCCAGTGACAAACATTCTCTTTGGTTGGCATTTACCTAAGAAAAGAATATTTTACCCATGGGCAGTTATATTAGCGGTTTATCACAAAATTGGATCACCCGCAAATCAGATTATTTTGTTACCGGAAAATGAAACAACCTAAAAAATTCTAAACAGAGCAGTTTTAATTTAAATACCTATTTAATTTCATTACGTACCTACCAGACTTAAATTTTATGAATTTCTTTCTAAAGAAAGCTACAATATCAAGTAATACTTATGGGCTGTATTTTCGAAATCCACGCGGACGAAGTCGCGGGCGAAGTGCTAGTTTTAGATAAGACAGTTTATGTACACTGTACAGGAGATCAGTGCTGGCCCATTGGTGGTGGCCCCGACTTACGAGCAGTTAGTCGTGGGTTCGAACCCAGGCAGGCGGATTACTTTGTGAATTACTTTTCATCACCACTGCTCTCAAAACGGTGAAGGACAACATTTTGAAGAAACCGGCATGTCCTAGAACCAAAAATTCGAAGGCATGTGACATTACCAATCCGCACTGGGTCTGCGTGGTGGATTATTATAGCACATTCCCTCTCATAGAGAGGAGGCCGGTGTCCCAGCAGTGGGAACATTATAGGCTGATTATACTTTCTATCTGTACGCGTTTAGGTAGCCAAACCAAGAGGTTAATGAAGTAAAGAGAACGCTTTCAGCTGTCTAGTTTCAGCGACTTTGATACAGCGTATAGCCTTGTCAAGTAGAAGGCTGTTTTCAATTAAAATTAGAAGACAATCAATAATAAAAGTAGCACGTAATAAAGACATTCCAACCTCTTTAGAATAGAAATAAATAAGGTAAGTGTTACATCACTATGTAATAATAATTATTGCACATTGTGTAAAGTGATCTTGTCCGTAGTCCAAATTAATTTTAAATCCAATTACTATTATTTAATTCATTGTCAAGTTGGTCAATCGATATTTTGTTGGCAAACAATGGAAGTAGGTGATTAGAGTAGATCTTGAGTTTCTCTGATCATGGCTTGTGTGGAAATCGGATCGGAAGTAATAATTATTTTGTTGATGGCGAAGGAAGCAAATCATCAAGTTTGATGGAAAACTTTTTTCTTGCAGTTTTTGTGAACTGCGCAAAGATAGGCATTTTTAGGTATCTAACTTCCGAGTTAGCATTATAGCACGTTATTTTTCACTCGGTCACTAATTTATAATATTGTTCAGTAGCTTCCTACCAAGAAAATAACGAAATGCGCCGACTCCAAGTAACATAAACAAGGGCAGGAAGATGATGAGCAGGGAGCTCATCACCAAGTTTCGATTTGTGTCAGTATAATATTAGGAATTCAAGAGCAATGTGAAGATACAAATACTAAATAAAAATTCAAAAAATATTTGTCAATAATTTTATTTTACCATGTTAGTAAACAAATCGATACATCTAAAGCAACAGAGTGCGATATTTATGTTAATTGTAATACCGTCCAACCTTACTACATACATACTTATTTATTAATTATTTACAGTAATATTACAATAAGGGTACACTTTCTTTAAACGAAAACATTTGCAAAATAAAACTCCTTTTTTGCGTTAATTAAACTTCTCTGTTGTAAAACCTTGACGTTAAGCTGCCCTAGTGTGATATGGAGTTTCAATAGAATAAGATGCCTGGATAAACTGGTTATGTTATGCGGCCTTCCGCACTAAGTATTCGTGATTTCAAAAACAGCTTGTGATTTTTCCTAAAATTATTTCTTTCACATTTTAATTGTAAATAAACCAGTTTTTTTTTTTTCTATCTTAAATCCATTGCTGTTACGGTATAAATAAGAAATAAATTGTAACAAAGACTTAGTTTATATCTTACACTATTAAATATGGCACAAATATTATAGACTAGTTATTAGACAGTTAATAACTTTCAAAAGTCTTTTATTTTTCGTTAAAAAATAGTGTGTACTGGGTGATGCACATTTTTTATGTTAAATAAATGATTACTGCATTGCATCATTTGCATCTGTTAACCAAACCATGTTCTTAATTAGAAGAAAAACATTTTTTTTTACAAACGTATATTAACAATTAAAAGAGGGATAAATAAATTATATAGTTTTACTAACTCGTATCAAATATTAATTTGAGGGAGACATCTGCCATCTGAGTAGGTATCTAAAGGTTGAACTTATACAGTTCAGAAGTACAAAACATATAAAGGAAGAAAACATAAGTATTTAAGTAACACAAAAAATCCACCACCAATAAAAATCTAACTTACAAAACTAATTAATAAGTCTTTATCAAATGGTCTGACACAAACGGCGTGAACTCGGGATCTTTTATTTTCTTTTTCTTATGTAACGGACAACTTTTCTGCCTTTGCCCTGTTTCCGACTTGTTATGCGTCAATTTAAAATGTCCGGATAATGAAACACTTTTTTTTCTGTGTTCTGTTTTTTGGCAATTATTTTTATCTACAATTTTGTCCACGCTGTTCGCGGCTGAGCCACTGTGTAGTGTGTTTTGTGCTAATATCCTAGAGTCTACTTGGTTTTGTTTTAATTTTTTTGTATAGTCTGCTGACACTTCCAGCTGGCTGTGGTGCAAACACGTTGATGTGACCTGAAATTATATTGATGCAATTAATATTGTTACATTGGAACAAGTTACCAAAGGCAGTGGGAGAATGTTAGATTATAAACTAAGTTAGTGGGACTGTCTCTTGTGATAGCCAGTCCCTGTCTACTCGACTATGTCCCAGACCAGCAGTGAAACCGTTATGGACCAATTGTGCTGTAGGGTCGAGGATTTGAATGGAAGAATTTGAATACCTTTTGAATTTCGGAAAGAACGGGACAAGGGCAAGTGTACATGATGATGAATTTGAAGACCATGAATTCCTGTCCATACTTGAGGTATTGCTTTACGTTAAAATTTAAGAAATAGCAGCTAATCTTTTGCCAAACGTGCACAACTTTAAATGAGGTAACGAACACAGCTGTCCACTTACTCTTCGGACAATATTTGAGACACGATTCAAGAAGAAGAACAAGTGAATGCTGCCTTTCAAACAACGCAAGAAATAAAGGACAAAATAGGTAGGAGTACTCACAGGTGTGGGCTGATGCCTCGGCCTCGCGTACAGCGCGGCGCGCTCCGCCAGCTCACTGCGCAGGCGCCACGCGCGCGCCGCGAGCAGGCGCCGGCTGGCCGGCTGACCGTCGCCACGGACGCCGTGCCATCTGTAGTGAACAATAGAATGGGAGTTATAATAATTTGTAATTTCTGTGATGTATTTAATTAGTAAGGGGAAACCTGTAAGTGACACCAGTGAGCGAGAAGTTTTGTGAAAATCTGTTCGTGACGGGAAGCCCACTTCACGTGGACAAGAACATGACGTCAGGGAAGAAGAAGCAAGAAAGTTTTAAGAAGAGTTTTGAGCTTTAGGGGAGACAAAAATAATGGAAGGATTTTGTACTGATGATAAAGATACATAAAAAGGCGATTACTGAGATGACAGCTAAAGAATTCAATAGAAGAAGACATACAGCGCTGACTACAAATAATTGGGGATACGGGCATGTGGATGTTTGCCATGGTGGAGCTTTTTCGATGTACGGTAGTCACATTGATCGTGTAGTAGTAAACAGTACCTGACGAGCAGCTGCAGCAGGCGACTGTACTGGCCGGCGGTGCGCAGTGCCAGGCAGGCGGCGCGCAGGGACACCCCCTCCCCGCGCAGGGAAACCCCCTCCCCCCGCGCGCTGCCCTGCGCAGCGCTGAAGGACAGGCGCATCGCTCGGGTGTAGTAGTCCAGAGCTAGTGGGAGGAGACCTGGAAACGAACGCAATGGCACATTGTTGGGTGAAAAGTTCCTCATCCCCCGATTTTGTCATGGTAAGGTGAAGTGTTTGTCAGTTAAGGCTCATTGAGCTACATGATTAGAATTGGAACGCCGGTCCGTTCTAATTCTATGTAATGCTATGTAAACAAGAATGAAACTAATAATCTCTAATAAAGCGTTAAACGTGTTCGCCTGTTTGAATTAGAACGGACTAGACTATGTAAGCAAGAATGCCGTTTCCCGACTTATTATCTCTAATAAAGCATTAGAGGATAGAGATTTCAATTTTCTCTTTTTTAAACATAGAACTACAATATTTAGTACTAAGAAAAGCAGGCTAATTTTTAAGACTCACCTCTGTCCTTGAACCAGTTGCCATAAAGTAAGTAATGTTCCCAATTCTATAGAGATTTCAATTTTCTCTTTTTTAAACATAGAACTACAATATTTAGTACTAAGAAAAGCAGGCTAATTTTTAAGACTCACCTCTGTCCTTGAACCAGTTGCCATAAAGTAAGTAATGTTCCCAATTCTTCGGCTCCAGTTCTAGCAGTTTGTCTAGGACTCCTCTCTTCTCGTCTTCCGGTTTGAGCAGCAGCAGTTCAAGGTACGCCTGAACAAACCTCGGTTCTAAAGATATGCAGCGTTCCAGCATCTTTAGGGATTCTGGTATTCGATTCTTCTTTCTGAAAAGGATATAAAAGTTTATAGCAATAAGTTGACAAAAAAGATAGTTGGTTACGATCATTCTTTGAAATTATATTTTCAGCACTAGGGTTAATATTGTATTAATTATAATTAATATTCAAACAAAAATCTAGGGATGACTCGGTAGGAAACTGCATAATAGTAATTCATCAGTCGCTTATCCTCCCTGGCTACATTTTAGCCAGTAAACACTACAAAGAGTAAAACCTTAAGAAACATTAAGTGCGCTTTTGAAATTGTAACATTCAGCTCAGTACCAAAAGTCGAAATTAGCAGCACACTCAATTTCTCTTACTTTACCACATTTCTTTCCACCCACCGTTTGATGAGTCTACAAATTGTTGAATTACTTACCTGTACAATTTAGCCAGATTATAATGAGCATTGACATGGTCCCTGTTGTACTTGAGAGCTTGCAAGAAGTGGTGCTCAGCCCGTCCTGATGCCAACACCAACGTGCCCAGGTTATTGTGAGCACTTGCGTAACTTGGCCATAGTCTGAAAAAGACACAAAAAAAATGTATTGGGTACAAGTAAAGCCTGCTGCAGTGTAATAGATGAAAGTCACAGAACTTGCATCAAAGACTATGATGAAGTTATGGTAGATAGTATAATAGTTTGTTAAGTGTGTAAGAAGGAACGGAAAAGAAGAAAATTGACAGTGATAGAGGAAAAAGATATGCTGCACCAACTTTTCATAAATTCGGATGATGGCGCAGTATAGAGAAATATCGAGCAATCAATAGTGGTGTCTGAAATACGTTTGGTGCGTTTTGTGAAGTAATTATTTTCTTACTTCAAGGCCTCCTTGTAGTGTTTGATGGCGTTCTCTTGTTGCTCAATGTCTTTCAGGAAGTTCGCGAAATTGTAGTGCAACTTAGCGTTGTGCGGCAACACTGATAGATCGGCTCTGAAAATAAACAACACATTAATTAAAAGTGTATCGAAAGGCAAACTGTACCAAATATATTAGTTTTGACGACTTTTCTATTATTATGTTTATGGGAAACCATCCACAGTGCAATTATTTTGCTCATTATTTTACTGCTGACAAAATGTGCCTTAACCACGCCTTCCTTATATTTAATCTATAAACTGACCTCAACAGCGTCTCCCTAGTCCTCCAGTCTCTATTCCTAAGGTGTGTCCTGGCAACTCCCCCAGCTACCAGCACAGCTACTCCGAGAATCAACAGTCTACTGCCAGAACTGCGGCGCCACATCATCTGGACGCCGTACACCGTGATTATTACTGAGCCCACACTGAAATGAAGAATACAAAGGAGGTTAAAAAATATGGAGACATGGTAAGTTCACAACCACCATTTAAGAAGGAAGATCTTTCAACCAGACGAGGATTGTGTTTGGTGAGCTGCTGCCCGACGTTGTCCGGTTGTTGGCTGTTGTTGAATGTCCTAATTTCACAAATAACTTTACTTGCGCTTTGCAGGATTTTAGCGTGACACAATATGGTGCATAGTTTCTATGTGATGTTGTAGATGTCGTCACATTCCGTGGATATCGTGAAGATACTACAGTTAGCTAAAGTCATCATTTTCAAGATGTTGTTAAATATATATGGTGAAAATGAAGTGTTCGCACACATCGAAACCTGATGCTAGATCTTTTATATCTGGAAGTTTTAAATAGTGATAGTTTATAGTGTTTACCTGGGTATATACAGCACCCTCTCGGCCACAACGAAACCTACAGTGACGAGCAGATTGGAAGCTGGCAGGTAAGGTATCACTAGTAGCATCAGCCCCACCACTGCGGGTGTGTGGCGTTGTAGCTGAAAATTATAAATGAGATAAAGTATGACAGTTTTCTGAACACAATACAACAGTGAAGACTGTGCAGAACTGTTAAAAAGGATGATAATTTTACAAAAATCTGTTGTCATCATCACGGCGTATACAGGACGTCTTAGCTCCATCTTTTGCTCTCGCTGAAGTAAGATTAACATACCCTGCTTGATCACGTGGCGGTCAAGGCTCAGTAGATCTTTTCGACTTTCTATCGTTTCGTGAGGTAACCAGCATGTCTTAGAAACGAATATTTGAAGGCATATTTCCTGACATCCACCAACAGCACTCCCTCTCAGACAGGCTTGTGTCCTAAAAGGCTATGTCACGTTATAGATTGGTTATCGTTCCCTAACTTAAGACGTGCTAAAGACAAAATCATCAAACACACCTTTTAATTTATATATGTGTTTAGTCCTGTAAAATACACATAATGACGTGTTCTTAGTACCTCTAAGTCCACCAAACACCGGTATGATAGAGCCAGCAATGCTATGAAAGCGGCACAGGTGAGCAGGTTCCTCGGATCCCACCCACTGGTGATGAGAGGCACTGACCCCATCTGCCAGTCGTGGCTGAGCGTCCACGGGCACAGTAGTAACCACCAGTTGAATGCTGCTAAGTAGCAGAAAGTCATCAATCTGGAAAGAAATGAAATAGAAATTAAGGATATTATGTAAAGAAACCTAATGAAGCCAGGATTTTCGATGAGAGTTCAGAAGGTGTACTTGTGGCATGAAAATACGAGGTGATTCAAAGTATCGTTATATTCATAGTACAATAGTGATCTTACAGGCAGTTTTATGTTTCTTCTTTTTAGGTCACTCACGAGACTTTTACTTTCAAAAGGTGTCTTTCACTTGGCTCACTCGATAATGTTGAAAAAGTCCTACATTGAAGAAATTATGGGATTGCATCAAGTTTTATTGCTCTTATTGTATGAAGAGGTAGAAGTATCTTACCTGACACTAAACGAAGGATGAAAAGCAGGTGGATTATCCTGCGGCGAGAATGCAGGTAGGGAGCCCTGCAGTAACGCCAACCTGGCTCCAACTAGCAGGACCAGCGCAGCTAGTGCCCGGAGGACCCGCCCGTAGGAGCTTTCGCTTCGCCATCGCCATTTTATTGATGGTGAGAATCTGGAATAGTTGTTACAAGTTGGATAAGTTTTCAACAAGGCATAGGCAATCAATGTTCAATTGTACACACGCCAGCACATCAAGCTACTGAATCTGTCAAATTTCTTTAATAGATTTTCGGCTTTATGTCTGAAGGAATAGGTTCAAGGTTGGTTGGGAAAATCTGACAGTTTCGGGTAGCTTGACCTGCTGGCGTCTGAACATACACACTTGGAGTAACTGGATCACAGTGTCACCTAAATGCTGACATGGTTTATTTAAAAGCTGGGTGGACAAGGAGGAATAAAGTGGACAGATAACCTAAAAAAAAAGCAAGCACAACAATGGACGATGTCACGATGCTTCTGCGAGGACTACGTCATGCAGCCTTTCGGCTGAATGATATTGATTTTCAGGCATCTTTGAACTTCAAAAGGAAATTCTACCTTGATCGTCGGCATCAATCGATTAATTTATAAACTAGCATTGAAAGTTCCGATTTATGCTTTTAGGTTACCTGTTAGAAGTCCAGCAACGGTACAGGTCGAAGGCTACGTTGAACAGCAGCGCAGTGAGGCCGGTCTCCTTGGCGAGCATGCTGAGTGCAGCCAGCGCCACGCTTGACCAGACGCGGTGACGACCTGATGACCTGGAACGTGAGGGGATGGGGTTTAGCTGATGACAAAACGATCTGAGGTATAATAGAAAGAGTGCCAGAAAAACTATCATAGAAATGTATTGTGGTCTCAGTGAAGCATTGAAGCAATGCTGCTTGCGTAGCATAATAGTTACTAACAAATATCGTAACTTAAAATTAACTCTCTATTCAAGTTTGTAAGAAATGAGGCTTTTTTATTTTATTTACTTTCCCGTAAGATAATTTCAGGCCTCCATATATAGGTAAAGCCGCGGGCATAAGTTAGTAAGTACATAGAGGGCAACCTTTACCTACTTTAATTTGGTTTCGAGCTTTGACTGTAAATATCCATTTATATTTTCTCATTACAACGTTATGAATATTTAATTACTTACTGGGGACGGAAAAATTGAAATTCGAGCTGTATTCAATTCCAAAGATCAGATACAAAATAAAATTGGAATAAATGAGATTCGTTGAGAATCAGATTGTGAATTATGTAATATCTACGATATGGAATGAGATCGGTTTCGATAATGATTTACGGTGTGATTTCGCAAATTAGAGAATGATATCAATAAGGGATGGAAATATATTGTCATCTTCATCCCGACCCTTGTAGCACTGTATTTTTAAGGTAACTCAATGGTTTCCGCCGGCAAGGGGTGAACAAAAAACTTCCCTTTCCACACGTCATTGGGAAGGACGTAATATGCCACAGTGGCAACATACTTACTGTTACTGCTGACACCGAGCATGATGCTTTATTACCAGTTTATATATCATTCACTAGACACTGTGTCCTACTTCTGAACAAAGACCGTGCCTTAAGCGATCTCCAACCATGTTTGTGCCAAAATAATTTTGAAAACCCAATGGTCAAGTAACTGAGTTTAACTATTACTCCTAATATTGAATAGTTAATAGTTGTACTTCAAAATTGTGGGTAGATACACCATCTTTCTCAAGTAAAATACGCCAATTACACTCTTAAACTTGAAGTTGATAGAATATTGTAAATATGTCAAACTAGTGAACATATCCTCAAATTGTCCAAGTTGAGGGTAGAAACATAGCCGAAGTAGCAACAACCAGTCTCAGAACTACTTGATGAGTTTTATACATTCTGATAATAGTTAGGTTATCTAAATGTAGGGTTTTCTACGGGAATAATTTGCTTATGGGTTCTTGCTAGCATTTATTGAGAAGTGAGCCGATATTGAGTTACAGGCAATGAAACTTTCTTGTTTACTAGAAATAAGTTAGTTGTAAACACTGTTTTAAGCTTTTACGGTTTACAACTAAACTTATATTGTCACTTACGGGAGTTACGGGATATCTTAAAAATAAAAATCACGGAAGATATCCCGTAAGTGACGATTTATATAGTTAGTTGTACCCCGTGTCGAATCTTACGTTCAAACCAAAGCGATCGGTCTCTCGGCAAGGAATCCGTTGTCGGCATCACCTCGTATTCGGGTTCAGCAAACTTAAACGAGATGTTCACGAGCGCCTCAGTCACTTTGGTTAGGATGTAGCCGTAGATGATAATTAGCAATAAGAAGCTAACTTACCCATGATACAGCAGAACAGAAGAGAGGAAGAAAAGGCACGCTAGCACATCAGCTCTGCCAACTACTCCTGCCACCTGAAACAAAGAAAATGCATTCTTTGAATACTTATCACCAAACCGAAAAGCTGTTAAAGAAACCCAGATTAAAATAAAATTACATTGACTTTGGTCATCTTTCGATAAAAGACAGGGGACAAAGCGAACGGTATCGCTATCTAGTAGGTATAAGAACAACGAGTCAAACCTGGCAACCATATTAATTTTCCGAAATGTCTATCTCAGTGTTTCTATGACATTTCATCTGGTAAATTGCACACACGCTTTGACATGGAACTTTAACATAACTGCCGAAATAATATGAGTGTATTAGGCGTACTTACATCTCTACCTAACCCTTTAGGGATTACAGGCGTAAAGTTATAGTAACTAAACTGTATCTTAGATCTCTTTGTGTACACACACACGACCCAGTCAGAATCTTTCTATTTCCTCCCATAAAAGAATCTAATCTTGCCCCCTAAATATCTGAAGATCTAATCTTTGTCACATTAGGTCTGTATCGAGTAATTAAGGGGCTTCTAACTTCATTAGGAGTCCATTTATTCGTTTTAAACGAGAGTGCTTCCCCTTAAGTGTCCATTACGTGTATAATCGAAATGGTGCACGTCTTAAATGCGTGGTCCAAGTGATGAGAAAGGGGCAACCGAGATCTAAAGCGATTAACGTGGCCACACACTGGGCTGAAATATAGTAAGTCGTACCATCGATACGATTACGAAAGGAGAAGTTTAAAAGCACTTCTGGCGTAGAATATTATAACAATGTATCGAATAACTTTTAGAATGTTTACAAAGTAGTTCAGTTCAAATTACAGTAATTCAAAACTTCTATATTCTCAAATCCAAAATCTTTGTATATAAATTGCCAACGACTTGATTCTTTTTTTATTTTTAATGAGCTGACGAAGTACAGACAAACTACGATTACTATCTTCAGTCTTTAATGATTGTCTATTAAAATTTTTGGCAAAGTAATTTAGTAGTTTCAAATAAATTATTTTTAAGAAAACTTTTCCGAAGTTATTATTAGTTATTGTTTAGTATAGTTTTGTTCCTAAGGATTTCATTGCCAGAAATTTTACAAAAACATGAGGCTCTGAAGATTTAAACCACTAGGCATTCATTTAAAAGATTTATAATTCTCAGTAATCAGGTGGCCACGAGCTACGCTCACTCAATCGATACACTTTGCTCTGGTGGCTTATGGTGGCGAGTGCGAGAGTGTATGTAGTAGCGCTTGTCTAGCCACGGCGTTCCTCGTTTACTGTCCGTCCTGTGTCGGCTTACTGCAAGACGATACGACGGTACTCACGCGAAGGAAACAAAGAGATGCGCGTGAGTCGCTTGACGCAAGTCAAATCGGCCGAAGTCACAATGCAAGGACGGTAAGTTTATTAACTCCCACTTTTCTTAGCCTACTCCTATATTTATTAGCACTCTTTATTCCAGTTTTTGCCTCATCACTTATACCATACGAACTAACAATAAAAAAGGGCAATTTTTGAAGTAGAAAGCGCGCACCAGATTGGCCTTCGTTTTAATATTTAATTAATTGTCAATTAGACCCTTATCAATGAGAATTGTTATTGGAAAAGTTACGGCTTACGGTCTGCTGTGGTCCAATGGTTATGTACCCATTATGAGGTCATTGGCTGGATTTAGGGGCGTCTGGGCCCAACTAGATGTTTGGTGAAAAGTTGGTGGCGTCTTTTAGATTATATGAAGTACTTCTACTTTGCCGATAGGAATGTTTTAAAAATAAATATTAACTATCAAATTGTTTGTTTTTTCAATCACAGTTTAATAATTAAAATGAAACATGACAAATTGATAGTGTAAATAAAAACGAAACGAAACCATAACCCAACCAAAAGAACTTTTTCATTGGTATTTAATTGAGGAAAGCGTAATTACAGACTTCAGATGTATTGAAGGGGAATATGTGTACAGCTACTACTTCTTCACACCCAAAACTAGTAAGTGTCTAAAGACGGGCGTTGGTCAGTAGTTAGTCTGAGGGGCGGAGTTTTAGGAGTTAGAGTATACGCTTAGGGGCTGTCTTATCCAGGGCTGCGGGACTGTTCGAAAGAGATACCGCGGCCCTGGAACACAAAGGGCAAGGAAGGAACATGGATGGGTTTTAGTCAGTACAAGTCTGACACTCCCTTCCGCTCTGTCCAGAGCGGGAAAAGTCATTTGATGATTTCCCATCCAAAAAAAAAGGGGCTTTCTTATGTACAAACCTAATGACGTTACAAAAGTGCTGATTTTAATAAATTCTTAACACTAAAATAAGTCTGCTAATTTCTGCTACCAGTTCACTATTCATAACAGGTATTAATTCGTAGTAAAAATGGTGTTTTGCGTGTCAACGACTAACATAGGGCAGTGCAATCAAAACAAAACGACAAATCAATACGCCCATACACTTTATGTATAATCACTTTTTTCCATATAATTAGTCACACACCAACTCCTACAACCCATTAGCGTTAAAATTGCACAACATAAAAACAAACAGAATGCTTGGCGTTCAAATTAATTCATTGAACCGACTGTACTAATTAATTCAGCAGCCAGCAGTATGTACCAGAGGCGACACCAATTATAATTATTTTCGACAACTCTCACAGCAGTTTGTACATAATAATTCATTATTACCCACCCCTTTTATCAGGGATTCTATCTGTTTCACTACGAGGCCTATACAAAATATTTTGGGGGTGACTATGAATATTGAAAATGAAATGAAATCTTTATTTACCAGATATAAATCCACATACAACATTCATAATCAGACACTAAAATAAATAAAACACATTGACATTATATACACATACACACGCGCCCCAAATGCAGCGAATTAGGTAATAATCGACGTGTGGTCGGACTGCCACCTTATAAAGGGTGTAAACAGACTCTTAACGAAGCCAAAAGGCACTTGTTCTCCCCGTCATTGCGATCATTTTTTTGTTCTAGACCATACCTGGGAACCTTCTAGTTACGGAGATATTGGGGGTCAAAGTTCCAACTTTTTCACAAGTTTTTTTTTATTCGTATTTTTAATGTAAGATTTTTACTTTAAACACCAGTCATCCAGGACCCCCTTACTATTTAATCCATCCATCAGCGCAATGTTTTGAGTGCGTTACATTGAGTCCTACTGTAAAACGTAATTTTTCAGCCCAAAAAAAATGTCGTTTCCCAGCACTAATTTTTGCGTAAAGTTACTTAGTTTGATGTACATAATGCTTGGTTGACGGCTTCGTGAAGAGCCTGTTTACACCCTGTATGTGGCCTTATATTTTTTTATTGTTTATTGTTTATTAATTACAGAACAAAACAAAAAATAAACAGAAACATCACAAAAACCTCAATAGGTTTGTCCGGATGTTGAAACACTTAAAAGCTATCTTAATACTAGCAAATATATTAATAAACATTATTAATTTAGGTTAACACATAAATAGTTTATAACAATATTGTAAGGTAGTTCGTAAATAATTAATAAGAAAGATAACAAAAACAACGACGGCGCGGGTCAGACATCGCGTCGAAGCTAGTTACTAAGTTAAATGAAATTTAAACAGGATGATGCATTTTCAGAGAGAGTCAAAGTATTGTTTGTATTTATATTTATCGTTACTATTTGTTATTTCTGATTGAATTTTAGTTGGAACGTCATTAATTAAATAAACGTCGGTTCGTTTTCCGTAATAGTTCTTGTATCTCGGTACTATCAGTTTTGATTGGGCTGCCAATCTTGTTGCTATGCTATGATTGAATTTAATTTGCAGATATTTGTTGGTGTATTGTTCTATTAACAACCACTTTCGTATTTGGCTTTTGTATGGGGCAATGGTACCATTCTCGTACCGCGGCCACCAAGGAATTGGCCGATCGATGTATGGCGGTGCGTGCGGCGGCCGAGCGGCTACTAAGCAGCGCCTGCCAGCAGGGCGCGCGGCCCGCACAGAACATGGCGCTTGCGCTGCACCACCGAGGCAGTCGAAACATCGCACGCCACGTGTTGTTATACTGCACTCGCATATCGCTCAGTGCAGTCTTGGTGTAGTTAGTCCACAACTCGACTGTGTAGACGCTTGAGCAGTAGCTGATAAATAGGCCTTCACCACGTTGCTACAGCGCAGCGGCTAAACCGCTTAGCGAGCATGTTGCCGCGGCCCGCGCACCGATATCGCTGTCTTTCTATATCGGCGTGGTCAGATTGGTCGGCTGTTATTACGTGACCCAAGTATTTAACTTCGAGTAGATCACTTCCCGTGTTTTAGACTATGAATAGTGTGTTGTTTGAGAGTGATTTTGTGCTCAATTTTGATTGTATTTTGAGTCAGGTGAGATAACTGCTAAGAGAGTACCACTAATGTAGGGTAGGTATGTCACAGGGTGATACAGTGGTCAAACCTTTCATACTTTATGTGATAAAACAGAAGTTTTTGGTAACTGCTATAAGTTTACTGATAACCCCAACTAATAAGCGGTTTTGCTTATGTAGGTTACCTGGTCAAAGGTGACCTATATTATTTCAAGTTTACCCACAATAACTAACAACTTGGATATAACTATTAATGAAAACTTATAGTACGAAACAATTGATAGCGCCTGTACGATATAACATAGCAATATGATGTCTGTATAACAAACCTTTATGAAAAGGCAAGGAGTAATGAAAATAACAAAGGAGAAGTCGTATTCAAATCATAAAGTAATCATTGCCACCGAGGCAGGCCCAGAAAAAGATGCGCACTGTGATGGCTGGTCAACGGTGGTGCACGTAAGGAGTACCTAGAAAAATAAATGAGGGAGTTCTTTGCCCAGCGGTGGGGACACTCACGGCAGCCTTAGAAAAACATATTTTTGTGTTATCAGAATGTAGTTTTAAGATCGCGAGGGTGATAGGTATGGGACTTACACAGCCCAGGGAAGCATGGTGCAGAAGGGAAGCGGTCTATAATAACATACCTACCTATATTAATACCTACATAATGATTCAAGCATACGCAGCAGCGAGTGAATCATGGCTTGGCTAAATTGATGATAATTGTAAACGAAATTCAAACAAAATTAATATAATTAATTTGCTATTTTCATTTAAATAATAAATATGGACCAATTAATTTAGTTGCATTATTTGTATAAAGGTACACAAATACATATCGGCTATACAAAACACCTATGAACTGTCCGTCAATAAGTAGTTAATGTGCCTAATTACCATTTGTCAAACATGTATTACTGCGGTGGTTGATTTTCGGCATCATAATTATGAAAGCTATATAGAGTGACTGGTTATTAGTGACCGATAGTTATACACGTGATTGTACTGATGATAACAAACAACTTTCCCAAAGAAACATTATTTTTATACTCATTCAATTATATCACAATGACACAACAGTAGGTAGTATGTAATCTGCCAGGGTTGCGGGACTGTTCAAAAGAGAAACCGCGGCCCTGGAACACAAAGGGCAAGGAAGGAACATGGGTTTTAGTCAGTACAAGTGTGATACTCCCTTCCGCTCTGCCCAGAGAAGGAGAAGTCATTTGATGATTTCCCATCAGAAAAAAAAGGTATTATGAAATTCGCGAGGGCGCGCGTGTGACCTATCAGCTGTTATAGCCGTTCTGTCTCAAATTACTGTGGTCCAGTGCCACAGTGTAAACAAATTAAAAATAAAAATAATATTCAATGACTGCTTGTTTGATGGTATCTACTCTTAAGTGTTCTTTTAAGACGCAAGTATAAAAAAAAATCTTTTGGAAAGTTGTTTGTTAACATGAGTACAATCACATGTTTAAGTATCGGTCTGTGTACAAAAATACCTTAAATAAAGAAGATTAAAAAAAAAAAGTGTCAGTCACTTTCCCAACTATGTTGGAATCGGCTTCCAGTCTAACCGAATGCAGCTGAAATACCAGTATTTTATTGGGTAATACGATACCTCTTGGTAAAACTGGTTGTCAGTCTTTTTGGGCCACTAACTACCTGTAACGACTGTCAAAGATGTACAAATGACAGCCGGGACCAACGGCTTAGCGTGTTTTCCGAGGCACGGAGGAAACTCGGTATGTAATGGGTGGTCACCCATCCACAGACCAACCTAGGCAAGCACGGCTTAACCTAAAGATCGACCCAAGCGGCTGTTATTATTTTGCCACGAGCTCCTCTAATTACCAGTCACCATATATAAATAATTGTTCAACCTATGTTCAGCAGTTATTAACTAATAGCTTCCTATATTTTCAGGGCCCGGAAAGTAAAATTAATTAATCATGTTTTCATAATAAAAATCTTTAACTAGTGGGGATTACTGTAAAAAAAATACAATCCCCACTGGTGGAGATTTGTCGGTGAGGATTTCTGGAAAAAATCTATCCAGTTTGAAGGCATCTCATCACTATCACTACATATTATAGAACAAAGTTCTCCGCCGCGTCTGTCTGTCTGTTCGCGATAAACTCAAAAACTACTGCACCAATTTTTATTCTGTTTTCACCAATGGAAAGAGCGGTTCTCGAGGAAGGTTTTAGTATATAATTTGTCAAGTTTTGGTGTGGGAACAGGATCAATATTTCATGATTACTTTTGGTCGCAATAACCGACATCCACGTGGGCGAAGCCGCGGGCATCAGCTAGCAGTAGCGAAGGGTCAATTTTTGTAAGAGGTAAGCCGGAGTACATGTCTATCATGTGATTCTGTTATTGGTCTATAGGATACTGACTGTACCATTTTTCAAAGGGAAGCCGGTAGGAATCGAGTTGTATTGAACCTTCGCCACTGTCAGCTAGTATTATAGAAAATAGTCTAAGTATCCGTGATATTAATCTACCCCCTATCATAAGTTTAAAATATACTTAACTGGCGATTTGTGAGGGTAAATTTAGAGGCACGCCTCTGCCTCACCCTTTGGGTTTTAAAGGCGTGATGTTATGTTTACCAACAAATCCATCGTGCAAGCGTGGGATCATAATTCAAGGCTTCTCTGTATAATAACAGTTTCCCAGCATTGCAGTGGCTCAATAATAAGCTGGGTCTATTAATTGTGCAAATAAAACAGCCAATTCTTATGAAATCAGATCTTTTACGAACACTCAAAAGAATCCAAATGAGCTAACACTTCGTCCTCCTGATAAAATTACCTTGTAGGTACATTTTCTGTACTGTACTCAACTCAAAGAAACCCCAAGATCCCATACATCCACCACAGTCATAAAACGAAATGAACAGCAAGAACAAAAAGAGCTTGAAATAAATTGCATAGAGCAACTTTTCGAATTAAAAGGTTCCTCGGATAGCAATCAGGGATGTAATACGAAAAGTTGCCAAGATTATTGCCTTCCAATATCTTATGTTACGTGGTAACTTTAGTACCCTCCTTTGTTTGTGTGGATCTACAGGTTGGATGACGTCATAACACACCTCGCATGTATTGTGTGTAAAAAAAAATTGTGCGTATGTCTTCAAAATGAAAAAACTCGTCCCGTAATTGCTAGTGGGTATTGTGTCTTAAAGAACAATTTTGGGGTTATGTATCCTGCGTCGGAGTCTGGATTTGTGCCCGGTTGATGGCAATAGGCTCGCCCCTTATTACGTGGGACTTAAACATAACTGGTGAAATGTGGGTATTACTATTAGGTACACCTCTGCACCCTTCTGGGATTACAGGCGTGATGTTATGTAATACTATGTATCCTGTGTTTACAATTTAATTTTTAAAAATGTAGGTTAACAATGATATGTTTTTGGCAAAAGTAACTTTAAAACTCACATATGAAGTTCAGTTTGTGTCATCACTTCAAATGTTTTTATGACTTTTAAATTCATCATCCGCAGCTTTGTTACATTCACTGGTGAGTACACATACCTGCTCCCTTTTGCATCATTCTTCCCTGCTCTGCGCGAGTCTCAATGTCAAGTCTTTTCAATATTCCTAGTTATATTGAAATGAATTGAATTAACACTAGCGTAAGGTTAATATTTCCTCCAGAGAAAATAAGTATAACATTAATTGGAAACGAGGATTTAAATAAACTCTTAAGCATGGAAAAATATATCTCCAACCAGTGGTGGGTGTCGTAAACAGCAACTGTAGGATTACGTAAGTAAAGCCATGTGTATTTTTGGTATTGTGCGTCCTACCTGAAACTTGTGCTCTATTTAAAGAAGCGTACACAGGTGTTGTCATAGGTATTTATGATGTAAAGAAGATTATTGTAGTACTGTGAAATATGTTAAATTACCAATCAAAATAATGCACGTTGAGTAGGTGCTTTGGTATGTTGGTGTTCCAGAGGGGCACAATTAACAAAAACGTTTTTGTCAACAATAAAGTATCTACGAGTACATACTATAATAGATATAGATTTGTTCAAGCTTCCGATAATGACAATGCACTAAACATTAAACAAAAAAAAAATATGTGTGTGTACCAGAGTACACAGGTAAGAAGTGAAACTTCTTTACGACATATCATTTTTCTACTATTTGCAACTTCACGAAAATGGGGTAGATAAGGCTTAAGCCTTAAGAAAAACATTTTTTTCCGTATTAAATTAAAGCTATTTTATTATTATAGACATGCATACAATTAATGAGTAATTTATTTTATCATTGTTCTTATTATAATATCATTGCTATTGTTGTATTTCATCAATAATGATACATTATATTCTTTACGTCAAAAAAAGCAACATGGCGCGTAACCGAAAAACGTGACGATTTTAAAAAAAAATCTCCCATACGTCGTTAAAGAAGTTTCACTTCAAAAAAACGAGTGTTTCGACCACACGACTGAAGTAAAACTTCTTTAGCTCCATATACATGTGCCGTTCGCCTCGCCCGAACGCGTTGTAATGCATTCACCAGCTTACTCCCCATCCCCAAGTCAATCGTGCATAAAGAAGTTTTACTTCAATAACGAAAACATGCATAACGTAAATTCACTTAATTCAAAAATTCAGCAGCTGTCAATCATGAAACAAAATCAGTTCACTGTAACAAAAGCCCATCAACTTCGCAACTCTTGTCCTATTAGCAGTATCGTATTTGGATCAAGTCATCGCCTGTCGTTTGGGCTCAAGGACGGCGCACATCAGCCGACACGCAGTGACGTGTAAATTTATTACCTACTCAAGGGATTGAATCAGACGACATCAACCGTCCGTACGGTATCGCCCGAACGGACACGGATATGCGGACGGACGTTATTTTGGATAGATTTCTGAGCTGAGATTAGAGGGATGCCAGTAATCCGTTTGTTTGTTAAAGCAGTTATTTGATTTACGGATTAAGTTTATAGGGGGCTTTGTAAATAATAAACTTTGCTTTGAAGAATATTTGATAATGATGTTAATCCAATTAAGTGGTATAGGATAATTTATATGGATGTTCGTCCTTTTCACCGATGGCGTCGTATTGGTGAAAAGGACAAACTTCCATATTATAAACTTTCTCTTCCTGTTTAACCATTGCATTGCATTCGTGAACTTTCTAGATAAGGACTACTTCAATTTAAATTATCATTGTTTGCAATAGCACAACGTTAACAGAGATCATTGAGATAAGAGTAGTTTAAAACTAAAACAGCCAGTTTGAATGTAAATTATTTTCAACCACAAACTCAAAAGCCTCTCAAGCTCTCTTCATTCTAAAACTTCCAGGCTCGGAGGACCAAAAATAAATTTAATCAAAGTTCCCATCGCATGAAGCAATAAATAAGAAATTTTCTCACAGTATAAATTTTCTGCCGAAAAACACAACAGTAACTTAAACTTAGCGAACTCTTGTCCAATAAATTGCGTTAATAAATTAATTTATAACCGATTTGAGGGTAGATCGTTAATCAAAGTAGTCGAGTTTATCGGGCCTCCCCCCGTTTTCATCAAGAATTTGACTCACGAAGCAGAAACTGTAAATGTACGGAGATATTATTTATGTGTGTGCGTGTGTTTTGATGTAATCTATTGTGTTGAGAGGAATGTGAAGGGTTTATTAAAATAGTTCCCAGTTTATTATTAGGCGGGTTCATTTTAAAGCAGGTAAAGAATGCTTTTCCATGCGTGCGGTTGGAAAGTTTTGAATTTATTGTAACCTGAAAGTATTTTGATATTCACCGTGAAAGATTGTTTAGTTATTTGAAACTTACAAATGTAGTTTTACATAGGCAGACTAGCAGCGTTTTTGATTACATTTATATAGGAATAATTTGATTAGGTACATATTATTATAGGCATTATTCAAAACAAACAATGTGCTTAAGCAAGTACCAACCTATTTCATTGGGTAAATTACAGATTTTTCTTTAGTCTTCACTTTTTTCTGTTCCGTGGTCTTAAACATAAATACTCATTATCATCTTCCTGCCATTGTCCATGTTATCGGGGGCCGGCGACACACGTATTTTTCTTCCATTTACTCCTTCTTCCTTCATAATATCATTCCTCACGCATTTTTTTTCACCATGTTTACGTACCATCATCGTTTATAAGTTTATGATTATCATGTCTTCAAGTTATGTCTATCAATACATAAGTAATATAAAAGCTAGCTGGTATTGAGAACCGCAGTAATTCCGGGAAATATATTCAGAGTCGCTTGCCAAGTTACCCTCTTATACACGTAGGTACAACAGCCTCTTCAATAAAATATCAGGCAGCAAAATTAAAAGCCGTACCCACATACAGCACATAAACTATTTACCTCTGTGCTCGTATTTTATTGGTTTTTATATGACCCGATGCACGGCCTCGTAAAAGTTGATGGCTTCTATCTTCTTACATCGCTCTTATTATATAGAGATCGATCGATACAGGTTTTATTGTTAGAAGGAAATTTTGGAGGTTCGTGAAAGTGTTTTTGGTGTTTATTACATTTTCTTGCGGAGGAGGACTTTGTGCTCTAGTCGATTTATGTGTTAACTTGAAGTTGCCATGTTTTCAAATTTAACAGAAATTTGTTTGAACTGAAATGGCAATCATAGCACAGGTATTCTGTGATGACACAGGAAATTCTCTAATTTGTGATGATGATTTTGTCTCCAGTAAACTGACGCAAGCGCGGTGCGTAACGTGTATTTAAGGAATCATTACCAAACATCAAAAAGAAAGGTGAAAACCCACCGACACAGAAAACCATAAAATTATTTCACCTTCAATATTTCTGAAGAAAAAATGAAAGAATTTCGATTTCACTTCAATGACTCCAGAGCCTTCGGTAGCCTGTAATTATATTTTGTAAGTCAACCTAATTACTTGGTTGAAGCCTCCGACATACCTTTCTGGGGAACTGAAAGTTTCAGGAAGCGAGTGTCAATCTGTCTGTCACAGTTTATAAACACTTTGATTAGTTTGACTCTGCAGTCTTGGTTCATGTCTCCATGATATTTAATAGAGTATGCCGTAGTGCGGCCTTTGGAAAGTAAGCTTTGTTTTTTTGGGGGAAAGATTGATTGTTGATGAATAAGCCTGATAAGCCTGATAAGTCTGGGTCGTACTACCCAGTATTAACTGTGTTGAGAAGGTCAGATATATAGGTAGTCGCGACTAACTATATCTTAGCTGCATCCAGTTAGACTGCAAGCCGAACCTAACCTAGTTGGGAAAAGGCTAGGCAGACGATGATACCTTGAATCACTAGTTACAGTTCTTTGTTCTGATGATATGTCAAAAAAGTCAAAGGAGATAAATTAAAGGCCAAAAAACAGCTGTGGCTGACAACTTTTTCGTTTTAATGTAAAGATTTTTGTGCATTTAAATAAAATGTATTCCTCAATTTGCGGCTTAGTATCTACTAGTGTAACATATTATTTGCATCACCCAAAAGTACACTAGTAAAAAATGCCTCTAGTATTATTGTATAATAATATGGCGTATAAGTAAAAAGTCTGTGGTCATGGTCTTTAAGGCTGGGGGTAAAAGCCCTGACAGAGTGCCTCCTGTACTACTGTATGGCACACCTTTACAGAGAGTCCACATTTTTAAATACCTTGGTCATATATTGACCCCTGACCTTAAAGACGATGACGACATTGAACGAGAGCGGAGGGCATTGTCAGTTAGAGCGAACATGTTGGCTCGCAGGTTTGCACGATACTCACTTCCAGTCAAAGTCACGCTCTTTCGAGCGTACTGTACTTCTTTTTACACGTGCAGCCTGTGGGCTAGATGTACGCAAAGATCGTACAATGCTCTCCGAGTTCAGTTTAATAACGCGTTTAGGATGCTGGTGGGGCTGCCCCGCTTCTGTAGTGCATCGGGGATGTTTGCAGATGCGCATGTGGATTGTTTTAACGCAACAATGCGTAAAAGGTGCGCTTCCTTGGTGCGCAGGGTGTGGGGCAGCACCAACAGTATCCTAAGCATGATTGCTAGTCGCCTTGACTGTGTTTATGTGGGTCGCTGTTGTGCAATTACTCATGGGTTGTCACAGCAGTGACCCAACGTGTTGTGTTGTTTGTAATGTCTGTGCTTACTAACATAGTTTTAAATTTTACTAACGGTTTTTGAGTCTCGGATACTCGAATAAAGAAATTTTCTATTCTATTCTATTAAGGCAACTTCTGTATATTTGTAAATTAAACAAATACAAAGTAAACACCTCACCAGAGACAATGCTTTAGTAGTAAAAACCACACGTTGCTCCTTCATGATAAATCATAAACATAACATTTCTTGGAAAACAATAAAGCAGCATTCTGTTAAACGTCAATTATGCATATGTTTATTTCCTCGTCGGTCTGGAATTCCTAGATTTTGCGATTTCTACGAGAGAGTTACGTATTCATTTACCTGTTTCATTGGTCGTAAATATTTAAAGTAGCTGTTCCGAGAGCTCGTATGCACCGAATAGCCTGTTACTAAACGTATATTGGAATCGTTGAGTTTTCGTTCTCTTCAAACAGAGATTCGTGGAACATTAAGTTTTGATTGTGTAACGGATGTAATGTAGACGTGATTATTTTTTACTTCGACTTAAAAAACTTTTCAAGTAAAAATGTTAAAAAATTAAATAAAAATATTTTTTGAGCTGTCAGAAACATTAACGGGGTTCGGAGAATTTTCCAGGTTTTTCTTAAGCAGTCTCGTTTTATTAACTGTCAGAATAGTGACTTTAACGTAGTGATACTGATGCTGTACTCCAATGACGTATTATAAATAGACGCGTCATGCATGAACATCACGGCACTCGAAAATAACGTAAAACTTATCGGTAGCCAGAGAATGAGAAAGAACATTAAATGTCATCTACGGAATTCCTGTTGTTAGAGAGAGATAAATATATTTCTTTAGTTACGTTGCCATCGTGTGGTGCATGCTCAGCCGGCGCCGAAAGTAGAAGGCGCCAGCCGCCATTAGAATGCATCGAAAAAAAATAAAATAAAATACATTTTTGTTGATACTTATACAAATGAAATGATACTTTTTTATCTTTATTTATTGCAGAATAATTTTTACATTTCCTAAAAACACAGGATGGCATTTTGTTTTTGGTTTTGAGGAAGTTATTCACACAAGTTAATTTAGTATTACGTGCAGCTGCGGCACTGAAAGGGACTCAGGACAATTGTCCGGTATTTATGTTGCCACTACAGAGCGCGGGTAACGTATTTATAGTTTAAATATCATTGCTGTACTCATAATGATTCAAATTATCGTTATAATGATAAATGCGGCGTAGGTAGTCATAGACACACAGTCTGCGACCAAATCCATAAATCCATCGTTTAGTTTAGATGACTTTACCTTCTTACGATATTTATGCAAACAATACAAGTAAACAACCTAAAATCCAAACAACACAAAAATAGACTAACTCAAGTCGAGATTTCCTCGCGTAGAAAGATATCTCAACAATTAAATCTAATCCTCCAACAGTAACAATGCTTGTATTCGTTAAATTTTAAATTCAATAACCGTTCGTTTTTAGAGTTCCTTACCTTAAAAGTTAAAAAAAAGGAACCCTTATAAGATCACTCTCTTGTCCGTCTGTCCGTCTGTCCGTGTGTCACCACCGATTTTCTCAGGAACGGGTGGACCTAGCAAATTGAAATTTATACCAGATACTGTGGTTTTTAGTCTCTATTAGGTGTATAAAAATTAAGGTCCTGAGTCAACACGATAAGAAAATATGGGCAAATTCAGATTTTCGCAAAAACTTGCAAGTACCGAAAATAAAATTACGTTAATTTTCAACTTTTTTTATTTTTCGGAATTTTCCCTATACTTGTGCTATAAGACCTTGCTTTTAACCAAAATTGACAATTCTAGGTCAACCGGAAGTACCCTATATGGTTGGTTTGGGTCGAAAACCTATGCGGTAGTTCCCGTTGACCTAGAATCACGAAATTTAGCAAGAAGCAATGTCTTACAGCACGCAAACATATAGTTTAATAACAAAATACCTACAAGTTTATACGGAACCGTCGGTGCGCAATCCCAACTCGCACATGGCCGGTTTTTTAATTTAACGATTCGGTCCTAGTACCCTGCTACAATGAACTCGGTAATCTTGTTTATTGGAATCTAAATCGCGAGCAACTTTGCTTGATGCAAAAGTATAATTGGGTAAACAATCTAAGACGATCGACGATCACTGCCAACACAAAAATAGACTAGAATCAATTCAAAAGATGAGATTTAAACTAGCGAAAATTTAACAAAAGAACCAAATCTGATCCCCAACAGCTGCAATGGTCGAGTTGGTTAAATTTCAAATTCAATAAGTCAGACACTAACAATAACCGTTCGTTCTTCGTTAATTATACGAGTCGGTCCTAGTTCCCGGCTACAATGAACTGGGTAATCTTGTTTACTACAATTTTGCCCGCGCACAACTTTGCCTGATGCAAATCTGGTGGCTATGAGTTATGAGCAGTTTGAAATCTGGTTTGAGTTGAAGATTGATGTGCGACGAGTTGTATCGGTTAATTGGCGTCACAGAAACATGTAAACGTGCTTAGAGATGCACGGTGCCTAAGTTTTGAAAGATAAAATTCTGAATGACGAATAAGTATTCACCTGTAAGAGGTTGATATACTTGTCTGTGACTTTATTGTATGTATCTCCATGTCTTTGAAGCAGTGTATCTAATTGTTGGTGAGCCAAATTAATAAATAAATAATAAACACTATCAACTTAACTTGGATGGATTTTTATATTTAATACTAGTTGTGCCATTGCGTTGCAAATACTTTATTTAGACACCTTACCTGGCGTATAAAAATAAATAAATCTTTATTCAGAATTCGAAAAGGTAAAATTAAATATGAACCAGAAATTAACCATGTAGGTATAATAATGTTAAATGCCTGTGCCTGTGTGTATGTAGAACTGCTGTGCAAAATTTCATCAAAATCGGTTCCGGGGATTTGGATCTATCGGGTACGGAAACAGAACAAACACGGTAGGAAACAGACGAATAGATATTGATTTTTATATCAATGCCTAGGATAGAACTACTTCACGAAATCAATCGGATTTCGTGAAGTAATTCTATCCTAGGCATTCACTATCATTAACAATACCTTAATGAATGTTTATTTAAATGTGCACTGTTGGCAGGATCGAAAATCTACCAATGCTTAGTATTACTAAAAATAGGTATATTTTGGTTCCAAATCACATCCGCCTTTATTCAATAATCCAGGGGTGTATTTTTTTTAGCCAGTATGATTTTCAATAGTGATCGAATCACTAAACTGTTAGTGATAAACTTGACAGGTAGTCAAAGATTGCTAATAAGTGCATCTTATTTTAAAGCAAGTTAAAAAAATAATACTAACGCTTAGAATCGTAGAATCAACAACTTACACAGCATAACTGTCACATACGAATGCTTAATGAAACGATCAAAGTTTTGAAAATAAATCACCATTATTTTTCATTTTTCATGCGACATAAAATGAAAATTCACCTCCAAAAATATTAGTGCACTCGCTGTCAGTTCACATTTGACATCCGACCGCAGCCGAGCGCGCCGTGTCAATACGATTTTCCGCTACCTTCTAACTATTTTATACGCTGTTGCAACAACACTGATTTTCCCAACTAAAATCTGTTTGGCGCAACTTTGTGTAACTTGAAATTAGACAGTGGCCCCACTGAATAATTTGAGGGTTAAATCGAGTATTTTTGCATTTAAAGTCGAGCTTTTTAGTATTAAGTAGAGATGCGGTTTAACGGGTCATTTTGTGTTTAAGTACATGTGTTAAATCCGGGTTTATGAGCTTTAAAGTGTTGGATTGAGTCTCGGAAGTGCTAAAGGCAAATGTTTTGCTTTAAAACGTTAACTTGAGAAAAGAAGATTATTTTGTCTTTTATGTTGATCTAGTTTAAAAATTATAACTTTAACGTTTTCTATCTTTAACTAAAGCACTGTCATACGCACATTTCCTTCGTTGATGTAATAATGATAACATTTACGAGGTTTTTGAAAAGAATACGTTAAGATGGCAAATTCAGATTTGAGTAGGTATGATTCTGGAATTGTGGCTAAAGTAGATAAGAAGATATTATATACTGACCAAGCTCTCATTAATAAGACAAATAAAAACAAGCGTACACAGTACAATCTCATCTCCGCTTACGTTACCAATAATCTATCTAAACAAAACACTAAAGTCCTTTACGATTCTCTGAGGCCGCAGTGTCATAAAGTTTTGATAGGCGGCCATTATGAAATATAGCCGATGTCCCAATGACCTTCCTCCGCCAATCTGTATAATGGCGCACAATAATAATATTACTCTCAAGTTAGTGATTAAAGACGCAAGTTTGGAAGTAATTTGTTTGAGAGCTTTCATGGAAGCTGCTGTTATGGTCAGTGGGGATGATGAGTTTGGAATCAGGATGGATGACGAAGTTAAACGGGGTAATGGGGATTGTGAAATGAGGGTACAGAATTATGTGATACCTAACACCAACAAGTTTGTGTTTTTAATTAATTGTTTACATTCTCTATTTAAACAGCTGGTCCAGATGCGGCCAGTACTACAAGTGACAATTAGTCATTTGTTAGTCGATACGGATAGTAAGACGTCTGAAAGTTTGACAATCAATATTTCCAAGGGGACTCGTATTTCCCAGTTAATGGTTTGTGAACGTCAGTTTAGCAGTAGTTTTTCCTTAAATACATTTGCATCTGGTTAGACTAGAGGTCGAAGCCAACACAATTAGTATTCATATTAAAAGACTTAGCAGATATTGACTGAGAGAAGAAGATGGACATTATTAACGTCTGGAACTATAACTTTACAAGATCCGATTTAAAAATTAACAAACCTCCAACAAAATGAATCCTCGTGGTTTCGACGACACTCACCGGCCATCTTATCATCCTTTGCCAACAAACGACCTCGCCACTTCACAATCACACTGCGATCGCTTACACTACAAAGGAACCAAAAACTCTGGACACAGCACTATTGTTGCCTATACAGCTGCTTCAACAGTTATTTAACTATACTGTATTCAAGGCTTCTAAATGTAAATAAATATTATGTTTTTGGAAAAAAATATTTTAAAACCGTACATAAAGTTTAGTTTGCGATACAACTTCAATATTTATTGTAATGACATCTTCAATGTTATTGGTCATTCTGAAGTAAATTTAAAATGCACCTGCATAGGGTTGACATTTCAATAAATGAAAATAACATTAATTAGGAACAAGGATTTGAATCGACTTAAGGTTTTTTCGTAAAGATCGTCTTGTTAATTAGTTTCAGAGTACCCGATGCCTTTGTGTATTTACCACCATATTTACTAGTACATACTACTATTATACATTTATTTATTTATTTATTTATTTATTCAATGCTTAAAACTAGTGAGTACATGACCCTGTTAGGGCGCAGCAAAATAACTTAATACTAATAATATTGCAGTGTCTATTTAGATCATTAGGAACTTAAGAACATTAAAAATATTATATTAATTAAACTTATATCTAGCTTTATACATAAAAACCTATATTAAAATTAACACATACATATATATTTGAACTCTATTTTAACATTTTATCATCTATAAATTCTTCGATACTATAGTAACATTTTTCTAAAAGCAATAACTTTACCCTAGCTTTAAATACACATAGTGTTCTCGTGGACCGTATATTTTCAGGTAATTTGTTGTATATTTGTATGCTTCGATATTCTGGGCTATTTTTGTACATTTGTAGTCTAGGTTGCGGCGCTCATTCTTGTCAAAATTAAATAGTTTCATGATTTTTTTAACAAAAGTGGTTATTTCTAATATATAAATGGAGGGCAGAGTTAGTATTTTTTCTTTTATAAAGTGGGGTTTGCAGCTATCTCTAGGTTTTATTTGAAATAATATTCGTATACATATTTTGTTATAAGTTTTAATATTCGTGCTGTTCGCAATTGTGGTTTTGTAATTAATTGTTTGAGCTGGCATTTTGGCTTTGTTTGTGGTTGTGGGTGGTCGGACAGACTACGGGCTTATTATTGAAGTACTGAGTGATACACCCAACTTAACTACCTATTCTTTACTGTAGAGTTGAAAGCTGTACTGGCGTTATCTAGACCAAACTAGTGCTTATTTCCGTTCTATGTCGTTTTTAATACTACTTTGTTGGTCTAGTGGTCACAAGGGTTCAATTGTCGGGTCGGTTCATACTAGTTTGATGACAATAGGCTCGCCCCTACCTACTTATCGTAACTGGTAAAATGTAAGAGTTTCACCTCTGCTATGCTTGGAAAATAATAGGCTTGATGTTATGGTGTTTTCTTTATATGAAGAAGTCTTGTCAGTCTTATCACTGTAGTTACCTCCTACAATAAGACCAAAGGTCAAATAACAACAACAGGCAGCAAACGCCTAAACAGCAACAGCAAATGCCCACTTAAAATTCTAGACCCCAAAACCTTGTCACCGATCAAAACGCCCTAATCTGCCCTTACAACAATCATCACAATTTAGTAGCCATAGTGCAAGTTCGCTCGTTAAGGCCAAAATCAGGCCAAGTTAAATTGCTGCGGGTCCGAAGTCTGAGGCAGAGGCATTGATTGCAACCTGTTTCAATTCGCAGCCAAGGTAGCCCAACACTTGATCAAAACTTCCTGATTGGCTCTAAAATAAAGTAGGTTTTAGAGGAATCGGATATATTTTGTAGCTTAGCTTTTAATAGCTGGCGAACTGAGCGATTCTTAATACGAACAGTTTAGTTGGCGATTTTTAAAAGCTGGGAAATTACTGTTCTCGTAAAAGTTCAAGTACTTTTCACAATAACTGACTAATCATCTAGTTTGTGGCTCACTGGCAAATATGTAGATAGCTGAGATAATATGTTAAGCTAATCACTCATGTCGTTTCTGCTAACAGTTTTTCTAATAGAGAGGGAGCCTGTGTTGCATGATGACGGCACGTTTGTCGCAGTCGCTGGGCGATTGGCTGCTGCGTTGCGTGTCGTCGGTTCGATTCCCGCACAGAACAAATATTTGTATGGACTACAGATAGTTGTTCCGGGTCTAGTTGTTCTGTTTGCGTATATGAGTTTAAATGGTTGTAAACGCACTCACGATATCGGAGAAATTCCGAATGCGGGGCAACGTATTAAAAAAAACAACCGCGTCGTATTTTTATTGCGTAAATATAAAAGTCTGTTTCTGACAAATTAAAACCAAGGAGCCGTCATGCTGTACCTATTTACTCTGTGACAGAGCTCAGATCATTGCCACTTTGAGTGTCTAATCTTTAGAGCTGTATAGAACTTGTTCTGATGTGGCGTTTCAAACGTAGTTTAGTTGAAATTCTGGCGTCTGCGTCGTTTGAAAGGCCTTGTTTTGTGACTCCCATTTATTACATTGCGTCTTTTGAAATTTTCAGTTGATATAGTAGTTGTAATTGAAATGCTAGAGAATTATTATGATTAGTTCGTAGTGTCCCACAGCTGGGCAAAGGCTTCCCTGCATTAATTTCCACTAACCGAAAAAGAATCGAGACTCCATGCTGCTAACCCTTATGGAAATAGCTAATCACACAACTCGACTTAGGAATCGAAACTACTACAGTTGTGCATGTAACTACTAGAGCAACGACGCAGTGTCAAATTAAACCATTATTTTTGTATATTTAGGGAGACAGTTCTATTTCACTTAGTTCAGATACTGGTACTGTATTTTTATATCTAGTAGATATTTTAATCAAATCAACATATATACTCATAAAGACTTATTTTCATTTTCCAATATATTAAGACAATGACGTGCCTCCTTACTCGTATTTTTACTAACAAAAGAGGACACCGCGTCTCGATGGAGGAGCACGTCTTCGCAGAACGATATTATCTGTGCACGGATGAACGCTACTCATTCATCCGACATAATTACTCATTTCTTACAGAAACCATGACAGGCGGCTCTTTAGTCAGCAGATATAAAATAAGGATCTTTCTATTTAATTCTGAGATTATAGAGCAGTTGTGACTCTGTGGACTTACTGGACTTATGCGTTGGAGGTCGTAGGGTCGAAAACCAGAAGTTTTAATTTGGAAGCAGGAACTTTACTTTGAGTAATTTGTTTTATCACCACTTCTTTTAAAATGGATACAGAAAAAAACATCGTGAGGTAATCAGCAGATCCAGGGCTGCGGGATTGTTTAAAACAGATACCGCGGCCCTGGAACACAAAGGGCAAGGAAGGAACATGGATGGGTTTTAGTCAGTACAAGTCTGACACTCCCTTCCGCCCTGCCCAGAGCGGGAGAAGTCATGTGATGATTTCCCATCTGTAAAAAAAAGGTAATCAGCAGATCTAAGAATTAATAATTCAAAGACATTAATAAAGATATTGTGTGCAATTCACCAACTCGCACTGGCACTCTTACAAAGAGACCTGACGTTCCAGCTGTGGGGACGTTAGGGCCTGCAATTACAATTACCCGTTCTGAGTCATGATCATTAACAAAGAAAGTTGCTCCTTGACCAGTTTACTCACCAACAACTCGCGTCCTCATCCAAGTAATTAGCGCTTCAAGTACAGTCTATCGACAGTTTTCAACAGCCATCAGCCGGCACACTAGTCGGGGCGACTTCATTAAATTAACGCCCTCGGCAACCCACGCTTAATGAGCCCCATAACACTGATAGTCCAACTTGGCTGACTAACTGAGAGGTAATCACACTTTATGTCTTACGATACCATCGAAGTAAAGTTCCCAACACCTATAAAACTGTGGACTAACTTCAGCACAAAAATATCTCGGAATTAACAAGTCTTTATATTTAATAGAGAGATGTTCCAGAGTTTTTACGACCTGGTAATTCAAGAGAAATTGTGTAACGGCTGCTTGTCGCAATTTAAAAGTTTTAAGAGAATTTGTTGGTAGGAGACGCCTCCACTTTGTCTCTGGAGTAGTCTTATGTACAAGAAAATAAATACTTTATAAATGTAGTGAATTTGAGAGTGCTTCTTCTTGTAATAAAAGGTAAATTGAAAACGGTACTTTAATTAACTAAGTACATGACCTAACCAAGATTTCTTATTTAATTCTGAAAATTATTTCTACAAGTACTTTATCCAACCACGTCGGCAAGACATAAATTAGGAGCACCATAATTATTATTTTCTTAAACAATGAACGTAGTAACTTCCCCGGATACGGTTACTTCATACAAAACGCATATCTTTCCTTCGACATCCATTACAAAACATTTCTCACAACAAAGCGATTCACCTTCATCACCCAACCTAATAAAACTTTAAGCATCCATTGCTAACCCCGCTTCTCTTTAAAGAGCCTGGCCGTCATCCTTCAGTGGAACACAAACATAATTAACAGTTAATTTCACACGCTAATTATCCCTGGACTTTTATTCTGGACATGCGGACGGACCTTCGGACCCTCGTCTTGTTGAGGCTTGTTTAAACAGAGATAAGTGGGCAACAGAAGTATGTAATAATTTTAATTAGGTAAGGATGCCTTGAAAGTTTGTGGCAAGGAGTAGGGAGACACAGAAGCTTCATGCGATGAGCGAAAACAGGCGCACACACACATTGATGATCGATCGTAAACAAATGCCGAGTGGAAGATCGTTTGCAGTAGCACTATAGCGTGTATACTGACATCGTAAACCAAAAAGCCAAAAGCCCTGTTTGTTTTGCATTATATGCCATTGATGCAAAAAATGCATCGATGATTAAATAAAAGGAACTGTGTTAGTACATATTTTTTGTACTGAAAAGATAAATTCATTTTAAAATATTCCCTGTTGTCTCATCAGAAGAGATTTGTTGAGCTAGCACTGGCTTTCGGGGGCTGCATGTCTATCTGTGCGTGTGTTTTCACTTGTTCTATGGAGCTGGCTCTCCTATATCTATCTACTCTGTGTTAGCCAGTTGCCTGTAGAATGTAGATATGTTTGAGTTTATTGCGTAAGTTTAATTGGAGCTGTTTGTCGCTGAGTGCGGGTGGAAGGGGATTTAGACGATTATGTTGAGCCGTGTGGGACGGGGCAGAAAAGTGTGGAAACCAATTAAATATGCACAAAAGTTTTAAAGTCTACTTAGCCTTTTTCTGTGCTGTAGTCACGAGCCTACTTTAAAATTCATTTAAAATTATGAAAGTCAGAAACTGATAAAGACTAACTGTCAGCTGAACCCCCATTTATGAAGTAATAAGTATTTTCCGGGCTGAAAAATTAAGCCTAGGTTACTCACCGGGCCATAAACTATCTTTATGCGAAAGATCTTTCAAATCTTTTACTCCATTACTGTGTGAAAGAGACAAAGAAACGACTCTTTCGTATGAAGTATACTCACAAGTTAAAAAGCTATCAACAACGTGACAGACGATGCTACTAGCACTGGCGCTAACAACAGAATCCAATCAGTGACGTGGCACAAAATGGACACCGTTATTTCCCTCATAAATAAAGCCAGTGACTCAATTTAGGAAATTACCATCCCATCATTAATCCTTCAAAATTGAATCGCTTAAATGACATGAATAGGGTTTTAGGCCCTCCATTGTTTAGTGCGTGGATGCACCGAGGCTTTATCGAGGGCTTTTGTGAGACCTGATATTGTCATAGGCTCGAGAGTCGAGATATAGCGGTCGGTCCACCGTCCATTTGTGTGGGCTTATATTGAAAGTGTGTCCTATCTAGGTAGGCACATCACTATGGGGTATCGATTTCTGTTTTGTGTAGCTTAGTAGTATTCTGACGTTTTTATGACTGTGTTTGGCTTTGAAGACTACTTAAGGTAAGTTTATTTGTTAGATCGTTTTCAACACCACCAATCTCCATTTACCTATCTGACCTCTAGCACCCTGTCACTGGGTAGTTACCCCTTGGTAACAGTGGTTTTCAGACTTTCGATATCTACGAGTGAAAGCCAGGATCAACAACATAACATGATTTCCGAGGGACCTTCCGCACCTCAGCTAATATATAATGGATGGTCATCCATCTAATTACTGACCTCGGCAAGTATAGCCCTTCGATCGACCCGTGCGGCTGTTATTCCTTATCCACGAGCCCCTCTTGATTATTCCCAACAGCAAAGATAAAATGTAAAATTTTTGAAATTTGTCACATGGAATGTTAAATGTGTTTCGAATGAGCAAATGTATAAGTATGCTATAGTATTTATAATAGTTATAATATTCCGATAACGGGAGAAATAAGATAAGTCACTTTTCAAATACTCAACCCTCCCTTTGGCCTTCGCAGCAGTCGGATATAAATTCAAATAAAGCCGCCAGAATGCAAGCACATAAATTTTATGGAACTAAAAACCTTCGAAAGGGGTTATTGATGTTATGTGTGTTAAAATAGGTTTTCGCACATCGATCGATTTTGAATAGGGATTACCACCTCTCATTACTAATTAAATTCGGAATGATAATTATCAATAAAATGCAAATCAGTATATTTAATCCCCACGTAATCTGCATTTAAGCCTCCTCTGTATATTAAGCATGTTAATTTGAAATGAGAGAGCGGCGACTATAATAAACATTTTCATTAATAGATTTTTATAAACCAGCCATTTTATATGTTCGACGAGAATAAAATAAAAATGCGTTTTTTTTTTCTTTTGTCCTATTTTGATGGTCTGAATTATTTCTAAAAGTTTTTCCATCTATTTTAATGGGACCTTATATAGGTATACCTGTGCTGGGACACACATTCCTCCATGCGAGCGGGGCTGATATGGCAGGTGTAGACCTGACCCCAGTGCGGTTTGCTGGTTGTTCCATCTCTTCAAAATATTTTTTTTTCTGAATGAAATTAACGATAACAATGATATCGCCAGAAGGTCTTCTAAACCTTATTTAGGATAGGAAGCATAATTAAGTTTCTTATTGGGATACAATATCTTGAAATAAAATGTGCTGAGCCTAGCTCGCGTTTCTTCAAGCCTGGAAAGGCCATTGATGACATTCTTCACGCAGCAAATGGATGATTGCTTAGGTTATCTGGCTTGCCTATCAAGGAAATAAATATTTACAACATTAACGCTCTCCTAACAAAATCCAATTTACAATAACCTTTCAATAAAACAGTAATAAAGATAACTTCCAGCCTCCCATGATATAGTGGGTCTGTTCATCCCGCTACTGACACTACAAAATTTATGTTCCAATTAAAATTTAAACGCGATATTATCCAGCAAATTCAAAAAGCAATGAGCCTCTCACGAATCAATTAATAAATGAAATGCCTACATAAATCAGACGGGTTGATGGAATTTTTACCGTGAAATGTATCGTATTTAATGACTTATTATAGTTATTATTTTCGACACAATGAAGTGTCAAATTCAGGAAAGTTTAATTAACTCACTCGTGTTACTGTTAAGTTTATCAGAGAAATATTTTCCAAGTATCAGAAATACGTTATTTATTAAACTAACCCTCTTTCTAGTCTTTTCAGACAAAGGCATTAATCGAATGTTTGCTGAAAGAACAAAGATTTAAGATCCTATCTATGGTCCTGAAATACAAATAACTTTTTAAAAGACGTATTCAATACTGTATTTTTCATAAATAAACAGAAGGCAAGTGATATCATACAGCTAGTAGTGCTTAAAGCCATAAGCAACGATAATATTATTATTATAATGGCTGCAATAACATAAAAATAACTCACTGACTCATATCGGTATGAATGTTAGCCATAGCTATTATAATAACAATAAAGCTTGAACTGCTAGGAAAACAGATTACTTTATGAATCACACAAACAAACAAACAAGCTGTCGTATTGAAATTTAGAAACGTGTTGCGTATCGGACCTAATAACTATAGACAGTTATAAAGTATTATGCATAGACCGTTTCACGAAATAAATGTACATTTTCTTGATTTACTGAAGTTAATAAAGATTTTTTATAATTATTAGATATTTTGACTATAAAAATAAATTAAACTTTTACATATTAAATAATAAATCGGACTTGGGACATATGTATTTCATCACGCCTGCATTCACCAAAGAGTTAGGCAGAGGTAAACCGTCCTAGCACGTTCACATTTTCCCAGTTACATTAAGTCTCATGATTGTAACAGTGAGGAGAAGCCTATTGCACAAATCCGGACTCAAGGCTTCTGATTCCTGATCGTCATATCAGTAGCCAGAGCCACCCTCTTTCTAGCCATATCATCTTTGACACAGCCCATCCATCGTTTTTTAGGTCTCGATGTCTTTAAGGTGGTTGCGTCAAGGTAGCCCGCGAAATTCAAATTTACTTACGTTTTTTGCAATTTGCAGGTCATGGTCAGGTTGCATGTTGATAAAAAATGAGTCGCGCCAGGAACAAGTATGTAGTACAGAATCACAATTATTAAAATCATCAATAGGGTTGAATTGATGGTTTCTTCTAAGTTCAACCTAGGTAACTCTATTCAATGAACATTTATTTAACCATATTAAATGACAATTAATGAAATAACGTAAAAAAAAATTTGAATCTCGCGGGCTACCCAGACGCAACCACCTTAATAAAATGTAGTTACATCTGTATTTTATCGTCGGCACCAATCCAGCTAATCAATTCCTCCCGCTAATAACACCAGGAACCATAGCCCCTATCGCAGAACGCATAGCTTAAATTGAAGCCTTTTGTGTGATAGCCAACATTCACTTTTAAATGAATCCCCATCGATTCACAACGATACAAAGGACACCAATTTCGAGCCATCGAAACGGTTTTCCAATCGTAACTAAAAAAGAAAAATATATGGCACCCAGTTTTCAATCTAACCCTTTGAATTCTGAATAGTTTTCAATGTAGCGAGTTTAGAGGGTTGAGCGGAGAGGCGTCTTGGATTCACGCTGAAGCGAGGTTTTGTGTCGATGTCGGAGTACAAGGTAGAGTGGGATGTATTGTGACGTGCTTTCTGATACAAAGCATATTTTTGGTTCAATTCCTGATAAAATGGATGCGATGGATGAAATGATATTCAACATCAGAAATCAGATGCTGGTTTGAGCCATTCTCTAGTTCAATCTGATGTAGTATTTGTATAAAAAGGACCTACCGACAGTATTTGGTTTTTGGTCCTTCATCCCACAACAAAACTGCATAGTTGATCACTGTTTTAATTTAAACAAAAATCGTTCTCAATTAAGTAATTATCGGTTTTTCATACGCGCATACTTAAACCCACGCCTTTTCGCATGGGGTTAGGAAAAAACTATATAGCGCCACACTACGATGCTTACATACAACTTGCTAGGTATATCATATATCGATCATACAATATACACCGTTTGCGACCACTTCGTAAATGACCTAAAATCCTGAATCCTGAATTTACTTTAATTTTTATAAAAAGATTTCTGCTGACAAAGCTATTGTTGATTGATATTTGTATAGTTAGTTTGAACATTCAAGGCCAGAATCAATTTCACACTCCAAGGGAATCGATACTTCAGATTTACATGTTTGTATTTATCGAGGTAGTATATAGGACTGTATACCAAAGCCGCTGACTTTCGGAACAAACAGAACTTTGCCTAAACTAACGCATGGACGCGGTGATCTTGTATTTGCATAGAACCACATTCGGAGGTATATTGGTAACTTGGAACATTTTCTACTACATTGATAGGATACAGAGGAATACATTTTTAATTTAAAATGTTTGATATGAATACTATTTTTATTTAGATACATGACCGTATAGTAAAACATCACCCCTGAAATCTTCGAAAGGTTAGACAGAGTGGTGTACACTTTTTCCACATTTCTGCAGTTAGTTTTAGTCCCATGTAATAGGGTCGAGGTTATGGGCACAAATCCATGCTGCTATTGACCTGTCTCTCTCATGAAAAGCCTCGTAAACACATTGCCCTAGCCAGAAATCGAATCCAGGGTCTTATGATCAGCAGTAGCACTAAGGCAATAAGGCATAATGACCGCTTATAACATTTAAATTGTGAAAATGACAATGAAATTACATCCATTACTAAGCTTCCTAATATTTCATCTGGACGAATAAACTTCTTAACAAACTCCCAAGAAACACTTCTCTACCAATAATAACTTCAAAACCAATCAACTCGACAGCGAGATGATTATGTTAATACCTTCAAACCTCTTGTATTTTTAGGGAACTCTTAACAGAGGCCATTATAATTTCAACCTTCATTTTACCTCTAAGACTCCATCAGAAAAACATAAGCCGCCGCCAATATTGATGCTCACAGACCATCTATAAAAATACGAGAAATTCAACTCTTATATTGAGATTTTTGGAAAAAAAAAACCAAGTAACCGTTGAATATTCATAGGCAACACGGCGACGAAAATGCGCAACCTATTATTGGATCAGGGAGGATCGTGCCTCTCGCCAAGAGAGGAGGCTATACTTTTTAAAATTTCTCTCGTAAAAGAGGGAAAAGATTTAAGAGTAGGGCATGAATATAAGGCAGGCGACAAGGACGCGGGAATTTGGTTATACAAGCAAGTGCCGCGGACTTGTTTCAGAGTAAATGGCGGTGGATTTAGACTGCGTGGATTGTGGGTAGTTAGTTCAAGCTTTTAATGCAACAGCTTTAGGCTTAACACCAGTGAACACTTATGTGTAATGTTGCTTGAGCATCAAACGAGGTCGGAAATTACTTTGCGGAAACGTACAACCAAATTAAAGTATCGTGGATGTTCCAGGTCATGGTATTTCCAAATATTTGGCTAATATCATTTAAATCCATGTATCTGCGAAGATGTGAAGGGTAACAGACAGTTAATACCGACAGAAACAGTTAATTTCGCTTTTAAAATTTTCGTATTCATCCAATCATTAGATTTCATAATGCAGTCATTGCTAATTGGCGTTGATGTAAATAAACTCATATACAAATAGGTACCTGATTATGTTTCGATAAATTATATCTCTGTCAAATGTTAAAAGTTTATTTTGAATGATGTTTTGATGTCTTATGATGTTAAATGTTAATTTTATTTGATTAGCAGTTGCCATGCTATCAGTCTTAAATGGGACGAATTGAGACAATAAGGATTAAAGGTTTATACAAAAAATGGGTCACAAAACGAAAATTACGTTTCTTAACATAACATTATGCCTGTAATCCCTAAATGGTTAGGCAGAGGTGTTCCTAAAAGTACATCCACATTTCGCCAGTTATGTTTAATTCCAGTAATAATGCGAATTGCCATCAACCGAGCACAAATGTAGACATTCCAGATTGAAAAAACTCAATAACACGTTTTTTAAACCGGGGTATCAGCAGTAGCAGTAACATCACTGCTTACATCACTTTTTTTTTTCTCTCAATTTTCAGCAAGTTGTGTTTCCAGTAAACTAACGAGTGACATGAAAATCGTTTATATCCCTCAATCGAGTTTTATAACCATAACGTGTAAAATATGTATGCAGGATTTAAAAATCAAAGACTCGCATATCTTTTTATGTAAACGTGTTGGTGTATTTTTATACACGTTACGTATTTTTATATCGCCTGATTTCTGTGTTAAAAGTCATTAGTGGTAAAAGTAAAATAACAAAAACAACATCTCGCCTGTAACTATTTCCCCGAAGATAAAGTCCCTTTTAAAAGGAAGCGCACCTTTTTCTATGAACCGAGCACAAATCTTGACACTTGGGTGCTACTGTGAAATTCCTGATGGAAAAGCGCTTGTCACTTGACCGCTAGACAAATAACATTGAGCTTTTTAATGGCCTTTTAAAAAGATAAGCTCTTTTTTTCTTTAAAAAGAGAAACATTGCCTTACACTATTACAATTTTTCCTGCATCGCGGGTGCGTTTACAAACCCAGGCCGAGCCAGAGACGGAACAACTATCTGTAGGCCATACAAAATATTTGTTCCATGCGAGGATCGAATCCGCGATACGCAGCGCAGCACCCAGTCGCTCAGCCACAGTGCCAATCGTGCCATCAAAAGTTCATTGTTATGTAAAATGATTCTTACTGACTTGCTAACTTTACAACACTGGAATATAACCCAATAATAATAATTATAAACCATTGATAAATACCAGCGAAGGAGGCAGGTATCTTAACCTTATTCCTTAACCCATTAATATCATCGTTAATACAACGACCGGCCGAAGGGTAAGTGGGGGCTAATTGCACCATTCTCATTTACCGACAAATGAAATTTGAATGCAATGAAAGTTAACTGGCCGTTGTGTAGCAATAACTGGGAAATTAGCGAAGTAATGTACAGGGGGTGCCGGGTAGCTACTGTTATTAGAAAAAGCTATTTTGCAATTTAGGTTTTTTAGGTTAGTTTTTGCAATTGGTATTTAGTCATGGACAAAATTAATATAGTAGACGGAAATCATATTTAAAGGTCCCACTACCTAGTGCAGTAACCCCCTGGCTGGAGGCCTTAACTTCAAGGCATCCACAGGATTAGACCGGTTAAGCAGTAGCCAGCCTCCTAGGCTGAACTGCGAGATGCCATTAATAAAAAAAAAGTGCAGTAACTTAAAATAAAATGGTATATAAAAAACTCGGTAATTATGAGCTGGTATTATTTGTATGTTGTGTTTAATCAAAAGCTGCCAATAAAATAAGCTGCAAATAAAAATAATAACCAGGCACGTTTTATTAAATAACAATGGCAGTTGACTTAATTTACTTTTATTATTCTCCATTAACAATTTCATAAAATAAATTCTCTGCGCGACTCACATATTATTTAGAACTTTTTGTTAACCAAACTTAACGAGGTTTGGTTTTATTTTGTAACCTGCTTTAATATCATATGTGTTTCGTTCACAATTTGTTTAACATTCGCATTTCGTACAAACACGTTCCGTACAATTGTTTTAACCAACTAATCACCGTCTCCCTTCAATTGTGTTAGAATGTTTGCCCCAAATTTTAGTTTGCAAGCTTATGTTTGGATTGCTTAATTGGTAACTCGACAATTTAGTTTAGTTTATTTATTCATGATTAAGTTATGTTTTGGATCGTGTTGAGTTGGTAATTTGAGGTATTCCTGAGTTGGGTTGAATAGTTTGAAGCGATCTAGGTCATTAGGGTCGATATTTTGTATTTAGTGGACCTGAATAGTGGCCTACAAACGGCGATTTATAAATAAAATCGCATTTCCAAAGTAGTACTCCTCCACATCGCTGACATCCAGGAAGATGACTAGAAGACTGGCAGCATTACCACGTTGAATGGCAATGCTAATAAGGTTTATTCCCGATATACAGGTAAAATACGATTACCAAATTTCCGGAATAGCTCCATTCATAAAAGTTATTTGAAGTGTATAAATATTACAAAAGAAAAAGAATGTGTTTCAACGCCTTGTTCTTACTCCATCAATCACTCCAAGACTAGTTAATTTCGTTCCTGAAGGCGCTTGATCTCTGACATTTGCTAATTAGTGTTAGTTCTCCCGGCAGAGGTCGCTACTGCGGCAATATCAATATGTTTTTGATTAATATTATACGATTAATTGGATGTGGTACATGATAATGTTGGGCCGGGATTCTGTGCGGGTTTGACATGCCCCGTTTATTGTACATTTCAGATGATATTAATGTAGAGGAATGCATAGCGTTTCATTGTCACCACCATAATCAGTTATCTCCCTCAGATCATGAAAGTAGAGCGATGGTGGTTTACGGTGTGTTAATTTAATACAAAATTTCCAAGGTAATGTGTACATTTCTCACTATCAAAAAAACTGTACCTATATTTGTCGTATATGATAAAAGTGTGAACCTATATAACATGTTCGAATAAAATCAAATTATAAACGTGGTACGTACATCACAAAACTTCTCCATTCCGTGAAAAGGAAAATTTTCTGTTCGCAATTTCACATGAAAAACTTCCATAATCACAAGCAATTGCACGGCCCAATTCAATTTGCAAGGGACCTGATTTCCCAAAATCGTTTCAAGAAATTGAAAAAGCGAACTGTCCGAAATCTTCTATTAGGTTTTTTGTACTACGAACGGCACACAATTAGTTGTCCCAATTCGCCCCGGTCTCCTCGACAAATGAACAAATTAGGTCCGCCATAAGTTTTTGTCAGAATTCAGTAGATACCTTAATAAAATAGCTTATTTGATAGAATTAAGTATAATTATACAGGGATATTTTGACGTATAATTAAATTGGAATGAACTTTACCTAATCTTGTTTTTCAATGCATTTCCTTACCAACAACGTTATTAATGGTCTATGTGGCAGGCAACACCTGATACTAAAAGTTTATACTTCGATAATGATGCTCTTAGCTCTTAGCCGTGCATTAAAATAGCCTTCTATAGTCAGTGAGTGGGTATAGATTATGTACATACTGTGTTTCCGCTTCCTCACTGAAAAGCTGTGGATTAATCGGTTGTCATGGTATGGGCATGTGGATTCCTACTCACGAATGAGCATCATATGAGAGCTCGGGAAGAGCAACAATGGATGGACTGTGCGGAGGATGATACAGCTGGGAAGGGGTGACTGCTAAGATGACGAGTTATACAGAAATATGGACGGGGTCATGCTGCGCCGACTCCAATTAAACTGAGAAATGGCAAGAGATGTTGATAATCTAGATTTTTCGTACCCTGGAAAGTCAGCTTCGCTGTGACATCACGGTTTTTTGTGTGAGTTGAAAATCCAGAACATGGACTAGAAAACTAATATTTTTATCTCAATATAGCTGTTTGTAAGAAATCTTCGAAAGCGTCGAAAGTACGGATTTCTCGTTTTTAAAAAGGCATACTAAATAAAAGTACTTAGTCTGAATTGTTTTTTTTTGTCTATTTGGCACAAGCACTTCAGGTACTCGTATTTATTCAAAATGGCTGTCTATTTTTCCCAAAGGCTGATAAAAAGTCTCCGGTAAATTATAAATCTAAATTAATGACTAAGTTTTGAGTACTTCTCCCGACGACGCCGCTGAATCTAAAATTAGGACATAAATAATTTGGTTTTATGATTATGCAATGATTCTTGATTAGGTCTTGTTTCGTTTACGTCAATTATCTTGTGAAAATCATTTTTTTTCTGAGTGCTGTTTTCTTTTGGAGAATTTTGTTGTTCGATACTTATTTGGTTCGATGTTAATATTATTGATGAATTGTATACTCAGTTCTGTTATTATTCTCACGAAAAAGGGGATTAATGACCGAATTTTAGTTTGGATCTTGTTTTTTTTTTTTTTAACATAGCAACAATAACTAAACTAAGAAAATTTTCTCATTCCTGCACTTTCGAAGACATAAATTACCTATTTTTTTGAAAGTTGGTCAAAAAATCTCCAACAACAACACCGCGATTAGCGAGACCAATTACCGGGTCCAAGTAATTTGAAAAGATATACCATCGATACGAAAGAAGAAGAAGAATCTCCTTTATGTTTTGTTCATGTGCTGTAAATACACCAGCTCTCCCTTACATAGAGAACTCATCTCCAAATCATCATTCGTATCAAAATACCATGCTTTATCTTAAATCTCTTCATGGTAGCAGCATGCGTGTAGCAACCCAATAACGTGTTGGACAATCTCCTGTATAATTATATCTGTAGAACGTGAACCGACGTCGCACCCAGCTCAGCGATCCCGACAGATAGGAGTGACGGCTTCGATCCACGGCTCGCCTTTAATTTACCAATGTTTATGCGAGACTCAAAAGGTGATGTGTACAAGATTTTTGACTGTTCAATTGAACTGTGGGAAATGTAATTCTTCTGTTTGTTTTCTAATTATGTTAAAATTTTGTTGTTATTAGACTTCTGTGCAAGTTTTGCCCACTAGTTAAATGCTACAAGCAGCTACGGAAAAAACTAAATAAAAATTATTTAAAGTATGCCACGGTGTCACAGCAGACGCAGTCGTATCACAGTGTCTGATACGACTTGCGGATTGACAACGGTACCTACTCGTGCGAAGGAAACAAACACTTATCAGTTGAAGCCAATCGTGTCGCAAGTTGCATGATTTGCTTTGGATTGCTGAGGTTGTGAACAGGGTCTTAAAACGTCTTCTCTGTTTTATTAGTTAAAGCCGGAGAAAGCGTTTCCAGAGATTTGGTCTTCAACAAGTTTTAACATTGCCTTCAGTTCTCAGAATCATTATTTACTTACAGGAATTTCTAAACAGTCGAAAGTTTATCTTAGCTGAGTCAGTAGAAAAACAACTCGAAATACTAGAATGTTCGAGATAACTAAATTCGAGGGATTTCCCGAAATAGACTGTCACTTGTCTATTAATGTCGGAGAACTTTTCCAAAAATACACGGAATTCAGTTAACCATTATAACTACGGATGTTCAAACCGTGACAGGACTTCTAGGAAAAGTAATGACGTCAATTGGACACGCCTTGTCATATGTCAATCAAGAAGACTGAAAATCAATCATAATGGGAGAAGCTGGAAGTGTGAAAGACATATGACAATCGCGGTATTTTAAAGAAGACTTTGTGTGAAATGCACCAGTTGAAGAGCAGACGTGGCCCAGGGATACCAGTGGAAGCCCAGTGGCAACGGCCCTACTTAGGAGCTCTAGATTTAAACACATACACACAGACTTTCAACACGGTGAAGAAAACGTTATGAGGTCATGTCCTAGAACCAAAAATTCGAAGACATGTGACATCTACCAACCCGCACTGGGCCCGCGTGGTGGATTATAGCCCATTCCCTCTCATAGACAGTGTCCCAGCAGCCTATAGTGTTCCCTATATTCTGATTATGCTATGCACCAGTAGGTCTATACAAATTGTGTTAACAAATAGACACCGCTTAGAATACTGCATACTCACAGTGTCACAGTACTTTAATAGTAGACAGGAATGTGAATCGGGCTGACACGTTATTATTTGTGTTACAAATGTTTACTAAAAAGAAAAGATTTTTAGTCACTATTAATAAGTAAAAGTCACTATTAGTAAGTAAGTAAGTTATTTGTGATTAACATTGTCTGAATACGGTAGGCGTTGTTTTTGCACTTACAACACCAGTGTTATCATTTTGAACATAAAGAGTAACGGATTTTTTTTTTTTTTGTACAGAACTTATCTAATTATAGATGCTTGGAAACTCGCTTGCCCGAATACTGAAGAACCCGACCATCCATTTTCCCAGAGACGGTGGGACGAGCCGCTCTGCAGAGTAGTTCAGAGCAATCTGCTGAACACATCTGCTACTACTGCTGAGCGTGCGCGCCTGCGGGCTGTGGGTGAGTGGGAGTCGGGTCTTTGGCTTCACGCACTACCGTCGTCGAGCATAGGCACGTTGTTCGACGACACAACCTTCCGCCTCGCTGTTTCTTTACGCCTTGGTGCCGCTTGCTGTTCTCCTCATCGCTGTCACTGCGGTGAAGCTGTCAACAACCTCGGTCACCACGGCCTGTCATGCAGCCGAAGTGCGGGCCGTTTTGCACGGCACGCAAATATAAACGACATTATCCGACGAGCTCTTGTCACCGTCGGCGTCCCAGCTGTTTTAGAACCCAATGGCTTGGCACGCGACGATGGCAAGAGACCGGACGGCATGTCTTTGTTTCCTTGGAAGATGGGTAGGCCTTTAGTGTGGGACGCAACATGCGTCGATACTCTTGCGCCATCCCATCTTCCAAGCTCATCGTGCTGTGCTGGTGCTGCCGCTGCGGCTGCAGAGAACCTCAAGCGGCGTAAATATAGAAACCTGTGTGGTAACTATATTTTCGAGCCGTTTGGGGTTGAAACTCTAGGGCCGTGGGGTCCGAGTGCTCATAGCCTATTTAAGGAAATTTCGAAACGCCTAGTTGACGCTTCCCGTGACCCAAGGGCTGGCTTTTACTTTGGCCAGAGGCTAAGTGTTGCCATACAACGTGGCAACGCCGCCAGTCTCTTGGGCACATTACCATCTGACAGCGTTGAGGAGGAGTTTTTCGATGCCCTTTTATAGTTTGTTGTTAGTTTATCTATTTTAGTTTAATAGTTTTTAATTATCAATGTATATAGTTAATACAATTATAGAAAAAATCTGCCGACACCACGATAGCAGGATTTAAAATTGAACTGCACAAACCCTCACTTACGAAATCAACGCTCTGTCAAAACCAAATTATAACTACGAACACAAGTTACTGTATCACAAATTAGATTCTAAAATTACTCGGTCCTTCAATCCATTGTGCTTTCCTAAAAACAAACAAGCGCGGCCGTCAGCAACCAAAATTTGTGGACATGCCGATACACGGTATCTGCGCCGTGTCCGGTGTGGGCCCGATTTATGAGCGTGTGCCACCGACGGGCACGATAACACGGTGTAGCACGCTAAACACTTTGTAATGAACTGGTAAGTGACATTGCTTGTTTTTTTAGTTATTATATCATGCAGTCAGTGCCTGTGCTTGGTGAGTAGTCACGCAATTAGTTATGTTAGTTTATAAAATTATGTCTGCAATAATCACTATTTTGTTATATACTTTTTTTTTTTACTAAATAGGCTTGCGTTTGGCCGCAACTCGCCTGACGTGATGCGATGATGCGGCCGAGCACGCTTGCCTAGAAGAAACCGATTCACTCAGAGTAAGTATTCAATCATCCAAATTAAAGCATTTGATGGAAAAGTAAACAATTGGATCAAAAAATGTGCAACAAAATGCATAGCTCAGTCCAGAGATTTCCCGCGATGGGTGCCAGCAGATGAGCGTCGTCGCCGATGGAGGCTTAGGAAACGACGGCGAGATGTCTTATATACATTAATGGGAGATTTACCGGAGAAGACCACACGTAGGGTGAGCTATGGCTACTTTTGCCCAACATTAGACCAATATAGTTGATTAAAGACAGACAGATCGAAACTAAAGTATTTAATTATACTGTCTTAATTTTTAAGTGACAATGGTTGGTTTAGTTTAACTTGCTAAGCTAATAAAGAGTACGAAAACAACAAAAAGACTAGCATTAAATGCGTTACTAACATAATTTTATTATGTCACAGATCTAAGTATTGCTGAGATCTGTGACATAATAAAATTAATGAAATTAATCAAGTATGTTAATTACGTATTTTCCTTTTAGTGTTCCTTATTACCAGCTTAAAATACCAACTGTTTGCTGTAAGCAGGTAGGCTTCCCAGCCTAATTAGTTACTAGCTAATTAGAAACGTGAGGAGGATTCATAGCTTGCTCTCCTCCGAGTGTGAAAACATTATATTTTGCATAAATAAATGCCTCCACAACACATAATGAAAATATCCACAGCAAAAAAAATACCAGCTGTTCCAGCATCCTTGTTTGGCGAAAATCTGTAGAAAAATAAGGAAAAAAGTTTTTTCCTGGGGCTTAATAAATGAATATTAAAACGATTAATGAATGAATTGTCGCGAACGATGGCATTTTCATAAATATTATATTACAGGAAATTCACGGAACTACCCTCCTTATTTTCCCCCATTCTTAAATATTCCGCTCAAAAACCTCTTCAAAGGCACTGCTGAAACGAAAGACGTTAAATTTCCGACAACCTACCACTGAATATTATATTAAAAGCAAATGTACATAAGGTTTTATAATATGGAATGGATAGGAGAATATATTTAAAGAATAAAAACACCAGCTTATTTTGATACAGAAAAGGAATTAATTACTATGCACGTTTGCTCTAGGCGGATTTCAGACTTCTATTAATTCAAGACATCAAAAAAACTGGCCAAATGCGAGTCTGACTCGCGCACGAAGGGTTCCGTACCATAAACCGAAAAAAACACGTTTCTTGTATGGGCCCCCTTTGATTACTAAATAATTTATATTTTTATTATTTGTTGTTAAAGCGGCAACAGAAATTCATCATCTGTGAAAATTTCAACTGTTTAGCTACAGACAGACGGACAGTGGAGTCTTAGTAATATGGTCCCATTTTCACCCTTTGGGTACGGAACCCTAAAAAAAGCATCGATTATTTTATAACGTATTATTTCATTTCTTATCAATCACAATATAACCGGAAGATGTATGTGTAATTATTATTATTACATCGTTTTAACAATATAACAAAGCGACCTTCCCTAACTCCAACTACGTTCCTACTCATGACAGATAGGCATTCACAACACTATAGCATTAGGCACATTTAGAGCTGGCACCCTACGTCGCCTGTGTTGAGCTATATTAGCTTTATAGTGTCACTCAACTGTCTCATCTAGTTGTTACTAGGGTAGGAACAAGATGTTGTTTCTAAGGAAAATATCAAAAGAACCTATTCTTGATATTACTTTTCGAGGAAAACATGAAGTTCCTACTTCCTGATTAACCACCAATTCCAAGAAAATTTCGTGGGAGAAACACAAACATACTTCTTGTTGCCCGCGGCTTCGCCTGCGTGTAGTCTGGAAATTATCCCGTGGGATCGTACTTTCAGGATAAAAAAAAACAAAGGTTTTTGTTTGTGATTTATTGTAGATTGTATTACAGGAAAAAGCGTTAAGGGCCATTTGAGATCTTTCAACCTTCGAGTTCTGTTGCCTTTACGAATATATTGTCGAACACTGCATAGACTCAAGAGCGACAAAAAGCATTTCAGAGCTTACTCTTAATACGTATTTATTAACAGGGACAAACTTAAAGAAGTGTATCTCCCATCAGAATGAAACTAATAAATATTTGAACACACTTTCGTCCAAATTCGTACAATCTCGGAGTTTTACTCCATACGTTAGAGTGGAAAATATTCTGCGAGAAATTCAACAATCCCACAGTTTCCTAGTGTGAGAACTAAAACTGTGAAGTTTGGCTTCACTTGCCTAGATTGTTCGCAGTTAAGTTCCGAAACTCGCTAGAGTATGCCTAAGTGTTATATAAGAGACTGGCGAATACGTAAATGTGCCCAACTGTTTATTATAATCTAATATTTTCTGTAGAACCTTCAACTACAGAAGTGATATTGCTGCTAGCAACTCGCGTGGCAATCGGCGCTGTGGCTGAGCACATGACTTTCTACCATCACGGTGCCGCGTTTGATCCCAGTCTAGTCCAGTCCAGATTGAGTAGATATTGTCTTTGTCAGACTTAAAGTTACTATGCTATGATTTTGGTATAAAAATAGTAACGCAACTTTATTATAAACTTAAGACCCAATTGCACCATTAAAACACATTTAATGCAAAACGGTTTTAAAACATCATTATGTGTTTGAATATCATTTGAAGACGACGACAGGCACAGAGTAGTGATTTTTGGTGCATGTGGGCCTAACAATATATGTAATCTCATGTACGTAGCTAGGATCAATCTAACAACATTAGTTTACCAGATACTAGACTTGATTATTTTAGGAATCCCTCTAAATTCTCATGTTCGACATTCACGCTTGACCTCGTTCAACCCCTAACTTATCAAACTACCCTCCATCATTCAATATTATGATACATCACTATATCAGACCGTCAGACCATGACCCCTAAGGCCCTAATATTTGACGCTAGGGTCGTCCGGAGTTAATTGCCCCAAAGTGAATTTAACTGATAAAATCTGCGAGGAACAACCCTGATTTATCGCCAACGGTCGAAGATTAAGTATATGTGTTTCGTTTACGATTTACGATATCGACGGAGACGTGTGACTAACGAGCGTACTAAGTCACGGTTGAACATTAAGGATATTTTATTGGGTGAAAGAAAATATTTGTGTTGGTACCGAGAAACAGAATCTGAAGATGGACTGAAAGAAATAAAGAATAAGAAGAGATTAATCCAATTATTTCTAGTGCTGTATCAAGTTGAAGTATTTCAAGAACATTTGAAAAGTCATAATAAAGCAGTCAAACATGAGCAGGGAAGAAAACCAGCACAGCTGGGGTTAAAGCCTATTTGAAAACCCCAGTCCCTTATATTTTTTGTAATAATTAAATATCTACATTTTATTACAAAGAATATCTTTCCAAGTAATTAAAGGCCTAAAGTTTTTCAAATGAATGTAAAATTTATTCAAATTAAACAATTATGTTTCAGCAAAACTTTATTCTTATAAAACTGTAAGTAGGTTCGATAAGAAAACTAATTTACCCAAATGACAAAAAAAACAGAAATCCAACAACCCATATTTGTCCAGCAAACAACTCCAAAAACTCAACTTTCAAAGCAAACAAAACTACAATCAAATCACTCCAATAAATCGGGACACACGAAGAAACTTCTATTGAATCCAAGTAAAAGCCGCTCCATAATAAAACATTACAAATTGGCTTACAGCAGGGCCGGCTAAGTGCTTCCTTAAAATATTTATTTGTACTTCGCTTTTAGCGTCCGACGTCCACTCAACTCCGGAAATACATTTGAAGTGAAAACGCGAAACTGTTTCTTGGTCGTCGCAGCTCGCAGTTTGTAGGTAGTTTTCATATTTTACTGTTTGGGAGCTTTGCGTGGGAATTAAGTTAAATGCTTTTTGGGAGATATTTTTTGGTCCTTGTTCACGTTAAATGTTTACTTTAGCACCTAGACTAGAAGCTACTTCTTTTCTTTTTTTGTAATACTTATCTACGTGAAATACATGTAAGCGATGTTTTGCAGTTTCCGAATTACATAAAACTATGCAAGGGTAATGATTGTTCTCCGCTGAAAGACTTTTTTATCACCTTTTAATGTAGTCTACATTGTGGAACGCAAATAAATGAATATCAGTATGGATGGATATCTTGGTAGGTACTCAATGTATGTCTAACAAAACCCATACTCTTCTATTTTTTCAATAAAATGCATGCTGTAATAATGTTTTATTCGCGTTAAGAGCTACCAAGGTGCACCGGACGTGCATTACCTATCGTCGAGGCTCTTAATGCGCTCCACTTTCCCCAGCTCCACGATAAAGGATAGCTTGTTACTAAACTTTACTGAAATATTGCACACCCATCCAAGCATGATATTTATCAAGTTGGTATAATAATAATTAAACTATGACAACACTGAGTCGGTGAGGGTAACATCGTTAAAACTTGAACCTTCTTGTTAGGTCGCTAGTTTAGCTCTTTACTGGTTTTGTTGCCAATGTTCAGGTTACTACTGAAGTTAGTTGACTGCGTGGTGGTTAGTGTAATAACCTAGTTTTTTCTTTTGTGTATAATGTGAGAAATAACCAAACCATAACCTTAACTATTAGTGTTCTGTTACAATTCACCGCGAACAAGAATCACAAAATCTCATCAACTTGAAAACCTGAATTCAACCAACAATTATTTCGTCCAAGTATACCTTTTCCCAACTAAGTTGGGATCGACTTCCAGTTTAACCCAATGCAGTTGAGTATCATACATTATCATCATAAGCTGCCTAGCCTTTCCCAAGATATGTTGGGGTCAGCTTCCTGTATAACTAGATGCAGCTTACCTCCACAAGTTACCGGGTACCCATACAAACCCATTCACATCAACAAACAACCTTTGTATGAACATATCGTGTTCTTATAATGATCTCAATCATTAGAGATCCCTCTCGAAATATGTCAGAAGCAAAAACCAAAGATACTTGGACAGGAAAATACGCAGACCTTCCGTAACCGTTGTTACTTCTGCTAATGCCCCTGACCTTGACCGAGTCATTATGCGCAAAAAAAAAAAAAATGAAAGAGTTTCTTAGAGGAAGTGGCCATTAATTTTGTCAGCTTTAATTTACAGAGTTTTTATTAATTACTTTACTGCTAACATTCATTTTCGTGTTTCTCTTTTTGCCGTTTTTTCGCGAAGTTATGTATTTGAGAATAGGTTAAAAAATGAGTACAGGACTTGATTAATTTCTTTTTATTTTGTCCTTGTATAGTAGTTAGTTATAGCCAACTATATCTTATAGTGGCTACTATTTCATTAATCTTAGGCTGTATCCTGATTAGCTCGTTATTAATGAGTTCTATCATGATACACAGTCCTTGGGGATCTAACTGATTAATAATACCCCTACCAATACTACAATTTCAATATACAACAACATCCTAAAAGCACGTATGTAGGTAAAGAGTCTCAAAAGGTGTAACAAATTCAAGTCTTTAAGATTGTATCATATCCATTCTGCAGACAGAGCTCGTAACACATTCGAACGAGAATAACCTTAAAGAAAACGGGAAACTCGACACAGAAAGTCCTAATATGGCATCACTGACAATATGACACGACAGTTGTTTCAGTAACATTTTGTTACCGAATGGCTGGTTACAGATGTAAGGTCTCTTTTACACTGGCGTTTTTCAGTCCAGATTTTCAGAAAAAAAATGCTGGTGTGTAATTGAGGCTTTGCCGCTGATAGCCTTGGGTGGTTGTCAGTATTATATGGATTATTTTGCAGGCCTGTTGTCATGGTGCATACGTCAGTTGCAGTATCATGCCAGAGCACCGGAGTGTCCGTCTAAAAACTTAGTTTTTCATGGCAAAAAAACATGTGTGCACAAAAAGCCGTAGGCCGTTACGGCCTTGGGCAGTGCGGGACGCCACATGATTTGAAACGCACTTACTTCATGCAACCCACGCGCGTCACACTAACACTAACTTGCACACTGCAAAAAATGTAAGAAAATGTGAATTTCGTGGGTTACCCTAGCGCCTTAAACAACTTTTTTTTTTTACCCTAGCGCCTTAATCAACTTTTTTCTTCACTTGCAAGACAAATGTCGCTTGAGCGTGTATCTTGTGGCCTAGGGTTAATTTATGTTACCAACGTCTGTTTAGAGCTATTACTGTTTGTTCTGCTCTATCAAAGGAATAACAATATTTGTGTTGGCACTACAACCGGTTGGTAAATGATTTCAGTATTGTTTGGTCATGTAAGTGGAAATATTAAAACATGTTCTCAGAGTTGGAGTTTTTATTGTTCTAGTTATACATCTTACTTTTTGTAAAAAAATAATTTGCAATTTTAATCGTCAACATTTTTATAAGACGCGCGTTGAGTAAACAAGAAAAGCGTCGATACCTTATTGTTAGAAGATTTTTGTCATCACTGCAAGATTTTTGCGTATCAAAAGACCAAGCCTGAAATTATGAGGATGAAAAAAATAGTGCTAAGGTACCTTAAATTTTTTGTGTAATACGCAGCGACCTATTGTCAAGCCTACGCTGTTCCCCCACATTTAAGAACTAATGCTGTAACATGATAATATTATGGTAATACCAAATGATTTGAAAAGAGTAACCATGGAGTTTCTTGCCGGTTCTTCGCCATAGGAAACGACCAACCGAACCGTGCACCTTTTTGTCGACGTTTTATAAGTGCCCATCTGGGCCTATGTAAAATAAAATATTTTGATTTGGGTTTTGAAGTAGTTAGTTTATTGCTATTAAATTTTTCAATGTTCCTTCTTGGGTTGGCAAATTTTCATAGGTGTTTTTCAAAAGTGCATCGGTGTTTTTGATTGACAGATTGACAGTGTCAACAGCACTAGTGAGTACTTTATATTCAAAACGTGTCGTAATATGGAAAAACCAGGAGTAAATAAAAAAACCATCCGTGATAACATACGTTCCAGAATGAAGTAGTGAGTGTCAATATGATATATGCATGAAGACTTCACGTTTATGACGTAATAAAATAAGTCCCAAGTACCACCGTCTCTGAACAAATAAACAGTAAAAACACATTCAGTTATATCGTAACGGTATTTGCTTATGTTGTAAATAATAACTGTTTGCTTCAGCCTGTAAAGGTTTCAGAGTAGGCCTTTGGTATGTTTTGTTGGTAATTAAGAGCTTCGGTACGCATAATACTGCTGATCTAGACAAATATTTTTTTTATTGTTAAACAACTAAAATTCAAAACATGTAGGTTACAAACATAACCATTAATCCCTATGGATTAGACCGAGGTATACTAGTTTTGTTTAAGTTCCATGTTGCAGAAGGTGAGCCTATCCACATAAAGAGCCTAGCCATCGAATCGGACACAAGGATACCAAGCTACTATAACTGAGAATTATTTGGTGCATAAACCTGAGAAAAGTCAGAAAAATGCTCAGCTGTAACACATGCGACTACTCCACTAACGAGATGGTCAGGTGACCGTTCTGTAATGAACTTTTCATACCAACAGACCATAGAATACTCTTAGCCAGTTATTACTAATGACTAGTAGGTTTCGCTGGCATAATGCTAAAAAAATCCTAATAAATGTAAATGTAGAAAACCTACATGGTTTTCGTCATTAAGTAATTTTGTGGCGTTATTATTCACAATAAATCCCTCAGATCTGACCACACGGAATTTCACAACACATTCTGCCAAAAAATCGATGCGCACCGAGCAACTCCGATGATCAGAGATAAACACATACACATTTGCCACGCAAGCTATTTTCGGTAACGCATGCTCCCGAAAATGAAACGACGACCTTCCATCGAGTGGTTTTTTCACATCGCCATTTTTTCTATCAGATTGAAGTGTTCGGAAATTGGAGATATGTTTCAGACAGCCCGCACGATATTTACTTGTTGTTACTGGGGAAATATTTGCCTTCATTTTTTCTGATATCGAAAGAATTGTGTCACATGAACGTATTTTGTGTCAACTTTAAGAATCTTGTGTCAAGGTATAATTCCGTAATTCCAAACCCTTGATCCGAACCCACCGTAACGTCAATTAACTAAATAAATGATTACTATCAGCGTATAGTCTTTGTTACATGATATTAACTTACGTAGTCAGCGGCTGAGGATTTTGTGAGCAAGAGAATCGGTGCCAATGTGCATCATCTGAGAGAATGCTTCAAAATAAGTGAAATGGTATGTATGAGCAAAAGAACACGCCAGGACTAAGTACAAGGAAATTTATGTAAATTATGTGTTTATTGTGTCAAAAGTAACGTGAGAAATACGACGATTTCTCGCAGATAGGTGCCCATCCAATTATATCTAAAGCGTTATGAACACATTTCGTGTTTCGGAGACTCGAAACACATGTCGTAATTCAGAATGGGAAATGGGAGTCGGGAGTAAAAAGCTTTAAACATACTAACCCTTAATTACTTTGTGTTGGTTACGGAACGCGCTCCTCGTATTTTTATGACTGACTTTGTTCTCTAGTTTAGAAAATTCAATTATTTGTATGCGGCTTGAAAGATACGCTAGCTCACCAGTACCGCTTAGCTTTTTGGTTCAATAAATAACAGGTTTATTATTGGATTCTATGTTGTGTTTCTATGTCAGTCTTACCTAGGGGTATCGTATTACCCAGTACTAACTGGCTTGTGGAGATCAGATAAGCAATCGCTCCATGTAAACTACTGGTATTCAGCTGCATCCAGTAATCCGGTCAGACTGGAAGCCGACCCCCACACACATAGTTGGGAAAAGGCTAGGCAGATGGTGATATTGACTTGAAAAGACTGATCTCGGAGCTTCCATTTTGTTTCTTGTCACAGTAGGAAAGGAAAAGGTCAGATACGAAATATCGATCTCATCCAGCTTTAAAAAATCAATTTATTGTGGCGTAAAGGTAAAAGTGTCTTTTAACTAATTTACAGAAACAAAACAAGTATATCAAACAAATTATATATACTCGCAAAGAAATGTTAGAAAAGTCGAAACCATAATCCAAAACCTTGTCCGCATAATAACTCTAACTGTTATCGGCAAAATCACAGGTCGGGTTACCATAATATTTAACAACAAATAAACTCGAAACAAACAGAATTTCATTTCCGAAAACACTGTTGTACAAATGTACAATGTATCTCTATCTCAAGAAAAACGTGAGCGATAATTACCACTTATCTGGTAAAATATTTCTATGTTAATTTACCGTTACTGCGCGGTATGGCTTCAATTTTCCGCCGATTTATTTGAGAACAAAGCGCCGCCTTGCGCCCCCTAGCGTCGCGGCGTTATCGGTTGTTATTTATCGGTCCTGGGCCGAGCTAAACTCGTTAACACGGTTTACCTGTCCCTCTATAATTCACCCGTTTTTACTTAACGAGCGGTTTGTTGGCCGCGAATTAATGTTTTAACTCAGTGGCTTTTAAACTTGTTTAAATCATTTGCTCATCCCCCTCTTTCTTATCTAGCAAGTAATAAAATGTGAGGGTTAGTTTTCGGGTGATTGAATCTAAATTCTTTTTCGGTGTTTTTAAATCAATTTAAAAAATAATTGCTTAGAATTCAGAGATTACAGCATACAATCAGAAAGAATACAACCTTGTGCCATGAAAAAAATACATTTTTTTAAATTATAATTCATAGTTCTAAAAATAATGTTAAAATGTTGAATCAAAACTCCAGCCAAACTATGTTAAATTAGTTTTTGTTAGGGATATTTACACCTCACTTAAAACATATGTACTCAGTGAGTTTCAAACATTGAGAGCCACTGTTAAAAGCGGCTGTAATGTAAAAATAAACAAATGTGCCGTTTAGATGAGGACGGCAATTTAAATGGGTGTAAAGCTTTGTTCACGTGGAAAATGGACGAGTTAAAATAAGCAATGGCCCTTTCGGAATAAATTGTACATGATAAACTTTTACATGACGTGTTTTGGCAGACCATTGCTCGAGCTAAAAGTATAGCTGTGTTTTGACGGGTTGGTTTTGTACATTTTTATCGAAATAAATTAATCATACAGCGATATGTAAAATCTCCGGATATCACCACATACCTAGTTTTTTTCTAAGTTGGGCTCAGCTTCCAGTCTAACCAGATGCAGCTGACACCAGTATTTTAGTAGTGTCTGACCTCCAAAACCAATGTCTCCGTGTAAAAGGACCAATCATATTTCTGTACGGTTTGATATATAGGTGGCAACTGATTTTAATTAATGTAACCATACCAAATTTTTACCCGACTACGGTGATTAAAAGGAGTGTTATGATTTTGAACGGTATGTATGCAAATGTATGTATATATATGTATGTATCGTTGGAAGCGCTCTGATCGTCCGCTGGTTATATGCTATGTAACGTCACATTGAATATGGCACACTCTAGAGGACATAAAGTCATGAATTAAAAAAAAAAGGCGAAAAATAAACAATGCATTCTAAGTGGGCGATCGTAAGCTTTAGGGAAATGTGGGATATGACCACGACTGTACTCTGAACATTAGCAAAAATATTATTAAAATAAATTACTTGTAAGTAGTTTATTTAACAGACGATAAAATATAATTATATTGAATAGTTTGTATATAACAATTTACAGATGAGAATATTTTCTTGTTTCATACTTATTAGAGCGTATTTCAGAAGTCGAGTTTTAGTTTTTAACCTTTGCTCTATAATCTCTAACTTTACCTAAAACACTGCTGTTACAATCATTCATATTTACCCAAATGTACTAGATTATACCGACTAAAACTGCTTTCATCTACCTTAGCAGACATATTTACTACGTTATCTATTCAAGCAACCTGTTATGAACCCCTTAAATAATTATAATCCCTTAATCGCACCCATCCACACAGAAAAGGATTAACATCTCACATGGCAAATTAATATTATATTCAAAGCAGTTTGAATACCTAATTGAATACATATATTCTCCATTTCAAAGAAATCCTTTTCTAACGGGTCTTACACTGCCAAATGATTTAAACTGGCTTTGAATTAATACATTTAAATCTGTCGACAATAGCGGCAATGGAACATTTAAGTTATATGCGACTTGATAACTTTATTCCCCCGTCAATAATTACGGAGTGTGTAGTGGTGGGGGGGGGGGGGAGGGGGGGTAATGTCGTGTGGGGGGTTACTTTGAGGAGTATGTGAGAGTATCTTAATTTAAATTAGATCATTCATTAGCTTGACTAGGAGCAAGTTAATGAATTACCATGAGCTAAGTCGGCTGCCCAAATTCAAAACCTAGTAACAGGTGATTTGAAAAAAAAACGGCTTTTGGTGTTTTTCGACTTACTAGGCAGTATCAAAATGATGTGGACCTTAAAACACCCAGTTTCATACGTAATTTAAAAAAAAATATTTAGCAAGTCTAAGCAATTTGGCATGATTACGAAAATTTCCTTGAAGTACAAATTTTAAACTTAGTATGTCAAAATACAAATTTAAAACCCTAGCAGCTCAAGCGACTTACTAAGTTATGAATTTGAAATATCAACTTGCTATGTTTTGAATTTGGCGCCGATTGTAAAATAGATGACATTTCGTTTAGTAAGTCCAGTGTCACCGGCGCACGAGTGTTTCGCTCCGTGTTAAAAAATAATAAAATGAGTTACAAGCAATTTTATCGGTCCAGGCGTATACTGCGTGCTTTGCAGAACGATAAAGTATGAGCGATTCAACTGTAACTATACTCTAAAAATATTACGAGTATAACAAACTAAAATGTCAACAATATAGCACAACTTTTCGCCAAACATCCAAATCGCTATCTCTTCTGGTTTCTTCGGGCGAACGAATCAAAGTAGCCGACCAGTTTTTTGGCTCTCCTGAACATTTTTGTTGGAACGAGTTACTATGTTTTGATTTTAAGCAGCCGTAATGTATAATAAATTTGTTTAGTCATCACGTTTACCATAGAAAATCAAATTGATAACCTAGTAAGCAGACTTACTAAGTTTTGATATTGTTTTTACATTCATATTTGGGTAAATTCACAAATAAAAATAAAGTATGAGCGATTCAACTGTAACTATACTCTAAAAATATTACGAGTATAACAAACTAAAATGTCAACAATATAGCACAACTTTTCGCCAAACATCCAAATCGCTATCTCTTCTGGTTTCTTCGGGCGAACGAATCAAAGTAGCCGACCAGTTTTTTGGCTCTCCTGAACATTTTTGTTGGAACGAGTTACTATGTTTTGATTTTAAGGAGCCGAAGTATCTTGCAATTATAAATGACAACGTGATTTGTCACTCCTTAACGGCTGAACAGACTTCGATGAAATTTGGCATACAGATAGATCAAAACTTGGATTAGAGTATAGGATAATTATGTACAGATGCCAGCACATTCAGCTACTACAATCTGTCAAATTTCTTTAATAGATTTTTAACTTTATCTCTGAAGCATTAAATTCAAGGTTCGTTGGAAAAATCTGACAGTTTCGGGTAGGTTGATCTGGTGGCGTCGGCGTCTGTACTATCCTAATTGGACGTTCCCGTTGGATGATTTCTCACCTCCAATCGAGCGAAGCAGCGGGTAAAAGTTAGTTCAAAATTAAATTTATTTAGAGCACCTAATATATTTATATTTTGTTTCGTCATCATATTGAGCACATCGAACAAGTGAACAAACCGTGTTTAAAAAAAGAAACTAACTAATTTTATTTACTAACTAACTTCTGTAAGACGCTTCACTAATTCACAAACACAAAACTCAACCCTCCAACCTTCCCGCTTCCCTTACAGCACACCTTCTCTTCAGGTAATTACGAACACATATGAAAGTAACGTTGAAACCTTAAAATATTCACGTCGCGTTCCTTCGAGAACTTTCGCTCGGAGAATTTTAAATATTTACTGATCGCTCCGCTCTTTGCGCTTTTGCTGAATAATCACATGCGAGCGACGCGCGGAGGAACGAGGAATTTCTCTGAGATTATTTCGAAACAGCTGGAGTTTACTGGTGATTACGCTGTGTTAGAGGAAAGTGGTGATTGTGTACGTGACCTTTGTTAAAGTTATAGTGTTGACGAACGGGTTGCACATTTGACTAGCCTATGCCTGCGGCTTCGCCCGCGTATTTGTCAGTTCATCATCATCATATCAGCCCGTTGCTGTCCACTGCTGAACATAGGCCTCCCCAATCGATTTCCAACGTGTCCGGTCCAATGTCACCTGCATCCAGCGACTCCCTGCAGTTTTGACAAGGTCGTCGGTCCATCTGGCAGGTGGTCGCAGTGGTCGGTTATCGCGACCAAAAGTAATCATGAAATGTTGATCCCGTTCCCGCAACAAAAACTTGACAAAATATATATCCACTCTATCCATTGGTGAAAACAGCATAAAAATTGGTGCCTTAGTTTTTGAGTTTATCGCGAACAGACAGACAGACACGGCGGAGGATTTTGACTAATAATATGTAGTGACAGTGAAGATATGTGACAAACATCATCAGAGGGAATGGGTAGTTAGTCCACTGGGCCCGAATGTTGGGTATTTATCCATTACCTGCTATAGATATGATGCTATCACTGCAGGTCAGTTTATGTTATTATGTTGTGTTATTGCTGCACTTTCTCTTATATGCATACATACATACATACATCAGCTCAGCTCAGCTCATAGAGCAGCGGTGGCCCAGTGGTAGCGACCCCGACTTACGAACAGTAAGTCGTGGGTTCGAACCCAGGCAGGCGCATTACTTTGTGTAATTTATTTCATCACCACTGCTCTCAAAAACGGTGAAGGAAAACATCGTGAGGAAACCGGCATGTCCTAGAACCAAAAATTCGAAGACATGTGGCATCTACCAATCCGCACTGGGCCCGCGTGGTGGATTATAGCCCATTCCCTCTCATAGAGAGGAGGCCTGTGTCCCAGCAGTGGGAACATTAAAAAGGCTGATGATGATGATGATACATACATAAACTCACGCCCTTTTCCCATGAGGGTAGGCAGAAACCACAGAACGCCACCTGCTACAATTCCTACATACTCCTTATGCCTCTTCCACGTTTATACATCTGGTCATACACGCACGCCGGTTGCGAAGACTACGCACCTGACCTTACAGTAGTGAGGGAAAGGGTTAGCAGGTTAAGTTATTTATTTTATATTCACGGTGTGATGAATACGTTTCAATATGAAAATGTGTGATTATCTTTGGGAGAAGAGCCTTCTATATATTAAAATTATCCTTATAAGCTTTATTATTATTTACCTTTTTTGTTTAAAAAGAAACGGGTTACCTCGTCATCGCTATCCCAAATACTAATTATTAACGGAAAAGAAATTACAATCATTACCAAAATTACCAAACATCGAACAGAAAATACCGTTTACAAAATAATACGTGGGTAATGTGAAAATTTTTCTCCAACAATTTTCCGGGTCAGGTGTTAAAGTGGGGATTTTTATGTGTGAATACATTTCGCGTGAACCGAGAGGGCTGGGAGGTTGCTACGTTTGCAGCAATGTATGGATTTGCGATCACGCGATTGCGTCGCCTTGTCCAAGCGTACGGGAAGTGAGCTGTTTGCTATCTTTTTGATGTAAATACCTGCTGGTGCATTTTGAGAGATCACGTATTCTATTTGAGAATGTTTAATGTAGGGGCTGGTTAGAGATCTGGATGATATCTACAATGGTTTGGCACAAAGTTTAGCAAGTTTATATTTAAAAATCTCGGAGTCCTATATACATATATATAAAACTCACGCCTGTTTCTCATGGGAACAGACATAATCTACAGAATGCCACCTGCTACGATCCTTACATAAAGTCAAATGAATGCTATGAGCCAGTTTTAAATTAATTCAATGTGGACCTAGCAGAGACAACTGCTGCGTATCTAAACACCGAATTAATCATAGCCCACGTGAGTCGACTACATCACAATATTGACAAGTACAAAATCAATGTTTAATATCAACCGAGATAATCTCTCTGACTTGTGTTAATAATGATTATGAATCTTCCAACTATCTATTAAAGGAGCGCAACTCACTACCCAAACTGATTAGTAGTATAGAAACTGAAATTCAGGTGACTATTCTTGGGCTGCGGGACTGTTCGAAAGAGATACCGCGGCCCTGGAACACAAAGGGCAGGGAAGGAACATGGATGGGTTTTAGTCAGTACAAGTCTGACACTCCCTTCCGCTCCGCCCAGAGCGGGAGGAGTCATTTGATGATTTCACATCAAAAAAAAATATATATATTATGTTTTGAAACATCATATCGCTAAGTTGTTCATATCATGAACCACATGAAAAGAATAGTTAGATTCCACAAGATAAAACCTTGTACGTTTATATCGAACATTCTTACTTCTCAAATAATATAAATATGTATGAGAGGTTTTTCTACACAAACCTATATAAAATCCGCTAAATCCGTTTCCACTGACAAAACAATACCAACCTTTCACTACCCCCAAACCCCCTCACATCTCCCTTCAAAAACACACACATTCACTAATTAAAACCCAATTAGTAGTACAAAAACATGGCGCTCTGTGTCAGACAACAGTTTGCTTCGCTCACAAAGCCTCGATCCCTTTATCATGTAAAGCTTGTGAGCGAATTAAAGAGAGCCAATTTCCAGCTCCAATATCTTATTAGAAGAGATGGTTTGAACGAAAAGAATAGTCAAGTAAAATCTTTTTGAAAAGTCCAGGAGGAAATTATGCTTACTTTTCTATTTTTTATGAACGTAGGTAGGGCTCGTGACAAAACTTGGGCTTTTGTAGAACAACGAGATAGAAATTTAAATATAATTAAGTTTTTGAGTTAATAAAAAGAGTGATTTCATGATAAAATTGAAGTAGAATTTGTTTGACATCAGATGTTAAAAATATTGCTGACATTAAACTTTTTCGTGTTTTCGAAAGTAGAATTCTTTTACCCCATGCTTTAAACAAGTCAAACTTATGCACACTTTTTAACAAAAACACATGAAACAGTCAAAAATTAAACGAAAACTCCCTGAAATTTCAACAGCAAACGTAGCATCATTCACATTAAGTGTTTGCATCTCATTGTATCCTATATTTTCACAAAATTTCCACAGCTGCGCTCGTAAAGATGCAGCTGCAGTTTGTGGCGTATGAATGGGAATTATTTCGGCAGGCAACCGGGGTCGGCGTCTGAACGCCTAATTTGAAGACAGCCTTAGCCTCTCCCGCTCACTTTAATAGGCTGCATGTGTTGGTATTAGTTTGAAATGTGAGGCTCTTTGGCTACCAGTTGACTTCTCTTTGTCTACGTTTTTGAATTCTTGGTCCTTCTGTTTTTTCCTTTGAGTCGGGTGTTTAGCAGATAGATGTGAAGAGAGCGATAATTCAATACAGTTGGATTTTATTCATGAGAAAAGAGTATTCATGAAATTTATAATGTTGGGTATCAATAAGTGTTCAGTTCCATTATAATCGGTTTCGATTTACTAAATAGTTCATTACTGAAAAGATCCACAAATTAATTTAACTTTCCGGAAGTGTTAACAATATGAATAAATCACCGACAATGAGATAAACAGATAATCAATTCCCAGAATCTATAAATAAGATTATTTATTACAATTGAACACTTAACGCCATTTTAATTACGTATCAATCGGAAACAATTATTATCGTCGATGCAAAACCGTTACATTTTTAATCACTACTCGCGATTGGTCGGTTACATAGTTCGGGAGCCAATCGGACGCGAAGCTCGTCGTCCGCCATTTTAATTATGTTTTGTTTGAATTCAGAATGGATTGCAAGCGTTAATCAAGGTAGGGATTTTATTAATGAGTATACTTTGGTGGGGAAGATTAATTATGTAAATTGGTTGACATATTCGGATGGGCTGCGGTTGTGACCGTGTCGACGGATGCCGGAAATGGTTTTTGAATTATTGATTCCGTTATTAATTACTGGAGTCGAGGTTAATAATTTATTTTTCTTGTTTCAGCCGCTCGGAAGTGGTTTTTGATTAGATGAAAATTTCATTTTGATAACATGATGTCGAGGATTTACTGAGGGTACTTGGATATTGATGTAGTTTTTGATGCATGTAACTTTCATGCATGGCTATTCGAAGGTTAATAGGAATACTAAAAGAGATATTCTTGCTATCCAGAATATAAGAATGTTAATGCAATTCTTGGTATACATTATCGAAGATAATACACAAGATATAGAACAGCTTTTATGTATGTAACCAAAGTTACTAAACATGACACTGAAACTTTCCCAAATAGGCGCCGACAATGTGTACCCTAAGTTATTCATTAATACTTGACTGAATATATAGAACTAGATTTCATTAGTTCGTATAACATAGTGGATCTAGGTCTGTACGTTGAATATATTACGTGGGGCCAATTTCCAAGTAATCGTCGCCTTGTACTGTAATTGCATAGTATACCGGTACTTGCCCAGTTTTTGCGTTGCTAAAAATGCAATTTAATGAAGAAATTACGTGAACATAATGGAGAAATAAGAATAAATTACGTAAGGCTAAATAACATAAGTTTTTAAAATTTAAGCTATGGTTTATGTTTTCATCCAGAGCCTAACAGGCAATGATACCTGTTAATACTGGCTGATGACAATTAACTTAAAAGTTTAGGATTCCTAGGAGTTGGCTTCTTAAAAGGTGCTTAGTTAAAATCCAAATCATTTAATATCTCTTCACAAACCATGACTTATTATAAAACAGGGTGTAAACAGACTCTTCACGAAGTCGTCAACCAAGCACTGTACATCAAACTAAGTAACTTTATGCAAAAATTATTGCTGGGAAATAACTTTTTTTTTGTGGGGTGTAATCACGTTTTACGGTAGGACTCAATGTAACGCATTCAAAACATTGTGTTGATGGATGGATTGAATAGTACGGTGGTCGTGAAGGTGTCTTAAGTAAAAAAATACATTAAAAACATGTATTTAAAAATCTTTTGAAAAGTTGGAACTTTGTCCCCTAATATCTCAGTAACTAGAAGGTTCCCAGGTATGGTCTAGAACAAAACAATTATCGCAATGACGGATAAAACCAGTTCCTTTCGCCTTCGTCAAAAGTCTTTTTACACCCTTTATACAGCTTAAAATTCAGGTACAAAAGTTGGTCAGAGACTGGTCTCGATGATTCCGAGAAGATAGATAGCTACCTAACACCGTATTAGTTAGTACCAAGTTGTATCAAACTCTTACTTAAGACAACTAATTTCCGCAACTCAATCCTTTTCAAAGCCCAAGTGTAAAACAATATTAAGTGAAGCAAGCAAAAGTTTAATATTCAGTCTTCAAAGTTAAGCAAACTTCGAAGGCGTTATAAAAGAATACCTAATCTTATCTACATATTAGATTCAAATAGTATGGAGATTGCGACCATGATTGACAGACTCACATTATACCTGGATATTATACTTCTTAGTATCGGAAAATGGAATCTGAGAACGCTGGTAAATATCTGAATGATCATAAAAGTTACTTACCGGTCATATCTGGGTAAATAATTATCTCTGACTTTGATGAATTGCGGAGGAGCTCGTGGCTAAATAATAATAGCCGCACTGATCGGTGTTCAAGGTAAAGTCGTGGTTACCAAGGTTGATCTGTGGATCGGTGACCATCTATTACATACTGAGGTTTCTCTGTGCCTCAGAATTCACGCTAAACCGTCGGTCTCGACTGTTATTTAAAGATCTTTGACATTCGTTACAGGTTGTAAGTGGCCCGAAAGTCTGACAACAAATGATACGAAGGGGCTCCATGTACAATACAGGTATTCAGCTGTGTCCAGTTAGGCTAAAAGCCGACCCCAATGTAGTGGGGAAAAGGCTAGGCTATCTTGTATGAATTGTAAGAAATTATTTGACAACAAACGTGCAGTAGTGACCCAGGATTACTAGCCGCCATTTTGGAGCTGAATGTCGTAGACTCGAATTCAGGCAGGCTCTTTACTTTGTGTAAATTTATTTAATCACCACTGTTCTCTAAACGGTGCTGAAGGAAAATTTTGTGGCAAAGTGCATGTCTAACAACAACAAAACTCGGACTCGCGCACGAAAGGTACCATAAGAAACGTGTTTTTTTCGGTTTCCTTTTAATGTCTTTGTTTTCTTTTGTTTTTCTTTAAATATTAAATAATTTCTATTATTTTTGTTATAGCGGCAACAGAACTACATCATCTGTGAAAGTTTCAACTATCTAGCTATCACGGTTCATGAGATGCAGCCTGGTGACAGACAGACAGACGGACAGACGGGCAGACAGACAGCAAAGTCTTAGTAATGGGTCCCGTTTTTACCCTTTGGGTACGTAACGCTGAACCCGCGTGGTGGTGATTATTGCCGAATATCTCTTATAGAGAAGAGGCTTGTGGGTAGCAATGACAACATAATACAGATTCTATTATGTAATATCTAAGTCAATATATAGAGTCATACCTGAAAAAGTTATACAATAAGAGAAAATAGTATAAGTCAATGTAGTAATTTGGTCCTAGAACTCATTTTACGAAACTTTTCCAAAACAAATACAATTTCTTCATAATTGAATCGACCTCAATAGTCTAGTCTGTAACCTCGAATAAAACAATATTTTCATCAAGAAAACTCGAATATAGCTATCATACAAACGCTAAGTGTTTGATCCCTCAATCTTCCACGACTAATATCTAAGAGCCAATTTCAATTGAAAAACTGAACATCGAGATAAAAGCATCGGGTTGCTCGCTTTGCACAGATGGGTTGTAACTTGTACTATAAAATACTTCAATATTGCGACCGCGGGAACTATAAATCTCGGAAGATCTAATCTAGAGACAGACGATATCTGATTACGTCAGAGAACGCTGCTTACTGCTGTCTTCTTTCAGTTTATTCTAGACTTTAACAGCGAGAATTAGATAACAATATCAGTAAAAACTCAAACTCAAAAACTTAAAAGCATTTATTTCAATTAGACCATTACAGGCACTTTTGAATGTCAGAAAAACAAATTAGACTAAGCTACAGTCACAGACACAAGGCATAATAACTTGTGAAAGTACTGTAGTTGCCCATTCCAAAGCGAAGATCTCTATGGAGAAGAATGGGCACGAAACTCCATGGACACTCTTTTCAATCAAAATATTGTTACAAAATCTTGGTTACATCATTCATATTGAGATTATACATATATGTGAGAACGATGTAGAAATACGTGCACTTTATGAGCGTCCACAGTAAAATATTATATCAACAATTTAAAAACAAAGTAAGTAGTTAAAATGAACCGTGGCAGCTTAGAGATGACCAGTCCCAACTGACAGCGCCCGTTCACGAGCATGACGCATGCATCAGCCCCATTCAGCTCAACCATATTGAAGGAAGCTAAATGACCCGACACACCCGCCACCATCAGCCAGACATTTGAGAGTATTAAATTATACCACCTTAGAGCTGAAACTCACTTGTTACTCTGATAACAATAATAAATAATGTTGGTCACTACTACAGTTAGTCACTGTGTGTTGACGATTATCGTCAAGTTTTCTTCACGATAATAATGTAGCAGGAGTTTTGCGTAATTACCAACCTGCTCAGTGAGATCACGTAATAGGCTCGTCTACATCTCATTTCGAGTTTTCGTGGAACCCCTCGCGATTTCCCGTAAACATAGAATGCGTGCTCACGGTAACATAATCATACACATATCTAAATATACTGTATAAATATAATATAACTTCCCTCATTAAGACGAGGGGAGGCTGTCGCACAAATGACTTTCAAACCTGTTTGCAATAATCGTAATAACACAGAATTTAATATTTACCATGTTCTCTGGCTCTGACTTACAAAATTAATTTTCCTTTCAGAATAGTATAGTACAAAACTTATTCGGAATATTCTTCATCCAAAATATTTTCTGAATAGTCGTAGCAGTCTCAGTGGTGATATTATTTACGAGCACTGTAATTCCTTGAAGGTTGGAATAAATCAGACATTTTCCCAGTTCTTATTCGATAAAAACTTTCATACATTTCTAGTGTTCCGTGTGGACGTTGGGAATCCGGTACATTTGAATCAATTGAACCCAATTGATTCAAATCTTTCTGGCTCGGAATTTTATATCTTACTTTGTGGTCTAAAGGAGGAATTCATACGAATTAAGAATCCGATAGTTCTTGGTCTATTGCCAGTAAACACGAAGGGTATTTCTTACTTGATCTGATTTTACTGTTTACGAGGTAAACTGAACATTCTTTCAATAACTTCAGTCTCCCATATATTAAACATATTCCGTAGCCACCTTTCGCGACACCACAGTAGATAACTCACAGGAAGGTCTATTTGTTACAAATCCAATTTATTGCCTTCTATATCTAGTGGCGACATTTCTTCCTACGGAACACTTTTATCACATTTTTGGTGGACCCGTCCAGTTCAGTAATTGTGTTATTGAAACTTCGCCGAATGATCCTGGAATATAAATTGTGGGAACTGGGTCGATACTTGTATATTGTTTTTTGAAACATCTATATGTATACAGTTATTAGCTAAACGAGTCTAAAATAAATTGGTTCTGTTACTTTATCATACAATTTGGTCCTTTCAGTCGCGGCTTTGTGAATGGTTTCGAATACTGTGTGTTTAATTATTAAAATAATAATATTCTTTTACCCTCCACTACAAGGCAAAGCCGGAGATCACTTTCTCAAGGCGGATAATGTAATGAGACTTTTCAGGTTTTCCACAGACTAGAAAATAATATATTTATGGTATTGTTCTACTGTGAGTAGGCGAATACCTACCTCCTGAAACCATTATTTTTATGTGTTCACACGAGCTGTAAAAACTCTCCAGTGAAAGGGGCCTCCTCATATATCACTCGTGAAATATGTTGAAGTGCCACGGTGGAAATACCTTTTTAAGTATAGTAGCATCCTTCCTACTTTCGTTTCCAGTAGTTTTCGATTCGTAAACCTAGTCACTGGACATAAATCTTAAACTACATTGTTTGTACCCAAATTTTGCTCATCGTCAAATAATTACCAATTTAATGTCTTAATTAAATCTTAAGTAATACTAAATCGCCAAGTATTCGACTTGGATTCATATCATTAATTTTTTTGGAAGACATTAAATGAGAGAATCGATTAAATATTTTCTGAAATAAACCAAAAGCCTTACTATACCTAACAACACTAAACAAGCTTGCAATAACAATATTTTTTATACAATAACAACAAGAACATTTTAGCTACACAATGAACCTACAATTCCTGCTCATTGTTGAAAAAATGTTTTCCAATGTTTGAAGGAGGCACTTGTGCTGTAATCTCGCGAAGACTAAGTTTGGAGAGTGCTGGTGGTCCAAATATTGCAGCAACGGGGGCAAAATAAGCTAGAAACTTGGCTTTATTCCAATTAATTTATATTATAACAATAGTTCCTATCTGGATTTGGAAGCACTACAAGATTTCAGATATTGTTTTAAGTGGTTTTAAAAGATAGTTTATTGGATAAGTTATTTACTGAGCGATTAATAAAAGAGTAATTGGAAATAAAAGGAAAAGGAAGACGGTGAAAGGAAATGAATTCGGGAAATTAATAATAATAAGGCTTACATGACGAGGCAGAAGAGCGTTATTGGACATCAACATTTTGATGAAGTAAGTATTCCTTTTGATAAGTATACATATTGAAGAGTAACTGTTGCCCGCGACCATCTTTCGCGTGAAATACAAAAAATATTACTTCCATTTTTTAATCGATTTTCAAAGGTTTTAAGTTTTTGTTTGGAACCCTGATAATTTTACTAAAATAAAATGCCTATATTAGACATTATTACATCAGCTATCTGCAAGAATCAGTTCAGCCGACAGTTCACGGAACAAACAGACAGAAAGACAGACAAATTATTATAAGTAACTTTGTTTTTTTGGATGGGAAGTCATCAAGTGACTTCTCCCGCTCTGGGCAGAGCGGAAGGGAGTGTCAGACTTATACTGACTAAAACCCATCCATGTTCCTTCCTTGCCCTTTGTGTTTCAGGGCCGCGGTATCTCTTTGGAACAGTCCCGCAGCCCTGGGTACCTTATATACTTTCAAATACATTCAGCAAAAAGCTGTTATTTTGATGTCACAAACTGGCACTTCAATTTTCTTTATTTGTATAGATCTATAAATGTTACTAAGTACGTACTTTGAATTAGCTTTATTCTTGTCACTGCCGCACCCGGCAACAGCCAAACAACGCAAGAACAAGATAGACACGAAAAAATTAATGTGTCAGTCTTTTTTAGAGACATTATTTTTTTCTAAGTAACGCTAGTAAATCTCAGTCTAAGAACAGGATAACGTTTCTGAGCTTAACTTTTGAAATGTTATACCACATGATTCTATTAGATAAAGTTTCACTTTAAATTCCAAGGCAAACTCAGTCCAGCAGTCCATCACTACTAATTCACAACTGTAATTCTTAACCCCTCACCGTCACGACTTGAAACACTTAAACAAACCCAATGCTGATACCTTAGATTTTAACCCTTACCAGAAAAGATTAAAAAACATACTTAACATACTTCAAAATCAAACCTTTACGCTTCCAGTTTAGAGTTGATATTTCGGGGGCAATTTTGTGAGAAATAGCAATAATCAGAATAAGAAATCAGAAAGCAATAAGCAATAGCAATAGCAATAGCATTTACATTTCAATTACTTGATGTTTTTCTAGTTAAATGTGGGGTTCGTGAGGTACAAACGGATAGTTTATCGGGACAGTAAACTGTTTATCTTGTATTTAAAGCTATTATGATTGGTTTCAAATTTCTCTTTGGTCAACTTGCTGGATGCGAGTCGCACGGGACCGGTCAATGTGGCGACACTTGGGGGAGGCCTATGTCCAGCAGTGGACGTCTTTAGGCTGAAATGATGATGATGATGATGATGGTCAACTTACTTCAACCGATGGAGGACTAAATTAAGTTTGCTGTAACCTCCTTTATTCCTCAGTCGAGTAATTCTAATCGTGGACCTCTTTTAACTATTTTTTTTTAAGAAAATACGTGTTCTTCTCACGCGTCCCTCTTCAACACCCTGACTCTCTTGAGTCCTGCTTCTAATTACTTTCCTTGAACGCATTGTTTACTCTCTTTTGCTATCATTTATATTATTTTTTAGTCATGGATATTTATTAGCAGGTGAAGCTTAGGCCACGATAATTATTAGCATGATAATAACATAGTTTACTGAAATATTTAAAGATGTATTCATTATTATGGTATAACAAAATACATAGTAATTTTTTGCCAATTTTCATTAAAAAAAAACAGTTTTTTTAAGTATTTTGGGATTTTATTTAAGGAAATTTCGAAACGCCTAGTTGACGCTTCCCGTGACCCAAGGGCTGGCTTTTACTTTGGCCAGAGGCTAAGTGTTGCCATACAACGTGGCAACGCCGCCAGTCTCTTGGGCACATTACCATCTGACACCGTTGAGGAGGAGTTTTTCGATGCCCTTTTATAGTTTGTTGTTAGTTTATCTATTTTAGTTTAATAGTTTTTAATTATCAATGTATATAGTTAGTTTAACCTTAAAGTATGACCCCTTTTGGTATCTATAATTCAATAATAAACTATGTATGTAAAAAATTGCTTTCAGACACAAAATAAAACTACAAGTACTGAAACATTAATCCGTTCTTCTATAATTTCTGATTCCACACGGGCAAAGACACTAATTACTTGTAAAGTAAACACTAATTACTTGTTTAAATATTATGTTTATCTTTCAGAATATAAAGGTTTATCGTACCTGTAGAACATGTTTAAGCAGCAGCAAACGGCAATGCGGCAAGCCCAGGAGTTGGCGGGACGAACTTGGCCCACAAACAGCAGTGGATAGGCCTTTTCCTTGCAGTGGGACACAAATGGCTTATAATAATGATAAAATAAGGAATAGAACAAATTGATTCGCATTAGATGGTTACACCCCATTAAAGACTATCAACAAGTTCAGTCCATAATATCATATCCCTAGTTACACATAACCATATTGTCCGGTTGTCTGAACCGGACGGAGCTCGGACGCAAATCGTTTACGATTCAGTTCAGTCAGTGGCGTTCATATGAGTCCCGGTTACAGAGAGCCAATCGGAGATACAAAAGAAGATAGTAATAGGAAGAGGAAATAATGGTAGAGAAAATAATGGGTTAGCACTTTTAAGCAATCTGAAGCAGTTTTAAAGAGAATTTAAAAAATGGAAAAAGTAAATTAGAAGATCTTCTGCGATAAACCTTTCTATGTTCAGCGACGATATACTTAACGTAAGGAGGAGCCTAGATCTGATGTCAATAATAGTGTACTAGTCTAGTATAGTGTAGCACAGCTTAAGTTTAGGGGCAATCAGAACCTGTTAACACATTCATTCAAAACATTGCGCCTTTTAAGTATTCTCAAAAATGGTACCTATATTTTAGCAGTTTGAAAAATAAATGATTACTTACTTAGACGTGATGTTTGGCTAATATTGTGATATTTTGCCAATATCTTATTTGGCTTATGGTTTAGCGTTAGGGGCAATCACAGCTCTAGGCTATAATTATACTGCTATTTCTATTAAACAATTTCTATTATGTAACTCAATAACACTGCCCCAAGATTCAGAAATTGAAACCAGAATTTCATAGCAGAAAACACTAGACCCATTACTTATTTACATCCAAACATACCTACAGCTACATAACATAACATCACGCCTGTAGGCCTGCAGGGTTAGGCAGAGGTGTACCTAGTACACCCACATTTCGCCAGTTATGTTGAAAGTCCCATGTAATAGAGGGCGAGAGCCCATTGCCATCAACCAGGCACAAATCCATACTCCTTGACTACTACTGACCAATTCCTGATGGGAAAACCCAATATCCCTTTGCCCGACTTAGGAATCGAACGAAGCGAAGGACCTCATGTTCAGCAGTCCAACGAGGCAACTACAAAAATATAGCAAAATATCATACTACACACAAAAATGACCCCAAACCGACACAAAACTATAACGCCACCTTTTTACCTCAGCACTCAATAACTAAAATGTCATTCCTATAAGTTTCTAGCTACTCGTAACGTACCTTAAATACCTCTGTACGATCCAATATGGCGGTTTTATTGCTCGTTCTATCCCGATAGAAATCTATAAATGTGTTTTATTGTCTTGCGAGCTGACACGGTGTGTAGCACGGGTATTCGTTGTAATATTCTAGTTTAAAAACATACTTTTGTACACGTGTTTAATGTGTTTTAGACCCGTTTAAAGCGGTTATGAGGTTAGATAGAAAGATAGATTCATTTATTTGCCTGAAATATGGTATGGTATGGGGGTTGTGGTTTTTTCTAGGCTTGTTTAAAAGCTACTTATAATTTCGCAAAAGTGGTAATGAAGGCTCGTGGGTTCTTTTTCTGAGTTAAATGCCTTTTCCCAAAAGTGAGACCATAATAATTATTATAAAAAGCCGCTAAGCTGAGGAAGGACTGAGCTGGCTACGTTAGAAGTTGAATGAGCTGTGGCCCGAAATAGTCACTTTATGGAGCAATAACACAGCTAGAAGGCGTCAAAACAGTCCTCCTAGAAGATGGCGGGACGAGCTGGACCAACAAACGACCGGTCAACAATTTATCGTCTATGAAAGACCTGGAAGTCATGAAGAGGGGCCTTTTCCCAGCAGCTATAATGATGCACATTAATTGTAACATATTTAACTTGCTCTATGCAGCCTTTAGCAGCCGGAAAGCGGCGGTGGCCCAGTGGTAGCGACCCTGACTTATGAACAGTAAGTCGTGGGTTCGAACCCAGGCAGGCGCATTACTTTGTGTAATTTTTTTCATCACCACTGCTCTCAAAAACGGTGAAGATAAACATCGTGAGGAAACCGGCATGTCCTAGAACCAAAAATTCGAAGACATGTGACATCTACCAATCCGCACTGGGCCCGCGTGGTGGATTATAGCCCATTCCCTCTCATAGAGAGGAGGCCTGTGTTCCAGCAGTGGGAACATTTATAGGCTGATGATGATGATGATGATGCAGCCTTTGAATGGTGGTTTAGGGCCTAAAATTCTTCTACTGAAATTGCTAACCGCACCGACACGACCGTTGCTAGCCTATTTGCTACCCATATTGCTATTGTTTTGTTATTTCGTTCCATTATCAACCATCATCGACCTCATCTCTGTCCTCAGGACTAGATTGAGGTCAAGAGAAGGCCGATATAGTGAAAAAATGCTACCTTTTCTGTAGACGACTTTTGTTTTGGTAAGTAACTGAGACCGTACTAAGCTCTAAAATAAAAAAAAAACTAATACGCGTAGGTAAGCAATCTCTAAACAGAGCACAGTATACTTTACACACAATATTCTACTACAACCTATTCTTGATCACCAACACACCCATAATCACTTACTAACCGTAACTCATATTTTATTTCCAACCATAATTCCATGTCGTCCGTATCCTCAATCTGTCAGCTTAGGTCAATAAAACGGGTGTAACCAATCGATGGGCAGGGCGGATACGCAGAATAGATAATAGGTACAGAAGGCTGGCTGCAGACAGCGAGCGAATTCGCATTCACTCGTAGACAGACAGACAGACAGATGCGTACATGCGAGGGTTCGTGGCTAGATAATCACAGCTGCACGGGTCGATCTTTTGGGTTATGTAACGTTTTTCGAGGTTTTTCCGTACCATCCATTACATATCCCCCTTCGTGTCTCAGAAAGCACGTCGAGCTTTTGGTCCCGGCTGCAATTTTTTGATCTTTTACAGTCGTTACCCAGCATTGAAAGGGTATCGCGTTCACTAACTGGATTGTAAAGGTCAGACAGACAGTCACTAATGGAACGGTTTCCAGTCTTCCAACCAACCCAAAATAGTTGGAAAGAGCTAGGTAGTTAATGACAAAGACATATAGTGTATACATTAGTGAGTGTGAGCGCCCTTGCAACAAGCTATTGTTTGATAGTCACGTCTATGTGCCTGTGCTACCGTTTCACGCGTTGTAAAACATTCGCCTTCTGTAACAATCTATTCTCTGTCGTTAGGTAGGGCCGACTGACGTACAACCGGTCATTATAACCCGACCCTCTATTGTGGGCAAAAGAGGATTATTTTTAGATGGCAGGAATGTTTGAGTAAATGTTTTCGTTCCCTTTGAGGTAAAGGTAGGTATTTATTGAGTGTTTCGGGTTGTAAATATGTGGAATGTTATGTGAGATATTTTGAAACGGTCAACTGAGGAATTTTTGATAGTATTGGATCTGAGATCTTATATGTCCCTTCGAGAGGATTATAGAGAGAAATTCGGCGCAAACAATTTAGTATCTTAGGTTGCAGTGAGAACTGAATAAACTATAGTCTAGTTAATCAGGGAAATCTATTTTTAGCCGTTCAATATTGTATAGACATATTCTGTAACATATTTCATATATCGCTATTGGTTTTCTACAGTAATAAATAAATCTTAATCACTTTATTACTTTATTGACCATAGTTTTTATATGCTTTTCAAATTAAGTAATAAAACATATAATTAACTGCTGGTAAAAATAGTATATATCGTAGTGCAGTGCCAATCATAGATAAGTCGACTTCAAATTGCACCGCCAAGAACCAAAACATACGATCTCTAAATTATTTACCAAAGTCCAATGACTACCACCCAATTACTGCTTCCAACCACGTACAGCCAGCAACAAAATTGTATAATGTACTGAAAATATCGCCCATATAACGTGCTCCCACATCTTTATAACTTCCTTGTCTTTAAAGTACCACCTCACAAGACCTCACGCACATAGAATCACTCGTAAAAGCCGAAAAGCCGCGACAGTTCAACGTACTTGCAAACTGAACGTTGGGGGCACAGAGTAGTCAAATGCAGAAGATGAAGTTACTATGTAACGTGGTACTAGTGTGTGTATGCTATTAAATTTATCATAATTCAGCATGTTTAAGTCCATTTCAAATGAATTATTAAAACACGCGTTCTTATACATGCAGAAAATAATATTGATGTTGATTTCAGCAAATCAGACTTTCATCCTTATGTTTGGCATATCCCTTACCTATTTTTTTTAAATACACACAGAGTAAATTAAAAATAAACAACATCAGTGATACTTGTCCAAAGCTTTCACTGCTACCTGGCAGTCAAATTCAGTACCACAATACTGACTGTGGCTGGCCAATCTGTTACCACGTATGTGATGAACTATTTACATAAAACAATTTAATTCACACTGGTTTTGACTTAAATTTGTTTGCGTTCTATCTCAATCAAGGCAAAATGCAAGACAAATGTCATTAATGAAACTGAACGACATAAACACATTGTGAGTCATCAATGCAATTGAATATTGAAACTAACATCTATTCTCTTGAATGAGTTTTGCGTGCTGATCGCGTTCAGTTTCATTAGTGTTTGCACTAAGTTGTTGCTAGGGATGAACCTTCTGTATTCTATACTCAGTGGTCTGCAGTTGGATAGTCACGTTTGCCAAGACTTTGCTATGCGAATATTCGCAGCACATCTCATAAATAAGGTATCACGTTCAATAAATGTTATGGATGAGCAGAGTTCAAGCTATGCGGGATATTATAACATTATGCAAGGAGGTATTTCTACTGCAATTGGGAGTCAGCTCAAAAAAAGAATGAAACACTTAGTTTTTTCTTAAGAAAATACTTTGTTCCATCAGACGTGCCAGATGTTTTTTTGGTACTCGGAAATCCAATTGCTTGATTTGTTTCTGAGAAGAACACAAGAAAAATTATTTTCTTGTATTTCATCTTATCGTATTTCAACGTTTTCAGCACCAGGTGAAAAAAGGTAAAGTTGTAATTTTATTTCTAAAACATTACTTACATATTTCTTAGAAACGGCACTTTGTATTCCAGGTAAGTAAAGCAACCTCAAATCAAAGAAAAATATGGTTTGTAGCAAGCAGTGTATGTATTTATTACTGTCGCATCGCGTATATAATAATACATTGAATTATTCATACGCTTGTCGCTGTCCCGTCGAGAATCGTCTCGTACTTGAAGAGTAATGGAAGAGCGACATGTGAAAATATTCTACGCTATGTCGTGATTCAGTTATTCATAGATGGGGACTAAGATCGGTCTGTTTGTCCTTGGCTTTTTGAAGTAAGTTCAATGTTTTGTGTGTTGATATCTTCAGAGAACAGACTAATATAGGTTCGAGGTCAATGGTTTTACCTGAAGCTAATGGGTATCAAACACAGGTACATTTAATTACCTTTGAATTAAGCGGTTAAATCTACCAAAAGCCAAGAAAATAGACAAAACAAAGCCTACTTTATTAGAGCTACGTTCACGTAATACCCGTCTAAGATTACAACAGTAAACTAGTAATACAACTACAAGTCCGTTTTCACCAAGACAGTCTCTTCTTCTTCTTTCTTCTTCGAGTGCCTAACCTGGTGTCAGAGTTTTTATGCCACCCATGGGCCTCTGACTTGGCTTTCTAGTTTCCTCACGATGTTTTCCTTCACCGAAGTAAGTGATAATACAATACGTCCATGAATTCGAAAAATTAGAGGTGCGTGTCTTGGGTTCAAACTCGAGACCTATGATTTGGCAGTCCGACGGTTCGGCCAAGACAGTTAAATGAATGCCTAAAATAATAAAAAGCGTAATGTTGAATTTTTGACACCGTGGTATTGCTGAGAGTTCAAATTCCGACGAGCGTTTTTAAGCATTCGTTTAAGTTTCGCTTAGTTTTAGTGAAAACGGTCGTTTGTAAACTTCGAGTTATTTGCTTTATCCACCGTTGCGTGCACAGTATTCTCTAAATCGAATTGCGAGCTGACAAGATAGTGCTTCTAGACATTTTAAGGGTAATTCTACGTAGGGAACTGGCAGCAAATAGTTTTCTTCGGAACGTCCATTAGAACAAACTTGTTCTTACGTGAAAGGTTTGTGGCAGTTTACTTATTACTGGGAATTGAAAATAAAAATCAAAGCATTTATTTCAAGTAGGCCAGTTACAGGCACTTTTGAATTCTCGACAAGATAAAAATGTAATGAAGCTACAGTCCCAGTCACAAGGCATAAAATCTGTGAAAGTAATGTAGTTGCCCATTCCCTAGCGTAGATCACTATGGAGAAGAACGGGCAAGACACTCCATGGACACTCTTTTAAAGTTTTTAAAGTATTTGAGTTTATATTACTGTTTTCTGATTTCGTTATTTTGTACGTACCTACTATTTTATTCGTAGGTTTACAACGTGTAACGGAAAGGGTATTGTAAGCCGAAAGGGGGTCACACAACTCTTCAGTCTGAACCAGTTTTGTTCTACGACTTTTGGAAATACGTGAGAAAAAAGTTCTACTCCCCATACCAAAAAGTCACGTGATCAACAAAGTTTCTATGAAGAAGCAAATTTTTTTTCGCGAATTTTCCAAAGTTTTAGAACAAAATTTGTTCAGAATGACGAGTTGTGCGACCCCCTTTCGGCTTACTATACCCTTTACGTTACACGTTTATAAGTACATTTTACTTTGTCTAATTGTATTTTATTACACTCAAAACGGTGAAGGAAAACATCCTGTATGTCCTACAAAAAAAATGTCGCACATAGGTGATAGCCACAAACACGCACTGAACTCGCGTAGTGGTTTATGGTCTATTTCCTCACTCACAGAGAGGTAGCTTGAGTTCCAACAGTGGGAATGTTATTATGCTTATTGTTCTTTTTACGTACTTGAATGAAGATTCTGCTGGGTTAAACAAAAACACTAAATGTATAAATTATCGTTTTTAACCACACTTAAATGAACAAATACCAGATCTCGGCCCTTAGGATCCGAAACCTCCTGGAAAAATACGTAAACTCCCAAAAAGATGCCGAAAAAATCCCTATTGTAAGAGTTTCACATTTTTATTCTAAGAACACGTTTTCAAGAAAAGTTCACTTAAATATGGTTTAGTAAGTAATATGGCTACCGTGTGCAGAATGTGCTGGCAGGATCCTGTGTTCAGAGAAAATGTCTGAAATTGATGTGGTTTCAGAGAAGCTCATTCTTATTCATGGCTGTTAACGAACTACCCTCGCATGCACAACGTATAAAACTAAATTTAATTAACTTGCTGAGTGTCTTGCACTTTACGCAAAGTCTACTCTTGTTTTAGTTTCCTTTTGCAGTAAATATCGCTATCCTGTATAAAATGCTAATGGAGTATTATTATTTTAATACACATATAAACAGTTAACGTCTTTTCCCCATGGGGGTAGGCAGAAACATACACCTGGTTATACATACACGCTGGTTGCGAGTGCTCGCACCAGACCTTTCTGAAGAATCTTCACCGATAAGGTCAGTGTGTCCTTCTATCATAATATTATTTTGATATTACCTATTTAATTTTAGCTTCTCCTAAAAAAAAATGTGTTGTATTAGACCGCTTCAATACTAATAAATAAGGATAATGGCCGTTTTCGCTCAATAGATGACACTTGAACTAATGCCAAAATAAAAACGCGCCAGTGGAACTGCAACTTTCGGTACTGAGCCGAGTATTGAAAATGCATAAATTTTCAGTCATTAAGGCATTCATTTTAGTTTTAGTGAAAACTGGCATAGATTAGGTAAGTTCCAGCAGTAACCAGCAGTAGTTTGTTGGGATATTTAATTTTAATTTTCTCGTATTATTTCAAGTCAAACTGCATTTTATTTAAACTTATGCATTAAACTCACCGCCTCTGTATGTACAGGATGTACAGCGAACAGCAGCGCTGCTAGTGCGGCAAACGGTCGTTGCAACCTCGCAACAACCGCGCCTGTTCTCGCAACGAGCGCGCAACACGCAGCGTGTAACGCAACGTTGCACACGTGCCACCACCACGGTGAGAAGCCGCATAGTTTGTAGTTCAGTCTGTAACAAGGGGTGACAAAAATTTAAACATAACATAACAACTTAACATGTAATTCGCGAAAGATTTAGGGTGTAGCAAACCCACATTTAACCAATCATGTTAAAGTTTCATGTAATAAGGGGCCAGTAAGCCTCTAGCCCTTAAAATAAAAATCAGCCCTATTAGAACGCCATAAATATATAGTCAGTCACCAAAAACCCCTTCCTAGTGTTTTGACTGGGAAAAAGAATAGGCTGAATTTCCCAGCAATTACTATGTGGATTTAATATAACATAACATTACTCCTGACCGAAAGGTTAGATAGAGGTGTATTACATACATAACATCACGCCTGTAATTCCCGAAGAGTGAGGCAGAGGTATTCCCGATGTAAAAATCAAATATCACTTTGCCCAACCGGGGAGTCTAAGTCAGGACCTCAAGCTCTGCTGAGCTTGAGGTCCTGACTTAGACTCCCCAGACGCGCTTGCGAACACTCGACCAACGGGACAGTATATTATCAAATGTATACTTTGTTTAGTAAACCCATATTTCGCCAGCTAGGTTTAAATAACACGTTATATGCAGATTCCGGTCTGCTTTTGAGAAATTCTTGGTAGGAAATACACACTGCCCGAGCTGGGAATTGAACCTACTACCCCGTGTGATTGGTTAGAGTAACGACAGTCTACAGTGTAACTTCCAGGGAAACGGAATATTGTGCTCTTATTTGACACATTTCGTGTTAGATTCAGAAAAATCGAATAAATGATAAAAATGCTAAAAGCAAACTGTTAACATGGATGTCACTGTGATCCATTGCCATTAAGTATTTTCATAGTTATATAACAATATTCATAAAAATGTTTTGAAAAAAAAAAAAGTTAAAAAGTACCAATAGTTGATACTGGTTTCCACTTTAAGGACTACGTGCTTGCATTATAGTATATAGATATTATTATAGATATTTATTATATATTACATAAAACTTAACATACCATAACAACTATATTCCCCGGAGGGCCATCGGATTTGCGAACGGAGCCAACCTTTAATTTGTTTCCTAACTAGCAATTAATTACCATGTAGTATGCTACCCCGGCCATGAATCCATTAATACAAAAAAAAAAAACTAATCGACCTAGGGATCAAACCTTAGCCTTCCTTCCAAAACTCAGTAGCACCAACACAGTGCTAAACCAACAAGGACATGATTATACTCGGAGGAAAACAGAGAAAATCAAAATACAGAATATTTTGATTTCTAACAACATAATTTCCAACATATCATATACAACACATTGTTAATGTTAGGAATTGTATATTTTTTAAATGTATATTTTGTTTTAATTATTTTGATTTTTTTTTTAATCTTAATTTATTCTTCAATGTTCCAATATCCTACTGAAATTATTTGTATGTGTTTTATCATTCTTAAACTACCATACATTACTTAATTATTATGGGCTTAATTTGCTGACATTATCGTGCATGCTGTGGTCTCCTTAAATGAAGGAGTACACCTACCTTATACCTCGTTTTCCATTACCTAATAATTCTTCTTTGTATATCTTTTGTTGGAGATCCTTAAATAAATTAATAATAAATAAACACATACTGTGAAGTAAAGCAAATTCAAATATACTATAAGACAAATACCTACGCACAGTGTAAAGCCGGGACACACTGGCTGCACAAAGTTATGTCTCTCGACTATGACACAGGGCTCATGCACAATGGGGCTAATTGTTTCCTAGTGTCCTGCCTTCGGGCTGCATCTAGTCGTACTCTTGTCTTCACTGAAACTAGACGAAGTACTTTGACCAAAAACTTGACTGGAGAATGTCGGCTTTGTTTACATGAACCTAGAAGTGGTTTTAAAGGGCTTACTAAATAATTATGTTCATTATATACCTGAACTTATACTTGTACAATAAAACGTATTTGTAATAATTTGTAGTAAATCAATGTTCAAAAGCGAGGAAACTTCAAGGAGTCTTGCATTCGATTGAGCGCCCATTTAAAATGCCCAAGTCGTTCTTGGGGATCTTATGATCAACAGATGAAATCTTTTAGCTGAATGATAATGTTATAACGTCCACTCTGTTGAAAATTCAACGCGAAGGACCATTTTATTTAACGTTACTATTTTTAGGAATAATAGGTTGTACATCCCTCAGCTTTACAACATGGACCAAAAAACACACAATATTTAGTCAAACACTATCTGTAACATACTTGGTACATACATAATATCCACAGCAGGCAATATACGTAAAGTTATGGACACAAGCATGACAGTAAGGCGAGCACACAAAAGCTAATTGTTTCCTTATGTTGTGCCTGCCGGCAATGTATCCATGTCCTTACTATAGTTGACCAAACGATGTTCACAAATTCGGGATATTATCACGGGCTTGAATAACTTGCTTTTGTGGTCGTGTCAGACTGTAGCAGTAAGAAATTCTTGGTATTTAGTTATTTAACATCAGGTACGAGTTCAGAGTTTGTATTGTTTAATTAGCTGAAACATTTCACCACAGCGCTATATTTTAGGAAACTAAATTATGAGAAGTTTGTTCAACTGCTGAAGGTTTTCCTACATTTAAATTAACAAAAGGAAGATAGAAAAATATTTCAAGATGGAAGATATAAAAATTGGTTGGTCAAAATCCTCGTAATTCGGCAAAGACAATTGTTACTCTTTTTAACAGGACCCGCTCTCAGGGAGGAAAAAAGAGAAAATAATAATAATGCCTGTAATCCCCGAAGGGTTAGGCAGAGGTGGACCTCATATTACACTCACATTTTGCCAGTTATGTTTAAGTCCCATGTAATATTGTTTCGAAATAAATGAATTATGAATAGAGGGTGAGGCTATTGCCATCTCCAGGAACAAATCCAGACACCGTGACTGTTACTGAGAATTTCATGAATGAAAAACCTATATCACTTTGCTCATAAGTAGCGCTGTCGATCACAAATTTCAATTTTCATCAAACTCTCAATGGAAGCACTAGGTAACAGAGTAGTAAATTGATTAACTAAGGTTTAACCCTCAAACAATTTTCTAGTTTGTGTTCAAACTAAAACCGCAAGCGTAGCATTCCTGTTTTCGCATTTGTTTCGGGTTTAGGTACAAAATGAATCTTCTTCACCGTGTATTGTGAGATCACGGTTAAGATTTACCTTTACCCATCTGCTTACCGAATGAAAAATACTAAGAAATCGTAATACAATAAACAGATGAGTGGATGTCAGCCATAGGCGGGATCGAAGACTAATAGGAGGTGAATGTTTCCTACTATCTGATCCATGCCTAATTCAAGTAGTTCATTCACTTGATTTTCTAAAATAATTATGCTGAATCTTTTTTAATTAATGTGCCAGCAAATTAGAGAGGTGGTGATCGACCACCTCTCTACCTATGGGAATACTAAAAGATGGCTAGAACGTTGGTTTTTTAAGGATTTTAGTAGCGTTCTACTCCCAGCTCACGACTACAATCGGCAACCATTACTATGTCAGCCAAACATGTCAACAAAAGCGACTTTTTGAACAAACGTATCTGAATGGTAGTTGACTTAACCAATAATTCCAAGAAATAAGTTTTCTAAATAAAACACTTTATTTAAGGCCTAAACACCCGATTAGTTTTCAATTAACTTTAAAATTAGATTTGAAGTTGACAAATTAGACAAATAGTCTTGAGTTGACATATTAATGACGTTTGAACAAGCGTAACTTTATAAGGTACTTACTTAACCAATAATTCCGAGACACAAATTCTCCAAAATAAACACTTTACTTTAAACCTGAAAACGCAATTAGTTTTCAATTTACTGTAAAATTAGATTTTAAGTTCCTGTGATAAATAGTTGTGTAATAGAGTTGATAACTTAATTATGTCACAGCCCAGGTGCTATAGCCATACAAAAGCTCTGGGGAATTGCGTTTTGAGTGCTCAAAAAAAGTATATCAATAAATTGGTTGGTATGTCCACTACCCTATTATGGAGGTTCATATTTAATGTCAATCAACTTAAACTGTGGCGGTAGTCAATAGATAGAACATACACACACAGAACTTTATGTTTCGAAAATACTTATTGCTTGCAGCTGAAGTGACACACACATATATGTCACATAACTAAAACATTCAATGGGTTTCGCTACAAAGAACATTGAACCAAATAAATAAATATTTACAGACAAAAAAATACTCAGTGGGTTCATCGTCTTAACAAAATCCCGTACAGAGCACGTTTAGTCATGTGAATAGGTATTCTCAGAAAACGTTTGAGGCTATACGGAGGACGTTACAGAGAGCTCCGATATAGCCTCTATATAGCTCTTATAGCCTTGTAGGGGCTTATGTGGAGACAGTGTCGTAAAGCGAGATGGTTTGACAAGCAATTTGAGGAACTGCCGGATTTTGTAAGTGAGAGTTTTTGGGTGCGAGACCGGTTAGAAGAGATTTTACGTGTTCGTGCACTGAAAAAGGAGATAATGAGATTTTTGTTCTAAGTTATTTTGATGTGAGTTATTACTCACTCACATCAATCATATGATTTGTGTAGAATGTCAATACTTACGTTCTTTCTTTATAGTCATAGCTTATTTTTATATGAATACCAATGACATCTTTTATTTATTCTTGAACACACATCTACTCGCTTTGCTGATTTTTTTTTTATTTCTATCCGGCTCGAAGGACCAAATTCTGTTTAGGATTAATAGGAGACTCTCCTAGCTATTCCAAAAAAATGTATTTCCTCCATGATGAACATAGGAGGAATTTATTATCGATCCATTAAATAAAGAATACAGAGCCTACCCCTAAAAGTAATACAAACATTAGTGGTCACAACAATTGCCAGCCTTTTGTGCTAAGCTGCATACTTAGCGACATAATAGACGGGGCATTAGCGACTGTCAGTAACTGCATACAATTGGTTATTGCGGTGACAGTAATAGATTATTGTTCTCTCTCTAGTGTACCTAGAGGCACTAGATAAACCACTAAGCTGTGTTGGCAACAAACTGAGTGGACTTAAATATTGAGATGATTTTGAAGTCTAATGTTAATTATTGAGTATTTAATGACATTTTTAGCAGATGGAAAGATTATTCGCCAATTACATGCATGAAAACTATTTAAACGACTTCAGAAATAACAGTTGTGAGCTAAAATTGCAGTTTAATATGTAATGCAATAATTTTTCATGAATGTACAAGCCAGCGCATGGCATTATTCTTAACTAAATAGTTGTTAAATTGCTTCACAATTTGATTCGATGAAATTGTCAGGAACAGTTCTTAAATCGATATGAAATTCTTTTAAAACTTAAAAGGAAGACTTCTTCCCTCTACGCTCAAGCTGCAGAAAGTTCAATCCAATCGCGAAATTTAATTCGGATTACTTTTAGAAGATTTCTCCGTTGCAACTAGGATTAGGTCTAGCTAATAAAACGATCGAGATATCTATTCCGATTGTCTGTAGAACAAGTTAGTGTCCAAATATGATGATTTCCAACGAGATTACTAGAACTCGCCAGTACATCAAGCTACTACAATCTGTCAAATTTCTTTACTAGATTTTCAACTTTATCGCTAAAGCATTAGGTTCAAGGTTAATTGAGAAAATTTAGCAGTTTCGGGTAGCTTAATGTGCTGGCGTCACTTTTACTAATATATACCAACCAGTAGGTTATTGCAAGTAGATTACGACGTTGTTGTCTTTTTCCGTTTATCGTAAGTATATTTAAATGTTTTTGCTAGCAAACTTTTAGAAGAGCTCGTGGCAAAATAATAACAGCAGCTCGGGTCGGTTAAGCCGTGTTTGCCTAGGTTGGTCTGTGGATGGGTGACCACACATTACATACCGAGTTTCCTTCGTGCCTCGAAAAGCACGTTAAGTCGTTGGTCCCGGCTGTCATTTGTACATCTTTGACTGTCGTTACAGGATTCAGTGGCCCAAAAAGTCTGATAACCAGTCTTACGAAGAGGTATCGTATAACCCAGTCCTAACTGGGTTGTGGAGGTCAGATAGGCAGTCGCTCCATGTAAAATACTGGTGTTCAGCTGCATACAGTTATACTGGAAGCCGATGCTAGGCAGATGATGATGATGCTAGCAACCTTTTAAAACAGTTTCACCCTTGCTATTACAAAAAAGCCTGTATTTTGCTTACAAATCGCAGCATTTGGAACTGTTTAACCGCGTTTTGCATATCGCAATTGGTTACAGCTAACAGAATATTATTAAGCGGTCTGATTTGAATAAATGGTTTTACACCATCTATGCAGTTTGGTTGTTAAAAAAATATTGAAACAGGTATGCAAAATGATGTACCCACGATCTTTAAAAAGTGGAGTTTTCAAAAGTTTGTTTTAACGAAACCCTGTTTTAATTCTAGAAGAAAAACTTTGGTGTATGCGAAGAGTTTATACATAATTAGGCAAATTTTCCCAATCTTTCCATCACAGTTCCCAGAAATACAAATATTCTCACAGTGGTAATAATAACACCGTTAGGTACAATGTTCAATGCCGATGTTTAGCCGGCCCGCTATCATGGCTTACCGTAATATACGGTGCCGAGCAAGAGCCAGGCTATGCGATGTAATAAGATGCCTCTGTAGCTCGTGTCGGACTGTTTTACTATCATTTGAATGCCTTTGTGTTATTCAGTGTGTTGATCTGTTGAAATTCTTGCTCTAGATAGGTTTGAGTTGAACATCATACGACGGTAATCCCCGAAAGGTTAAACAGAGGTGTAACCTAATACTTACACCCATATTTCAGTTATATTTAGGTCCCATGTAATAAGGGACGAGCCCATTGCCATAAACCAGGCACAAATCTGCACCCCGTGGCTGCTATTGAAAAATTCCTGTTAGGATAACCCAATAACACCTTGCCCGACCCGAGAATCAACCTCATGTACTACTAGAACAACAAGACCATCTTAGTCGAAGTAGTTGAACATCATTGGAGGTTATTTTTGAAGTGAAGAAAGGTATATCATTAGGAAGAATATGTGAGTAGGTGTTTGAAACTTAGATGCCAGAACATACAGGAAATACAAATAATGAATAAGAAACATTAAAAAAATAGCAATCAGCGTTTATATTGAAAAGCACAATTAACTAAGTACGGATACTTGATTTGTACCTAAACAAGGAAAAAATAGATTTAGATAGCTACCGGGTTAGGTAGCCATACTAACAATGTATAAACAAAAACACATCACCATTATTTTAAGAATCCCATAAACAGATCCATATAATATAGAATAAGGCTTCTTCAGAATAAAACCCCGATAAATAAGGGCCACGAACAATACCTCTTGAAGATATAAAACCGAATCCGAAAAACACCTTTTGTAACTATCCCAAGAACATTATACGCAAAATTCTATCAAACTTATTATTCCAAAGATGTTTTTCAGTGAGATATCAAAAGATTATCTCTTGGCGGGCTTGAGAGCATCTTTCATGTATATTTTCGGAGCGTTTAACTCGGCGTGTGTTGTGAGACCATCTACAAACGCGTACGGGGATGACAACGCTTTGTAGTCAATGCCTGAGGCATCTCATGCAGTATCTCTCACATGTAAAGAAACATATTTTTTGGCATGTTCTTGTTCAAACGGCGCTTTGGGATCTTGTGATCCTTTTGAGTACATCGTACTCGTACCTTCTCTTGTTTTAACTTTTTCATTAAATCTTGTCTTCTTTAGATGTTTATTTCATGATTTTCTCTATTGGACAACAACATCCATCTAGACCCATCTATATTAAGATTACAATACGCGTATGCAGTGTGGCTACAATATTAATTACATAGTTATTAGGTGACAAATCCAGTTTAGACTAAATCAGCTGGATTGAGTAGGATATAATCCTATCATGAAATTGATATCCCTGATATACCATTGCTTGTTGTAATTTACACTGATGAATAGGTCGTAGTTAGTTACACATCAAGGTTTATAAGGATACTACCACATGAGTGGCAAAGATGCTCTACATGGTTTACCTTTTTTTTTAAGTATATCATCATCTAATAACACAAAAAACGGGCTATTTACCATGTTTACTGTTTGTTGTGAGTTCCCGATATTTCGGTGCTGTTGCAAGCGCTATGATCACGGATGTACTGAAGTTATAAAAAACAGTAAATATGGTAAATAGCCCGTTTTTTGTGTTATTAGATGATGATATACTTAAAAAAAAAGGTAAACCATGTAGAGCATCTTTGCCACTCATGTGGTAGTATCCTTATAAACCTTGATGTGTAACTAACTACGACCTATTCATCAGTGTAAATTACAACAAGCAATGGTATATCAGGGATATCAATTTCATGATAGGATTATATCCTACTCAATCCAGCTGATTTAGTCTAAACTGGATTTGTCACCTAATAACTATGTAATTAATATTGTAGCCACACTGCATACGCGTATTGTAATCTTAATATAGATGGGTCTAGATGGATGTTGTTGTCCAATAGAGAAAATCATGAAATAAACATCTAAAGAAGACAAGATTTAATGAAAAAGTTAAATAAATAGTTTTCAGTGCTAATAATGTTAGTGACTATGTCAGTTTAAAAACTTATGTATCATCATCTGCTCAGCCCTTTCGGGTCGGCTTCCAATCTCACATGAAGCGACTGTCCATTTCCGAATTAAATTTAAAAAAAATCCTTAAATAGATAAACTTGCATAATACTAATATTTCATTGATTTATTTATTTAACAGTTTATCATCATCTGCCTAGCCTTTCCCAACTACGTTGGGGTCGGCTTCCAATTTTAACGGATGCAGCTGAATTCCAGTATTTTATATGGAGCGACTGCCTATCTGACCTCCACAACCCAGTTTGTACTGGGTTATACGATACCTCTTGGTAAGACTGGTTGTCAGACTTTTTGGGCCACTGACTACTGTAACGACTGTCAAAGATCTACAAATGACAGCCGGGACCAACGGCTTAACGTGCTTTCCGAGGCACGGAGGAAACTCGGTATGTAATGGGTGGTCACCCATCCACAGACCAACCTAAGCAAGCACGGCTTAACCTAAAGATCGACCCGAGCGGCAGTTATTACTTAGCCACGACCTCCTTATTTAACAGTTTATGTACACACTAAATACATAAAAGAAGAAAGGAACAGAAAAATTGGTACAAAGCAAGGTTCTGATCATATAGTTTTTAATAATATAGGTAAATCCAAATTTTCGAAACATACCATTCAATGTCAGTTAAGACAAAATGTCTCAGTAAATTTACGAAAACAAGTCTTTGTTAGTTGTATGTCTTGCCGGCAGCGGTTCGTGCACTTTAACGTCACATGTCTGAAGAAACCATGTTGACGAGTGAAGTGAAGTGAAATAATTCCCGTAATCTTTTTAATATTAAAAGAAAACAAAATTCTGGACTTGTAGCTGTATGTTACATTGTCAAAGATGTTTCTTTGTTTGGACATCTTTAGAAAGTTGTTGAAGTAGAAACTTGTTCTTTTAAGGAAATGATTTGAATTGGCATTCGTGTTTATTGAACTGTGAATGTAAAGATGTGGGCTGTCAGTTGGTTCTATTTTATTTTGTTGTTTGGATTGGACATGAAAATTAATTAATTTTGTTAAAATATTGGTAAACAGTTTATTGCTTTCACAATTCGCCTTGCTAACTCAGTCCTTAAAGCTACATAGACTGTGTTTGTACATTTAGTTGTTCAAATCCATGAAAAGCAAACACAGTTCGCAGCAGTACCTACAGAAAATTAAGGTAAATACTAATTTGATATGGTTTGCTCTTCGATGCTAAAGCTTGTTGTTGTACCAGCACCGAATTGTAAACATTAATTAGCAATTTCAGGTTGGTTCGCAGTAATTTGATAAACTTCAATTATCCAAATTATTTAATTATGATCATGAACAATTTTGTTTCAGTGAGAAACAATAACAATATTTAAGGTACAAAAATATATATCGATACTGAGAACTCATTACGATTTATGTGGAAGCTATTTTGGCAATTAATTCAGTACCTACAGTCTCATTTGCTTCAGTTCTTCTTTTAACTGAAACTACGCCAAAAATTTTCAAGGGGTTTAATTTCAGTCTGTCAATTATTATTTCGATTGAACCAAAATGGTAGTCAAATAAAATGGCATAGGATAATAAGTAGCAAAATTACATAATCGCCAAAATTTATTTTTTTACGGACATCAACCAGTTTATTATTGCATGCAGATTGCATACTATGATGATTAATCCCTTGTTTAGTCAAAATGTCGTGAACTAATCACAGTATAACGGAATTCATATATAAATCAAGCAAAAAAAAAAAGTTTTACTTTGAACTTTAGTTGATATTAACCATTGAGGAGTTTTCAGGAAAACGTCATGTCTATCATAAAAATGTATTGTCACCAGAACCAAAGGTGTGGCCAAAATTCCACGATTTTTTTCAATTTCCAATTGCAAGGTTTGACCCAACATACAAGCTAAAAAAAAGCTTGTTATTATTCAAAATGAACAATTACAACGATGATCATACACATAAGACCATAAACCAGCTTCTGCCACACAAAATAAAAACGATAAAGCAGTAAGCACAATATAAATCGCGATTACAAGCTTAATAGACTGCCGCACGTTTAGGAAACCGACACATGTCAGGCGGAAATGCCGACGTCTGACAGACGGCGGTCGGAGCCGACAGCACCTTGAGCTTGTTACTTATAATTACTATTTTATAAGCGTTTTGGGTTGTCAGACTGAGTTATTCTGAGTATTTAAGATTTATACACGTGGTGAATAGATTGTTTTTAGGTACCTACTTGGCTACTTGATAATGTAAGGTTAACTTTATGGTTTCTGAATTCTAAGCAATTATAGTTATCGTTAGATAAATTGTCTTAATAAACCGAAATCATAGTTAGAAGTAATTTAATTAGTATTTATTAAATAACTCCCTGTATTATGATTTAATTCCTCTTAAGTTAAAATTTGTCTTGAAGATATTAATTTAAATCATACACCTGTGGCAAACACTACATCAGAAATTGTAGAAACTACTTATTCCAATCTCACAAAATGTGAATTTTGTGAGATTGGAACTTTGTTCTCAGAATTTTCATCTTCTGATAAAACTTTCTCGTAAACTTTATCTCCTGTTTTTATTCGCCCACGCAGAATATTCTAACTTTTCTTTACTGGTAATTAATACGGACAATCTTGCATCCATTCATTATGCAATTTCCTAGAATCCTTGGTACGGCAGCCCACTATCTCCACATTAAGCTGAGCAGGATTTATCTGGAGAACGGCGAGACCATTCTTTACTATTACCAACTAGAAACGGCTGGGTTTTACGTGTGGCGCGAGTTATTGACCTTTGCGGCGGTAAGCCAGACTTCTACAAAAATATTTAATAAAACCAGGTGCTAGCTTCAAAAAAATGTAAAAGACTAATAAAAATAGATAGATTTTTACACAGAATGACCGCTGGGATATAAATTTGAAATGGTTTTGGTGTAGCATGGATGTTTAAATGAAAAGAATGAAACACAAATAATTTGGCATTACTATACAGGCTTATCATATAAACAAAGAAAACTTAGTTGGGTCACAAAGAACGTGTTAAGTAAATTCTAAATTAAAATAGCTCTTAAATCGTATAGTTCAGGTGTACAATTAAAAAAGCCTAATAGAGCCACTGGCACAGTCAGCAGTATTGGCCTTGGCTCATCGTCATCTTCCTGCCCCTGTGCCATGTTACTTGTACCATCACGCTATCATTACTCCTTTTTCTTTAGATCATTCTTCACATCAACCCGTATTGGGATTTTACCGAACATAAAAACTATCGACACATAAACAACATAAATAACGAGTCCATGAACCATTCGCAAAACTACATCAAAATATCCGGAACTTAGCAACATTACGGACGGAGTCACGTACTGAAACTCATTTGACTTCATTGTTATTGGATAAGTAGGCACTCGGCAATAAGGCGCCCTAAGCCAGATATAAGAGCCGCGGTTAATTTTCAAGTAAATTACTAAACGACTTTAATACGCCGAGTAATACAGTTAAATGTGGAGTTTTGTCTAAATTAGCAGTCAAATCTTGCCGCTCCGCACATACAAATGAACTAGGAACGCTCTTAATGCCTCGATATTGCATTTGGGGGAAGGGATTTCGTCTTTAAATGCAAATGTAATGTAAATAGCGGAGATGGGTCTGGTCGGAAAAAAGAGGCTGCAATAAGCAATCCGTAATAAAGAAGAAGATTCTGCTGAAGGTTTCTATCAGGTTGCACTATAAAATCACCATTCAGAATACTACCTTCAGAGTATCAGTGTAATAAGTTAGTCTCGCAATTCATTCCCCAAGTACTTTGAGAACCACTTAAACACTGGAAGCCTTCCAACATTTGAAAACAAGTTCGCAGTACGTTGTTAGTGAGTCATACGTTGTCTACATAGACGATGTACTATTGATCGGTGACTTTATGCAAAACATAAAAATCGACGGTGAACAATATGCTTGCATAATGGAGTAGACAATGGTACGGTATTTATGGACTACTAGCAGTACTACTTTAAAGTAAATTACAGTTTATTTTATGAAATTATCAGGACTTTAATTTCAAGTGGAAGAAAGAAAATAAATAAGTTGTTTGTAAATGTTTCGAAGTTGTTATAAAATTTAAATAAGTACTGTTATGAATTTAACCTTAGAAGCAGTATTAATGGAATATCTGAAACTTGTATACCGGTTAGTCTCGCGGGTGGAGTGAGCAAGAATCTAAGTTACGATGAATCTTTGTTGTTACTTTAAAACTTCTTCATTATATCATAGCGTATACCCGAAGGAAAACCAGGGCAATATAATTTCGGAGTAGGTGAACGTTTCTGCCCGGCTCCCGGATATAATCCCTTAGTCACCTTTTACAACTCCGGTGGGAGATGGCGGGTTGGCCTGTTTTAAGCTTCGTAGAAATAAATGTGTATCAGTGTCACATCTTAAATCAACTTTATAACAGATATCTGTTACAAAGTTGATTTATTCCAGGGTAAACTTTGCTAAAACTTCTATAATAATAACATTATTTTAGATCGCACTGCCAAAGTTTTCCCCAAAAATAAGCATGATTAAATAACAACTTTTACCTTCCAAAAATACATTTTTCCTGTATACAATATTAAAGAACACCTATCACGTAACAGGAAGGAACCTCCATAATCTGATTCCCAACATCTCGCGATATCCCATGATTGGCACAAGGACAAGCAAGTATGTTACGCACTGTATGCTCAGTTGGCGCGAACGCTACAAATTTTCATACCAAAGGAGACTCAGACGCAAAATGTATTTTTAGTGGAAACACGAACGAGAATTCTGGCAATAAAATTTTATTCGCCAACGCCCCGGGTGTAGGCATATTCTGAACGCTGTACGTGGAGCGACGGCGTTAATCTAAAGTAGGCCCTAAAATTGGAATGTAAATGAATTTAGGTATTTTGTTAAGAAAAAAAGCGATCCGTTTTTGTCTGAATTGATGAGATTCAGATGGACTTTGTTGTAGAATTGAAGTCGTTGAAACATTAAAATTGGATCTTCTCTACGATTGTGTTTGGATTCTAAATGGATTTTGAGCTAATTGATGGTTTCAGTGTACTTAGCCACGTTTTGTTTTAAAAAGGTATTGTTTCACAAATGTGTAATCGTCAGCATTGTACAACTTTAGTTCTTAGTAGTAAACGTTTTCATTGCAAGAAATGTATCATTGTGAATTAACAGGCTATGGAATTTCATTTTACTGTTACAACTATTGTGAACTTACTTCTCTCTAAGAAATTATAGGAATTTCATAATCTGGATACTTTCAACTTCGTCTGAATTTTAACCAACTGTCGACTTATTTTTTTTCCATTGTTTAATTAGATTACCTCGTTGGTCTAGTGGTCGCAAGGACGACTGCTTAGCATGAGGTCCTGGGTTCGATTCCCGGGTTAGGCAAAGTGTCATTGGGTTTTTCCATCAAGAATTTCTTAGTAGCAGCCACGGAGTCTGGATTGGCTCCCGTTTGATGTCAATAGGCTCACCCCGTATTAAATGGGACTTAAACATAATTGGCGAAAAGTGGGTTGTACTATTAGGTTCACCTCTGCCTAACCCTTCGGGGATTACAGGAGTGATGTTATCTTATGTTGTTTATTTCACCTTATGGTGTTCTTCTGCATTACATTTTAACTATTACTTGCACCGATAACATCCCACAATTCCGTTTTTAAACCACAGCCCAAGCTTGTAGAATACGTCCCCACAGATTACCATACAACAACAGTGTCGATTCTGGATATTCGTGACACGATTTGATTTTGTTCCCCGTATCGGTGTTTTGAAATACATTCATGGAGCCTTACGGGGGATGGCTGAACGGAATGGCAGGTGACTCGATAAGGTGCACTAAAATACAAGTAAACTGTGCTTTTATTTCATTTTCATAGCCAGTGGCCAGCCACAGATAAACCTTGTTTGAACTGTCAAGTAGTCACTTATGTCATTGTCAATAATGTCAATTTAAGAAACCCAGTTGCGTGGTATCTTCTCGTCCAACTTACCGCAGTGTCTCAAGACGAAAGTCTATGACCAGTGTGTGTTGCCAGTGTTTACATACGGGACCGAAACGTGGTCGCTCACAATGGGCCTCATCAGAAAACTTAAAGTCACCCAAAGGGCAATGGAGAGGGCTATGCTCGGAGTTTCCTTGCGCGATCGAATCAGAAATGAGGACATCCGCAAGAGAACCAAAGTTACCGACGTAGCCCGAAGAATTGCCAAACTTAAGTGGCAGTGGGCAGGGCACATTGCTCGCAGAACGGATGGCCGATGGGGCCGTAGAGTTCTGGAATGGCGACCGCGAACCGGAAGACGTTGCGTTGGAAGGCCTCCCACTAGGTGGACCGATGACCTGGTGAAGGTCGCGGGGATCCGCTGGATGCGAGTGGCACGGGACCGGTCAATGTGGTGAAACTTGGGGGAGGCCTATGTCCAGCAGTGGACGTCTTTCGGCTGAAATGAGGATGATGATGAAGAAACCCAGGGCCTCGAGTACCCAATGGCGGTTAAGCGTTTTTTATTGCCGGGTCCCGCAGTACCCGCTGGCGTTTTAGTGGATAGCAATTTGATGAATGATTATGAGAATAATGTTTAAAACAGCAAGATCATACTTTTATAAAGTAATGTGCTAGTGAAGAAGTGTGCCTGTAAGGTTTTCAGTAGCAAATATGTTTTTTTTATTTATTTATTAGGGGACAATAAACAGCTACAATATATAATGTTTACAAATAACAATAATATACAATGTAGTAATAACAATATTGCAGCCCACTACACTATTCTATTATTATAATATGATACAAATGATAAAAGGTGAAAAGATGAAATCTAAGTTTATTTAACGTGGTTGCGTCAGGGTAGCCCGTGAAATTCAAATTTTCTTACGTTTTTTGTAATTTGCAGGTCAGTGTCAGGTTGTACGTTGATGAAAAATGAGTCGCGCCAGTAACACGTATATAGTTACAGAATAAAAATCATGAAAATCATCAATACAACCCTCTAAGTTCATGTAATCCTATTAATGAATATTTCATGAAAAAGTCATTCAATAGGGTTGGATGGTCTTACAGGGTTATATTGATGATTTTGACATGATTGTGATTATGTAACTACATACGTGTACTGGCGCGACTCATTTCTCATCAACATACAACCTGACAATGACCAGCAAATTGCAAAAACCGTAAGAAAATTTGAATTCCGCGGGCTAGCCTGACGCAACCACCTTAAAAACCAACTTTAGTGTCAATAGTTTTTTTTATTTGGTCTGTATTGTCCCACGCCTGGACAAAGGCCTCCCCCAAAGCCTTCCATTCTTCTCTTTATGCAACGTTCTCCGGCCAGTCTGCCACAAACGCTTCTAAGTCGTCACGCCAGCGTTTTCTAGGCCTCCCTCGGCGACGACGCCCGTCTTGTGGCATCCACAGCGTAACGACAATATTACTACGATGTAATTACTTACTCATAACAGTTAATTAATTAAACACATCAAAAGGGAAATTGTATAATTTCGACGTTAGTACATTCCGTTCAAACAGAACTGAAACCCAAAACGGAAAACAAGTTTCCAACTCCGTCGAACCATTTTCTAGGCCACTGGAGGCTATTTTCTAATAAGCTGAAGTTAATTTAGACTGGCTGTATTTCCAGTCATATAAAGAATATTGGACCTGGATTGGTTATCGATCGACCTGGATAAAGAAGTCTGGATGAAGATGTCTTATGGTCTTCGCGCAGTAGTGAGACACAAATATTGAGACATATTTAGGCATCCACCACAAATTATGGACAAACAAGAAAGATAAGATGGAGTAATTTTTTATTGAGTAACAGGGATTTATTTAATAGTTATTTATTCTAAGAAGTATTACATAGGAAAGTAATTACGTACATAAATCGATAAATCTAGATACACCACCTGCCATGATCCTTCAAACCCGTTAATGACGTGCATTATTGTAGCATAGCATAATCAGCCTATAATGTTCCCATTGCTGGGACACAGGCCTCCGCTCTAAGAGGGAATGGGCTATAAACGCCTACACCTACGCCCCGGCCTACGCTACTGGAGCCATCCTCTAGGACGAACCTTAACAAGATTGTTAAATATTATTTCAGATGAGGTAGATATATTTCACTGCAGCCTAATTAAATTCACAGGAGTAGTACTGGGGTGCATTGAAAATGTTTAGATGTGTTTTTTAATTGTAGGTTTTTAAAGCATATATTATATATACATATATTATTTAGCCAAGGGTTGAAGAAGAGAGAGAGAGAAAGAAATATATATTAATTGTATTTTTGTAAAAAAAAAAGTTTTAAAGGTATCTGTATTTTGGTGGCAGTAACATCGCATCGCACGACATACTGCTCTTTTGCTGATTTAATTATTGAAGTAATAGTTTGTATTATTATCTTGATGCCTACACCTTTTACATACTATAACAGAAAATCCATTAACCATATTACAATTCCAACAAAACAAGTATCCATTTAATTCCTTCCCAATTCACTAATCCACAATTTCAATGAAACACCCCATAAAGCTGAACACCGACATAATTTCCTCGCACATCACACAAATGAAAGGCTCAACTTTATAGCATCATATGCATAATACGGTATCCGTTCAACTCTTCGCAGCGGGACCACAAACTATCCACCGAAGGGATTTCGGAGAAATCTTTCACAAACCCCATAATATTCCCCGGGGACTATTAAAGAGGCCGTATGGTAGTGCATGTATAAACAATGTTTGGAATTGTTTTCGTCGGACCGTCGAATAGTTCGGCTGCTAGGGGAGGGTCGGGATAACAAGTGTGTCTTGTGCGGGCTTTAAGGAACTTTGAGTGATGAGTTCCTGCATGAATTTGTGTTGGTCTAGGAGTGTGTTGCGTAAGACGGTAGGTGAAGTGACGGCCTGGGGTTACGAGCGTGTTATTGTAGAACCTTCTTGTACTATCTACGATAGTATTGCTGTTACTGTATTAACATTGTGTTAGAGTTGTTGGGAATTGAGTCTGAATCTAGATTGAATTACTAATGGTTGTTTTCTTAGCAGCGGTCGACAAGAGGTAGTCGATCTTAGACCGCCAAATATTGTTAAATATACCTAACTACTACAATTTTATTAATACTTTTAAAAGATACAACTACATAAGTTTGTAAGGACGGCACGGTTGGCGCAGTGGCTGAGCGATTGACTGCTGCGCTGCGTGTCGCGGGTTCGATCCCCGCACGGAACAAATATTTGTATGGCCTACAGATAGTTGTTCCGGGTCTGGCTGTTTGTGTATGTGAGTTTAATTGTTTGTGAACGCACCCACGATACAGGAGAAATTCCTAGAGTGGGGCAACGTTTCAAAAAAAAAAAAAGTCACGTAGAATCTAGTTAGTACTTATTGTAGAACCTATTTTAACCCAAAACTGATGCGATAGAAAAAAATACGTATCCGGACTCTACTTAAAACAACTTGCCTACCTCTGCATTAAAGAAAAACTGTTCTTGAATGTATACTTTTCAAGGGACTTTACATGAGAAACATTCAAAAATAAATGAATACAACATTAGCTGAGTCAACACCTTGCTAATTCTTATTATTTCGTCCTAAGTATTCAGTAAATTAAAACATACCCATTGCAGAAGAAAATTACATTATATCCTCTGCGTTATCTTACTTATTCAGGCCCATTCTACGCAGTCTTCAAAATAAAGGAAAAAAATATATACGTACAGGCAACTTATTAAAAGGTTCGTCGAAAAGGCTCAATGGGAAGTAATATTGTGTTTCGTAATTTCACGAATCAACATTTCTAATGTAAGGATGGAGCGGCATTGTCAGCGTATATTGAGGAAAAATATCTTCATAAACCTTTTATTTTTTGTTCGCAAAAAATATCATAATAATAGTGATAGTTATGGTGGAGGATCTATATAAAGAGCTCTGGTATTTGGGTTATTAATTTGATGTAAAAACTGATGGGTTGGTAAATCATACTGATGTTGGTCTAAGCTTTCTTATGGGTAGGATTTAATGTCATCAAACTTGTGGTTCTTGAACAGTTTTCAACTTTAAAGACCCACTTTTGTGTTCGAATTCATCGTATATTTTCAAATCTTAAGGTGTAACCAGCTATAAATGTTTGTATATTTTCAAATCTTAAGGTGTAACCAGTTATAAATGTTTGTATATTTTCAAATCTTAAGGTGTAACCAGTTATAAATGTTTGTATATTTTCAAATTTTAAGGTGTAACTAGCTATAAATGTTTGTATATTTTCAAATTTTAAGGTGTAACTAGCTATAAATGTTTGTATATTTTTAAATTTTAAGGTGTAACCAGCTATACATGTTTGTATATTTTCAAATCTTAAGGTGTAACCAGTTATAAATGTTTGTATATTTTCAAATCTTAAGGTGAAACCAGCTATAAATGTTTGTATATTTTTAAATTTTAAGGTGTAACCAGCTATACATGTTTGTATATTTTCAAATCTTAAGGTGTAACCAGTTATAAATGTTTGTATATTTTCAAATCTTAAGGTGAAACCAGCTATAAATGTTTGTATATTTTTAAATTTTAAGGTGTAACCAGCTATACATGTTTGTATATTTTCAAATCTTAAGGTGTAACCAGTTATAAATGTTTGTATATTTTCAAATTTTAAGGTGTAACTAGCTATAAATGTTTGTATATTTTCAAATTTTAAGGTGTAACCAGCTATAAATGTTTTTTACAAGTCGTAAATCTATTTGCATTAATCAGATAAATAAACTGTATACACAAAGAATAGCATTTTATTTACGTACACAACCGCAACCAGAATTCCTGCTCAAATATTTATTGTACGTACTCGATTCTCAGAAATCCGGACTCATAATCATAAAACACAACAAAACTCCATCTTACTTTAATTTCGGAATAACCACAGACGATCCAAAATCCACATTCACTTAAATTTTAATACCCTCCACAACACCACCACTTTGGAAGCAGTATATTATTACCATAAAACAAACTACCCTACATTCCGGCGACTTAAAGGATTACCGTCGAAAATCCACGAAACTAGAGAAAATAATGCGTAAATTAATAAATAAACAAGTTTACTCGTGTCAGGGGTTTCTGCCCGTATAATTGCTGGGAAAATAATCTTTCCGCCGGTTATTGGGCTACATGACCATTCGTGGGCACCGCCATTAAGTTTCACGGTAGCACCGGCACCGGTACCAAGATGGCCGTGCTGATTAAATTAGACCCTCACATTAACGCGCATATGGCCGCACTATTTGTTACCTAGTTGTAGTTGCTAAATTAAATTCGTTGAATAATAATTTGTGTTGTAAATCTAAAAGTTTTGACGTTGAATTATATTTGGAGGGTGGTAATGAAAGATGTGTGTTGATTATATTTAAAGTATGAATATCATTTCAGCCGTCATCATCATCATTTCAGCTGAAAGACGTCCACTGCTGGACATAAGCCTCCCCGAAGTGTCGCCACATTGACCAGTCCCGTGCGACTCGCATCCAGCGGATCCCCGCAACCTTCACCTGGTCATCGGACTACCTAGTGGGAGGCCTTCTAACGCAACGTCTTCCGGTTCGCAGTCGCCACTCCAGAACTTTTCGGCCCCATTGGCCATCCGTTCTGCGAGCAATAAGGTAACCTTAGTACTCTAGCGATGAATATAGGTTAAAATAAATAGTGATAAGATTTAGATAACATAACATCACGCCTGTAATCCTTGAAAGGTTAGGCAGAAGTGCACCTAATAGCATAACATTTCACCCGTTATATTTTAAGTCTTTTGAATAAGGGGCGAGCCTATTGCCATCAAAAGAGCACAAATCCAGACTCCGTGGCTACTACTGAGAAATTTGTGACGGAAAGACCCAATAACACTTTACCCGACCCGGGAATCGAACCTAGAACCTCATGCTCAGCAGTCGCGTGTGCGAATACTCGCCCAACGAGAGTTAGGGCTCATTTATTTACGGAGACGCGGTGCGTCGCGCGGCGCGTTGTTCGTCGCGACCCGCTTTCAATTCAAACATATGGCGATGTATAACAGCGTTTATGAAGAAGCGAAGTTACGCGCATTTGCTTGAAATGCAGCGTTTGCCCGCAGATGACACCACCGCAGTCAACGCGACGGTGCCTGCGGCGTTCAACGCGGTGGCGCACGCCCCACGTCTTCGTAAAAAACATCGTACATTGTCATATGTTTGTGTTTGGACTTGTGATAACGCGAGCTGCTGCAAATGTCGCCTCTCCGTAAACGGATAAAATTTACAAAGCGCCGCGCGACGCGCCGCGTCTCCGAAAATGAGCACTTAGCAGTGTGTAGTACTTAGTTTTTTGTAGTGACTATTTGGATTGGTCGGAGAGGGCTAATTGTAAACAGGATTAGAAAGCCATAGGCCTTTGCCCACAGGGACAGAGCGGGCTGATATAAAAACTGACTATTTTGTGTTAACTTTTATTTCTGTAACCTCTTAAATACAACGTCTTTCCCTCGACAACCAAAAGTAATACAAGACAAAACCACACCAATATTATAGAGTAAGGATTACACTAACAAGTAAATAAATAGGTATTTCTCGTTGAACACGAGTTTTTTTCTTGCTCGTACAAGTCTGGTCTTCTATTCAAAAAGAAAATACACCGTTATACGCAGAAAATGTTAATCCTTTTTCGAAGGTTTTACCTACGCCTACTCTTTGCCTGGTACACCTCCAGTGAATACAAAAAATGTACAAAAATGGAGAGAGATATTCAATATTTTCTTTAGTGCTCGATGTAATCTACCTACAGTGAAGAACGTTTCTTTAGCAAGAAATAAGAAACCTTTTACTAGTTCGTCTGAAACATTAATAATATCAGAGGTAAAAAAGCTGTCTTAAAATTAAATAAAACCTCGGTACAGTTTCTGGGAAGCATGGCAGCTAAAGCAAAAGGAGTAAAAGATAGAATCTTTATGAAAGTTCATCAGGACATTCTGCAATTACCCACCTCGCCTTTCAGTTTGCAGGAAGGCAATGGGCGAAGAACTCATCTAACTTTAAAGTGCTCTCACAATCCTCTTTGGGAGAACTTAAATTAATTTCTCAGATACAAAAATAGTTCCGGCAATACTCAATTCAAGCGCTGTTCATAAATTGACGGGTGAATTTTGATCTCTGAGAGCTGAAACTATTTTTGTTTGAAATAAATTATTATGAGAATCATCATTATCATATTCAAACCCTTGTCTGATACTTGGGGTCGCGGTCGTCGCAACGGATGTTCCTCTTCCATTCTGCCCTCTCAATCGTCATGCTGTCATTTACTACCTTTTCGTTAATATCAGTCCCCACACGATCCATCCTTTAAGATAAAACTGACTTAAAGAAAATCTCCAACTTTTAAGTTTTCAAGCAATGTAGGTACATTCCTTGATGATTACATGAACTTTTAGGCAACATAAAATGAATAAGCATTTTCTAGCGAATATCTTTTGAACATGCAAACCTAAAGAAATCATGGGAACGTTCAGCTGCTTATCTTTTGAAGCAAAACTCGTCTAAGACATGACTTAGCGTTGGCAAAGGCCTTATCATTTTAAAACTAGTGAATTTGTAGCTTCATAACTCAAATCATTTAAAGCCATATTTTAAAACTCAAATATGTGTTTTGGGAGCCACAGCACAATTTAAACTGCAAAATAACTTCGCACTACGCGACGGGCAAAACTTTTAAAAGACAATCAAGACTTAAATGGAACTATCTAAGTCCTGTCTCGAACTGTTGTAGTATATTTTATTCATGGAGTCTCAGATTTAGGATTGCTTTTGTATATTTAGATGATATTAATTATGATTGTAGCAGTCAATTTAACAAAAAATAAATTCGATTTTGTAAGAAATCACTAATAAATATATGTGTTTGAATAATGATCGTTACAAAATATGGTGTTATGGTATAATTTTAGTTATCTGATACAAATATTGACGAGCACGAAAAAATCTTATCCAACATAATCAATATCGCTTTATGTAATTTACACGAACATAATATTTTCCAAAGTCTCCGTCTTTTACAGTTATCCGCGTTAACGTAATTTTTCCATCAAATTGGTTAGAACAGTAAGCGGATTTCATGTTCTTGGTAATCTTGATAATGTTCTTAGACATAGACGTGTGGCGAAGCAAAGGCAAGGCTTCCACTGCCAATACGGATTTGTGTCGGCCCTAATGTGATTGCGAACTTCCCGGTTTTCGAGAGCTAGAAAATAATATCAATATAAGTATGGGTGCCGAAGTGTGAAATTGGATTTCAAATCTTTTCAAGAACTTTTATTTATAGATGAAAGGACTTAGTAACTGGAAAGGTACGCTTTGTATTAGTTTAATGTTACCTTTACAAATTGTTTAGAAGTCGAAATTATATAGATACCCCTTTTTGTCGAAATATGGCCCTTGGTCAAAACTCAGACGTAAACAGTATTTAATGGGAAAATGGAGGATTTTTAGCATGGCAATTAATGGAATAGTTCCTTAATAATATTGTAAGGACTGAACCTTGCTTCAAGCAAAAAGGTCTAGGTTTACAAAACATCGTTAGCACTAAGAGGAAACCTGTGAAAGGTCCAGAAAAAAAAAAAAAAAACTAGACAATTCTCCAAGAACTAGACAAAATTAGTTCACAAAGTGTTCGTATAAAATGTAGGACATTGTATTTTCATGCGAAACTAAGTAAGCAAGTGAAGCAGCTGTCCTCTAGCCCCTGAAAGCGACACCTGCCGGCACCGGTTGAATATCAAACGAGCCGTGTCCGGGGCCGCGCCGGCCGCCCGGTCCGGACAAAAACGGACGCAAATGAACTCGGCACGCAATCAACGTCACTGACAAATTAGGTAACGAGCAGTCTACCTGGAGGTAGTTTATCGTCATTATTTTATGTGAATCGAGAGTTGTTACTATTGCTTTTGCAATATAAGCAATACTCAGCGCGTCTACCAATTCTGCTCTAAAACTAGAATATTCAAATGTTTCGTGTTGTCCGCCTCACCTCACCAAAAACTAGTTGTAGTTGGTAGTTGTAGTACTATGCATTAGTTAAGTAGCGAGATAAGTCCTTACCATTGTTTTAGGAAAAACCTGTCGTCTATACGTGTCACACTTCACGATGAATAAACACTTTTGAACTGACTATAGACACTTTTGGACACTTTTTACTACTCGAACTTAACTTGCTTTTATCAAAATAAATGAATTGTTTAATATTCGTGGCTTTAACCCATACATGGTGTAAACGGGCTCTTCACGAAGCCGTCAACCAAGCATTATGTGCATGAAACTAAGTAACTTTACGCAAAAATTATTGCTGGGAAACAATTTTTTTTTGGGGGTCAAAAATCACGTTTTAGGGTAGGAGTCAATGTAACACATTCAAAACATTCTGATAGATGGACGTACGGGGGTTGTGAAGGTGTTTTAAGTAAAAAAATACATTAAAAACATGAGTTTAAAAACTTGTAAAAAAGTTGGAACTTTGACCCCTAATATCTCCGTAATCAAAAGGGTCTCAGGTAGGTCTAGAACAAAAAAATCTTCGCTATGACGGGGAGAACAAGTGCCTTTTGGCTTCGTTAAAAGTCTTTTTACACCCTTTATATCATTACAAGGTTATTACAATCATGGAATTGAATCAAGCAATAAATAAAATTTAACTCCCTCATATAAAAAAATACAAGCATGCCACAAGGAAGCATCTTGGGCCCATACTTTTACACTTAAAAGGATTCTTGTACTATAACATTTTTACAAATCCTGTTATAATATCCGTGCGTCTTCCAGTTCCGTGCATATGACACGTGTGGCTACAGTGAATAGCAAACGAACCGAGACCCTCCGCCACGTCAGCCGTGAGGTTCGGACGCGTGACGCTACGCCACTTAATTGTGTGTTGTGGCGACGGATTGTTGTGAAAAGATTTTATATTGGCAAACGATGAAGCACATCACACCATTTTTGTTGCTCATCAGTGCCTAAACTCTTAAAGTTTAGGCACTGATGAGCGCTGTAGTACACCCACATTTCACCTTATAAAAGGAGGCGGGCCTATTACCATCAACCGAGCACAAATCCAGACTCATCTGAGACCACTCTTCTTTAAATGAATGCCACAGGGTACCATCTTGGGCCCAACACTGATTATCTTTTCTATAAATGATTAAAAATCCTGTTATAATATCCGCGTGTCACCAGTTCTGTGTATATGACACCTGTGCAATGCAAGCTACAGTGAATATCGAGAGAACCGAGACCCACCGCCCGGGGTGGTGTGGTTCAGACACGCGACACAACGGCACTTAATTGTATTATGGTGCTGACAGACTGGGGGTAAAAGATTTTGTGGCAAACGATGTAGTATACCTAAGTTACTTTACATAGTTGATAATGGTGGAATAAGTAATACATAATATTAGATGTCAATGATGAGGAGGAGAATCTAAGAGACCCCATCATTTTAGCAGTAACTGCTGGAAAATGAGAGGGAAGGACACATTATAATACGGTAGTGGAAATAAAAATGACCGAATATTAAACTATGGTATGTATGGTATGGTATATTATACTACTTACTATAGTTTTCAAAATAATCACAGTGTACAGAACTCATGATAAAAGCTTACCTATCGACATTCCCAGAAAAAAGTAAAAGATGTTTCAGTTCATACAAACAGTATGAATCACCTTTTACTCTTTTATTTTATTTAAAGTACTGTAATATCTCATTGATATGATTGTTATATTATATTTTTATCGAAACAAAAAATTCAAGCGCTCTAAAAAGATACTATTATATTAGGTTAAAAAAGAAAGCCGTCCCATCAAACCATTTCTCCATTCATCACCAAAACCTGACCTTTTTTTTTTTTGCGGATGGGAAATCATCAAATGTCTTCTCCCGCTCTGTGCAGAGCGGAAGGGAGTGTCAGACTTGTACTGACTAAAACCCATCCATGTTCCTTCCTTGCCCTTTGTGTTCCAGGGCCGCGGTATCTCTTTCGAACAGCCCGCAGCCCACCAAACCTGACCTTACGTACAAATCACATCGGGAGCAATAACAATTAGAAATATTCATAAAACCACAGTACATTCATTCACTTCCTTGTTTTGTTTCCGAACAAATTATATATTAAGTAGGTACTGGTTTATGCCCGCAGCTTTGCTTGTGTGGAGGAGGATGATACCACGGGAACGTACTACCGGGATAAAAAGTAAATCTTATAGATTCCATGTCCTTACTTAGGTAATGGTCTACCTGTATGCCAATTCCATTTAGCCGCAAAAAGGCGTGACAAACAAACTGATCTTCACATTCATAATATTAGTTGGGATAGATATGAGATCATACTTCTTCAAAAAATAAATAACTGGCCAAATACGAGTCAGACTCGCGCACGAAGGGTAAATAAAAATTATAATAGTAATATATGAATAGTTACTAACACTAGTTTATAAGTTTTCATTGTTACTAACAAATATGGAAGTTTTGATTTCTGGAATAAATGTTTATTATTATTATATAAAAAGGCATTTGTCCTAAAAACTAAAATTCGAAAACATGTAACATACGCCAACCTGTGTGTTGGATTGAGGACACATGGCAACCAGCTTATAACTTACGTAATCATCAGTGGGTAAGTTATAAGCTGATATGTATGGAGCTGACCTTCTGTACATATATCTGAATTATGCTTCAAGATACGGAAGAGAAAAGGCTTCAGGGTAAGCGGTACCCCGGGCTCTGTGTCAGGGTCAATTTTTATGAACAATCGGGTTAAAGGGGACCATTTTCAAGTCGAATTCGATTGAGGGCTTTGTGAGTTTCGTTTTGATTGGAGTAAATAAGTGGGTGTATTGTATTATTTTTTGTTTTGTTTCGTGTTGGGTTAGCAACAGAAACCACAATTTGTTGTTGTTATATAGAATGGTAAGGTATTCTTTATTTATCGTGTGGTGTACCTAACCTGGTATTAGAGTCTTTAGGCCGCTCATGGGCCACTGACTTGGCTTTAGATGCCGTCAAGAAAAATCTCTCAGGCATGTTGGTTTCCTCACAATGTATTCCTTCACCGAAGGACGTGATAGTTATACAATACGCACAAGGATATGTATTATATTTTCATTTTTTTTTTCCGGATGAGAAATCATCAAATGACTTCTCCCGCTCTGGGCAGAGCGGAAGGGAGTGTCAGACTTGTACTGACTAAAACCCATCCATGTTCCTTCCTTGCCCTTTGTGTTCCAGGGCCGCGGTATCTCTTTCGAACAGTCCCGCAGCCCTGGCAGGTTTTTTTTCATACTTCATGTTATGATAGTGATTTATTATCTTTCAAATTAGGTGAAAACATTATGGCTCCTTTCAATAAATCATCTAAGTTTATCATAAAACAAGCACGTGTGCAATTTGTTCCTTAAAAACGACTTCTTTCACTGCCATAGTATAATGTCACGATATCTTAAGCTGACAACTACTTAGTGTTTTCCTATTTAATTCGGCAAAACGTTTTCACGAGCTTGAATTTTTAAAATAAATTAAAGCAGTAGTAATCAGCACTTTTTCCAATTTCTCAGTAGTAAGCCGGAGTTTAGATTTGTGTCCGGTTGATGGCAATAGGCTCGCATCCTTACATGTGACATAAACATAACAGCTATGAAATTGTTGGCGTATATAGGTAACCCTTTAGGAAAACAGGCGTGGTATTATGTTTGTTATGTCAAAAACTCTGATTCATAACACATTTAAGAAAATATTTTATAATAAACTAGGTAATGCCTACGGCTTCGCCCGCGTGGATGTCGGTTATCGCGACCAAAAGTAATAATTATGAAATTTTGATCCCTTTTCCCGCAACTTTTTTTCCGACACCTTCAACAAATATCATTGTCAATGTATACAAAAACTTGACAAATTATGTACTAAAACCTTCCTCAAGAACCACTCTATCTATTGGCGAAAACAGCATGAAAAACGGTGCAGTAGTTTACGAGTTTATCGCAAACAGATAGACAGACAAACGCAGCGGAGAACTTTGTTTTATATTAAGTAATGACGTCACCTAGTTGAAAAAAGTAAAGTAGATCACACTAAAAGAGAATTTTTCTAAATAAAAGTGTTGAGAGCTTTCATGAATGCAAAAACCGGTTTTTTCATGTGCTTTTGCAAAGTATTTTGGTATAATGGGTCTTCACGTAAAATGTGCTACGTATAATGCTATTTCTGAACAATTCTTCAGTGAATATGGCTCGGGTAGCTAGAACCAAGGATTTACAAATTACACGGTATGACACGCAGCTTTCAGCTCAGCAACAGAAAAGACATAATGTTAAGATAATATATAGTATATGTGTCGCATTACTTTTCAACAAAGTTATATTGGGAGTAAGGTACAGCACAAAAGATTATGCTGGCAAAATGTTGAGTTCGTTTTTTTGTATCACGCCATAATCAATAAATTGTGTTTCGATGAAAACTCAGAAATGGCCCAAAACCTTTTTAGCATGATAGAAAACCTTCCCGATGTCAAGTGAAGATGAAGTAACAAATACATATGTATACGTCACAAAAACATACCTGACGTAACAAAATCTACATAAAGCAAGTTATAGTTCCCTCTATGCAGAAAACATACAAAATTCTCCTAACATAATAACAGGAAAGTGAGGACAAAATAAAGCACTCAAGATAAAAGCCATATACGGCACATAACACATAACTCAAGTTATTTTTCAACTAACTCTCCATAATCAGGATGGAGCATCGTTCCCCGTCCTAAATAATGATTCGGTCCAGTCGGCCATTAATCCTTTCTGTTGAAATTTTCATGCTCTATTTGAAGGGTCGGAATGGTTTGGACCCTTTATTATAACAAGTGTTTTTGAGACCTCTTACGTATGGGTATTTTGGCATACTGTTTTGTTTTGAGTCACTTTCTTTATCAAAGAAACTTCATTATCCTATGGCTAACCCTTTGGGGGAAATACAGGCGGGATGTTACGTGAGAAGTTTCAGTTCCTTGAATTATTTCTGTGATTGAAAATATTTTTGTTGTATAGCATTGCATTATAGCATGATCACTCTATAACATTACCGCTACCAGGATACAGACCTCCCTGTATGACTGGAAGTGAGGCATAGTCCACTACTCTGGCCTGCGTACGAACTCCCGAATTTTGACGCATTAGATCTTGTTACTAATTTTGAAACCTGCGTTTCCCGAAAACTATCCATCTCCTAATATCTCCCTAGATCAATCCTTTTTTTACCTTCCTTCAGTTTTCCGCAAACTCAGGTATTACTTTGAACCCTGTACCCTCAAAGCGAGAGCCGCTTTAGCGATAAACACAAACTTTGACGTGTAATCCGGAGTCAATCACGCGGTACTCGCCGAAAGTCACGTTCGGGTGAAGTGGCTCAAAATAAGCACGCTTCACGGTATTGATTGGAGAGGAATTGACATTGCCGTGTTTCCTTTAGCTTGTAGTCATATCCTAATTTCTAGTAGGTTCAGTAGGGAGAAGGGTACCTGTACCTATAGTCATATTAATATCCTGGTTTTCAGTGGTTTAAAAAGCGTACCTATGGTTTAACCATGATTAGTTGTAGATTCAGCAGGTTTAGTGGTCTAAATCAATTACACCAATGTGCTGATCAATATACTAGACGCCATATAGAAGAAACTACACCTAAAAATGTCAGTCATTGACGACTGATACTCAAATTGGGTATTGCTATTTGCGCCTACCTTGAATTGGTTGATTGGGAAATCTTAAACATTGTAGTATCAATTTTTAACAACAATCCGTTTATTCCCGGTCGTCCGCACTGGGTACGAATGGGAAAAAAAAAATTCGTTCCTCCCCAGTGGTGACGATTGGAACTTTTTATTTCCCACTCGTTCCGCTATAGAACGAGAGTCAAAATGCAGTAATAGGGATTTCAATAACAGATTTCACGGATTGTTAAAATGTTTTAATTACGACTTTCTGACCAAGAGTGAACAACGTTTTTGATTATAAATAATTTTAAAAGACTGAAGCACAGCTAATCAACGAATTTACAATAATTCTCTCAATTGACTCTCAGTCTATAGCGGAACGAATGGGAAATAAAAAATTCCAATCGTCACGTCACCACTGGGGAGGAACGAAACTTTTTTTTCTCATTCGTACTCAGTGGGGACGACGAAGTGGGGACGACCGGGAATAAACCCAACAATCAATACTATTGTTATATTTTTCAGCTAACGTTAATTAACTTCTGAAACAAAAGAGTCTAAACTAAAAAGCTAACTATCCTGCTAGTTACCTTTAGAGGTAAGTACAATAATACGACCGAGCTAAGAATTAGATTAGTATTCGCGGCGCGCGCTACATTATACAACAGTTTTAGACTTGGAGGCGGTTAGGCTATTGCTGACGTTAGCTCACAGGTTTAGTTTTACTCAGAAACACATGTTTATTAAAACTCGTGTCGAGCATCACGCTAATACTTCCGGGAGGAGTAGACAGGCGAGTATGGACAACCAAATATGCCATGTGGTGGTGAGGGTTATAAACCATCTTCTACTTTACTTGTCGATGAACTAACTTGTGTTAGAGCAGTATCTAGCTGTAGCCACTTGCACAGTTCTAACATTTGCTTCGATTCAATCTTGAAAGGTGCAAGTGGTTGTGGAGGATGGGTAGGACAGGAGGTGGAGCACGTTCGTGCCTTCGCTTGCATTTCATTTCGTTCAGGGCTCCACACTGGAAATCTGTTTGGGGTACATTTTATAGATCATAAAATTGCCATTATTAATGTATGCTGCTTATGGCTAAAGTGACATTCTATTACAACGGTAATAAAAAAGTTAAAACTTTAATAAATTTTGAAACTCTTTGTTAAAACGTTTAAAAAAAGCAACTGCAGGTTGTCTAAGCCCTCTGGACTGCTACTAAAGAATAAAAAATAGAAACGTTAATTAGTGAACGAAATATCTTCATGATGTAGCAACAGACAAGCCACAACTAAACTGTAAAGGAAACTAAAGCAGATGACACACTTTACTGCATAACTGAACATTGCGGGCTTTCATCCAGCAATACAATTCCTACACTCCCACCGTCTCTCAGCACGCGCTGGGAGCGCTCCTATTCTCAGTCGGACCCACGCCTCGCCAACATATTCAGGTAAACTAGACAAATGTCTAGAAACAAGAAATGTTCTAGTTATTCGTAGCGCGCTGCTCCACTTAAATTATGCAACGTTTTAGACTTGCAGCCGTGTGGTTTCCTCAGACATTTATTTACATCCTGAAGTCAACTTCACTTTAGAAGCTGCCCTTCAGGAAGAATTAACTGCTTTGATTTGTGAGGTATTAATTATTCGTGTAACTGCATTCAGTTGTGTTATTGCCTTGTGTTAGTGCCTGTTTCTATGAAGGCGTTGGGGTTTATTTTAAAGTTCGTTGGAATTCGGTTTACATGCCTGTGTCGGAATTTGAATCAGATATTTTAATTAGTTAACAAATTTGAATAAAACAATGAATAACCGAAAACATTTTAGTGAGCTTTTTTGGCATGGCTCCGAAAATTTATAATAAAATACCGGATAGTAAAAAAAAATTGCCCCTATTAAAGTTTAAGAAATGCCTATTCTATTAAAGTCTAAGAAATGCCTATTCGTTCCTAATTGAAAAATGTTATTATAGTGTAGAAGATTTTATAAATAATAATTTTTAATATTTTGTGTGCAATAACCATTTGTCTTATTTTTTAAATATTTTTAGGTTAAATTTAGTTTTAATTGTCTTTATTTAATATTTAATTTTGTTTATTTTGCTTTTTCTCTTGGTTTTTTGTTGTTTGCTTTTATCCTAAATAATATTTGTACGCATTCACGGCAAAACATAGAGTTCATTATTATGAATCTAAGACCTTTTTGTAATTACCTATGTTTCGCAAATAAATTTTCTGATTCTGATTCTGAGTGATAGTATTTTATTTTCAGCATTTATTTGTTTCAATGTTATTAAAACAGTACAATAACAGACAGTTATAGTAACAGTGTAGTTATTTTAATTGTTTTATGCTACCAGTACCAACCCACCTGTGTAGTTATTTGAACGCCAAAATTATTAAACCATGTTACACCCGCCTGCAAATTTTATACTCCCCAACAATGACACAGCCGAAATAAAACATACTCATATAGACATGCACATATTAATTAAAAACACACTCACAAACCGCCACGTCACATGATTGACGCGGCCATACGCGGCTATACGCACCGCGCCGCAAAACTTCGCGCAAAGGGGTTTGATTAATTTGTTTAATTAAAACCTGTTGGGATCGGGGTAACCTTCACGTGGGGTTCGATGTATTTAGAAAAATGGTCTCCTGCAATATTCTAGTGGGTTGGTTTAATGAAGTACAGGGGATTTTGAAGTTAATCAAGTTATGTAGTACAGGGGATTTTGAAGTTAACCTAACCTAACCTAACTATTTAACTCTAGGTGGAGGTATAATACGTTCTGAAGTATAATACGTTACAAAACATTTAAATTTGGCCGAAATTGTTTTGTTCGTCAAAACACAGGCCTTTTCCAAGAAGGAAAAACATGGCTAAGAGAATTTCATGTCAAAGAACATGTTTTTTTCCTAAAATAATGTTAAAAGACATACCTAGGTACTTCACCCAATGTTTTTTACAAAAGTAAACAGTATCTATGTTTACAAAGTAAACAGAGCAAATTCAGCACCTCTTAATTCAAAATGCAGAAGGCAAAGGTTCCCGAACAAACCCTTATTCATTAAATAAACACAACTTTGTATTGACCTTGGAACCGTATCGGTCAGAATAAATAAGTCCAAGGTTGGAAGTTTGCGAGTTGAGGACTTATTCCACGAAAGCCGAGCCATTTTGCGAAACTTTACTGCAGTGTAAGACTTATTTTACTGTTTTGGTACATAACAAATATTTGAGAGAGGAAGTTTTTAAAGTTGACTTTGTTGGGCTGCGGTAACCTTTTGAATTATTTGAGTGAACCTATATAATTATGAACAGGCTGAAAATTTTGTATTCTTTTTTAATATTCAATATTGTGACACCGTATATGTGACATTATTTTGAATAAAACTCCCCAACAACTCGTTTTACTGTCAAAATTCAAAGTTAGGCTATATACCACAGCTCATTTAGTACAAAGTGAATTCATGCAAACCAAGGGGTAAAGTTATAGTTGAAGGCTCTTGCTTATCTTCGAAATATTCCATTATTAATGTACCTGTATTCACTACCTGGTACTTAGGTACCTAACTATCTACAAACGCTAGTAGTTTTTCATTATTATTATTTTCCTTAGATATAAACACAAACAAGATCACCATTCTTCTGTCATCGATCGCACGCACATCTGTTACTACAATCCTGGTGAAAATCACGACACCACGCAGAGAGGGGCAGGGTAGAAAGGTCCTCGTAAAGACATCGATAGGCGATGAAGCGAACTGTAATACTACAGATAAAGATGATTGTTTAACGCGCACAATAGCACACAGTTATGGATACTCACAATGGATTACTTTATTGTCTGGAGCCCCAGTGCGGGTGTATGGGGATATATTTAGAACGTTATCAGTAGGGTTTAGTGGAGTACTAAATTAAGCTTCTATCTTGAACAGTTGTAAAGGGATATTTATGGAATTATCTGGAATAACATACACACACACATCTTTGTCCTATTTCTCATCTGCATTGTATGCTATTTCTGGTGAATGTATCTATTCCTTACAAAATACATACACTTGGCTAGAGTACCAGAATGTTTTTGTTATCTTTCGTTTTTCGTAAGTAAATACTTGAGTATTATATGTATAATAATCTGTTGACGTATTTCTCTCTAGTTCTTCTCTAATTTAACGATTATTCTTCTCATTTAGAGTTGATGGTAGTTTTTGGTTATTTTGGCCCAGCAATAATCAGGGTCTTAGTGATACTGACAGTTTTATATAAAAAAAAAATAAACTACAACGCTTTACATCTTTCAGTTTATTACAATATTCTACATTAACGTCACTTGAAGCTGCCAATAGCCAAAAGCGATTCCGGAAATCAACCGTTCATATTCCAGTAACATAAATCAAAAGCTGTTTTAAACGAATGTTGTTCAATAATGTATGAAGGGCTGTGCAAATACTCCGTGATTTCCGATTCCGAATATATTTTTATTATTGACAGTCTTGAATAATGAATTATTTGTGTTATTTGGTGAGTGAAGCAGGTTTTAGTAATGTACTTTAAAAACAGTTTAAACTGTATTGTTGTATAAACTCCTTCTGATCATTCGTTAAGTGTTTAAACATAGAGGCTAACGCACTTGTTTGTATTGAAATGTAATAAACAGCAGCCCAATGCGGCTGTAATGTGCACTTGTCTATAAAATTCCTTATTTTACACTGTATCACTCTTCTCAATAACTTTAGAAAACTTTCATAAATAAATTGTAGTCAAATCTGTTGCACTTTCATCATCGTCATCCTCGTAATTTTATTGCAGCATCACCCTTTGTTAAGTACATGTATAACTAGCGACCCGCCCCGACTCTGCACGGGTGCAAGTTAGATATAAACCTTTCTCTTTAATTACTTTATCTATTACTGTAAACTGCATTAAAATCCGTTGCGTAGTTTAAAATATCTAGTTATACAAATAGCGAGAGCGACTTTGTTTTTTACTATGTAAAGATAGGCATTCCCTTTCTTCTGTCTTTACTTATAAATATCACATAAAATCATTATAATTTACAGTACAAATTCTTCACTTCAAATAAACTACACCGCCTACGTTTTCAATACCGTGAACATTCCCCATCCTAGCTGCAACGCCAAACAATTCTAATAATGACATGTCAGTCAATGACAGGTGTCAACACGTGTCATTTGTCACGTGTTCGAGTGACACGTGCGGGATTTGAACATGTCAGTTGTGTTGTAATCATGAAGTGAAAGACAGAAAGCCAGTTATTGGGACGTGGAATAAAAATGAACTTTAAATGATGACACAGTGGTCGGGCTTAGTGAAACTATAGATCCAGCTGTGGGTTGGTATGGTTTTATAGGATTAGGGATGATTTCAGAAAGACACCAACCGAAATATAATAGGTTAAGTCATTAAATTGATGGAAAATTTATTAATCAAACTACCGATTATAAACCTAACTCATAGATGTATTTCACTTTAAGCATTTATAGATACTTTTAATTGTAATAGACAAATCAGAGAGCCTAAATGGGCCAGACACGGTTTTATTTCGTTCTAAAAGCGATTGAAATAGCAGAGTCCAGCTAGCATGAATACTTTTCCTGCCTTATTTCTGAAAATGAGTACTGGTAAAAAGAGTATCATTGCGTAACACAATTTTTCAAAAAATCTTGTGCTTAAAGCATAGTAGAACTTCTGATTCCATCAATATTGTTGTAATAGCGAGCTGTGGTACAATCGCGCGCGTCTTGCTCGCGTGATAGATGAGCGTTGTCAGCGCTATGTTCCAGTTTATTTCCCGATTTAACTACTTTTACGACTTCTTTAGCGTCCCATCTAACTTCTTTAACATTCCACATGACGCTTTATTTGCGTGAATGACGACGGCATTTATAGTGGTGTTTATCGATATAACAGTTTCTTGGTTTTTTAAACTCATAATGTTCACGCCTGTTTCTCCCGAGCGAGGGGTAAGGCAGAAATGTTTTTCAGGGCACCCATTTTTCAGCAGTACATACAAATTTCATGTTAAAAATCTTTATAGACATCCTCAATTTTATCTGGATGTATTTAAACAAAAGTAAGTATTTGAAAGGCTTAGTAACTTTTTTAGATTTCTAAGAATTGATCAAGTATTAAAATACCTTTTGATTCTAAGAACACTATTGATTTAGAATAAAAGTAAATACCACGAATGAGGATAACAAGTAAGTGCGACTAACGAATAACTGATTTATAAAAGGTTCTTTGGTGTCAAACACGTGTAAGTTACTACACGTGTTTGAATAAGTTGCAAAATTTCACAAAGATCAATGCGTAGGCCTGCTAAATCTTTGTTTCCTCTAGTTAGAGTAATCACACAGTAAGGTATAAAGAAAGTTTGGTACGTTTTGTTCGTGGTACAACCATTGAGCGTTGCATCTGTATTCATTTTCCCCACCAAAATGTTCATAGATTTATGCATGGCATCTCACCAGGCATCCGATCGGGTTTGCAGCCAACGATAAATTGTGTTGGTAGACGCAGCGCAGCGTTGAAAGGTGGACCGATGACCTATAGAAGGCCGCGAGAATCGTATATGCTTATGCTAGAAACACAGGCCCGATCGATGTGGCTATAGTTAAGGGAGCTCTTTGGTCCGGCATTGAACATATTTTAGCTGATGTGATGATAATGATGACCACCCTTTTCCATCTACGCCAAGCCACAATTTCACCACAAATACCTTCAAAAAGGGAGGAGGGGGAGTCCAAAACAATTTAATTGTTTATTTCGTGTTATAGTGCACCAAACATTTTTTGTCACATATTTGTGTCGTTGGCGTACAGGGCACGCGCTTGCTTGTCACGTTTATGACAATGGCGTCCAAAATGCTATGGTTACGCCACTTGGTGTTCAAGTATAATACATTAAATAGCTCTTCATGTCAGCATTTCCACATTATACTAAATAACTGTTCGTTCCAACTCCAAGATACAATTCGACCCGGTAGAAATAATATCTGTAAAACAAAAAAGTAAGGAAACAACAGCTGAAAAATGGTCTGTCGTAAGAAATAACCTACCGATCATATTTTATGCGATATAATTGTGGAAAGAGCCTTCCTCCTTTACGTTATGTATTTTTTGGGTGCCATTTGTTTTCAGATAAATACCTATTAGGAGTCTTTGTGTGTTGTGGTGGGCCTTGAAAGAGAAAGGTATACCTGGGAAGTATGTAGAGTTAATTAGTGCTATGTACAGTCAATCTTGTACCTACGTCTGGTCAGCTGTTGGTTACAACTATGAGTTCAGTGTGGCTGTAGGCTTGCATCAGGGGTCGGCTTTAAGTCCTTATACCTCTTCTTGTTGATTACGGACGCTTTGACAATCGGTGGAGATGGACCTGTGATCCAAAGCAAATTGGAGAAATGGCAACAGAAGCTGGAGAATGTTGGCTTGAAAATCAGTAGAAGTAAAACTGAATACATGTTCTGCAATTTCGCCGGTCTCTCCAGTTCTGGAGCCATAGCGCTAGATGGCGCGTTCCTCCTGTCTGCTTCGACTTTCGGTATCTCGGTTCACTCGTGCAAAGCGATGACGAAATGGATCGCAGTGTACAGCACAGAATTAACACGGGATGGATGAAATGGCGGCAGGTCACGGGAACAATCTGCGACTCGCGCATTCCCCTTAAACTTAAGAGGAAGATTTATAAAACAAAGGTAGACCTGCTGTCCTGTATGGACAGCAGCCAGAATGTTGGCCCACTAAAGGAATGAATGAAAGGCATTTGCATGTCTCCGTCACCTCCTTCTGCGAAGCAGTCATGCTAGCGAGGTGGCGGAACGTGAGAGGGAGAGAACCTCACGTCCCAGCCACCGCGGGAGATGCCCCGGGCACTGAGGGCCACGTGGCGGCTTCCGGCCACCGTAGGCGTGGACCTGTGGACGGTGAGTAATGGGCTAGCTCACCGTCCGTCCGTCTTATAGCGGCAGGCCGTGTTAACGGCACGTTCGTGTTCCACACGCGCCTCAAAGAGAGGTCAGCAAACAGGGAGGGGCCCGCAAGGGCCGATGCCTGCCAGGGCTGCGGGACTGTTTGAAAGAGATACCGTGGCCCTGGAACACAAAGTGCAAGGAAGGAACATGGATGGGTTTTAGTCAGTACAAATCTGACACATGTGGCTGAGATGAGAATGCAAAAGTGTGGTGTTACACGAATGGATAAAATAAGAAATGAGAATATAAGAAGAAGTCTGAAAGTGGCGCTGATAGTTGTGTGGTAATCGGTTGTCGTGGTATGGGCATGTGATGTGGAGGAATGAGGAAAATGTCATGAGGAATGTGGATGGGTGTGTGAGTAGAGGAAGACCAAAGAAGCGGTGGATGGACTTTGTTAAGAATAATATGGCAAGAAAAGAGGTGTCTGATGAGATGACGAGTAATAGAGAAGTATGGAAGAAGAAGACATGCTGCGCCGACCGCAAATGAACTGTGAAAACAAGGATGCAAGCAATGAAACGTAGCTTCACTACGTAGTGAAGGTAGGTATTACATTGTAAGAAGAAAGAAAGAAAAGAAAGATTGATTTTATTTACTAGCCGACCCTTTAACTACTTATCTCATATGACTGGTTTTAGAACTTAAACTCCAGTACTTCACAGTTTTTTGTAACCAATCAACTCTTTTACCTAAATAATGTACATTTAATCCACTTGCCCTTTCACCGGTAACCAAACAAATAACGATATTAAAAACCTTGCGCCGTACAGCCCCCATGTTTGCATAGTGAACCTGCGGATCCGGCCGCCAACTTAAATTATTCACGAACGGATATTGCAGTGCAGTAATAAGCCCGTATCACGCGAACGATTTCCTTATTTCATTACCTTGCTAATAGTCTGCAATACACTTCATTTTATACCCAAAGATTTAAATCGTTAGATCACCTCATGCGATGAGTGAAAGGCGACTTATAAAAGATATAAAAAACACCAGGAAGCAAGAAAGACATTCTCACACTGACGATCACCAATAAGGTGGCCTTTTTCAAAATTGTGAGTTGAGTAGTAGTCGCAACCAGCGTGAGTGTATGACGAGACGTGTGAACATGAACGTAACAAAGATCATAACAGTGAATGTTCTGCAGTTTTTGCCATTCCCCATGTATATGTGTGTGTAGGTATGTGCCCTCATACTTCTAAAGTCTTATAAAAAAGTGGATACGCTCAGAAGTGAAGGGTGAGCTCACACCATGACACATGGAATCATTACACATAATAATGCAAGCATGACTGCAATATTACAAATTAATGCCGTAACGTGGTCAGCGACAGATCATCTTTTGACGCGGTATCTATCGATATAAATCAATGTTTATAGCATAATTATAGATTTCGCTTCGAGATGCTTTGTTTTGTCAACGAGATAGTTTGCCGTTCAGATTCAGGTACAGGGATCGAGAATTTGATCTGCATTTCTTAAGCAACTTGGAATGACGATGAATAACGCTGAATGAGATTATTTTGTTTTATAAATACATTGTATTTGAAGTCAATAATTTTAAACTAGCGACCTATCCCGGATTTCCACGGTTGCAATTTAGTAATGAAGAAAATGAGAAGGGCCAAAAAATGTCTTGGCATTTATGAACACAGTAAAAAAAAACTTGTCAAATCGGTCGAACCGTCGTCAAATGATGCTCCGTCATACATGTAGTATTTTTTTTATACATTGCTATTTAGTCTATAAGCTAGTTTGGTTTTAGTTTCATGACACACTTGATAAATGCCCGCAAAATAACCGCAACTGCGTCCAAATGGAATCGCAAAATTCTCGTTTGAAATTGGTGTTGAAAGTGAGACGAAACGTGAAAGCATTTGGCAACCGTTGATATTAGCTTAACATACGTCGACTCTAATTTCCATGAATTTTAAACTAGCCACTGAATGAGCCTATAGAACATTCAACATAATGACAATTACTTACCCGAGCAGCTTCCAACAGAAAGACAATAGACACAACACAAACACTTTTAGACCCCTTCAATCCCAGTTTAAAGTCCAAAAAATGAACCTCTCCAAACATAATTAGCGAAACGCAATTAAAAATGTAAGAACTGAAGCGCTCCTAATCTGTGTTTTATTTAATTTTCTGATTACAAAGGCAGTACTTTTCTGAAAATAACGCAAACGTTGTGTTTTTTTTTTCTTAGATAATCTGATAATGTCGGCGAACCTCCGGGAGGTCGCTTTGTCTCTTACTTTGAAGAGTTCAATTAGAGGCCAGAACGTGAAACCGAGGAACGCAAAAATTTTTCTAACGAAATTATGCCATTATATCTAACTTATTTACTTCGGGCAGTAATTGTCTATAATCTTCTCTAACTTGACTTGAATTTTTGAGAGACTATTTCAGACAGTTTTTGAGAGAATTTTGGTTCTATAAATGCGAAAGTAACTATGTTTATCTTTCAACTTGTTACTTTTTCAGACCTTATCAGCTGAACGAAGAAATGATAATTTCCGACCGACATGCGGAAGAAGACGTGGGCAAAAGCTACATTCCCCTACCTTAAGTAGAAGTTTATTAATTTCCGTGCTCATGGGCATAAAACTGACAATACAACATAATCGCAGCAATCACACACGCGATGTATTTTTGAAATACAGCGCAACGCTCGGGAAACGCGACTGCATCGAGGCACGAAATGAATTGACAAAAGAGTTAAAAGTTTAAAACTCGTGAGCTACTGAGTCGATTTTAAATTCTCTTGCTTCTTTCTGTTTTGAAGAAAAATATTAAAGCGATATTTTTTACACTAGTGGTCGCAAGCTTGACTGTTCAGTGTGAAGTCCATGGTTCGATCCCTAGATCGAGCAAAGTGCTATTGTGTTCTTCCATTAGGACTTTCTCAGTAGCAACCACGGTATCTGGGTATGTGCCCGGTTGATGGCAATAGGCTCGCCTATAACATGGGACTTATACATAACTGGTGAATGTGAAATCTGGTGCTACTTGTGGAACGAAATGCTTGTAAGTTAAAGAGTTTTGTTTATAAATGTTGACTGAAGAGGGGAGGTGACTGAAGAGGCTGAAGAGGGAGGGAACGAATGATTGATTGACGGCTGTTAGAGAAACGGAAAAAAAACGTGCTGCACAGACTTCAAATAAATAGGACAAAGGTAGGGAAATGATAATGAGATGTAGTAGGGAAAGAAAGAAGAAAGTGGATTAACTACGTATATTTTAAACCCATTTAAATGCCATTGTATAGTCCACAAACAGGCCATTACCATGAACTATCAAAAGAATGACGTCAATTAACCGTAGCTGGCTAAGTGACAAAGTTGAGCGTCCCTCTCAAATAGTTGAGAACGTCTCTTCTGTCATTAACGAGTTTGATAGCGGACATCAATCTGGCCCGCGGTCGCGCGCAATATAACTTAATTACTTTCATCTGTTTCAGTGAGGAATTCCAACATATAGCCAGCAGTTGATTTTGGTTGTTGAAAACCTAAATGCTAGAATCCTCCAAAACAGCATATCAGTACCTTCCATAATAGACTGATGGAATGCATTTAACACACAAGCTTGAGTTTCATGAGATTGTAAATGACAAGTCTTACAACCTTAATCACTCGAGAAACTATTAAATGCATGAGTTTGTATAGTTTCTGCACGCTTGCCTTTGGGAGTGTCAGACTTGTACTGACTAAAACCCATCCTTGTCCTTCCTTGCCCTTTGTGTTCCAGGGCCGCGGTATCTCTTTCGAGCAGCCCGCAGCCCTGGCAGGCATTGGCCAAGACACTCTGATCAGACAAGATAAACCATTATAATTAATGTCATAAAAAAAAACCAAAAGAATGCTGTATTTTTTTAACACAACCTGCATTAATTTTTCATTTGTGCTTTTAAAAGCAAACCACCAAAGCTCTACTCAATCTTTATTTACCTTCATTGTGTTAAGCTTAAGATACATCACATTGTTTTAATATATAGAGTAACATTGCGTCCATTAAGTCATTTCACGCGAAGACTCGGGCGCTAATGAGTATCCATTATACTTTCTTTCATCCAAGAAAAGGAACATGACATGACTTTCACATCTAATTCAGCAACATTTTATTAAATTATACGAGACCGTCACATCAGTTCCGTACTGATTTGCAAGTGACAGGTAAATAGAATTTTCAACTGGCTTTTATCTTCCTCGTTTCAATTTAGCGGCGAAATAAGGAAATTCAGTTTCTTCAATGCTCGGAAGTAGTAGAATGATAAATAAAGGCGAAAAAATAGCTGTTAAGACATTATTTTGCGGTTAGTCTAACTGCAGATTTTGTTTTGGAGACGGTTTACCAAAAACTAATAATAATCAAGATACGAAAGGATTTAGACAAAGTAATTTGAACCCAAAACTCAGTTACACCAATGTTTCACTTCTCATACCATAAATTATACTTAAACAAACCATCATCATTCATCCCAAGAATAGCATCAACCAAATCCCATAGTGGTACCCTTGAACAAGAAACCTTAATAAATACTCATTCAATTCACGAAATTATATTTTTCTCTCAGAAATCCTGAGTGGGGTCGTCATCAATCATTCTGGTCCCCTTTTAATTTACACCGAAGCATTTTTCAGCTACTCATCTCTGTGTCGTTTATTACATTTGCCGGCCTCTGTTTCCGTCAGCTATTGTCTTTAGATTCAGCACTGTGACCTGGTTTAACCGTGTTCTGTACGTGTCTCAAGTTTGCGAGAGACAGTACAAGTTTTTAGGTTTATGGAGAATTTTGGGGCTGAATTGGGCGTTTAGAGCTTGAATGGCTGCCGGTTTTGTGTGTTTGGATTTGTGATAGGATTTAGAGTTCTGAATTAAAGATGATGACTTTTGACGTTATGGTATAATTATAGGAGTTTATTCTGCATAACGCACCTTCTTGTATATTCTATAAGTTTTTGATATCCTTTTGGTCTATTGATTTTTTATGTTTTTGGTTAGATCTTTTGTTTAAGTATATAAGCAACACGAATGTCTGTTTTTAACTCTATTCTCGTTGACATATCACTATAACGCCATCTTATAAAACCAAAATTCCACAATCTTCAGCAAAAATGAATACCAAATGTTCAAAATTCAGCCACCTTCCATCCAAGAGCAAAGTCGTTATATTCGTCATTACATTACAGAGCCGTCGTAAATTCCTTTGTGTCTAATGTGAGCCCACCGCAAAACTTCTTTGAGCCAGTAATGGCGGGAAAGGTGAGAGCGTCTTGTATACATAACGTTAATGCGCAATTTTGAAACGGATCTCTGCAAGGAGTGTTCCGGGATATATCATACGGTACAGGACCAAGTATGCTCCCTTGGGTTACACCTTGTTGACAGTTGAAGGTATACTTAAGCCTTGATTGAGTTTTGATGGAGTAATTGCTAAGCTCGTTGCGAATAGCCCATTAGATGTTCTAATGCAAGAAGATAAGGTCCTAAAGAGGCAGTTGCCTTTTATTTTATTTCCTGATAGACTTTAAAATTATATTAATGTTGTCAATGGCCGATACGAAATTACGGACTGGTGCTGCCTACTAATGCTTTTCAACAAACTGAAAATGTTTTGGGTAGAAAACCTACGTGTACAGAACAGATAAAGGGTAATATTTTAAACCACCCATCTTCATGGGATCAAATAAAAAGATAGCACAAAACCCACAATACATGAATATACTAACCCTTGAAAATTGAGAGATAGACGAATCGATTTTGCTCTATTAAAGGCACAATGCGGAAACCTTCACAATAATAAGTGTAACACAACAAATCTACATATCACACGTTCCATTACCCTCCTATCCCGTACCAACATTGATATATCTAACAACTCCCTGACGTATTACATCAACCTTACAACCGAGACACAAAGTTCAAAATTGAATGTGACAAGGTTTTGTTGTATTAAATTATTTTCATGTTACAGTATGCCTTTTTCGTATGATAGCGAAAAGGCCTGTATGAACACACTGTGGGAACAGAGTTCATATTGATATTCGATACAGCTCAAGTGATTCTTCTACTTTATGGGTTTGATATTGACTGATCTTTCTAAATGGGATGAGTGGAAATCCAGGCCGTATCAATGCTTTATAGATCAACAATACTATGTGAAGAGACAATTTCACTTTGGCTAGATCCGGTTCGCAAATCGAAAGTGCTATGACATTTATACCGGAAAGGTTAAAGGTTACCTATTGAAATATGTTTATCAATAGAGGATTTGTATTGTTGATTATAATATAATATTCAGTCATATTTTCATAGACTTAATTGAAAATTTTACGTGTTATTTTTACGTTTATTATTTTATGCTCTGAAGGTTGTATTTCTAAATCATTACCATTGACTTCGTTTTCGCCTTTAACAATATCATATTGAGTACCAGTTTCTCCAGAGACAGTTTAATCAATACCTTTAATTACGACTGTTAGTAAGCACATTTATAGAAAATCGATGACACTCAAATATTCTAGTGCGACCGGATTTAAACCTTCAGTTACATAGTACTTATGTAGGTATATTGTGTGGTTTCTAAGAGCTCTATTTGTAACCGCTTGACTCTTAATACTTTCAGTGTTGCTTCGCTGTTTTTGTTTAAAACTGTTGTGTTTGATAATAAATTACTGTTAGTCATATAATTATGGAAAAGCATTAAATCACATCACTAATCATCACCAGATCATCATCAATTGGTTATTTATAAAAAAAAAATGTTATCATCACTATCACAGATAAAGGGACAAGGGGGCAGGCACAGAGTGACATTCTTCCAGCGGTAACGATGATAGATACGTCAAAAATATATTGGATTGACATAAGCTACAGAAAAGCAGTTGAAAGTCGTTGTTTAAATACGTAACACTTTTTTAGACTTTTTATCATATTTGGTTAGCTCATTTAACTAAAAAAATATCAAAATATCTGAAGGGTTTTAAATTCGCGTGCTTGTCCTTCATTACCGTCCTTGCCAGTACTAATGGTATTCGCAAGCTTCTCCGTAGCGTTGGAGGTATAACGCCGCTCTTAAAGCAAGACGTGATTTATTTACAGGATTCTTCTGTTACACAACATTTTATTTGGACTTCTCGTCTCTCATTGTAGTCAGTTAAAGTTGTTTAGAATTGGCTGTAATTTGACGGGAGTTTTTGTTGTTTTTTTTTTTATTTATTTAGTTTCTGATATGTAAACAATTAACGACTTTTAAAAGTGTTTTTCACCGGCTGATCTGATTAAAATTTCATGTTGTTACGAACATATTATTTTGAAACACATTTTTTATTAAAATATTTTATGAAAAAAATCCTATCTCCAAGTTACAATCGTTATTTTTCACGAAAATTGCTTTTAAATTCAGGAAAGTGTATATATTCGTGCTCGCGACTGTAGATTCGACATTCTTCCCACCCACTTTAAACGTTTGAAGTTTTTCTATAATATGAGTAGGTCATCATTCAGGTCAAGTTTTTAACTTAAAGTATCTGCTAGTAATCAACCAGGACTGATTAGTAACTACATTCATGTTTTGCTCACAAAACACATTATCATACTACTGCTCACTATAATCTATGCTTTGGAATTGGCAACTATAGTACTTTCTCAAGTTATTATGTGACCTTGTGACTGGGGCTGTAGTTTGGTTTTTTTTCTGACATTCAGCAGTGCCAGCGCCAGTTAAATGCTTTGAGTTTTAAATCCAACAACCAGATAACGATTTCTTTCGTGCATACATGTACGTAATCTCCTAAAAACAGCCTTAAGAGTCCACACCCAACCATCTTCAAGCTACAGTTACATAAAATAGCCGCTCCCAATACCATTATTTAGCGAGCATTCGAACCGTTTCCCATCTAAGAGAAAAGAAGTAAGTACATAGGCGAAACGTAGATACATTGGGTGCCGACTCAATAAGATAAATTACTTTGTTATCTACTTATTTACGGATCTTATTTTCTAGTTTAGCTGTTGGCTTTAGACATGTTGGAAATGGTTATAGTGATTGTTTTTATGTATGAATGTTTTTTGGTTGGAGGAGCTCGTGGCTAAACAATAACAGCCGCTCGGGTCGATCTTTAGGTTAAGCCGTGCTTGCCTAGGTTGGTCTGTGGATGGGTGACCACCCATTACATACCGAGTTTCCTCCGTGCCTCGGAAAGCACGTTAAGCCGTTGGTCCCGGCTGTCATTTGAAGATCTTTGACAGTCGTTAACGTAGTCAGTGGCCCAAAAAGTCTGACAACCAGTCTTACCAAGGGGTATCGTATTTCCCAGTAGTAACTGGGTTGTGGAGGTCAGATAGGCAGTCGCTCCATGTAAAATACTGGTATTCAGCTGCATCCGGTTAGACTGGAAGCCGACCCCAACATAGTTGGAAAAAGGCTAGGCAGATGATGTTTTTTGGTTATATAAATTAAAGAATTGATTTTGAAAATCAATAATTTGTTAATATTGATTATGTTAACCTTAAGGAAACCGATCCGATTATTTAGGAAAACTCTTTTTTTTTAATTTCTTTAACCTACATCAAAATTGTTAAGATGTGGAGCAGACTATCATCATCATCATTTCAGCCGAAAGACGTCCACTGCTGGACATAGGCCTCCCCCAAGTGCCACATTGACCGGTCCCGTGCGAGTAGGAGGCTTTCCAACGTAACGTCTTCCGGTTTACGGTCGCCACTCCAGAACTTTACGGCCCCATCGGCAATCCGTTCTGCGAGCAATGTGCCCTGCCCACTGTCACTTAGGTTTAGCAATTCTTCGGGCTAAGTCGGTAAACTTGGTTCTCTTGTGGATTTCCTCATTTCTGATTTGATCACGCAAGGAAACTCCGAGCATAGCCCCCATTGCCCTTTGGGTGACTTAAAGCCTTCTGATGAGGCCCATTGTGAGCGACCTCGTTTCGGTCCCGTATGTAATCACTGGCAACACACACTGGTTATTGACTTTCGTCTTGAGACACTGCGGTAAGTTGGACAAGAAGATACCACGCAACTTCCCGAACGCTGCTCAGCCGAGTCGGATTCGACGATTGACCTCTTTCTCGAAGTTAGACCTACCTAACTGGACCGTTTGTCCCAGGTAGACATAATCGTCAACAACTTCGAGTCGGACCACACAGGTCGTCTTTAGGTTTAGCCGTGCTTGCCTAGGTCGGTCCGTGGATGGGTGACCACCCATTACATACCGAGTTTCCTCCGTGCCTCGGAAAGCACGTTAAGCCGTTGCTCCCAGCTGTCATTTGTAGATCTTTGACAGTCGTTACAGCTGGTCAGTGGCCCGAAAGTCTGACAACCAGTCTTACCAAGGAATATCGTATTACCCAGTACTAATTAGGTTGTGGAGGTCAGATAGCCAGTCGCTCCATGTAATATACTGGTAGTTGGGAAAAGGCTAAGCAGATGATGAGACACAAGACCTAGTACTAAGAAAGGGATCCGATTACTAGGTCGGGTAAAGCGGTAAATGTTGATAAGTTTTTTCCATGTGGTTAATAACTACAACGGGCCAAAAGCAGTAATACTATAGACACACCTCTGCCTAACCTTTCGGGGTAGCAGCCGTGACGAATGTTATGTAGTCAGGAAAACACACGGTTAATACTCTAAGTTCGCCTTAAATTACACAGAAACTGAAGTGAAATCAAGAAGCATACTTAACAGTTTAGGTCGTCTCTTTGAACTTAAACCCTATGCCTCACGACAAAGATATCAAAGTAGAAATAATAATTTGACCCAAAAGCATCCTTTCAGTACAATATTTGACAGCAAAATGCCGCTCTTATCATGAGGGTCGTTTTGCCTTTGTATGTACAGAGATCGTTGTGCCTGTGGAAAAATGTGGGTAGCATGGAAATTCCTCTGATAAAGATATTTTGGTCTGCCGAAGTACAATGCCGTTCGGTTTTGGTGGTTTTTCTTTAGTACTTATATTCAATGATATAGTTTTTAGGCCAAGTGATTTTTATTTATGTGTTTGGTCAGGCTACGTGGGCTGCGGGACTGTTCGAAAGAGATAGCCCTGGAACATGGATGGGTTTTAGTCAGTACAAGTCTGACACTCCCTTCCTCTCTGCCCAGAGCGGGAGAAGTCATTTGATGATTTCTAATAAGGAAAAAAAAACAGGCTACGCTTTTCCCCCGACTTTGTCCGCATTGAAGAATCGTAGGCTAACATTCGGTAATAGTGTAACAGTCTGTCAATGAATGATTTTGTGAAATCGAATGAGTAACGTAGTCTCAAAACTTACCAACTTTACCTCTTAATAATATTAATATAGATTTTATTTACCTCTAGCATGCTCGATATAATGAATAGGTAAATCTTAAATAGTTAGTAGACCTCGTTTGTGTTTATATTTTATTCAAAATAAATATAGCTATATTTATTGAGCTGTTCTATTCGTTTATAATTATTCAACCTCATAACATAACTAAATCAAGTGGAACACCACAATTTACATTTAATCATCCTGTAATAACCAACATGGTTTTCTTCTGTTACTAAAATGAACTAACTTGTCTATTAATATTTATTTAAAGCATTTTATTTTAATTTATCCAACGTTAAACAGTGATTAACTAGAAACAATAATTAATATTCGGAGCAAAAACGGAGGCTTCACGCGCATTCGCCAAATGATGCTATGATAGATGACCGACGCGTCATAACAGTGGGGACTGGGAACGAAACGCTATTTTTTTGAGGTTGATTTGATGTTAATTAATGGTATTTTCTCAGAAGGATGAAAAACTAAAATACAATTCGGTTTTCTCTCTTTAAATACGCTAAACCAATAAAGATAAAAATACTAAAATAAACAAACGAAAATGCAATTTTGTTTTCTCTCTTTAAATACTCTAAAACCAATAAAGATATTATGAAAATCAAGATAATAGCATCACGCTAGTATTTCTCTGTAGATTTAGGCAAAGGCCTGACTATTCGATATCCACATTTCACCAATGCTGTTTCATCATCTGCCTAGCCTTTTCCCAACTATGTTGGGGTCGGCTTCCAGTCTAACCGGATGCAGCTGAATACCTGTATTTTACATGGAGCGACTGCCTATCTGACCTCCACAACCCAGTTACTACTGGGAAATACGATACCCCTTGGTAAAACTGGTTGTCAGACTTTTTGGGCCACTGACTACTTTAACGACTGTCAAAGATCTTCAAATGACAACACATTCACCAATGCTGTTTAAGCCCCATGAAATAGAAGGCTAGTCTATTACCTTCAACAGGGGATAAATACAGAAATCGTGGTTTCCGTGGCTTAACAAATTGTTATAAAATACCAGGAAATCAAAGTTTGCTACAAAAGTCAAGATCCCCACAAAATAATACTAAGACCATCTCCAAACGCTACGAAATGATTGCTACGAAATGCCACGTCTACGAGTGCTACGACAGTAGCTACGCGGCTACGTGCTACGAGCGGAGCCAACCCTTTTGCCTCTACGCTCGTAAATCTTTCCTTACTTACGTATACGCCGCACCTGACCTTTTTTTGAGGACATTACCATTGACCATATGATTTTGTGTGCCCTTCTAGGCTACTTTTCTTGTAAGCATCTCGGTTTTATGCCTCAAAGAGTTACTATTTGTAGATGCGGTCAAACTGATCGGACTGGACTCTGGGGGAGACTTATACCGGACTTCGATGCGGACTCCGGACACCGTATTTCAAAAGATAATCACTGCAAGCTTTCACGGTTTCAGGAGCTCATAATAAATAAAAATCACGGAAGATATCCCATATGTGACAATATAAGTTCGATAGATAATGTACTGAAATATCTGTCAAAAATACTTTTCCGCAGCCAATCTTCAGTCCGGTCCACTTGGTTTGATTGTAGTCTATAAACTATCCATATTAAAGGCCAAAAAACTAAAGACAATGAAGAAAATACATATATCATCATCATCATCATCATATCAGCCGAAAGACGTCCACTGCTGAACATAGGCCTCCCCCAACGGGGGGTTTTACCATTATCGCCACGCTTGGCAGGCGGGCTGGCGATCGCAGTACGGTTGTTAAAAAGGCACAGAGAACGCTGCTGTCCGTTCTCTAGTAAGTCCCTTTGTCGTCTCTTACGACACCCACAGGAAGATATGGGATGGTGCTATTCTTTACGTCCGACACCATACGGTACGTAAAAACGGTAGTCCGAAGAAAATATAGACATTAGAGAGAACCCAGACAACAAATAAACTCCTATTCCATCCATCATATCACACACAATCAATAAAAAACTTTCAATTCAAAAATTTCTATTCTCCAGTACATCCAGACTACCAAATAACGTTTTATTTAAAATGTATTACTAATATACGAGACATTTAAAGCCAGATATTTCACAAAGAAAGCCGTCCAATCCTTTATTACATACTAAAGCGCTTAATCCTGCAATCAATATTGAATTTCGAGTATCGGTTGCTGACAAATTAGGCGTGAAATGGCTAAATAGGGTGAGCTACCTAACTATTATGTAGGCTTAGTTAATGTGGAATAGTAAATGTGTCGTAAACATGACCATGTAGTACTTCTTCTCTCGCACTGGATGAGGCCGTCTGATCATCATCTACCTAGCCTTTTCCCAACTATGTTGGGGTCGGCTTCCAGTCTAACCGGATGCAACTGAATACCAGTATTTTACATGGAACGACTGCCTGTCTGACCTCCACAACCCAGTTAGTACTGGGTAATACGATACCCATTGGTAAGACTGGTTGTCAGACTTTTTATGCCACTGACTACCTAACGACTATCAAAGATCTACAAATGACAGCCGGAACCAACGGCTTGACGTGCTTTCCGAGGCACGGAGGACACTCGGTACGTAATGGATGGTACCCATCCACAGACCAACCTAGGTAAGCACGGCTTGACCTAAAGATCGAACCGAGCGGCTGTTATTATTTAGCCACGAGCTCCATGAGGCATGAGCCCTTCTGATGTCGTGGTGAAATATTAAGGTCAGTTTAGATCAAAAGAGCAAATACAGATTCTGTCTTCAGTATAACATTTTTAATTGGTCTTGTAGATACTGAGCAGTCTTTTGTTTCTCTTCCTATCCATACTTCTTCTCGAATTGAGTACTCGACCTCAAGTCCTATCCACACTCTGCTTCTTATTCGTGTCACTGGCACAACAGTATTTATATTTTGTTAATCCAGAACTTCGCCACCTCCACGGTGTCATCTGTGGTAGCTCAGAGGTGACTGTGACCGTATTTTGAGCTAAGAGGGTAAGATATGGGGTTAAGCATAGTTTGCGAGACAGCTCCGCACCCACAACCTGCTGCTGTACTCTCGAGGTAGCATCAGATTGGAGTCACAAATCTTCCCACATCAGTCCGGAGACGGTTTAGGAACTATACGTACTTCTTCTACGTGACGATAAACTCAAATTGTATTAGACCAGCATGTAGCCACCTGCATAGCTCTAACATTTGCTTCCATTCAATCTTGATAGGTACAAGTGGTTGTACAGGGTGGGCAGGAAGAGGTGGAGCATGTCCTGCAGAGGGGCTCCACACTGGCAATCTGTTTGCGAGCCCAGGTTGGCCACTGTAGATTTAAGCTGGCCAAATGGGGTCAAACTATGCGTACTAAAATATCAAGATTATCAAAAAAAGAATGCCCTTGTTTTTGTTCTAAATAGAACAAAAACAAGGGCATTCTTTTTCTTTTTTCTTTTTTTTTTTTTCTTAAGCTATCACATACATAGATGGTAGTGGAATGGGTATCCAGCAGTAGCAAAGGGTCAATTTTTGTAAGAGGTAAGCCGGAGTATATATCTTTAATGTAATTATAATATTTGTCTATAGAATACTGACTGTGCCATTTTCAAAGGGAAGCCGGTAGGAATTGAGTTCTATGGAACCTTCGCCACTGGTATCCAGAGTAGGTAAGTTACACGTATATTTACAAAAAACTACTCATGACACATCGCTAAATAAATTATTAGTAATAGCATTAATTAGTATAGTAGATTTTCACGTATTAAAAAAAGTAGCGATAAAGGAAGTTGTGATTAGTCTGGCCCCATCACCACTTAAAGAGACTGTCGGTTAATAGTTGGGTCAACCACTTAATCTTAAAAAGGTAAAACCTACTCTTATTATCCTCTCAGTTTGTTGGAAGATAGTTATAGTCTTTGAAGCTTTGAAAACCGAACATTGTACTTGTTATGAATACTATATATATATATATATATATTTAATTTGTTTGTAAGTTTGTATGTAGGGGTAATCTTCAGAACAACTGATCCGATTCCGAAAACTCTTTCAATAATGGGAAGCTAAATTATTTCCGACTTTTATTTAAACGTTTCTGTGGGACAATTTACGACCTTAAGGCGAGCGGTCGGCAAAAGCTAGTGTATGATAGTCTGAAATAATATTGGTGCTTATTTTTAAACCTATCTTTCCTTTAGAAATAGTTCAAAATTGTAAATAATGTGCATTAAAATGAGCGAAAGATAGAAAGAAATTCCAAAATCACTAGCATACAACAAACCGTAGCCTAGCGTGCAACCGACTAACCGCGGGCGGTTGTCACGGGCTGGTTAACTGGAGGGTTAGTAGCTATAACTTGCGCAAGTAACCGACGCGGGCCTTGATGACAACACAACGATTTTATTCACACACAAATAAAGGTATAAATTGGTTAATAACTCATGTAAGAAGGAAAATTTCAATCTACTCAACATTTAAGGTTTTCCTTCTAATGTTATTGAATTTCGACGTCAGAAGAGTTGTCCGATGAAGTTTTGATTTTTCAATTATTACGCAATGATTTTTATTTACTGGAACTCTGCAACCCAATTGTTGAAAGTAATAACAATCAATAAAATGCTTTCAATTCGTTTTAACTTGCAATCTGAAAATTGGAATGGAATTTCTGCATATTGCTTTCGTACCAAATAGTTGTAATATTTCAGAATTAACAACAAAATATTTCTATAACATTTATGAGTAGAAAAAGTGAACAGTCTTGGTATCAGGCTCAATTAATCACAGATAATGTGCTGCATGGTTATTTTGGTGCGTGGCTATAGTTGGAGATAACGTCGCGATCTTGTTTTGTTTAAATTTCCAAAGACAATACCGTAAATGTGTTGCCACTAGCGCATTCTTGACACTGTTTCCAACAACAAAAGAACCATAGAGTACTATACTCTGTTAAAATATTGATCAACAAACCCAAACACGTCATACGTTATTCTAACCTAGAAAGAATAAAAGCTAGCACTCACCTAAAAGACAGAGTCGTCAGCGGGCGATACGACTTGTGACTATTATGATCCGACATCGGTGTCCCCCAGAAATCGTTCCTGAACACTTGTAGCACATGGCTGCCGCCATTCACGTCACTATTGGACACGATCGCGGGGATGTCGTCATGCACGAACTCGCCATTCAAACTGTTCGCGTACGTCAGAGCCCCCACTGACGCGACTAGGGTATACACCGCCCACTCACTCTCGCACAATGTCCGCCATGACTTCGAGTTTGACACTTCTTCACGAACGGGCGGTAACGGACGACGACGCATTTTCACTCACTTTTTTGTCACTTTTTTATTTTTTTTAGTTTACATCACGAGAGCCGTTTGAATGTTTGATGGTAAACATTTTTTTTAACTATAGAATTCTATATTTGGGGATATTTGAAACTGAATTGAGCAATTTTTATTTGAATTTAACAAACCGAACTGAATAGTAGAAAGAGAACACTTACAAAAACTCTTTGGAATACATTAACCCACTTTACAAACAAAACCGTAATAAAACTCAAACAAACAAAGTCTGAACCGACAGAAAACCTCATCGATTGAATATATCGGTGGAAACTTCATGCATACTCAATTGGCAAACAATCTCAGTTGGATGCACAAAAGGTTGTTACGGACCGTTGTCGTTGTAAGTAAAAGTGTGCGATGTCTGTTTGTACGTTCAGTTATCCGTAGCCCGGGTGATGGATCACCGACGGCGCATAAATCAACATTGTGGGTCAGGCCCGACCACTGATGTCATATTCATGAGTGCTCCGGATAGCTGGGTAAACGATAGTCCGCGCAAGAACGATGAGCGAACGTCCTTTTCGTTTTTTTAATTCTTGTCTCTCTTTGGGATGAATGCGTTCGTTTTTTATTTTAAATGCTCATGATTTATGTGGCGGCTGCAGTGTAACCTGGAACAAAGGATGGATGTTATTTTTATTGCTGAGACTGCTCTTAGGAGTAATGAGTAAAAATAAAGGGAATGTGTTATTTTATGGAGCTCCTGGAGAATAGTTTTATAACATTGTTCCTATTGTTTTAGTAAAATAAAAAATCATGATACATAATTATGTATTTGTGTTGCCCAACATCGCAAAACTGCTATAAATCCAATGTAAGTATCTAAAGTAATCGTTAAATTACTGTTGATTTCACCATCCCTTGAATACCCACCACACCCCATGGAACGATGATCCTTTCGTACACACGGACCCCCATAACCTCAAACCCGACACACCTAAGCCTTCACATCACTCAAAATTCTATTAACTACCCCAAAATCCCCATAGGCCGGAATATTCCAAAACTTACAGCGACTTAGTTTGAGAAAACAAACTGAACTAACACGTCATAACTTTGCTAAGAATGTCGGCGTATGTACCGTCTCTAATCTGAATTGCTAATGCCTTCCTTAGTTCAGTTGTGTTGAATTAAAAGCTCTATGAGTTAATCACATTATCTGTGCGTTTGTGTTCCGTCTTTATCTGGTTGGTGATTATTTGGGATAAGTTTTTTGTAAGTAGCCTGTATCTTATTGTGGAGATACGCTATTGTTGGTTGTATACAAAGGTATTTATTTTTCAATGATCTATTTAATTATGTTTATACGGATTTTTTTTTTAATTAATGAGATGCTTATGAGAACACAGTTACATCATCCCCAACTACCGTACATGGGGATGATGTAACTTCCCATTAGTGAAAAAAATTTCAGATCGGATCAGTTATTCCGAAGATTAACCCCTTCATGCAAACTTACAAACAAAACTAAACAAATTTCCACTTTATTATATTAGTATAAATAAAATTCAGTTCATTACATAGTGGTGGGAACTAATTAACAACACACAACACAATATTCGATGTTTCAGTCATGTAATATAAGCGGATTCCAGACAAACGACACAAGTCAAACTACAAGTTTATTTATTAAAGCAATTTTGGTAAAATACATGAAGTGGATTATTCAGTCAGAGGCCCGAAAGTCTGACAACCAGTCCTGCCTTTTTGCCCAGGACAAACTGGGATGTGGAGATCAAATAAGCAGTCTCTCCACTAGTATACGGCTGAATCCGGTTAGACTGGAAACCGAACCCAATATTTGAAAAGGCAAGGCAGATGACTGATGATGACTTAGTGCAATATTGTTTTACCATTTCGTAAACTTAAACTATAGGAACAAGATTGAAAGTTCAACACACCAAGTACACTTACAACTAAACCAATACCACATCATAGAATACCTCCACTTTCGTCCACTCCTACTAATAACAACTAAGCACAAATATGCCAAACATTTGCACAAACAAGTGTCGACAAACGGTGAACATGGGTCATTAATCACGGCACAATTAGGGGCTCACCCCGTCGAACACGTTGGACAAATATTGGATTATATATGATTGATTGGCCCCAAGTTTTGTGGCCACCCAACTAATAGAAGCACCAATCGATATGAATTGGAGTTTGGGAGGACTGTCATAGATTAATGTCGTGACATGTGGGTCGAAGGGGATTGGGGGTAGCACAAGTATTGCTGTTTACTTTGTTAGATAAATTGAGGTAAAATACAGACATTTTGTAGTCTGTTGATGTTCTGTACAATGTCAAAATTTGAACGAAGCAAACGAAATGTTGAAAGGAAAAAAGTTAGGAAACCAAAAAACACATCATAAATTATTATCTAGAAAGGAAAATACTTTTAACTTCACAATATGTTTAACATGAGAGACTAAATAGCCTCGTCCCATATTTCACGCGCGCAAAACCTCGACTTACTGAACCAAAAAACTTAAAGAATATTAATAGCTGATAGCGAAATTTTTACCCCGTCCAAGCTTACAAAAACCCTCGCACATATTTCGCTCAAAAACTTAGTTAATTTATTATTCACAGAAAGTTTGCCTTGTATCTGTTCAGTATTACACTCGCAAATTGTTTTTAAAATATCGCATATCAAGATAACGTTCAAGTTTTCGGTATTTTCCTTTACGGAGAAAAAAAGTTTTGTCCCTTAAGACTTTAGTTTGAAAAATGCGACGAGGTTTCATACATCACTTTGGATGTCCTTGGCTGAATTTCAGTCTCTAAAGATTGTCTTCCGTAGTTTTCTCATTGAGAAACATAAGCTAATCATTATTTAGATATTTAATCATCGAGTTGCTCATATTGAAAGGATAATGCCCATTCTCAAATTATCTCTTCATTGCTTTTCTTTCCTCAGAAAATTGTGTAGCTAATCGATCTCCAGAATAATTATTTTTTCCAAATGAACGAGGATTGTTAGCCCATTGAAAGCAGTAACAAAACATGAAAGAAGATTATTTTACATCTTACGCAAACAATTTATTCCGCCAGAGATCCCGTTGCGTAAAAGATTAATTTTGATTTAGGTACCTCAAGTAAAGTAAAATCGTTTGTATACACCATTCATTTGATGGAAGTAAATTAAACCACGACACAATAAAGTATTAAGATCCAATGAGAATTCGCCAATAAATATTTACGTCAAGTAAAATAGGTACTATTGTAAACTCGATTTATGATTTTGTTTAAGAAAACTAAGTGTCGGAAAATGAAAACAAGACAGCAAAAGTTACTGTTATTAAAAAAAAGTCGATTATAAAAGAACCCGTTGCTGTCTCACACAACTTATTACCTACAGTCCTTTCCAAGTTATTTGAACTCTGATTGTACCCCGTTAAAACTACAATGTTCTTTATTTTGATAACATTAAGGTTCTCTTCATAATAAGGTTGCTACTGTCACAGGTAAAATAACTGTAACAACTCCACTAACCAACTCCAACTATAATTATTATCTGTTTCTGAAAACAATTTTATTTAACCTTGACCTACTTAAGCATAACCAGTATATTATAATATGCCTTCTCTATGATACACTACACATCAACATACATATTTAATGCCCCACCTGATGGAATACTACTCAGCGGTGTAAGTGAAACATTTGTAGGATGTCACTTCAAATGAACCGGAGGGTACAAACTAAGTAATATGCCCTTTATGTGACCTCGACTTGTTACTATCTTGGTTGTTTTCTTCCAAAGGTGACACTTTATTTTATTTCTTCCATTGACAACTCGTTAATCATCTATCTGCGAACACCCTTTTCTTTATATGTATAGATTTAGTATAACGTCTGTCGTAGTCACTATTAACTTAACGTTAAATACTATTTTTTACGCCCGCCAGATGAATAATAGACAAGATGATCTATTAAAAGTTGCAGTAAGTTCCAGACCTGCAATTCTATATACAGTTTACGAATGTGAACTGTACTATAATCATATACTACTGGTAACCCGTATAGAAACCAATACTTTGTAAGTTACTGCGTTAACGGATCGCTTAGAATCTCATTGCTTATTTGAGTTGACAATGCAGCCTACAGTATAATGCACGCATTGTGTCTATATTTTTTGCCCATACTCCATTTTATTGCAAAGAAAACCGAAACAAAACTCATAATAAAATCACTTCTGTAATATCGAGTTGTTTGCCCCGCTTTCCATCTATAGTCCCGTAGTAGCCCAAAACCGCAAGAGGCGAGTTAATCTTCCGGCGGGTGGTTTGTGATTCGATTAAAGTTGCCAACTCTTGGCCGACTCTTAATTATGTTTTTGGTGGATTCTCTCGCGGGGCTCCGTCACGCGAACCTTTGTTGCCTATCGAATTTGTTTGAGTAATGTCGTGGTAATAGATTTGTTCAAGAAGCTCTGTGTTTATATTGTTTTAAGGTTTCGAAAGATTTTGGTTCACGTATTAAAGATTTGGCTTTTGAGCTAGGCATTATGTTTTCTTTCAATTTAACTTTGTCATCCTGGAAAAATCTGCCCATGATGGTTTGACGGTATTTAATATCTCATTTGATGCATGATTTAAAAATACCAAGAGGGTTTGTGACTTTATAACCACTGATGATAAAATAACAGAAAAAACGCTTTCAATTCTACCATGGCAGTGCTTGAAAAAAGGGGTCATAAATCCCAATCCAAGCATCGCAGAAAGTAAAGATCTATGCACAAACTTATAATGAGTCCATTCCTGAACTCCAAGGTCTTCGCCGAAAATCCCGAAACTCAGAAAGCCTTATCCCTTTATTTATTCACAATGCAGGCCATTGTCGACGGCGAGCCTGTTCCAGCCACTGTTACTATTAACTAAAGGAGTCTTAGCTTCGTAATCTCGAATGGAATTTGTGAGACTACATTAGCATTTCAAATCAACCTCTCGCCGTCTTTTAGAAGCCTATCCTTTGAACCTTACGGATTGTGTTACTGCAGAATTTACTTAACTATCCAACTTGTGTATTCCATGAAGCCGGCGCGCTAAGAGGCGGTTCATGTACGCTTTTTAGAACGTGGATTATAAAAGTTAATGAAGCGTCTAGAGGTTGCTAAATTCCGCATACTTAGTATCTGTTTAGCCAATCATGTTTACGAATTGAGAGGCTTAAAGTATTCTAGAGTAATCTCTGGCCAGTTTTACCTAAAACTAGGGATAAAGAGCATCTTTCAAGATTATTCCAAAGCTTCAACGGTCCAATGATTAGGGATCTTCACTCGAGAGCACCCGTACCGAAGGCGAGAATTGTAAAAATATTTTTTCAGGCTCTCCTAACCTAATTTCTTGCAAATTATTTTCTTATGAAAGTAAAATAGCATAATTTCATATTAGCATAATTAGACCTTATTATGGCTTTACTACGAAAGACGTATTGAAAATCCTGGCCTCATAGTAACAAAAGGAAGATGGCTTTCGTAAAGATAAAAGGGTAAACGAACCGATTCTATCTAATTACCTCATGTCTTCATTACTCTCTTGCCCTATCTGCCTTCAATCCAAACGATCTGTCGTCAGCTATAAATGGCCTGATAACACGGGATCCTTTCAGATCCAGCTCCTATTCATCACTCTGTATTCTCACGTAATAAATAATTTAAAACAAAGACTGGCGACATTCATCGTTGTTTACGGCAAAGATCCTGATCTTAATGCGAATAAATTACTTGTTACCAGGATTTGTTTGAACCCCTCACTTTCTGCTGCCCCCCGTAACGGTATCTGGGACGCTGATCAATCAAGTGTTCAACTTAATAAGTTTATTAACGCCGAATTTTCGAAGGGATTCTCCTCGCGTAATTTAATATCAGATTAATTTGTTTTGAGTGAAAAATGTGAGGAATCCCGTAGATGGAATCTGCTTATAGATTTTGATAAAATGTTACTGTTATTTGATTCGTTCGAGTATGTTCTATTGTGTTTCTAATAAATTATTTCTTGAACTTCGCCCCAATTTGTTCTGTATCGCTGCCTGTCACGTAGTGAAATAAATACGACAGGTTCAAATTGATATTCCAACCTGTCGAGTGAAGGTTGTGAAGTTCTCCGTATATTTTGTTCTTGTTCTTGAAGAGTATAATCAGAAAGCGGTGTCAACGTCAAAATTCCTAACGGAGTGAAACAAGACAGGTTATTTGCGTAGCGCCAAAACTGCTCGTATATTCTCACAGTTGATTCGAATAATCATATTACTTGATATCTTCTTGAATTTCCAGGATACAAGATTCGGATGTAGCTCATCTAAAATTAGCATTTTTATTTTTGCACGTTTTTCTTTTTCTAAAAATATTACTGCTTTTCAGAGTATGCACTGTTATGGTTATGACAAGACCGTCATATCAATATTTCTAAAAACGAGGATAAGTATTCCACCCACTCTCAGTAAAAGGCTGTCAACAACACAATAACAACAATATTCGATGTTAGAAAGTTCAAAATCTTTGACACGAATAACGTCTTCTTTACCATCATCACCTCTTATGAAAACAATCATATTTTTCAGTGAACAGGGTTCTATTTCCTTTGTCACTCGATGCGTGGGTATCGAAGGGTACAAACATCTCAACAGGCGTGATTGATTATGGGCCAAGTTGCTTCGACACTTGTAATTTCCGAACTATTATGTGTGGCATTATTGTGTTTGTTAGTTTTGTCAGCATTAGTAATGTGATCATAGTTTTGTTCGCTTACTGGAAGGGTAATATGGTTAGGGACCGGGATTTGATTGCTTGGGAGGAATTCAGGGGCTGATAATAAAATAAATTTGTAATACTGATGGTAAATAGTTATTGGAGGCGAAGATGGAGGGACGAGCATGACTCCTTCTAAAAGGACTGGCCTGGACTAGCCAAAGACAGAACTTTGCTGAAAAGGAAGAAAGACATATTTGCCCAGCACTGGGACAATACAGGCATGTTATTAGTAATAGTGATGGTCCCCAAAGTCGATTAACTTTCTAATGAATTAAATTTAGCATATTCATAATGTCAGAGTAGCTACAGTTAAAGTTATGCAATATTTTATGATGGCCCAGCAAATTTCTCCTGTTTTGTATCAACAAAAATATCTTCTACTGATTATCTTTAGGGCAATAAACAATAGTTGCGAGGGAAGTCAGCAGGACATAAATCATAAAGGATTTTCCTTGTTCTTTAAATGTTGCCGTTCAGCTAAAAATGCCGTTATCATTCGAAGGCGTTGATACAATTTACTTAAACGAGGTCAAAGGAAATGGCATTAATTTGATCAATACACTGAAACTTATCCAATGAAATTTTTAGATCCAACAATTTATTTTTATATTGACAGCAAGAAAAACACAACATTATTTAAAGAAAAAACTCTTAGGGCGCAGTATATTACCTTGAGGGACCCCAAATATAAAAACTCGCTATGAATATAATCACAATGAAATATTCACTTCCCTTGTAGATCACTTTGATAATGTTGAAAACAATTCAATAGAAGTTTCGTTTATCCGAGTGAACCGATTAAAATTGTAAATGAGCTTCTTAGCAAGCTTTGTTTGAATAAACAATACGATGTAGCTGTTATTTCGGATGTTATTTTCGTTTAATTGTGGCGTTAGATTAAAAGCTTTAGATGTAGATTAATGTAGTTGCCGTTATTAATTATAATTTTCTGGAATATTTACAGTATTTACATTAAGAGTTTACATCAGTTCAGAAAATATGCTATGATTCTTAAGCATTATTTCGGATTCAGTTAAAAGCATTATGCCAAATAATTACTGCAGTTAATTCTCTACCTATTTTTTTATTTTTTTCTTCAAAAGCAAATAACGATTTGATTGCTTTTTCTACTGGAACTATCCTAGCTCCCTAATAGTTAAAAACTTTTACCATCCAAATCGTACTCAAATTCATGAAACATCCATGCAGATCGAACGAAAAATAGAAGCAGCCTATCCTTTCCCGTTGACTGCACAAATCATAACTAAACATCACATTTGAAAGCAGCATTGGGTCTGAGATCGCGATAACCAAACTTACAAACAAAACAATAGAAGTTATACAGGGTGTATTGACGTTCGGTGGCCGCATAAAATGCAACGTTCGTGGCTCGCTTAGTTTTGCAATTCAAACTTCGTCTCATATCGGTTTACGGACGAATGGTTTTGGTGTTGGGCTGAGAGTGGTGTACAAGCGGAGCGGGCAGCGACATTGTGTAGTGTTTCAATCGTTGTGTCAAAAAATTTTCGGTTTTCTAACTGGCCCAATGCAGTTGAATGCCAATATTACTAGGAGCGACTGCCTATACTTTGTATTTACTGTAGGACTGACTATTATTTTAATTATTTTGTGGCAAATTCGTTGACCCTATTTTCAATGTAAAGATTATCGGTATTCCACAAAAAAATACCGTAGGGTACCAATAAAAAAAAAGAATATTCTAACAACTTGTGCGATTTGTTGAAATCCTTTTTACTTATAAGATCCTTAATGTGTAACCCATGTTTAACACATAAATGATTCTGATAAAGTAAATCAAATTAAAAAAAAAATCAGGAGATTGACTTATATACGATGTTACCTTTGAAAACTTCTCATGAAGCGTTCACAAAATCTGAACATAATACATAAATTATTCAAAATCGCTTCCACGTACACAGCGCACTACCTAACGTATGACTTTCTGATACAGTGGGCACGGAACGTGAATATTTGTGTAACCGCGGTGTAAAACACGACCGCTGACCGGCTACTGTTGTTTGAGTTATTTTTCATAGCTCAACCAGCTCAACCGAGTGTGCCAGATAATGCTCGCTGGAATCGCTTTCAAAGCAACCATCAATTTATTGTTTGTTGGGACAAGTTAGGGAATTGTTGGGTGGGTTGAACAATGGCATTTCAAACTTTATTTTTCTGTTATGTGGTTAGATGTATCAATTTTTGTTTAAGATTTTTGTTGGTTTTGTGTTCTTAGCGCGACATGCTATGTTTTCCTTCTGTTTTTAAGGCTTCCAACAAAACTTCTGCTCCCATATATTTACAATAATTTTGCTTATATTTTACTGGCTTCAATCTTGATGTATTTACGATACATTTCTTACCAGTTATTCTGAAGCTAAGTAAGTGCAGCTGTTAGGAACAACATTATTGTCCTCTTTCAAGCAATACCTGTAATCGAAATACCTGTTTATACCTGCCAACCCAGTAGTTACGCCAGGAAAAATGTAGACATTTTACAGGCTTCATACTTTCGATTGGTTTTAAATTTATTCGTTAAACTCATGAGTGCACTGTTTAATAAAAAGTTTTATTTTTAATAACAGCTTGTCCAGGATTTTTTTAGGCAAACCACTCGCGATATATTTTTTAACATACTTTCCATATATAATAATTGTCATCCATTAAACAGATCAGCAAAAGCTCAAAGTCGCTCAGCGGGCTATGGAGAGGGCTATGCTCGGCGTTTCTCTACGTGATAGAATCATAAATGAGGAAATCCGTAGAAGAACCAAGGTCATCGACATATCCCAGCGGATAAGCAAGCTAAAGTGGCAATGGGCAGGCCACATAGCGCGAAGATCGGACGGCCGATGGGGCAAACAGATACTGGAGTGGAGACCACGCATTGGAAAGCGCAGCGTAGGACGGCCACCTGCCAGATGGACCGACGACATTGTAAAATCTGCAGGGAGTCGTTGGATGCAGGTGGCATTGGACCGAACACGTTGGAAATCTATTGGGGAGGCCTATGTTCAGCAGTGGACAGCAACGGGCTGAAATGATGATGATGAAACAGATCAGCGAATGTCGTTTCTAACTCGGATCCTCTACTATCTGGATTTGTGCTTGGTTAATGACATTAGGCTCGCCCCCTATTACATGGGACTTAAACATAACTAGCGAAATATGAGTGTTCTATAAGGTACACTTCTGCCTTACCCTTCGGGGATAAATATTAAAACTTCATGCCTGTAAGGCATGATGTTTTAATATTTATCGAGTATGTAGTAAACGAATTTTCACAATGAATATGTATTCTAAAATAAAAACATTAGTCATTTACATAAATATTTAGTAATTGCCAGAAGAAACTCTTGATCTTCCTCAATGCGAACTTCCCGTTTAAAAGCGAACTTCCTGAGACGAAAAAAGACGAACCCAAAGCTAAACACTACATATTCGTCAAAGCGGTGCCCGCGGCTGACCTAATTTTCTACGTGCCTCTACTTCGTTACCGACGGAGCAACATTGGCGTCTGGGGAGCCGGAGCAGTGTGACTGTGATATACATGCTACGTACAGTACGTACACGTGTAACGTACGTGTTTTATTGGAACTGGAGAAAGAAAAACATATTGCAGATGTAGCTGATTGGGAGCTGTCTTAATTGGACATGATTTGGTTGCACGTAGCAGCTCTCTTGCTTATAATCTGGTTCGGAACAATTTTACTTTAACATTTTTTTGTATTCTATGCAAGTTCAAAATTTTGCGAAATAGGAAAAACTAGATCCAGAATGCAGAATGCAGATCCCATCCGCAAAAACTACATTTAACATTTTTAGATTGTGTGGAATATCTTACTGTATAAATTATCTTGATATTTTTAACCGATGACTTGATTGCCTACAGACGAAAATAAACCTATGGGAATGTAATAATATTTAATACATCTTTATCTACATCTTGAACTAGCCCGCGACTTCGACCGTAAAAAAGTGTGATACCCCGGTTAATATCCATTGTATAAATATAATTTATAGTCTATAGCACTCTCGAATAATATAGCTTTCTGCCAGTGAAAGAAATTTTAGAATTGGATAATTACCCCCCACATACAAACTTATTTTACCTCTTTATAATATTAGTATAGAAGTGTAGAAAAAAGAGTAAAAAACAAATGACGCAAAATACTTGAAGATAAAATAAAAATCTTTTTAAATTCTTAATGACGACCCAAAATTACAAAAAGTAGCATTAGAACCTAATTCCCTAGTTTTCAGCTGCAATTCATGCTCAGTACATAATTGCATTGCCAGTCAAATCTGCGGGTACTTACACTGAATTAATCTGTTGTTCATGGAAGCGACGAGCTCGTATGTAATGCTTTGCTACAGACTAATTCTTGAATTTAAACAGCATCCGTGCAACGTCAGCAGTAATTTCTAAGTAAACCCTAACTTTAATAGGATTTAAGATTTCTTAGATCGTTTTGTGATTGTACAATGTTGTGTAATAATATCTTCTGCGTGGTGGTATGGCATTTTGAATCCTAGCCTGAATCTTTCTTGGATCATTTTTGCAGAATCAGAACTAAATACTTCTATATTCCTGCCAGGCAGAGATGTATCCATCAATTAAATAGTACACACACATTTCGTCAGTATTTTTAATTCCCATGTAATACAGGGCGTAAACAAACTCTTCACGAAGCCGTCAACCAAGCATTATGTACATCAAACTAAGTAACTTTACGCAAAAATTAGTGCTGGGAAACGAGTTTTATTTTTGGGCTGTAAAATCACGTTTTACAGTAGGACTCAATGTAACGCACTCAAAACATTGTGCTGATGGATGATTGAATAGTACGGGGGTCGTGGAGGTGATAAAAATAAAAATATTACATTAGAAATAGGTATTAAAAAAAAAACTTGTGAAAAAGTTGGAACTTTGACCCCCAATATCTCCGTAACTAGTAGGTTCCCAGGTATGGTCTTGAACAAAAAAATGATCGCAATGATGGGGGGAACAAGTGCTTTTCGGCTTCGTCAAGTCGTTGAGTCTTTTTACAGCCTTTAGAGGTGGATTTTCATGAAATTCATACTCAAGTCTGCTACTGAAAAATTGTGACCACGAGACCAACGCAGCTGTTAGCCAACGACTTTCATAATCTAATATTAACATGGGCACTACCATTCAGGTTTGACCCAGTCCCGGTTTTGGAACAAAACCCGGTTAACCTTTTGAACGATAAATGTTTCATTTGTTTCGCAAACAACCGGTTTCATTCTTCTGCCAAGCTGGCCGTTTTATTGTGTTCCACGTAGAATGTCTGAATACATTTTTGGGGCAAACACTCTAGACCAAATAAACACTCGGTGAATATTGAAAAGTCAAATATACATCAGTTCAAAACAACTATTTTGATAAAATTAATTTATCGCGATGAAGAAATCCAGTAATTCGTCTAACAAAAATCGCGATAAGGTTTCGAATCTATACCAAAATAATAAATTGGAAAACCACTCTGAATAATTAACTTATAAGAATGTTGTTGGAATTGGTTTACAGTTCACGGTACAGGACATAGGTGAAGACATAGTTACTATACTTTTTATCTCGATAGTAAAGACGTCTCGAGCAATAATATGTATACACTTAGCAAAATTCAAAAGCGATTTTCTCGTAAAATAACGGTTTCTTCTTTGAGATAAGACCTAAATCATAATAGTATGACTTCCAAAAGACTAACTTCATGAAAACGTAAAACGGTAATTAATACAGTAGGAGATAATTGCTTTTGAATTTTGCTTAGTGTATAGATTTTATTGCTCGTGACTGTACACTTACATTAGTGTGTGTGTGTTCTAACCTCCACGCGGGCAAAGCCGCGGGCAAAAGCCAGTACAACACAAAATAAACATAATCCAAATCCCACGTAACATGAAACCAAAGAAAAACATCGACACCTCTACCAAAACACTCTCACTAAATACACAAAGACACCCAACAGATTGTATTATTTCAGTAGCGCGCGCGCATCCATACCGGTAGGACGCGTTAAAAAAATGTCAACGGTTGTGAAATGTAACTCGTGCAACGTCGTTATCGACGAATTGTTAGCGTACGTGCAGAATAAATTGTCTGTTGCGGACGAAAATACGTTAATAAAAATATGTGTATCTACGTTTACCACTGAGGAAATAAAACAGTCAAAATCGTTACTGTTTGAAACGTTACCCGCAGTGAAGCGAAAAATCGTTCGTAAAAATGATGGCAAGGAAAAACGTGATTTACTTGATATAATATCGTTATTGAAAGTGGTGGAACCCGATGCAGTTCCAGTGTTTGTGGCCCGTGACCTGGGAAAACTTCCCCCTATCACGTTCGACCACCTAGATGTTTCCCAAATCTTAAAGGATTTGTTAGTACTTCGTGAAGAGGTGAAGAACATTAAATCTAGTTACGTCACTACAGACCAGCTAGAAAAACTCAGACTTGAGCTGGGTAACAAGCAAGCAACGGTATGTCTTTCATCAGGTGCATGTACTCTAAACATGGTTGATGGTGTTGCATCTAGCCAAATATTATCCGAATGTGTCTCTGAGGATTGTTTAGATAAAACACATGCGAACGTAATAATATCAATGTCATCGTGCAGTGATAATAAACAGCTGTGCTCGGACGGATCTGGTTTGGCGGGTAAAGTGCCATCGCCTAGGCGCGATGCGTCAGTACAGCGAACAGATGATTCACGGCAGCTACGCGATAATGCAATTCATATACCCACAGAGGCGAGTAGTAATACTAGTAAGACATTAGCACCGGACTCGATGATGAAATGCAATGATCCACGAAGCGAGAATGCAGGGGACTGGCAGTATGTATGTCGAAGGAAAAGACCGAATTACCGATACAGGGGACAGACCGGTGTTGCGTGCGAAACGGTCGGCTTTAGGGCTGCCGATAAGAAGTCACCTATATTTATAACGAATATACACGTGGACACGTTGGAAGCCGATATTGTTAATTACATATATTCTAAGACGCAAGAAAGAGTTTCCTTGGAGGTAATACACGCTAAAAAACAGAAGGACCACAAGGCATACAAGTTTTTTGTATCTGATCACAAAGTTCCTTTATTTTTGGATGAAAACTTGTGGCCTCAAGGAATAATTTTTAGAAGATTTGTGCATTATAAACAGCGATACGTGAGTGATGTTTCCACGAATAGCGGCGGCCTCATTATGCTAAGTAATGGATAGATTGTACAAAATGGTATCGTTTAATTGTAAGAGTGTAAAACGCTCTATAAACAGCATTAAAGAACTGTGTAGATATTCCGACATAATTGCTTTGCAAGAGACATGGTTACAGCCAGATGAGATACCATATCTTTACACCATTGACGACAACTTTAGTGCCACGGGAACATCAGCTGTAGACACGACGGCCGGCATGTTACGTGGCCGACCTTACGGCGGTGTAGCTCTGTTATGGAGGAGTAACGAGTTCCAAAATGTGTCAGTGTTACAGTGCAATAACCCGCGTGTGTGTGCAATAAAAATAGTAACTAACAATAGGCCTATTGTTGTGATGAGCATCTATATGCCCACCGATGTGAGTGATAACTTACCGGACTTCACGGACTGCCTCGGTACGGTGAGTGCTGTAGTTGATGACTGTAGTGTAGAATCAGTATTTGTTTTGGGGGATTTTAATGCGCATCCTAATACTCAGTTTATGAATGAGCTGTCGAACTTTTGTGAGGATCAAGAGTGGGTTTGTGTTGATATAGACAGACTGGGGCTGGCAAGTGATACCTTCACTTTTATGAGTGAAGCTCACGGCTGTAAGCGATGGCTAGACCACTGTATAGTCACACACTCGGCATTAAACTCCGTTATTGATGTTTACGTAAGAAACGACGTACTGTGGTCTGACCATTACCCTTTGATATTGGAATGTAAATTTGATTTGTTAACACCTAAAATTCATGATAATGTGATTGCTCGCAATAAAATTGTATGGGGGGAAAGAACTAAGGAGCAAATTAATATATATTCCAATGAATGTCACAAACGCTTAAAGCTAGTTGATTTTCCTGTACAATTAACTGATTGTGGTGATAATTTTTGTAGTGAATCCGCTCACAGGATTCTTATTGATAAATTGTATTCCGATATTGTTTGTGCTCTCAGTGAGTCATCAATTTGTAGTGCGGAAAATAAGTTTGTTATTTGTAGAAAAAGGGCTCAAATCACAGGCTGGAATAAGCACGTTAGTAGCGCTCACAGGCTGGCTAGGCAGAACTTCCACATATGGTTATCGTGTGGGAAACCGTCGAGTGGCCCAGTGTATGATGAGATGCGGGAAAGTAGGACATTGTTTAAATCGCGGCTTAAGTGGTGTCAGAACCACGAGGAACAAATAAAGATGGACATCATTGCCTCTAAACATGCAAAGCGTGATTTTCGCGGCTTCTGGAAGAAAACTAACAAACAGAGTATTCGACCTGGCCTGCCTGTTAGTGTGAACGGTATTAGTGATACAAAGGAAATTGCGAACCTTTTTAAAAATCATTTTGTTTTAAAATCACCGCTAGGGAACTCTTGTGTGATGTTGGATGCTGAACTCCGTTGTGGTAAGGTGGGCACGCGTTTCAGAGCCAAAGATGTGGCTAAAATAATTAGGTCAACGACTAGAGGTAAGTCCCCTGGCCATGACGGGCTCAGTATCGAGCATTTACAGTATGCCGGTCCTCACTTGCCTAGGGCTTTGGCGCTGCTGTACAATTTATGTATTGGTCACTCGTACCTGCCTTCCGACCTAATGAGGACGATCGTGGTTCCTATTGTTAAAAGTAGAACAGGTGATCTTTCGGATAAGGGGAACTATAGACCTATTTCCCTTGCGACCGCAGTCGCTAAGGTGCTTGATGGTCTGCTTGACGCACAACTAAACGCACGACTGGTGCTGCACGACAATCAGTTCGGGTTTCGGCCGGGACTTTCTACTGAAAGTGCAGTTCTGTGTCTCAAGCAGGCCGTCAGGTACTACACAAAGAGAAGAACACCTGTTTTCGCTTGCTTCCTCGATCTGTCTAGGGCTTTTGATCTGGTTTCCTACGATATATTATGGAAGAAACTTGAAGCTATAAGCTTGCCTATCGAGCTTATTAGTATCTTCAAGCATTGGTATGGAAACCAGATCAACAATGTTCGGTGGGCGGGTGTGCTGTCAGAGCCGTATCAATTGGAGTGCGGAGTGAGGCAGGGGGGGTTGACCTCCCCTGCCCTCTTCAATTTGTATATGAATGCCTTGGTTGAGGCGCTTAGTAGTCATCATGTCGGTTGTCACATTGACGGTGTTTGCGTCAATAATTTAAGTTACGCGGACGACATGGTGCTGCTGAGCGCTTCAGTCGGTGGTATAAGGACACTTTTGGCCACCTGTGAGCGTTACGTGGCGGAGCATGGCTTAATGTACAATGTTCAGAAGAGTCAGTACATTGTTTTTGAGGCGGGGACCAAGTACCATCTAGATGTGCCTCCCATACGGCTAAGCGGTGTTCCTCTTGAACGAGTGGAACAATTTAAGTACTTAGGTCACTTGGTCACCACTGACCTTAAGGACAATGCTGACATTGAAAGGGAACGGAGGGCTCTATCCGTACGCGCGAATATGATAGCCCGCAGGTTTGCTCGATGTACTGCAGACGTAAAGGTGACGCTCTTTAGAGCATTCTGCACCACCTTCTACACTTGCAGCTTGTGGGAGAATTATTCGCAAGCAACGTATGGAGCCCTTCGTGTCCAATTCAATAATGCGTTCCGGAAACTGATGGGGTTGCCATGGCGTTGCAGTGCGTCAGGGATGTTTGCGGCGGCGCGTGTAGACTGTTTCTACACAATTATGCGAAAGCGCGCAGCATCGTTGGTAAGTCGCGTCATGGCCAGCCCTAACAGGGTTCTGAGAATGGTTGCTGGCAGAGTGGACTGTCCTTATGTGGTCCACTGCTGTCAGTTACATGTGTCACCGTATCGTGTTGTTTACTAACACTTATTTTTTAAGCATTATGTTACTAACCCTATATGAGCGTTCGCTCGAATTAAAGATTTTTGAATTGAATTGAATTGAATTGAATTATCATAGAGTCAGTAATAAGATAAATTAGTTTTGTAGAGACGGATCGTGGCTCTGTCCTTCGGGATAACGCAATAAGAGCCCGTTACTCTGCTGCTAATTGATCGAGCTCTCTACGACTCTACACAGCTCTATCGATCTCTACATGTATGTAGAGCTTATGGAGAGACTGTGTGGGGAGTGTGCAAAATTGAAAATTAGCAAGAAAATTATATTTCTGGAGTAAAATTCGTTGGAATGACTTCAAAGGAAGAGATTAAAGGATGGTTTTGGGTAAAACAAAATCGCTAAATTTAATAGGTGACTTGGCTTCTTGCTTAAAGTGTTAGGTGTCGGCTTAAAAGCGTTCCGTAGCCAAACGGCCAAAAAGAGAACATTTCATGTTATGTCTTTCGTCTCAGGTATAGAATGCCAGTTTACTCAAACTAGGTTTACTTTACTTTACTTTGAATACTTCAATAATTATCATCATAATTATTGGGTTTGTAATTCAAGATACTGATGAAATAAACTACTTAATTAGTACCTCACTATATCTATGAAAAGTGAGCCCTGGCCGTACCTCTGGTGGTATGGTGGGTTCTTTAATCGATACCACTGTATGACTTGAACGTAGCGCTGTGCTACTAGATCTTCATCAGCACAGCACTACGTTCACTTCGTACGTTCACGGAAAATTATAAACAGTTATCTCGCACATCAATGACTCATTCATTATATTGACCATTCTTTCTTAAAATATCAAAGGAATAAAATATATCTTAAACATAGAAAATTAAAATACATATGTCTTTTACCCTTCATCCATGACTCCAATAACACTTCGCTTTCAAGTTCAATCAACAAAATGGAAAGCAGATCAGAGTAAAGCTCTCTTCCTCTCTCCTGTCGCCATGGCAAGCAATCTGCCTTTATAAGTCTCGTTATTAGACGAATATCCGACCAAAGCTTACTGTTAAAATTAATATTATCGAAAGGCGAACGATACTTGGAATATAAATCTGTATTCATCGTGCCTTTTATGTGAAAATTCTCATAAAATATTATCAAATGATTTCTGTTAAATATACTTTGGCGGTGAACTAGGAAATGTTATGAAAAGGATCTGTAAGAAAAGATATAACTTTTTCTATTTTAACTCAAAGTGGTGTAAGGTTTTATAATCTTACCCAAAAGTATTAGTTATAGACACACTAGACTATCCCACTAGGTAGACCGATAACCTGGTGAAGGTTGCGGGGATCCGCTGGATGCGAGTCGCACGGGACCGGTCGATGTTGCGACACTTGGGGGAGGCCTATGTCCAGCAGTGGACGTCTTTCGGCTGAAATGTTTATGATGATGACACTAGACTAGGGAAATACAAAATTGTATAGAAAGGAGAATTACAAATAGAACGAAAAGATACAAATTTGGTATTATTTACTACCAGAATATGAATTTAAAAAAAAACATGAATAAACCAGAATCAGCATCCCGTCACACGCACGTGACGTTGTCAAAGGAAAACCACAAAGGAGAACATTCCGTCGTCTTCATTTAACTTGGCGACTTCATCGTCCACATCATAAGCACAAAGAATCACTTAATTTCTCGCTCCGTGAACTGGCGTTATCGCTGATTTTCCGCCAAACCCGACCCCGGGCTTCGATGCCCGGACATCGGGATTGGGGGGATTCGGGAATCACTCTCGCGGGATTCACACCCCGTTTGAGACGGGAAGTATCGGCTAATACTCAGCGGTAGGCGGTCGTTAGCAGAATGTAATAAAATTTAACTCTTCGCCAATCTGCGGATTTGAGCATCTTAGGTCCAGATACAATGATGGTGATTTGGGATATATTGTGATGGTATCGCTTACGGTTCTACTTAACGGTATAAATAGCGCCTCGGGCGAAGATGCGATGAGTTTTATGTTACTACCAGTATAACGTTTGCTTTTAAACGCTAATAGCGTAGAAATAGTGACCATATTTAACGCTATGAATTTGAATGTTCTTATTGATTTTACATTTCAAGCACATGTGTACAGATGCGGATGAAACATAGGCATTTGTTTTTATAGGCTTCTGTTGGCGTTAAATTCAATAAACAGAATTCGATATTTCATGAAATTGCAGCATTCATTGAATTATTGTAAAACATGTTCAATAATTTGAACATTGCTAAATACATTATAATCTTTACAAATACTTTAGAACCGTATTAATCCATCAAGCAATCCATACAACTAAAACTACAAACGCAAGTGATCAAGCAGGACCATCATTTAGGAAGCCGGGGCCCATTTAACTAGATTACAGCACCAAAGACCTGTTTCACCGACCGAAGGATCCAGAAACTTGGACAATTAAATCCATCTATTTATAATCGACATGCCCCAGAGAACCTCTGGCAGGATTATCAATAAAGGAACATTTAACCATCGGGGAAGTTACAACTTGTCCAATTTTGGTCACTTTATTGGAACACCAAATGTTACGTATATTTTGCGGTCTTATTCTGGGCGGTGGAAGTTTTCTTTGGTATTTCTTTGAGTTTAAGTGAGAAAAGAAATTTGAAAACAATGTTTGTCTAATTTAGATAAATGTAACATTATGATTTTTGGGAGCAGATTGTTAGTTTTTTTTATGAGCTTAAGTAAAAATGTTAATCACAAAAAGTGTATAAATCTAGAGAAATTAGCTTCATCAATTTTAGTACGCGGTGCAGATACATATATATATTTTTTTTATGGACACTTTGCTAAGCTTAAACCTGTTAAATTACACAGCGTCTTTATGAAAGGTATGGTCATGTGTAAGGTTGTGGTGCTGACCATCAAACTAAACCATTTCCTCTATGAAACCAACATTGTAATAGCGGAAACATTATCAACTGCCCCATACATTTCGGTCGAGTAGGTATTGAACTTGTGTATGTGAACAGCTGATTATTTTTTTGTAATTCTATGAAAAAAGTTGTTCACTTTGAAGGTCACACCCTTAAATATGATGACACCTTTCTGATACATGCTTTAGAACAAAAATAGCTATAATAACAGTATCGTCTCCCTCACGGCTGCGCCAAATATAGGCGCAGCTCTTTTATAGCTATAACAAAGAAATCTATACACAGATTATACAACTCAGTAAATCGTCTTGCAATATCATAGCAAATACTAGCCCAAGCCCAGAATACTCCTTCATGTCCAAAAGCTCGTTACAGGCACCCTTTATTGGCCACATTTGGTCGCAATTTGACAAATTGATTCGCTCGTGTTCTCCTCTCGTACAATTATGGGATCGGATCGGGCCCTCCGATAGACGTGAACAGTACTACAGCTGTTTTGCAATGCTTGTAATTGATGCTGTATTAAGTTACATAGGAATATACTTAGCTACTGGTTATACTTACATCTTCGCCCGCGTGTAAGACGAAAAATATTACATGAGAAAGAACTGTAAAAAAGTACTAGAGCAATATAATTATTACAATAAGTTCTACAGCGCCATCTATGACGCAAATGAAGCACTAACATGACAATTCTACATCGCATAGTTGAAGTTATCTGCGACATAAGACTTTTATAGAAAAACCCAACAACAACTGTCGGGGTGAGGAGGAAGTTCAGGGAGCGAGGATCCTTCCTTTTCTATGGGGAATGGGGACTTTATCCCTTGTTCTTCATACCCCTAGAAACTATCAGCTTATGTAGCAAAAGGACTATGTAAGGATCGTAGCAGGTTGCTTTCTGTGGTTTCTATAGCCTAATCCAAATCATGGTCTGTCCACATCTCAATTCGTTCAGGTTCAACGGACAGACTAACCGACATAGAATTACTTTAGCGTTTAAAATATGAATATGGTGTAACGACTAATAGGCCAGAAAAATTATTCTGTAATAGGAGGCTTCTCCTCTTACAGAATAATTTGAATTACCCTACAATGATGACTACTTAAATTGGTAAATTGTGGTGTGTATGAGAAGATTTATATTCAGGAAAATGGCTGATTTAACAAATTGACTATAAATTGAAATTAAATTTCAATACAATCTACGCTAAGTAGTAGTGAAGTTATAAGCTATAATAGTGTTTAAGTAGACTTGTAAAGACAGACACTTTAATGTCGTTAGAAAAATGTATGTTGTAAACATCTACCGACAGTCAAACTAAAATATAAACACAAGGAACTACCATACATAACTTAATACACACAAGAACCTGACAGGACAGTTCGAAACTTATCAGCTCCAAGATCAGAAGGAGCAGATCATAATCAAGTAGCCTGCAGCGTTGCCCCAGATTCGAGGACCCACTCGACTGTTCCGCAAAAATTAGTACTATTGACACTTGACCCTGTTGTAGAACATTCTAGAGAGTTCTAGAGAGCCCTCAACATATTGTGGGGTCGTATGAAAATCTGTTGTATGGAGGGTCTCCACAAAGTTTTGATGTCCACTCCGCTACTTCGTTTTTGCAATGTTTTCTACCGTCTTTGTAACTTTGTTTTTACATCTGGGCACAGAATGGAATGAAGCCTGGTGATTTGTTTATGTTTTTAATGAGTATTTTGTTTTTTTTAGGGCATAATTCGCAGATAACACTTTGAATTTACTTGGCTAAGTAAAATCATTCGAAGAGAAACATTATTCGCATTTAAGCTGTTAGTAATTAATATCATAGCTTTTATTTTTTGTTATGATTGGTATGAAAATATCCTCAAGGCGTGGTCAAATTGAGTACTATGTCTTTTTCGTTCTAACCTTGGTCTTTTAACTTGTCTCGAACTATTAAATAGCTACTAGTTTATAGAAATCAATTGGACCGCTCCCTCAGATTATTTGTATAGGTCGAAAAGTAAAACAATACCTAAAAAAAATAACTACTCTGAAAATTAAATGAGCGAATTATTACTTACTAATAAAACTTACATTCTGAAAATTCAGTCCCATATTCAGTAATTATTATTCGTTTCATAGAAAAAGAAAACTAATGAGAATAATGTCTCTAATTTAATACGAAATTGTAATTTTATGAACATAAAATATCAAAGTTCCAACTAAAAGAAATATTATTTTAATACTCTTCTCATATTTTATTACTTCAATATGATATTTGAGAATTGTAAGCAGACACTCAGTTATAATCATTTCGTTGAAAATAAAATTAATCTAATAACAAGACTGGAATTGAAATGGATTTATTACAATGGTAAATAAAGTGGATTTCGTTTTTTTTTTAATTCAAATAGATTAAAGGGAGACCCTTGTTCACTTTATTGGATTTTGTTTCTTTTTTGATCACGACATTTGCACTTTATCGAAATGTTGAAGTTTGTTTTCCCTTTGTACCTAAATCGTTATACGATCGAATTAATGTATAGTAAAAAGAAAATAAATCAAATAAATAGGTTAACAGTTAAAAATAAAAAAGTAGTAACAGTAAATTTACCCGCTATAAAAATGACTTAGGAATAATTTTGGACTTAGTTTAATATTAAATTTATAATCTTAACTTAATTGGCAAAAATCTGAATACTCGTACATAGTAGTTTTTGAGTAACGATCGAACATCAATAGAAATACTGTTAAACACGTCTTCTTTTTCCATAGTCAGGCAAAAGACATTATTTTACAACAAAACCAAGCGCCATCAGGTCACACCCCAAATCCCTACCTCATTAAAATCAAACGCTAGGCACATTTCAATACATTTTTGTATGAAATTTTATAAGGCCGTCAAAAGTCAGTATACGTAGCTCAATGTACCGTACCGAGAGAGACAATAAAACTGTAGTACCGGCTTAGGGGGGCTCCACATATGACGGTGTCGCAGACTCTTTATGACGTGTAATCGTATAGAAAGTGTCTGCCGGTTACAAGTGTGGAGTTACTTTACATTTTTATTGAGTGGCTGAATATTTGTGTGGAGGTTAAGCGTTTTACTGTTTTAGTTGTGGTTACATGTGGTTTTAGTCTGTAAAAAAACATAAAAAATAGTTCTTGAAAAAATAAATTCTTGTTTTCCCGGCTAATAACAATATTCGTAAGATTAAAGGGAAATAATAGATGGAACAAAGAAAATATATTAATATCATATCGTAAAATCTTGTCAATAATTGCTTGCTTTACCGAAGCAGAATTCTGTACTGCTTGCTGCTGCTCTTAAAATATCCGTATAATAAACACAAGCATTTATTTACTAGATTTTATTTACAAGGGAAACCCATACCTACTTTTCGATAAAGAAAATTCCAGCTCTCACGTTTTCTGAAACACGATTTCACGATGTATAACAGCATTTTGGTCGAAAGTTTAACCCGAAAATGCCCATAGCTGCACTAAAATCCCGTCACATTTACCGGTCGCAAATTCCGCTAAAATAACCCGTTGCGGGTACAAAATACCGTCCGGCTAGGGCTGTTGCGGTCGGTATTTGACTTATGTCGGCCATTTTGGAAAAGAGAAGGGCTCTAAGGTTTTCGATTTTAGGTACTAAGTAGATGTTTGTGTTGTTTTCCTTTGCATCGTTGGTCAAGAGGGTTGAATGAGCGAAATATTTATAGCCCTTTCATAGTTTAGCTAGCTTATTTGCTTGTTGGTGACAACAACCTTACTGCCATAAAAATAGAGATCACTCTTATTTCCACAATAAATGAATATAATCAGTATTAAAATAACGGTGAAATTATGGTGTTGGAAACGTTGTGTATTTTAATTTCGACATGTTATTTATTTTAGCTTGACGTCACCCACGTCAGATATCAATAAGTCTGTGTTTGAGCGTACTGTATCCCACGCATTTTTTTCAGAGTAATATCACAACTTTTTTTCAAAACTAAGAAATCTAAATACGGAGCGCATGACGAATCATCATCATCTTCCAAGGAAAGGAAGGTCCCATGTTACTTAGAGTCGGCGCAACACGTTTTTTTCGTGTGAATTAAATGAATATTAAAGTTAAATAATTATGATACAAATATCTTCATGCAAGTCATAAAAAAAACGTTCGAAGCAGGGGCGGGTTGCAAGAACTTAATAAATTAATGTGAGCCAGTCGTTTATGAAGCGCAAATAAAGAATGAAGATAAAATCAATGTGTCTTTACTGTTAACGTTGATAAACTATAAATTTAATGTGGCATTAAACTTGCCATTTCTAAAACATACAAAAGAAATACACTGTTGTTTCCATTATTATTTTATTTACATAACCAAAACCATATTTTTTCTTACAAAATTAACATAAAACCCGCCCTAATGCGAGTACTAAAAATGTTTTCTATTTTTACTAGCAGCTCCGTGGGCTGCATTACTAATTTTCTCATTAACCGTACAAGAGTTTCAGGTAATGGAATAAATGTCAGTACTAATGACACGGCCGTAATAATTATATTTAACTAGTAGATAAGAATTAATTACAAGTTAGGTAAGTAAAACATCACGCCTTACTATCATGTACATTACGCATGTACTTCCCGAAGAGGTTAATATAAATAGGTACACCTAGTAAGAGTATTCGCGTAACGCCAAAGGATTTCTTAGTTTAAACTCAGAGTTTTGGCTGCTATAAGAGACTAGCCAGTAAAATAAGTAAAATTAAAGGCAAATCTACGAAATAAGAACTAATTCCAAGTGAAAAATAATCACCGGGGTTGTCATATGAAAAGTCTATTATGATAACATGTGCGAAAAAGGAGAAAAATAATAAAGAGGATTCTTTTCGCGAATTATCGCAAAACCTTATTTTCCAGGACATAACTTACAATAAAAGCACGGAATTTACCAAAACTCATATGGCATGGAAACTCTAAAAAAAGTCCAAAATCCATTGTTACGGGCGTTCGGGCCATCTATATCCATTCCTAAAATATTTGCGAGTTGATGAATGAAATACAACAATACAAAATCCTCGACGCACATGAAAAACGCTAGGCATCCCACCGGTAACCCTGGCACGCAATTTAACCCGTTCACTGACCATTGAAATGCGGGTATTACCTCGTATAACGACATCCCCTAAAATGTAGCACTAATAGTGTTAAGTGCTTGTTGTCAATTATTGTTGCTCGTTGACTAGGCATGACTTAATTTGAGGATGTTGGTAACGATTTAGGCCGACTTTAACCAATGAAAGATATTCTATATTCTACAGCAATATAAAATGAAAAGCAGTGATAACCTAGTGGTGGGACTGTCGGATTGCCAAGTCATAAGTCTCAAGTTCGAACCAAGACATACATTTCAGGGCTGCAGGACTGTTCGAAAGAGATACCGCGGCCTTGGAACACAAAGGGCAAGGAAGGAACATGGATGGGTTTTAGTCAGTACAAGTCTGACACTCCATTCCGCTCCGCCCAGAGCGGGAGAAGTCATTTGATGATTTCCAATCCGAAAAAAAAAAATATGACATACATCATTGATTTTTCGGATTCATGTGCGTATTGTATAATTATCACTTGCTTCGGTGAAGGAAAACATCGCGAGGAAACTAGCATGAATGAGAGATATTTCTCGACGGCGTGTAAAGCCAAGTCAGGACCCATGAGCGGCATGAAAACTCTGACACCAACAACCACACGATAACGAAGAAAAAGCAAATAATGACACTGACATAATATCTCAAACTCGGTTTAGACGCGCTGATTGCGTTCAATTCCATTAGTGAAATTTAGGAAAGTTGAGAGGGCAAACAGTTTAAAGTCTATGCGTGGTCGATGTTTCTATTCTTGTCCGTGGTTCCTGGAAACTTCCAATCAGTTTATGTAGGCATACAGGGTGTAAACAGACTCTTCACGAAGCCGTTAACCAGGCATTATGTACATCAAACTAAGTAACTTTACGCAAAAATTAGTGCTGGGAAACGACTTTTTTTTTGCCTGAAAAATCACGTTTTACAGTAGGTCTCACACAACACACAACTTTAACCCCCAATATCTCCGTAACTAGAAAGTTCCCAGGTATGCTCTAGAACAAAAAAATGATCGCAATGACGAGGAGAACAAGTGCATTTCGGCTTCGTTAAGAGTCTGTTTATGTCGGCACAATATACGTGGAGCATAACACTATAGGGGCCGTTTTAATCCGTTACTGTATTCGGGTCTACCATTGATAATATTGTGCATAAACAAATAGCGTTTGTGATATTACGTTTGAGTTTTATAAATTTTATTTCTTACTAAAGGATATTTTTACCCTAGATCAACATAAAGTTAAGCAAAGTAAGAGTAATTAGCATTAAAGTAGTAATTAGTAGTATTATTATAAGGCTTCTCGTATTTCGGACTATTTTTATATATTATAATATATATATAAATATATATATTTGTATTAGTATGTACCCATTTATGTGTATCAATATAAGTTAACAAAATGGTAGTTTTCTTATTTATTGTTTTTGTACTCTACCACAATGCTGTCCTATTTGACGCTAAGGTTGACTAGTAGAGAATGTAGAAATTGCCTTGTGGCATTAAGTCCTCCTATGTACCACTCTTGTATATGAAGTTTAAATAAATAAATAACTTAAAAGGCTCCTTGCACTGTGGGTAGGTACGGTACGCAACAAGAGTTATAACTTCGAGTCAGAGATAGATTGACTCCTTAAATCAAGTGGATGCTGAAAACATTACACTCCAAGTTATTTGCATCAAATAAGTTGTAAGGCATCAGCTAAGGAGAAACATTAGTAAGTGATAAGAATAACTGTCCCTCCAGGTGGTATCGCAAGTTAGTTTTGAAAGCCTACTAGATACGTAAACACCTGTATTCCTAGTGAAATGCAAACACAATAGTTAATTTAACAATATTTTTTTCGAACATCCATTGTTTTTGAGGTAGGTACGAAAGCAAATCAGATGATTAAGGACCATGTTCACCGACATTGAATTAGCGATAACCAATTGATTACTGTGTTTAATCATCAGATTTGCTTTCGTCAACACGAAAATTCATGGTACTGTTTTCAGATAATCAGACCGTTATCTTGTCGGTGAACTTGGCCCTTAATGTCGAAAAACTCTACCAAAACCTCACTGTCACAGTTCTACCACAAAATAGCGTAGCTTGCTAAGGCGAGGATAATGATACCATAATTGAAATAATACTTACTTAGGAAGAAGACACTCACAAAATTGTGTTATTGGAATAAGACTTATTTCACTGCTTATGACGATATAGGTCTCTATGTCGTTCCGGGAACTGCAGCTTAGACGCTAAGAACATTACCAACTAAATTACTTCAGTAGGAACAAGCAAGATAAGGGGTGGACGAGAAGTAGTTAGTTCCACTGAAGGAATGAGAATCTGGCTTAGAACACGAATTTAATTAAATCGTTGCTCAGGATATAGCACGGTTGATTTTTATAAGATGGCTTAAGTAAAAACAAAAAAAAATAGGCGTTATATTCTCAAAACCATAAAATGAATATGTGGTTTTAAACTCACTTTCTTATGTTATAAGAGAAATCACTAACAGTTTGCATTGCAGTTTGCAGTTTGTATTTTGGTCAACGTCAATGCATTGAATATAATTTTTATTTGTGAAACAAACGGTACCGGTGTCTTTCGTAAATCCATACTAATCTTATAACTCAAACTCCACATACATTAACTAAACGCTTGTAACACATTATACACAAATCAATTTCACACACTCCACTTCACCCAATCACCGTACAAACACTTAAGTCAACACAATTTTTCTTTCGCCCTACCCCATCCCTTCCCCCTCTGTTACCCGAAATGAACAGCAGAACTAAAGTGAGGTGAATTAATCTGAAAGGGAGGCTGGCTGCGGCCCGTTACTAGAGATTGACAAATGATGCGGGCATACGTTCCCGTTTACCGACACCGCTGTTTTTAGGCAGGGTTGCTATGTGAGTTCGTTGTCCATTCTCCTGTATAGAATACAATACAATACAATACAATATCTTTATTTTCTCTCTTCACAAAGGTTCACATAGTTATAATAAATATAATTAAAACAATAACGTTTAAACAAAATGCATAATATATGTTCCTTTGTGAGAGACTGGCGTCCATACTAGGATACCCTGTGTGACGGATCCCCAGGCTCTCACCTCGAATTAAATGTAGTTTACATACAATACAATAGTTAATGTGAATACTCAGACAAATAATTTATTGCAGAAGGGAAAAAAGTTGACATATTTAAACTTAATTAAAAAAAAACTAGATAGGGTGTAGTGTAATAGGTGTGAAGTAAAGGGTCCAGTGAAGTGAGCAGGTGATGTGAGTAGGTGATGTGTGCAAGTGAAGTGTGTGAGGAGAGGTAGGATGAAGATGTGGGCGTAAGGTGTCGGGTGATACAGTCATAAACTAGTAAAAGGTTAATAAATGTTACGAGGCTACGAGAAGTAACTGCTCTGTAGTGTCATAGTCTAATGTTTGCAACCACGTTGAGACTTTAATCTTGCAGTGCTTACTTGGTAGTGAATAAATTGACAGACTTCTATTAATTTTATTGTACAAATAGTTTGCAAGAAAACCAAAATGCCGACGGGAGAAAGCGGTGTGGAACTGAGTAGTAGGACAAACTGCGTGTGTACGTCGCTTTCCATCAAAAAGACTGGGATCATAAGTAAGAGAAGAATGCCTGCGCAATATGGTGTGTAAAATGAACAGTTGCCGTACAGTTAATACTCCAATTCGCTCATAAAGTTCTTTGGTGGGAAATAAGAACGGCAAGAAATTACTGACCTTTAAAACGAAGTGTACGCCAAGCGATTTGGTATTTAATTTGTGGAAGGGGAAGGACTAATTTTGAGTGTGGTGTGTTGGAGAAGGTGTTATGTGGAGACTTGGATAGCAGTGAGGTAATATGATTACTGTGTTATGTCGTAACCCTGAGGTACTTCTTGGAGTTTTGTTGCGCAAATAGTGGATTAAAGGCGTGTTTCCATACTTCCATAGCTATCTTACTTGGCAAGAACTTTCGCAACAAAATTTGCAATTTCGTCTAAAGTGTGGATAGTGGAAATGCGTGACAAAATCACTAAAAAGAAAATTAAACTTTAACTTTGGAACTATTTGGATTATTGGATAAAGCAAGATATAAAGTCACCTCAATAAAATTTTACACGACCTGAAAATCAACAACTAGCACGCACAATGGTCTAAGGTACTAAGTAAACGGAAACCAAACCCTACCCTTAATAGAATAGAATACAATCAAAAACTAGACCAACGAAGCAGTCGTAAGTATCTATCATTTTAACAAAATCAAAGGAAAGAAATATAAAAAAAATATAACAAAATCATAGGAACGAAATGCGCTACTGCTTTTATTTATTTCAAAACAAAACACAACCAATTCCTCGCGTATTTTTGCCAACCCTCACTATCCGTTTCTCGTTACTAATGTCCAAACAAATAGAATTCATGCTCCACGGAATGGATACGGGACGAAACAGATAAATTTACAATTGATTACATTTCGCAATTAGACAAACTAGCTCTGAGCAATGACGAAACAATTGCGATGATAGCAAACTATTGATTTGTTCCAGCCCTAATTGCTTCATTAATTGTTTGTTGCTGATTCGCTACAATTTAAAGCTTTATTTGAACAATAAAACAGTTTATTTAGCATTTCTAAAGATTCTTAATGCTGTCGCTTATAATTATAGAATATTGCTTTAGATGAAAATTATTATTGTCGTATGATCAATTTTAGTGAAAACAAGTCGTGTTTCTGACAGGTTTTCCTATCGGCAACTGTTCAGGAGCTTAAGTTTTTTCTTACCTGAACGCCTCTACGGTATGAATTAAAAATAAACCCTTTTCTTAGTGCTAACATTCGTCATTTAGTTAAATGGTAAAATCCATGCTTCTATGAATTAACAAATTTCAGACTAATTAGTCATGCAAATACCTATCAAACAACTAAATGCTAATGTATTCTGTTTTATTTTTTGCAACGTTTTTATTATGAAACCAGGGCTGTTATTTGTTTAAAATATCATTTAAATACCGTACCACAAATGAAATAAAAACAGGTTTTAAATGCTTTCAGAGAACGAATTAAACGTAGTAATACTCAGGGTGTTTCAAATGTGCACTAAGCGTTATAAAATGATCCCCAGAGCAAAACAACCAGAAGTTACATATTAGGAATTTATAATAAGCTATTATACCTCAGAAGGAAAATAAAAAGGAAGACAAACGAATTGAACAGCAACATCACAGTTTTAAGCCAAATGCAAATTAAAATCCGAATTAACACAAATTAAATCAACTAAATAACAAAATACAGTATTATCGAATTCAGGTCCAAAAAGTTACATTGTGGGATTCCAGAGTAATTAAAAAATGCATTAAACCCTGAATCTAGTGGTGGATTTTCTGGTGGAATTAAAACTAAATATAAAATTTGCATAATTATGTTCATTTTGGTAAATTAGTTACATGATTAAAATCCGATTCCGTAACTTAAAAAATATTGAACATAGATAGTACTTGCTAGTTTTGTTGACAAACTAGGGCTAATAAATGAACTAATTCTTCTACTCTAAAACATTTTACTAAGCAAAATGCGCATATATTTTCGACTTTCCTCACACGAGTTCAAGAATCATGGAAATGCAAGAAGTTTAACTTCTGCAACTTCTTATTTGATAAACAAACTCGCAGAAATAGGTTACTGCAGTGCTCGTTAACAGTGCAGGCACGGTTTTTGCAGTATTGCCATTTTAACCCAGTATGTGTAGTACGTGGGTATGCCTCTAGAGTCTTGAATGAGTTTTGAAATCTATTAGAATATTGCTAGCTCGGTCAGATGCTGGATGACTGCTGAGACACTGACAGGCTTCCTCTTTGTATCATCATATACTTAGCCTTTTCCCAACTTTGTTTTTGTTGGCTTCTAGTCTAACCGGATTCAAATGAATATCATTATTTTACATGGAGCGACTGCCTATCTGACCTCTACAACGCAGTTTAAGAGTACTATAAATAATAATCGGGACCAACGGGCTAACGTGATTTCCGAGGCACGGAGGAAACTCTGTATGTAATGGGCCAAACCATCCACGGACTAACCTAAGCAAGCGCGGCCTAACCTGAAGATCAACCCAAGTGGCTGTTATTATTTAGACTTTTTGTGTTGTGGACAGTAATCCAATATGCGGGCCCTGTGTGGCTTAGTGGATATCACATGTCTTCGGGGTATACCTCAAAGCGCTACTATTTTTGAGCGCAACTAAAGGTTGCGCTGCGAGGAATAATTTAGTTGCGCTTACTTGGTTGCGCTTAAAAACAGTTACGCTTTGAGGAATACCCCATGTCTTCGACTTCTTGATTCTCGGGAACACCGGTTCCTCCATCATGTCTTCCTTCACCGAATTGTGAGCATTGGTCGATCATACCAGGGTCGACTTACTTGTTATAGGTCGTAAGTTTCAACCCACGCAGACACTTTGTGTAATTTATTTTATCACCAGTGGTTTAAAAACGGTGAAAGAAAACCTTGTGAGGAATCCAACATCTTCAAGACATGTCTGTTTCATCATAATATAACCAAGAAAAACCGCATCTCTCTCACCAAACCCCCGAGGACCTGGGTGGTGGATACACAACACACTTCCTCTCATGGAGATGAAGTCCATGTACCTGCAGCGACGGTGATGACGGTCATGCTTACGTTAAGATTTTGATGAGATTGACTCAACCATGTCTAATAACATCATAAAAAATATAAATTTCTTAAAACCCCATCCAATCTTTGACCCGTTTCATCCTAATTCACCCCATAATCTCCGTTACAAGATCATTATTTAAACCCATAGCCTAACTAAATAACCGCAGTACAATAATGGCGTTCTCATTAGCATGGCCATATTATCATGGCACACAATGGGTTGACAGGCTTAATTTTGTAGGCTATATTTATGGACGCCTTTTCTTACTGTTGGTTTGATAACTTTGGTTCCCTAGGGAAGTACGAGTGTGGGTGATGTCTGGTGTAGTGGGGAAGATGGCCAGTAATAACAGTTTGTTTTGTGTTCGGGAATGGTTGATGGGCTTTCTATTCTTGAGGTTGTAAGTTGTCAAAGTTTCTCAAAAAAGTCTAGAAATGTATGTTTAGATGACAAAATGTATGTTTAGTATCATCTAAACCACCTACGTATCATAATGTAGTATTTTATTTTTAATCTTTTTTAGTCAAGTTCTTTTGAAACTTCCTGTTCAAGTTCACATTAAAATAAATATAAAATTAATATAATAATAAATAATGTAAATAAATATGAATGGATTTATTTTATTAATATAAAATTATTATTCCATTTATTAATTTTATATACACATTTTTTTTTTTACATGTTTCTTAAAACATAAGTTAAAAAAAAAACATTTAAAAATATAAAAAAATAGTAGCCCACCGGTATCGGGAACAGGGTCCAAGCAACCGGCGGTCAGGGCTCCAGAGAGAGGAATCTCCTAACAATACGAGCCGTGTCCAGGAGTACCGCTTTCTGAATCGAGCCCTTGATCCAGCTGCCTAACAAGACCCTCCTCAGGTGTTGGTCGAGGCTCTTGGCAATTAAGCCATTGGCTGAAACGAGTATCGGCACGCATGATTGCAGAGCTCACATCCCACATGTCGACAACCTCGCGAGCCAAGTCAAGATACTTGATTTGTTGTATAAAATGTATTATTACTTTATTTTTTTTTGTTATTATTCATAAATTAAATCAAATCTTATCACATAATTTATGCGCATAATAAAATGGATAGAAAAATAAACAACCAAAATTATATCATAATATGATATGAAAGAAAAAGGAGTACATTATAGCGTGAAGGTTGACAGAGGAGTAATGGAAGAAAAAAACGTATTGCGCCGACCCCAAGTAACATGGGAGAAGCGCACGAAGATGATGGATAGATAGGTAGGTGGTAAGCACAGACGCCAGCACAACAACCTACTACAATCTGTCCTTTATCACAAAAAGCTAAATCATTAGGTGATTAGGGTAGGTTGATTGGGAAAATTTTGCAGTTTCGAATAGGCTATATCCTCATATTGACCATTACTGGCACGGCGCGTTCAAAGAGATGTCAGCAAACAGGGAGGGGCCCGCAAGCCTTCAGCAAGGCTGCGGGACTGTTCGAAAGAGATACCGCTGCCCTGGAACACAAAGGGCAATGAAGGAACATGGATGGGTTTTAGTCAGTACAAGTCTGACACTCCCTTCCGCTCTGTCCAGAGCGGGAGAAGTCATTTGCAGATTTCCCATCCGAAAAAAAAAAAAACCATTACTGGCATGCCCATACTTAGCCAAATCATTGCGCCGACTAACAAAAGTATTTTCTGATGTTAGTCATACGTAGTACCTACTTTTCAGGCACAGAATTTAAATCGTTTCAACAAGTAGCTGAGGCAATTTAGTACCTACTTACTTGTTTATTTACATCCTTAGAAACCAAAGTCGTGAAGTTTAATTCTTGTTCTTTTTCTTATGAACTTCTTTGCAGTCTACTTTAATTACTCGAGTACTTCATTCTTTTATGTTTTCTTAAGATCTTATTACCTTCTATCTATCTAATTACTCAGTTTATTTTGTTTCGCCGTAGCTTTGAAATACTTTCAAGATAATTGAAGCTCTGAAAACAAGAAATAGATCAAAGGGAGCAAGATTATAAGATAGATCATTGGAAGGTCGTTTTCGGTTCGGAGGTAAAGTTTCGCTTTTGTTATTATTAGTAAACTGGCCAGTATTAAAAGTATCCAGTGTTTTGTTTCTTTGGATTTGATTTTTTAATCTTTGTTGTAAAGATTTTGCAATCACAAGTTTTTTTTTTTATTTTACTAATTTTAGAACAGTTATTTATAGTTGAAAATAAAATAATAATATAACTGTAACATTTAAATAAGGAATTATAATTTTGTACATAGTTGGTTTTCAGTCTATTTTTCCCAGATATTTTCTTCCTTAAACATTAAAACACTTGCTTCGGTGAAGGAAAACATCGTGAGGAAACCAGTGTGCCTTTTTTTATTCGGATGGGACACCATCAAATAACTCCACTCATTCTGGGCGAAGTGGAAGAGAGTGTCAGACTTGTACTAACTAAAACCCATCCATGTGCCCTCCTTGCCCTTTGTATTCCAGGTTCCAGGTGCCGCGGTATCTCTTTCGAACAGCCCCGCAGCCCTAGCCGGCGTTGGGCCTTGAAAACCAGCGTGCCTGAGAGATATTTCTTCACGGCATGTAAAGCCAAGTCAGAGGCCCATGGGCGGCATAAAAACTCTGACTCCAGGCTAGGCACTAACCACACGATAAAGAAAAAGTAGAAGAATTTTAATTAATGGAAAACATATGAGTCAAATTTTCATCACTTCACTATCACTACATAGTATAAAACAAAGTCCCTTCAAGCTGTGTGCTGTATGCTTAGATCTTTAAAACTACGCAACGGATTTTGATTTTTTAATAAATAGAGTGATTCAAGAGGAAGGTTTATATTTACATTGCACCCGTGCAAAGCCGGGGCAGGTCGCTAGTAGATTATAAATCTGTGTCATTTGAGTCCCATGGACAAAGTTATTCAGTTTGATGATCTACATCGCATCTTACCTTTCTGATACGTCATACTGAACATTTTAGCGTCCATTTTATAAAAAACGATCTGCTTACGGTCTATTATATCCCTGTCGCTCTACTCATACCTGGTTTATCAGTCTTTTGTAGAACTGGATGTGCTACATTAACGCCTGTGTGTCGACAACGTTTCAGAGGAATTTAGAAAAACCAAACAAAAACGTTTAGCGTTAAAAAATAGGTTTTAAATGAAACATTTTCAGTTTCAAATTGTTTCTGGAATGTGAAAATGGAACGGCTGAAAAAGTTCTTGAAATATCGTTTCATTAAACGTATTTTATTGAAAAAGTCTGGTAACAAGGGAAAAAATAACTGTTTTTATTGCTTGCAATCAGGATTAAGCCATTACGTCGTGGTACTGCCAGAGGAACTGATTGGTTAATGAAATTGACTTGCTGCGCTAAAGAAGACCTTTGTCATTTGAATTGGACACTATACATAATTGTATGAAATTAACGTATTTTCAAATCAGCCATTTTAGTTGTCAAAAACCTAAATCCATCCCGAAGCCCTAGAAGTGGTAAATGATAATTATAATAAAATTTGTTAAAGTCCTATTTAAATTAAGACTGAAAATAATCATCTAGCATTCACAAAACGGCTGCCTGTCACCACTTCCTAGACAAAGTGTCACAATAAACTCCCAAGCATCCCGTAACATAAAATATGAGATTAAGTGAGCAATCAGTTTCTGAGAATCATTAATTCATAATACGATAATATGTTATCTTACCACAAATGTAATTTCTCTCTATGAATAGACCCGGTAAAGTACAAAGTAAGCACAAGTAACTAACACACAATTCTGAGGAAATAGTACATATACAGGATGTAAACAGACTCTTCACGAAGCCGTCAACCAAGCATTATGTTCATCAAACTCAGTAAGTTTACGCAAAAATGATTGCTGGGAAACGAATTTCTTTAATTACGGCAGGACTCAATGTTACGCACTCAAAACATTGTGCTGATGAATGGGTTGAATAGTAAGCAGGTGGTGGAGGTGTTTAAAGTAAAAATCTTACATTAAAAACATGAATTTAAAAAAATCTTTGACCCCCAATATCTCTGTAACTACAAGGTTCCCAGGTATAGTCTAGAACAAAAAAAATGATCGCAATGACGGGGAGAATAAGTGCCTTTCGGCTTCGTTAAGAGTCTTTTTACACCCTTTATGTATAATACTTATGGGAAATCTGAACCCTTGCTTGTGGGAAATAGATTATAAACATAAACCATGTCATGATCTCTGAGGAGCTCGTGGCTTAATAATAACAGCCAAAAGGGTTGATCTTCAAGGTTAAGCAGCGCTTACCAAGGTTGGTCCGTGGATGGGTGACCATCCATTACATACCGCGTTTTCTCCGTGCTTTGAAAATCACGTTGAACCGTTGGTCCCAGCTGTCATTTGCAGATCTTTGACAGTCGGTACAGGTAGTCAGTGGCCCGACGCGACGTTACTAACGCATTGCAATTTGCGTTTTGATGGAGTTACACAGAAACCAGTTGTGGTTGTAGCCGCCTTCAGAATTGCATCATGATAATTGAAACAAGGAAATATCACTGCATCGTTACCCTAGCACTTCACAGTTCCTTTCAAAACAAATCCCTCCAAAACATCACACGCACCCGTACAATTTTCCGACAGACCCCACGACCGTCAGTAAACTAAATTATTCGTAACGCTACAACATGTTTAGACATTTCCAGAAAACACGAACATACCAGTTGAAATAAGAATTTAATATCTAAACAGCAGTATCCGGGTAACCGGGCGTCCTCGTTCACGTCCTCGGGCGATGCGACTTGTAGCACAATTTGCGTGAAGCTATACCCGCGCTCGTCACTTGGTTCTTTCACGTGAGTTTCATGGTTGGGACAAGCAATGTAACAAACATTGCTTTCATTTGTTTTCTGCGCAGTCCCTGTCGCAATACGCGTACCGCTTGCGCGTCCAGCTTGTGGTCGGGAGGCAAGCGATGGTCCCGGCGTAATTGGGGGTCACCCGCACGCCTCGCTGGGATACCAGGATTAACTGTTTATTTACAAGCCTCATGCCATGAGAAAAACTGAACATATGGGGATTATATGTATAATGAGTAGGCAAGGTGTGTGAGGTCTTTCCTGAAAGTTTATAATGAAAGTGTCAACGAGCCTTATTCAGGTTACATCACTCACTTAAACGACTCACGCCTGTAATTAGCGAAAGGTTAGGCAGAGGTGTACCTAGAATTAAATAGAACTCCCACATTTTGCCAGTTATGTGTAAGTCCTATGTAATAGGGGGTGAGACAATTGCCATCAACCGCGCACAAATCCAGACTCCGTGGCTTCTACTATTCCTTATAGAAAACCCAATAAAAACTGTAACTAACTAAATTAAAAGACCTAGCAACACATTCATTTGCATTTATAAGGTTTCAACTTTATACCTATCTCACCATTAACCTTAATTGCCAAATGAAAAACATAATTTAAAGACATTTAAAATTATAATTTGGAACTTAAGTATTTACTTAAATCAAATCAAAGCACTCACTTTGTAAGTGGCACTACAAACTGGCACTCACTGGTAAGTTTTCTGTTCAAATAACAACAAATATGTTTACTGTTTCATCAGATGGTTTTGAAACAAGGTATATGTATTTCCAAGATTGGGACAAAGTAACCAGGGCCGTCCATAATGGCATTGGGTTAACGATATCGTCAAAGTCGCTTGCGATACCTGGATGAGGAACTGCGTGTGCCTAGTAGTGGGTGATTCCAGGCTAAAATGATGGTGGAGGTTATGTATTTCTGCTTTAAGAAGTTTTCATGGAAAGAGGATGAATGTCTTTAAGAAAACATCTACATTGACTAAGGTTCAAAAGGTCGTGAGAGTCAAATGAAACGTAAGTTCCGCGTAAGTGAACACCAATATTCATAGTAGGGGTTAATCCTATTATATTTGTCGGATCCCCAATCAAGCATTTGATTGTAACAAGTTAGTTTCGACACCAATGTTATTTCTAGTCGTTATATAAATAAACATTAATCCAATCAAACTGCTTCGGAAATTATTTCGAAACAATTTGTTTATACAATTTCCGGGTACAATTTAATTAGATTGTATAACTATTGTGCTTACAAAATGCGCCCAGAGAGAAGAATGGAAGGCTATGGGGGAGGCCTTTATCTTTTCTGCCTTTGTAGCAGAGCCCAAGAAAAAAAAAAGTTTACAAAATGTATTCGTGAAATACAAATAATGAATTCCGCATTTTCTGACTGACTGGTAAGACTACTCTATTGTTCTTAAGTAGTAGTAATCGCAAATGTGCTTGTCGGCACGGTTGGCGCAGTGGCTGAGCGATTGACTGCTGCGCTGCGTGTCGCGGGTTCGATCCCCGCACGGAACAAATATTTGTATGGCCTGCAAATAGTTGTTCCGGGTCTGGCTGTTTGTGTATGAGAGTTTAAATGTTTGTGAACGCACCCACGATACAGGAGAAAATCCTAGTGTGGAGCAACGTATTTAAAAGAAAAAGAAAAAAATGTAACTGTTTTCCCGAGTTCGATACCCAGGTGCCACAAAGCGTTAATATTTTTTTTCCACAACACATTTAACTTTATCAGCCCAGTCTAGATTTGTTCCATATTAGTGACAATAGACTCACATTTTCATATAAAGGACATTTACATAACTAGCAGTAGTGTACTGTATACTCACACCTCTGCAAACCCCCAAGGGGAATATAAGCGTGATATTATTTTCCGTACAACACTGCTACCAACTATTCGCGCAGCCCTCGCCTGTGTTAAATTGAGAATAGGCGTCCCCGGGGAGACAGATTCGATTCCCGAACAAAAGTATCTTGCGTGTGAGTGGCGTCAGTTCGGGTTGTTTCCTTCTTTTACATTGATTGAGTTCGATGCTTGCGATATTTAGCATATTGTTTTTATTATCCATTGGTTCATATGTTTGAAAAGTTCGTTTGCTTAACAGTATAAGTAACGCAATGAATATTGTTGTATTATCGAATGTGTTACGCAATCACTCCGTTCAATGAATACAGGCTCAATAAAATATTGTTTTTTTCCTTCTGACCGATACAACCGTAACATCATCATCAGCCTAACCTTTTCCCAACTATGTTGGGGTCGGCTTCCAGTCTAACCGGATGCAGCTGAATACCAGTATTTTACATGGAGCGACTGGGTACGATAACCAGAACTACACCAACAAATACAACCGCAACAGTAAGTTATATTCTCCATAATCGAACACACAATACGTACAAAAATAAATCAAAGAAATACAACAAAATTAGTACAATCAATTAAATAAACACAATTGCTGCAATTAATTCCCACCGTCCTAACATAATGGGGAATATTCTCCAAAGCGTCTCCTTTGCCCATAACTCAAGGGGGATCAATGAGTTATTAACTGAGTAATGGCTGCTCCCTAAAACCGGGTAACCGGGTATAACAGGCCTGAACAACCCCGGAGATAAAGAAAACCTATTGAAAAGGGCAGGTACGTAATACCTTTAGGCTACGTTATGGGTTATAGAAGCATAGGGGCAGGGCAAACGAGATCCGCTCAGATTAAAATTATTTGGGGAATTTGAAGGCTGGAAGGATAAAGATTTACTAGGTATTTTGGGACTAGCGAGGTTTTCAGATGAAGGATTTCAAGGTTAGTGGTTAGCGGGTAATGTAGGTATCGTTCAAATTATAACATAACATCACGCCTGTAATCCCGAAAGGTAAGCCAGAGGTGTACCTTATAGTACACTCACATTTCGCCAGTTATGTTTAAGTAATAGAGGGCGATCCTAATGCTAATAATTAATGATTAACACACTCAGGTTCCAAGTAAGTACATGTGCACCTGGCTCTCTTCTTCTCCATAGAGATCTACGCTTTGGAATGGGCAACTACAGTACTTTCACAAGTTATTATGCCTTGTGACTTTGTTGTGATTGTAGCTTCGTTTTTTTTACTGTAACTGTGTCTATAGCTTCGTTTTTTTATATTCAAAAGTGCCTGTAATGGTCTAATTGCAATAAATGCTTTGAGTTTGAGTTTGACCTTTTTGAAGAACATCACCAATAAGGTCTTTGTATATCTTTCTCGGCAGCTATCAGTCAATGTTTACACATAATATTAAGTAACCCTAACCGACCAGTCAACTTCCAAATAATAAAGTGTAAACGTAAAACATCAAAAAGAAACGCGAACAATCTCACAAATTCAATCTCTACAGTAACACGAACATTTCGCGGAGAACATATTTCATTCACATGAACTTCGACCAGCAAAATAAATAAAAAAACAGAAAAAACGCATACGTAATAAAACCGTATTCGAAACACCACATTGCGCTCCAAAACAAACAGGAATCACTCACGTGGAAAAAATGCTGCAGAAGTGAAGTAGCCATGTTTTCACGTGTGGAAAGTGAGCTAAAATTTTCGATGAGTAAAACTCTGACATCGCTAGGTGATGTCGCGACAAGAGACGGAGACTATCATGCTTGTATTGCTCAAAGGTATAGGCAGAAGCATGTATTGGTACACCGGTATATCGCCAAGTTATGTTGAAATCCCGAGTTAGAAAGAACAAGCCCATTGAACATTGTTACTAAAAGACCCAGAAAGAGAATGAATTATGACTAGAAACCAAATAACATTTTTATTTTTAACAACATTAAAACTGCAATGCAAAATTTATCCACAGATTTCTGCAAACACATAAAAAGAATATAATTTTATAATGAAATCCAAAAAATCGTTGCTGACTGAAATTGTACCGATATAAAACTGCGTTCCATACATTACGAACACATATAACTTACCAATTACAGATTCTCAGTATTTATCATATTCATCACGAAGTATTCAGTGCTAGCATTCTAGGAACCGTCAATGTTCTAGATTTAGCAGAATATAACGTTTCATTGGGCATGAATCAATTCCATCCACGCCGGTGAAGACAATGGGGGAGAGGACGCGTGTGTTACATAATTATGTGAGTGTTTTATTTTATTTAGGTTCTGAATGTCTTTTCTCTCGTAGCGTTGCTTTTTGATAAATAATAACAGCCGTACTCGACCCAAACGTTGCGGTTTAAAAGAAGATGTAGTGACTATAATTGAAATGAATATTTATGAATGTATATGTTTTGATGGTTTGGTCATGTGGAGAGGATGAGTGAAAGGCGACTAATAAAAGGTATTAACTAGGCAAATATGATGGCAACGCCGGGAGGGAACGCGTTTGTAGGGCGTCCCCTCCCAGTGGACATACACAACCAATAAGACCTTCTTGGTTGTCCTTCTTGTGGCCTAGTATGTAAAGGTCATAGCAGGTGGGCGTACAGTGGCTTCTGACTGCATTAGCAGGCTCATGGGTCGATCTTCTTGGTGTCCATAACCAATATACCGAAATCACTTCGTTTTCTGTCGTTTGTAGATCTTTGACCGTCCTTACGGGTAGTCAGGACCGCGACAATACAGATACAGAGAATTCAGAGGTAGAGTGAGTCTAGTAGTTGGGTTTACGAAGATCAGATAGGCGGTCGCTCCAAGTAAAATACTGGTATTCAGCTGCATACAACCAAACTGAAAGCCAAGAGAGTTGAGATAAGGCTAACCGGTTGAATACTCATTAAACTGCTTTTATTTAAGCTCTGGATATTAAATTCAAAAAGTTTACTTAAGACAACTTTCTATCTGTGTTTTACTTTGTTATAACCGTGAGTGTATCAGTGATAAAAAGGTAGGTGCGAAAGGATTAAAGGATTATATAATTCTTCAGTAGTCTGTACTAAATAAAAATAAAATTTGTAAATCAAGAGTGTGTAAAAAATATGCATGGAAATATAACTTCATCCTGAATATAGAGCTTATAAATATGGAAAGGCTGGCGAACTTCAAAACCCGAACCTAAAATTTAATGGGAGGACATCCGCTATAAAAATATCAAAAGGGCCTATGCATAGATTATTCTGTTCATCGATAGAGGCGACTTTTATAACTAAATTTTTGCATGGACAGCAGGTAGCCATTTAATTTATACGCTGATTTCGAAAGCAAAAAATAATCGATGACCTACATGCGACGTAGAAAAAAAAAATTAAATTGTAATAAGAGAAGAAAGAAAGAAGAAGAAAGAAAGAAAGAAAAAGTATTTATTGATTTCACAACAGGACTTGAACGCATTGGCAAAAAATTAAAAGTTAACAAAGTAAACATGAGACACACTTAAAATTAGGACATAATTATATATATATTTAAATTAGTCCCGTGCGAAACCAAAAGGCCACTATCTCAGCATGGTGCTGTAACATTTGAGACAAATGTCACAGCGCTGGTATTCTGACAGGGCCCATTGGTGACGCCATAACGTATGCACAAACACTTAACAATGAGAATTACATAAGATTTCAATACAGACACAATATTCATTGACCCGTTTGTGTGCGAGGAACACGATCGCGCCGCCAATACGGCCTGTCGTCATAAGACGGACGCCTGCCAGGCCTGCGGGACTGTTCGAAGGAGATACCGCGGCCCTGGAACATAAAGGGCAAGGAAGGAACATGGGTGGGTTTTAGTTAGTACAAGTCTGACACTCCCTTCCACTCCGCCCAGAGCGGGAGGGGTCATTTTATGATTTCCCTCCTAAAAAAACCCCTTAGTGTATGTGTAAACGAATAAGTACTACAATTTATAATCTGCCAATTCTAGTTTTGATTAGACACATCTTCATCATCTTCCTGCCCTTTTTTTTCTGATGGGAGATCATCAAATGACTTCTCCTGCTCTGGGCAGAGCGGAAGGGCGTGTCAGACTTGTACTGACTAAAACTCCGCCATGTTCCTTCCTTGCCCTTTGTGTTCCAGGGCCGCGGTATCTCTTTCGAACAGTCCGGAAGCCCATCATCTTCCTGCCCTTGTCCCATGTTACTTGGGGTCGACGCAGCACGTTTTTTTCTTCCATTCTCTTCTGTCAACCGTCACGCTATCATTTACTCCTTTATCTTTCATATCATTCCTCACACAATCCATCCATCGTTTCTGTGGTCTTCCTCTCCCTCTCCATCCATCAACATTTACATTCATCACTCTTTTAGTTTTGATTAGACACAAACAAGAAAAAATCATCCCATCAAAAACATAAATGTGAAATGAGAGCCAAGTTCAATACTATGATATATGCCTTCATTGTTAACTTCAACGACAAAACAAAAGAAGTGAGATCTAAATGGGTGCCAAGTTCAATGTTTAAAACAATATTTTATAACAACTTTTAAAATATACTTTCTTCTTATAAATTAGGGTATTGAAGCTTAAGGTCTGACTTGGCTAGTTCTCATAACGAATTATATTATCCGTGTCATATTATTATATTATCCAAATGGTTCGTGTAATATTACATACTTCCGCTTCAAAAAGGCATAAACATTGTTTACATTCATTTTTTAAGATCGTAAAGATACATAATTATTATGACGATAGCCTTTATCGCTTTTCAATGTCATCGATTATTTTAAACTACGCGTCACGAATTGAATCGATTGACGACTCGTCTTGAAATCGCATTACGTGGGGCATAGTCGACCCCGCTACGACCATTATAGGGGCATTTGTCGACCCCCGATGAGTTTGCTGACGTCACTTAATCTGGTGGATAAAGTGACTATTTTTAGGGTTCCGTACCCAAAGGGTAAAAACGGGACCCTATTAGTAAGACTTCGCTGTATGTCCGTCCGTCTGTCTGTCACTAGGCTGTATCTCATGAACCGTGATAGCTAGACAATTGAAATTTTCACAGATTATGTATTTCTGTTGCCGCTATAACAACAAATAATAAAAATATAAATTATTTAATATTTAAAGGGGGCATACAAGAAACGTGTTTTTTTCGGTTAATGGTACGGAACCCTTCGTGCGCGAGTCCGACTCGCACTTGCCCAGTTTTTTAATTTCAAAAGCTTAAGACACGTAAGTACACATACATTAAACCCACGCTGTTTGCTAATGAGGGTGGGTAGACACTACAGAATGTCATTCACCTATTCTGATCCTTACATACTTTTATACCTTTTGATTCGTCCATGTACGGTGGGCTGCATCAATTGGGTACCCCAGTTGGGAACGTAGGTGCTTTCAAGAGGAGTACCCACATCGTGATGCCGACTGTACACTTTCACTGACATATTATATGCACGCTTTTTTTTTAAGTAATTTTTATAGTCAAATCTGCTTGGTTTTATTATCTAAACCGCTTATTACTAAACCCAAGTTCTCAAAGTCAATTACACTCAACCTCATATTGAAGATTGCCTCAGTTTCGCTGTAAACGATATAGGTACGTAGTGAAACGGTATTTCAACTAAGTCTATACTAGTATACTCTATAGTAATTTAATCTCAAGTCCATGTTTAATTCTGGCTCTCAGAACTTGATACCGAAAGCGAATCTAAAGTAACTGGTTCCGGGGGATATTGAAACATAAACACTAAAACTGAACTAACTAAAACTGGGGTAAAATACACAATATACATGAAAGAGTTTATAAATTACTAATGGCACTGTGTTAAGGACACACTTATTAGATTCAGTTCTAATATATTTTCTCCATCTCCGTGTATGCAAACTTTTTCTAACTACAATATTTTTATTCTTTGGAAAGTAGAACCAGACTACAATAGAATCTAATGATTACATAGATAGTACTGGTTTACAAGAACAAAAACAGACTATCGCAGTGATGATAGCTATCTCATACGGTATACTCAATCAGTTAATCAATCGAGACCTCCATCTTAACCAAAATAAAACGATAATCACCTGTTAACAGTTGAAAACAAAACAAAGCCAAGCGCAACGTAAATCGATGATCATTCAAAAAGTTTGGCAAACTATACCCAATTTGAGTCACCTCGTTGGAATAGTGAGAGCCAAAAAAACTTAATACGTCATCGTTTAGTGGTCGATCAGGGAGCGCGGTTCACGCGTCATTTGACTTGCTCCCCCTACTTTGGGGGGACGGGGGGAAACTTTTGCTTTTCATCGTTTTTGCGGCTCAATATTGTGTTTTACGAACGCTTGGCTAAATTTCTGAGGATCACCGTGGAACGATTTGATTCGGAGATGGATTGAATGGTATGAAGAAAGCCCTTTTTTGGGAAGGGATACAAAGGTCGTTATTGTTGGAGCCACGGCCAAAACGGTTTTATCCTATGAGTAGCTTATTCGATGCCATGCTCAACAGATTGAATGTCGTAGAGGACAAAGAAGTGATATTTTAGAAAGACAACTTTAAAGTTTTAAAGAATTAGTATAGCTATACATTTTAATGACATTATGGTTTCATATTACCTACTTACTGTTACGAAATGATCTATTGCTTTTTTAGATTCATGGTGACAAATATTGCACGTTTCATTCAAATGGTGTCTTCCTGCAAACGCAACACCATCGCAAACGACACGACCAAAACAAAATCCTTCATCAACCTTCCTTCTCCCATCTCTAACATAATCAACATTAGGCTTATCCCCATCCAAAGAGCCACCTTCTTCCCTGTTTATTATTAATCGTATCAGATCAATAGTAACGCATTGGGCAAACATATCGAGTGTCCCATTAGCGTGAGGTTCACAAACAATGGAATCTGAGGGTCGGCTGTCGGGACCAATATTGTATGATGAGGATTAATAAATAGGATGTTTTTGTCGGAATAAGTGCGTTTCCTATTTTCTTACGGGTTTGTTAGTGTGGCTTGTTATGTGGGTTTTATTGTGTTGTTTAGTTTCCTATTACAATCAATCAATCAATTAATATCTTTATTGTGGACCATAGGTAGGTACATAATACAGGTCTTTAAATAATTAAATTGTGATCAGCTATGTCCCGCCCACAGCATAAATTAATTACATGGAAAGTAAATTAACATTAAAAATTCATTATTACATTATTATTAAAAAAAAATGTAAAATTATTAAAATTTCATATAGAATAATTATATTCAAATTCATTCATTTTAAATTCAAAAATTAAATGCCAACAATAATTATTATGTTTATTAGGAGGTTCCTCTCTCAAGAGCCCTGACATTACCAAATAATATTTTTTTGTAACAAATTGTTGAGTGTTACGTATTATTTTTAGCTCGTACCAATTCCGATGAATGTTAGAGGCCTTAGGCCAAGCTAAGTGGCGTAAAATTGAGAAGACCTATGCACCCTTAGCATTGAATGGATACGGGTTGAAGAGCGAGTACCAGTTAACAGAAGATGATTTTAAGTACAAAATAAAATTGATTTACTTACAACTTACCACAATTATTAAATCAAAAGCTAAACCAACCAACCTCATTAGTATACATAAATATAAATAAACTTTTGCAAGTAAACATAATTCCAAGTCAACTAACTCAATGAATACATACACAGCACACTAAAAACATATCGACAACTAGTTTTCTTTCGAGTCAAAGTATTTTTCTATTAAAGTGAATTCAAGCGTAAAATCAAAAGCAAAGGATTTTGCTGAGCTCTGAGAACACTTACTTAGAGTTCGTCTGATAATTCACTTTGTGATAAAAACAAGGAACGAAGTGAATTCACTCCATTCCACTGTTCTGCTATTGACGGGAACTTCTCGTGTATAGTACTTTCAAAGATTTTTTACCCCGTGACTTTTCGTCCCTGCCAAACCCTCGTCGTGACTAAATAATAACAGCCGCGCGTATCTTCAAGGATAAGCCGCACTTGCCTATGTTGGTTCGTGGATGGGTGTCCATCCATTACATACCAAGTTATACCGTCTTGTATCGGAAAGCAAGTTAAGCCGTTGGTCCCAGCTGTCGTTTGCAGATTTTTGATAGTCCCGAAAGTGTAGTGGCCCGAAAGTCTGACAACCAGTCTTACCAAGGGTATCGTATTACCTAGTACTAACTGGGTTGTGGAGGTCAGATCGGCAGTCGCTCCATCTAAAATACTGATATCATCCGTTTATACTCGCAGCCAACCCCAACATTGTAAGGAAAAGCCTAGGCAGATGATGATTTGCTTCACTACTCAAAGTCAGAGGTATCTTTATTTTTTGTCTTTTAAAATAACAACAATCCTTACACTAGTAACAATAAGGTTTTTTGTTGAATTGCAGCTGCCAGAGGTAAAAGAACAGTGACAAAACTGTTTACAAGTTGGTTAACTGCGCTCCTTTATGTTCTGTGGTGACTCAAACTTTGATAAAAACATGGTGCTTTCTTTTGACTGCAAACTTTAAAGTTGTGCTAACTTCTGTGTCAGTCAGTGACTGCGGTTGGTAAACTAACCGTTTATTATTACTATTGTTCAGTAACTAGATAATTTGTTGATCGAACATTTTTATAAAATTGCTTTAGTGACGGTTTTTTCTAGCACTTAGCGAGAAGTGCCTAAATAGAGCCTAAATATTAATGCACAGTTGGAATTCCATTGAGGTTAGCGTTGAAAAGCCAACAATGCGTTTTTGTTTAAGCATATTTGGATATTGGCTGACCACCCATTACATACCGAGTTTCCTCCGTGCCTCGGAAAGCACGTAGCCGTTGGTCCCGGCTGTCATTTGAAGATCTTTGACAGCCGTTAAAGTAGTCAGTGGCCCAAAAAGTCTGACAACCAGTCTTACCAAGGGGTATCATATTTCCCAGTAGTAACTGGGTTGTGGAGGTCAGATAGGCAGTCGCTCCATGTAAAATACTGGTATTCAGCTGCATCCGGTTAGACTGGAAGCCGACCCCAACATAGTTGGGAAAAGGCTAGGCAGATGATGATGATATTTGGATATTGGCTAGTGTGAGTAAACACGAGTATTAATCCTGCGTCTAAATCGAATATCAAATAGAATATAATATCTTTGTATGAGGAACTTGAGATAATAAACAAGGCATAAATTATCTTCAAAAAAAACTTCTAAAGCATGATCATCATTCTCTTGACCTTATACTGATTAATTTGGGGTCGGCGCAGCATGTCTTCTTATTGCACACTTCTCTATTAGTTGTCATCTCATCAGACACATCCTTTCTAGCCATATCATCCTTTATACAGTCCATCCATCGTTTCTTTGGTCTCCCTCTACACTTCTACCCATCCACATTCATACTTAGCACTTTCTTCGCGACATAAAAAAGCACGATGTCACAAACAAACCCTAGATCGACGATTTATTCAAGTCAAACTTTGATCGAAAATCCAAAAATGACGAACATTTTCAAGAATCTTTACGAGAATCCCGAGGTCGGGCAACAATACCTAGAGTTAGGCAAACAAAATCTAATTTACAGACAAACCGTTTGTTGTCCCGGGAGACCTCAAGCCAGCCAACAGGCATCATTTATTCAGTCCCGTTTCTACTAGATATAAATCTTATGTGCTTTCATAAGTCACTTACTTTACTTGAAATAACTTTATTAAGATACGGAGGATGCATTTGTTTGTTAAAAATATAATTAAGTGTGTAAAATACTTGTATGATAGTGTTTTGTACAAAAGTCTAAAAAATTTACAAAATAGCAAACATTTTCAAAAAATCTAGTTCGATAAAGAGGCATTCTTTCAGCGAAATCGATGATGGAAATGTCTAAAATGTATGGGATTTATTATTGATTTATTTTTTACATCATCATCATTTCAACCGAAAGACGTCCACGGCTGGACATAGGCCTCCCCCAAAGGGGGGTTTTACCATAATCGCCACGCTTGGCCGGTGGGTTGGCGATCGCAGTACGGTTGTTACAAAGGCACAGAGAACGCTGCTGCCCATTCTCTGGTAAGTCCCTTAGTCGCCTCTTACGACACCCACGGGAAGATTTTTTTTATATACTTATAGCTAATTACTTTTCTGTTTACTGATAATTATAATGTGGATCTCTTCATAAAAGAAGGAATCGGTTACTTCCAGGCCAACGTACTTAACCTTAGGCCGCATCATCGTTTCATATTAGGCGGGTTGCGGCCAAGCGCAAGCCGATTTGATGTAAAAAACAGAGCAACCCCAATTACAATATTTAATGTAGAAACAGAATATGAAAAACGTTTGTAGATTCCGTTGAAAGTCGTAGCGTTGAAACTTGCCTGGGTCCTCTGTTACCATACCTGTATCTACATACAGGGTGTAAACAGACTCTTCACGAAGCCGTCAACCAAGCATTATGTACATCAAGCTAAGTAACTTTAAGCAAAAATTAGTGCTGGGAAACGACTTTTTTTTTGGGCTGAAAAATTACGTTTTACAGTAGGACTCAATGTAACGCACTCAAAACATTGTCCTGATGGATAGATTGAATAGGAAGGTAATCCTGGAGGTGACTAAAGTAAAAATCTTACATTAAAAACATGTATTTAAAAAAAAACTTGTGGAATAGTTGGAACTTCGACCCCCAATATCTCCGTAACTAGAAGTTTCCCAGGTATGGTCTAGAACAAAATGATCGCAATGACGGGGAGAACAAGTGCCTTTCGGCTTCCTTAAGAGTCTGTTTACACCCTTTATTTCTGCAACTAATATATTTAGCTAAAATAGTTTTCAATCTAAATTAAACCTAAGATTGTCGGTGACCGCTACATAGCACACTCCTTATAAGTAAGGAGTGTGTTATGTAGCGGTCACCGACAAACTACTAAATCGTTGCTGAAAATAGATCCAATTAATGCTTCACCTTAAATAACATTTTCTTCGAACTGACAGCTCCTATTTATAGTCCTGCCTTTTAGCGTAATCTTCGAAGAAAACGTGACTACACATAAATAAATACCAATCACGGACCGACCATTACATATAATATACGTACCTACTTACGTAAGACACTCGACACGGCTCACAGAATCAATGCGAGAGAAAGAATCAATCCATTTGGCTAGAACCTCTATAAACGTAAGTATAAACCGCTCTGTTACAAAATGGACGATTCATCCAGAATATGTGGATGTCGGGTTTATTGTGCCTTAGATTGATTACAGCTAACATATTCATCCGCCAATGGATGAAACGTCATGTGGCTGTTGAATAAGAATAATGCTCTCTCATCTTTAGGAGGTTATTTCCTCAAGTATAAACATTAGAGCATAATCAGCATGTAATGTTCCCACTGCTGGGACACAGACTTCCTCAAGAAGGAGTGGGCTGTTATCCACCACGCGGGTCGAGTGCTGGTGGTGGTTAAACGTAAGTGCAAAAAATATCAAATCAAGCGTCAATATGTTGATCTCCTAGTAAGTAGTTTCAACCGTAAATAAAACGCCATAGGGTTTTCAAACGGTAACTCAGTGCAATTGCCTGCACATACACATTAATTCCACCAAGCTGTAAATGTGCCCCAAAACTGCAAACGTTTTGAACTACCCAACTTTACTTTGAAGCAATCCGAACTAGCAACCAGAGCTCTTGAAACGTCAAAACATTTAACTGTAACCGCAAACAGCCAGAATTTAAGACACTGGATCAGATTAAGCCGAAGCAACACGTTGAAAAGTGCCCGAGTTTTAGTGTCGGTGACAAAGTTGCAGGTTTCACTACATTTTAACGTATCTCAGTGGTCGGGGTAATGGCTAGTGAGCCATAATGTGGGTAGATTCAATTTGGGTATAAGTTATTTTGCAAAGTGTGAGTTTTAAGTGGACTTTGTGCGGAGTGAATAGTTTTGAGGTTTGACAGCAATGACGGAAGTTTGTATTCGAGTGTGTTTTATTGTGTTTCAAATTTTTACAAGACTTTCATATACTGTTCATTTATCAAAGAAGGTATTGTCATCTGAGAATTAGAATACACGAGTGTGCCTACTAATTAATGTAGATAGATACTCGTTCAGGGTGAATCTTTAAATTCGGCGTATTCTGTTGATTCCCCTGGCGCAAATTATTTGATTCCCATGCCCACAAAAATGTAAATTTCTCTGTTTCGGTACCAGTCCGTCAAAAGTGATGCCTATTAGTTTAATGTGTTTATAATTAACTAACATTTTATATTTAATTATTGCTTGTAAAAAAATCTTTTCAAATAAATTGCGCCAGGGGAATCAACAGAGTACGCCAAGATTCACATTTCAAAGAAACCCACATACATAAATTGATTTACCTGTAGACTAGTAGGTTAGGTAAACTAGATTATCCTTGGAACTAAGATCTCAAAAATAAATGCTCCACATCTCATCCTAACGTACTTGAGAGGCACTTTAAACGAACTTTTCCAAGAATTCTAGTCGCATCTCTAGAAAAGTAGAGCATGTGTAGAAAATAACTATATTTCTTCCGTAAACGAAGGAATCTTTGAAGAGCTTTCAAACCGCTAAGCGTCGCCCTGTTACCTACATTCTGGATGCGGGTGGTGCCTCGTTTACGGTCACCGTGACTATCAGTGTAATGACGTATGTAACTTGCTAACTTATTTTGCTTATGCCTTCCAATTTTCTTCACCGAACGAAAACATGGATTTTTTAACAGTTTCTTCTAGAATATTCACAACAGCACCCACTACACGACAACCTACTGACATAAACAAAAATTAAAACTAAGTATATAACATTCTGAGAATTATTTGAATTGATTGAATGATTTGAGAAGTAGTTGATGCTAATCAAAATTAATCACTAAGTCGTACCTTATCTGACATTATAAAAACGAATCCAAATAAATAGATGTTGCACTGTAGTAACTTTGTAAATCTTACATAGTCATTAAATTGAAAGCATATAAGTTATAACCCAAAAACATATAAACCACATCAACAAAAACGCTTGCTCATAAAAAAATCACAAAAGAATTTTACTCCAGCACTATAAGCAAGTGAAATAGCCCATCCAAACGCTCCATATACTCGTAGCAACAATAAACTCGACACTTTATTTGTGCTGCTAGCTTGCCCGCATACCTCTTATAAAGTTCGTTCGCAAAATCTACATACAGTGCACACAGAGAGTAATCAAGAATACTTTGAGGCACTTATGTAACTTGTAAATAAATGTTAAATATGTTTTTACTTTATGTTCGCTCACGAACGGATGTATTACGGAAGCGGAAATCTGATATTTAATTTAAGGGAAATTACTGCGGAAATTGAGGCGGAAAACTGAATTTAAGTAGCCAAATCTGTTATTTGTTTTGTTGTGTTTACATGGGATCAAATAATTTTAACGGTATCCTATTAAATGTCAAAAATATAATTTTCTTTACGGAAACCATTTTTATACATAGATGCATGGAATCTGTTAGTTAGTTTTCCTGAAGGCGTGCCTTGTGTGTCTAGCCTTTTGCCAACTATATGTATTGGGTTCGGCTTCCAGCTGAAAATTCTAGTATTATACATGGAGAGACTAGACTATCTGACCTAACTACTTACTTGGGTAACACGATAATCCTTGGAAGGACCGGCGGTCAGACTTTCGGGCTTCTGACATCAAATAGTGCAATATATTATTCAGAATTAAAATCCACGAATAACAACTGGGACCAACTACTTGATTGACATGATGATCATGATTTTCTTTTTCACATGGGTGAAGCCGCGGGCAAAAGACTAGTAAACTAATAAATCCACCTCCAAGTCATACCAAACTTAATCATAAACCGCCTCAGAGAAAACAATGGGTAGTTAAAACAAAATTAATAAGCTTCAGTGACGCGGGCGCAACGCGTCATCATGTCACTTCGGAATTCATCGTGTCACTTCGGAGTTCATCGTGTCATTTCGGAATTTCATTAGCTCACGTCCCAAGAATTAATCCAAGTAATAAACTGCCAGATCTCCTATGATTTATACGCCAATTCTATTGTTATTAAATTCGGGGTATAATTGCGATTGTTACGGTAAGCTGTTGGATCGTTTTGGGAATATGGATTATGGTAGTCTATTGAGGGATTTGAATTGTTTGGGAGATTTTCCTCTTGAAAAGGCAGGACATAATTATAATATAATATTGCCTTGCAAAGTTGAGTAAGTCTCACCAAGCTTGGTCTCATCGTGAAGAAACATGTCTGGAGTAGCCAACATGCATTATGCACTTGTAGTATGCACTTAGTGCTTATGAAACAGGTTTTATATCTTCCAGGAGTTGAGTAAGAAGCACGGTTCCTGTCAATATGACTACGTTTGGAGAATTTCTACGTCCAGCAGCGCGCCATTGCAGTTTTCGACTTTCGACTGCAATGATGATAATGGTTGAGTGCCTACTTGGGTGGGGTATCATTACAATTTCTTGATTAACTATTTTTTTCAATAACTTAATTAATTACTTCTTCTCATTTTCGGTCTGAACTACCCTCGTAAAAACAAAAGCCAACCTTTTGTTTTAAGGAGATTAGATGTCAATTACATCAGTATTAAATGTCGCCAATTATGCTGGCATTGGCTTGCTCAGCTGTCGTCGCAAACGAGTGCCATTATCACTGACAGATGCTGATTAAAACGTTTAGTAATTAACAAATGGAATGATGATGATAATGGATACCTTTTTTTGTATTTTTTTTCAGATGGGAAGTCATCAAGTTCAGACTTGTACTGACTAAAACCCATCCATGTTCCTTCCTTGCCCTTTGTGTTCCAGGGCCGCGGTATCTCTTTAGAACAGTCCCGCAGCCCTGAAAATGAGGGTTGCCTTCAGTAGTACCTTGTTGGTATTTTATTCACTTAATAAAAGTAATATTTTTTCAGTTTATTGAAAAAAATCGAGCCATAGGAACACCAACAACTGTAAAGCAACAGGATTTGGAAGGCTGAACTGGTATGTCTTCGTTTGGACTTTTTAAGAGTTAAAACAGCTGAAAATCTGTTTTGACAGAGTTGCTGGAATGACAAAAAACATAACGATCACCATAAACGTTCATGCAATACTATCTAGAGCCATGAAATTACCACGCATAATCAAAAACTAACTTATCTGTTCAAATTAGGCTTCAAATCAGCTCATTTTGGAATTACATAATAGTCCTTAAAAATTCCACCTTTCATCAGTTACTAGTGTTCCGCCTGGGGGAATAAGTTTTGGACCAAACTTTTCAGCAACACAGATATCTGATTACTACAGTTACTCAAAAGAAAACCCCAAATCGCAAAGACAAATCACACTTTTACGCCACACATGGTTTAAACATTCACCCTTTACTGGTAACCACACTCCATTAAGACATTCCAATTGACTCCCAAACCCAATATACACTTAAACTAAACGATGGCCAACAGTTCGCTCGGTATCAGTGCCGAATCGATACCGATACCGAGTGGGGCAGTAATTAACGCCGGCGTGTGGTCGCGGACAGAATGTAATCACAACAGAGAGATAACTGTCAGCGTCATGTGTTTGACAGGCTGTTGAGAGTGGGGCATATGATGAGATGAGGCTCTCCTCATCAAACAAAAAACAACTTCATTCCAATTTTAAACCTCTGTTTAAAATTGGAATGTAGTTGTTTTTTGTTTTTACAGGCAGACTAGCCGTGGCCAATTCATCTTTTAATCACCAAATCATCTCACCTTTTTACAATTGGATATTATTGGCAAAAGGGAAAATTTATTAACAAAGAGGACTCTCTTAAGTAAATAAATGAGTAGTTTATTTACGTTTTATGATAATTGTATAGGTAAGACAAAAATGACTTCCATTATTATATCTGAATTTCAACCGGTACCGGTACGTGCCACACATTCAAGCAAATCAAGATCAACGGTGAGCCAGTAATGAACGCCGCCATTTTGGTGGCAGTTACAGGAATTTAATCACAACTACAAGCAATAACTGTCACGCTGATATATGGTCGCTGAATGTGACAGCTTATGGAGTAAGGTGTTACTTGAGTACGGGGAGTTTTGAGTTGAGCTAATGTCAGTCAGTCCTGGTTTTTCTGTTTAGATTATTTCGGTGTGGAGATAACAATTGTATCCACACTATCAGCCTAACCTTTTCTCAACTATATTGGAGTTTCCAGTCAAACCATTGGCAGCTGAATACCGTCACAATCAAAAATCCGCCATTTTGTTTTTGTTTCAAACACTTTTCTAAGAGTACTTGGGTTTTTATGACGAATATAACGATACCTTAACTGTCGAAATCCATCCAGCCGTTTGGAAGATACGAGGTAATAAAAAAAATTTACTAATAAACAAACATACAAGATACAAGCGAAAAACCCTGCCATTCCATGGCAGTCGGGTAAAAGTAAAGATAGTTCTTTTCCCCTGTTAATACAATGCATAGACTGGGGGAAGAGTAAACATTGACCATAGTAAGGCGGCTAACTGGCTGACAAGGGCGTAGCTAGGATTTCGTCTGCCTAGGCGTAGACAAACTAAGAATATATACAAGGTAAATGCTGCATGAGCAAAGGGATAGGTAACGTTAGAAATGAAAAACAAAATATCCATTATTAAATTTATTTTTCAAAAAAAGTAGTCGACGAGGTTTTACACAAAACCGTTTTAACACCTCAGATTCATTTGTATCCGTATTTTTATTTTTTACCATGGTTCGGTGTTCGCGCGTAAAAAAACGAATCTAGATTCAACTATTCATAGTACAAATCTTATAAAATTCGCCTGACAATAGAATCAAATTTGATTTTGTTAATAAATAGGCTACCCACGTTAAATTACTTTACGGTTTGTGAGCATTCTGCATCTTCTAGAGAGGGGCAGCTGGCCCCCCTGCCCGTACCTAGCTACGCCTTTGTTGGCTGATAAAGAAAAGAAAGCCATTATTACGATTAAAAAAAAATTAACACGTTAACTGCCATGTCAGGCACCGAGGCCTGACAGACTTACTATCTGTTCAGGTCATGTCAGGCACCGGTGACTGACACCGAAGCATCAAATTAAGTGACCGCAGTGGGCCACCTGGCACGTAGTTTATTTTTTACCGTTTTTTTATCCAAATAAAGAAAACACTTTTTTATACATTACTATTCACTATAAACCAAGAATCAATATGTAAGAAATGAAATTTGGATGGTACAGAAAATATACATACCTTGGCAATTAACGTGTTAAGAAAAAAAAATAAGAGGCCCAAATTTCCTACTTCAAGAAGTCCAACGAATCTGAAACCTCCTCATCTAAGACAGCTACTTTGATTAATGAGTCCTCTCAAGATGAACAGCGAGTTACTCCACTGTGTCACGTGTGGTTGTGTGACGCGAGTGTAATCACAACTACAAGTAATAACCGTCGCGGTGACAGTGCTAGTGCACTGATTAATTGTGTGTCGAGTATTAAATAGCGTGACGAGTTTGTTGTAGGGTTGATCTCGAATGCCTAGGAATCCTTTTTTGACTTTATGGTACCTGTGACTTCAGGGGCCTTTTTTGGGTTAGTCAAAGAATGCCAACGGGATCCTATCACTTAGACTCCGCTGTTGATCCGTTAGTCAAAGGGTATCTTTGTATCTTTTGAACCGTGTACTGTCACGTGTCGAGTTTATTGCAGGCTGACATTGATCATCTAGATAATGTGATCAACTGTTTGTAGACTGTAAAAGTTTTCCTCAGTAACAGCTTAACTTCGTAATACTAATAATACAGAAAACCATAATAATAACTTAACTTTTCTTAATATTATAAATGCGAAAGTTTGTTTGTTACCTTTTCACGCCTAAACCACAGAACCGATCCTTTTGAAATTTTGCATATACGTTTTTAGCTGTACAGAAACGGATATAGGGTACCTTTCATCTCGAAAAGAAGTACTGTTCCCGAGGAGAACAAAAATAATGTTCTTATGATAATACATGGCGCCACGTGTCTTTAGAATCATGATTGAATTATATTATTACAAGGAGAGCGAAGCCGCGGGCAAAAGCTGGTTTGTGGTCATTGTGACATTTTTTTTAAAGTTGGCCTAAGAGAAGTTAATTGTACCACCAAATTTAGAATAACTACTCCAGAATCTAGATTGAAGCATTGGAGTGATAACAAGTTATCTTCGTGGTTTATAATTTTAATCAGCATGGCTCAGAAAGTTTTTCTTTCTGATATTCCAACAGTGGACGGAAGTTTTCCGAATCTCTTTTATCTATTTAGCAAGGTCTTATCATGTTAAATGGTATAAAAAGTCGCCCACTACCTAGCCTTTCATGAAACATTTCTTTGACAGGAAAGGACGTCAGTTCCAATGTCTGTTTCTGGTATTAACTGTATTTCGTAGCCAATTTAGGTTGGATGAGGAAAGATAAGACTTAATCTCATCTAACTAGAGCTACAAATCCTATGAATTGTTTGTAAATCATAACTAGACAATCAGGAATTCATCATCATCATCTACCTCAACTTATTTCAACCATGTTGTGGTCGTGTTCCATTCTAACCAAATGTAGCTAAATACCAGTATTTTACAAGAAGAGTCTGCATATCTGACCTCTAAAAACCAGTCATGAGATCTTCACGAATCGTCTACAGTAATTGCGCAAGCGTGGTTCATAAACCTCCTACCTTCCATGCTTGCACAAATACTCCTATCCTTACACCCATACTCACTCGCACTTACAACTCCCCCACTCACATACATACCAACACTACATCACCACTTATCCACACTCACACACACACACCTACACACCCACAATCACATTCATTCACCCTCACTCTCTCACATAACCATACCTACATAATTTAAAAACTAAAGAAACCTATAACTCTTTTCCCGTCTAATGTAAATCGACACAGTCCACTTATGCATCAATCAATTGGAACCCATTGCGAAACACTGTCTCTTAAGATACAGGATACCCTAGTTTAAGAGACAGAGTTCAATCCATTGTGTACAGATCTCTGAAGCATCCAAATGTTTAATGTAAGTGTCCTTTAACATTAATTCAAATGTAATATTAACGTACAATTGTATCTGTATTGTTGGGAAATAAAGATATTTATTTATTATTTATTTATTATAAATAAAAAATAAAAATAAAAATAATTTACCTTCTCTTTGTGAGAAGAGGTTATTCCCCTTCAACCAGACAATCCCCCTTCAATACAAACCAGTGTTAATATTCTAAAAATAAATCAGAAACTTTTCTTCGTCAAAGCCGTCAACCATAAGCAAAACTTTCCACCGAAGCAGGTAACTAAATTAAAAACTTCTTCGTTGACATTATGTAGAAATACAGACGATTCATAAAATGCTCAGCTTCTTAGTACCTTATTTACTGAGCAGAATTAAATGAGCGCTCTTTACTACTCTTTGAGTGAATCGTAAGTTCAAAGTTAATTGGCATTTCGAAGTAAAAAAATTACCTTGAAGACGTTTCTGAAATTGAAGGCTTTTTAGGAGATGCGATCTGGTCTTTTTTTTTTAGTCTAGACGATTTTGTAAGGTCTCTAGTAGTTTAAGACCTTAATTTAAGTTACTTTTTGCGTGATATGGGTTGAAGGTCAGGTTGTATCACTTTTTTTGGTTTTTCGTTTGATGTAGACACTTTTCATTTGATCTAGGTCCCTATTTCTATTGATTTAAGAGTCAATTTTATTGGAGAGGCACCTATTGCTATTGAATTTCTATACACTGGTACATAATTGTACGGTAGGCGGAGCTGTCAAACCTTAATCACGGTATTCCAATTTCCGTATGATACGAGAGCCCAACCTATCTATTAACAAGAATACATGTAATTACTTCCCAGGAAACATTATCTAACCCACTGAAAATCCTTAAGAGCATAGTCCTTTCTGCTGAAAAATCATAAAAAATCTCAGACAGACGCATAAAATAATATGCTTTTTCTAAAAGCATGCAAAAAGTTAAGTATAAAAGTTTTTTTGGAAGTTCGTAATTTTTGCCAATAGCTAATTCCTTCGAACACACGGCTTATCCAGCCATATAACTCAAAACAGGAAAGACGTCACTACAAAATCTACGCTCACAAAACACATCAACAAAAACAAAACGATCCTACTCTCAACCACCATCAACATACATAGCATACGCCACCAAGATCCGCGTATCTAAGCTCAACCACAATGCACCGACACAATAAGAAGAAGTGGTCAGCTGTAAAAACTCCCGAGTCCATTTAATTGAGTATGCAAAGCGGCTAGCGGATTCAGCGCCTTTGAAGTGCCCTCCCTTTATGTGACGTCAGTCTACCGTGGAGTAGATGCTATGCGTATCATTGTTTTTATACGCATTGAGAATTTTAGATGCATTGAGTTATTGTTGAACATGCTGCGGTGGAACGAAAATCTTTCGTGTAAAGTGTGAAATAAATTAAGCTGACTTAGGGTGTAATAGTTTTGTCTACTGGCTAGGTATCCATACTTACTTTGATAAGTTCTAATCACTACATATTATGAAACAAAGTCCTCCGTCGCGTCTGTCTGTCCGTTCGCGATAAACTCAAAAACGACTGCACCGTTTTTTATGCTGCTTTCACCAATGGATAGACTGGTTCTCGAGGAAAGTACTAGTATATGATTTGTCAAGTTTTTGTTGCGGGAACGGGATCAAAATTTCATGATTACTTTTGGTCGCGATAACCGACATCCACGCGGGCAAGGCTGCGGGCATCAGCTAGTAAATATTATAAATGCGAAAATAACTTTGTTCTGCTCTCTGTTTGTTACTGGAGGAGACAGTCGTCATGTAGACTGAGACCTGATGAATTTATAGGTAAAGGCTACTTTTCTTCCTAAATATTGGTATGCCAAACAAAGATATTAATTATTTATAAATTGGCCAAACTTCTACTACCTTCAAAATGTATCGCCTCGTTGTCTGAAGGTCGTAAGCGCGACTCCTGTTCCTAGTTAACAATTTCCAGGTCGGCCAAAGTATTATTGGTATTTTCTATCAGGAATATCTCAGTATCAACTACGGAGTCTGTATTCGTGCTCGGTTGATGGCAATAGGTTCGCCCTTAGTTACAATAACTGACGAAGTGTGAGTATACTATTAGGTACACCTCTGCCTAACCCTTCGGGGATTACAGGCGTATTGCGTAAGTATTTTTTCTTTGTTTGCCCACGTATTTTTCGCTTCATTTCTTCGAATCTTTTATTAACCAGTAATGCTTATATAACAGTAGTAATATAGCAATAAATTGAAACAAACCAAGATACATGTGGAAGGATATGACAAAATTATTAGGGTCCCTAATAGTTGGGCTCTAAAAGAATATTGCTCGTTTTACTGCGCAACTCGTAAAGTAAGAGAGGAATAGTGGATAGGCTGGACAGCTGCTCATCTCTATTTTATGCACCATTGCAGTCTTTATGTCTCACGACGAAATTGAGAGGAACAGAAGGTTAATCTTGTAGAAGAGATAAAAAGATCGTGAACTCTGTGACTGTTACTTATCACGCACCACCGCGATAGGAGTTCCAATCGCGCACTAATCTGTGGTAGATTGTTTGAGCTTTGTCATTGATTTGCAAGGTCTTTTATCTCTTACAGAATAATCACGCCTGTAGTCCCAGAAGGGTAAGGCAGAGGTGTATCTAATAGACACACCCATATTTCGCCAATTATGTTTCGGTTCCATGTAAAAGGGGGCGAGCCTATTTAATTGCCATCATCAGGCACAAATCCAGACTTCAAGGCCGCTACTGAGAAATTCCTAATGGAAAAACTCAGTAACACTTACTTACTGACCTGGGAATCGAATCCAGGACCTCAAGCTCAGCCGTCGAACCGTCGAGCTTTCGACCACTAGACCAACGAGGCAGTCTTCTATCTACTTTCATAAATTAAATATAATTCCAGCTTGAGTATTTAATTTAGTACTTACCGTGTTTGATTTTATCGGCAGGGCTAAATTCCAAATGAAACATATATGCCACTGAAAAAAATATTGTAATGCGTCCTGAGAGTCTAAACAAGTGGGAATCACTTTCAAATCGTTTGTTGGTATTAGCTAGGTGTATTATTTTTATTCCTTCTTACATTTTTCTATACGCTTGTACTCAAATTCGAAAATCTTTTTTTACTTTTTTTTTAACAACGGGTCCAATCGACAAAAGAAAATAAAATAATAAATTAGGAAACTTATCCTGTGGGTCCCAAATGAGAGGGATCAGTTGACTAAAGAGCCTCGTATAATAGTGACTTTCAACAGTATTTCAACAATATATCAACAGTGACTTTCAACGAAAACTATTACCATACATATTGGACATGTCCATCACCTTCTGTTAATGATAATCTCATACAGTGGACCTTCTCCGCCTCCTCTCGTGACATCCCCCACTGACGGTGCATGTGTAACATATGGCGCCATTTGGGGCCTGGTTACGGACGAAGTTAAACTTGTGAAAAAATAAAGTCGTCAGCTCGCGAGAACACAGAAATAGGGAACATTTCAGTCTGTTTTATATGCCAAACTGTTTTATATGCTACTACAATTTCTTCTAGCTATAAGTTTTTAATAAAAATACGTCTACAGTAATTCCTTTACAGTTTTTTTACCTCTGACAGCAATCAAATAGAAACCTTAATACAAACAAAATAAAGAACATTGTGATACGAAATCTTTGAAAACACTGTACAAGATATAATTTATGCTATCTCATTATTTTCAGATCACAACGAAATTATTCACACAGCAAAATTAATCGTTGCCAGAACATCACTAACTTCATACATATTTCATTAGACCTTTTTGTGGAGCAGGAATAAAGGGAAACATAATTATCTCGAATAAAAAAAGGAATTATTTTCATTACTCCCAACCTCAATGTTTTTTTACAACTGCGTCACCCTTGCAAATTACAACCGCCGTAATGAAGATTGAAGGCTGGTTGTACAGTTGCGACGAGATTGGTGGCCAACGGCCCCATCAGTATAACTTGCGATGGCGCGGTGTTCAGAGATACACGTATGTGTCAATGGGCGCATGAATTCGCCGCTAGAGGCGTTCGTGTAGAGTAAGGTCTTCCGAAATGTCAGATGTCATAGAGTTTTCACGCGTTGCGTGCTTTTTTTATCACGTAACTAATATTCATGATTCTGGTCTAGATTGAGCCATTCCTAATTAATTATAACTTGAAGATTTTAAGTAAAACTTGAGATAATATATATATAAATATTTCTAAATATGTTTCTGAAGTTTACACTATGTTGATATACGAAATGAAATAAACTTTTTATGAAGTTATTTGTACTTTAAAGTATAAAATAGAATTAATGACAGGACCTTACCCGACAGTAGCGCCATCTGGTGAGCTTAAAAACGATAGCCCCCATTGTTTGCTTCATCTGAGCACGTTTCAATTGTTTCGTCCGCAGCCATTGCCAAAACATAATGTTGCTTGATTGTATATCTCAAGAGTTCGATCTCCAGATGGAATAATGTGAAAAGCATAGACCTTTGTATTACGTGGATTCGTGAATTTAACTTAAACATGAATGGGACTCTACACAAAACAATACATCAAAGTTATCCCCAACATTAAGAGTACCTAACTCTGATCAAGTAATCATACATTTGTAAGACTTTTCAAACATTTAAGTCCATAAGTTCCGAACAAAATCGCCTACACTTTTAACTTCGCGACCAAATCGCCGTTGTACAGGCAGCCTTCGTAATATTTCAAGGCAGACTCCGTGAGACACTTAGTTATAATATTTAAGCATCGAAATCGTAATTAAACAAGTAAAGTAAAGTCTTTATGGGTGCTCTGTAATTATTTATACTGTGCAAATAATAGGGCTGTAAAGTTTTGTTTCAGTAGCACGAGTTAGGGCCGACTCTTTTGACAAACGCTCGATGAACCGTAAACATTGTGTTTCATAATTAGGCAGGCACTTCACAGTCCAAACTTTGAAGTTCTTTGTTAGTTTGGTTCAAGTTAAACTCTAATTAGGCACCTACGTACACTCAAATAATTATATTGCAGTAGCTTTTGCCCGCAGCTTCGCTCGCATTGATTAAGATTTTGGCAATCAATTTGGGTTGTACTTTGTTTGTATTAATATACCTAACTCTTCATGATTCAAAAAATACACGTGGCGCCATCTATTATCAAAAGCACGTAAATGTGGTTTTCCTAGGGAACAGTGCTTTTTTACGGGATGAAATGTACCCTATGTCCGTCTCTGTACACCTGACAACGTATAAGCAAAATTTCAGGATGATCGGTTCAGTGGTTAAGGCGTGAAAAAGTAAACAAATAAACATATACATTATAGTCAAGATAAGGAAGTAAGGATAAAGATTAGCGATAAATCAGTAAAGAGTATCGGTTCTTGCGGACTGAGCAACTGCTCCACTGCCCCGGCCAATGGTAGGTAAAGAACAATGTGTGATTTTAGCCAGTAAGGTACTGAGAGACCCCTCCGGTGGCCCAGATTGGAAGACATGCATAACATTTTCAAATTAATAAACATGGTCTGTTGGTTTCTGTTACTTATAACATAGTTGCAGCATGATGAGAATTGTGAAGCATCGCTTACTTGACCGACAAATTGCGCGGTCACATGATCATGGAGATCACCACTCCTTGACATCGGAGCCCTAAAAACCGTAACGCGAACAATGATGCTTGTTACAAGTAGGTATTTATTTATTTATTTATTTATTAAAACTTTATGCACAAGTAAAAAAAAAAACTTTGCAAAGGCGGACTTAATGCCTTGGGCATTTTCTACCAGTCAACATTGGGGTGATGCAGAGACAATATACAGTAGGTGCAATAACAGAAAAAAAGACAAGAAAATATTTATAACTAAAACATATATAAATAAATACATATAACAAAATATATAAAGTTAAGAGAGATAGACAAAAACTACAACAACATAGTTCTGAGACGAATCTGCAAACTTCTTGAAAATGTGTTCTCGAGCTTTCACTTTGAAAGTGAACCGACTGGTCACCGTCCTGATACTCTGAGGGAGCGCATTCCAAAGAAAAACCGCCTGAACAAAGAAAGAAGATACCAGAGAGAGGAAGATAGAGGAATGATAGAGGTATTGGTGTACCTTCTTTCTTAAGCAAAATATTTTTCACTGAGAGTACCTAAAAAATATATCATCATGCTGCTATTTACGATACAGGATAATAATAAGTAAACTCAAAAAAACTCGACTTTTTTTAAATAAAAATGTAACAGGTACGCTTATGAGAAGTAATTGCGATCATTCTTAGAATTCTGTTCATAATTGGTACTCAGTTAATTTCATGTTCATTTTATCAAGAAACATTTAAGTGAAGTTTAATTAAATGAAAACAGCGGGGATTGGTTTTGGTCCTTACTGAGGTAAGAGATTTGATCTTGTCTGTGATTTTTTGGAGCACTAGGTAAGGGCACGTGTAATTCTAAATTAAGGTTTTGTAAGAGAGTTCTGATTGTTGTGGTCGTCGTTTGTTTCTGGTACCACATAGGAAATTGCTTTGTAAGAACAGGGGGTTAAATGCGAAAGTATGTCTGACTATTAACTTTAACGTCTCAGCGTGTGAACAGAGTTCGTAGTAGTAAGTAGGTCCTAGCCAAAACAACCGTGGGAAAAAAATTTTAGGACGCCCGATAAAACCCCTAGAAAAGGATGACAACTATTCACGTTGTTAAATTGGACATTTCTAGAATTAAAACCTCGTGATAGGCTTTGGTTTCCAGATGGTCTGCAGTTAGTAGTTACCAGGTAAATGCTGTAGGCCTTGTCACTTTGAGATGAACCATTTCATCTCAAAGTGACAAGGCCTGTATCCCAGCAGTAGAAGGGAGTATTATATTCTGGTACTACGCTCGACTTCTTAAACAACTCGCGTTTTATATAAATAATAAGAACGCACTCCAAACCCTTTGAGACGAGTCTCTTACTTCGTTGAATAATAATATTCTGACATTTGACAAATTGTCTGGCTGTCAAGGTGTTGAAGATTCTCGTGAAAGGCAACAAATAAAATAGTAACAAAATAATTCAGCATATATTTAACATTATATTATATTGCTTGTGTTTCCCAAACATGCGGGCAGTGGTTTAATACAACCACATTTTACCCTGTTTAAGTTCCATAAATAGGTTCGGAAGGCAAATGGTGAAAACGGAAGCCCTATGTCACAAAGTAATTTTACTAGGAAACTATGTTTTGAGTTGGCAATTTAAACAACAGTAACTTTATTTCAATATCACCTTAAACTTGGCAATGTTGAACTTAGATTAAATAGAATAAGGAGGAACCCCATAAGCTTGCTCCTTACCGTTACCCTATCACCACTAACCATCCATCTTTAAAACCAATCCTATAAACTAACGACACCTACGGGAACCGATGGAACAATCCTATCTTCCATCAGCCGAAAACCACAGACTCACGCAATTCGATTCACCCGTAAGCGCTCGGCCATGAACTACACGCTATGGCGACACGCGTATTGCGACTACAATATTGTTTAGTAGCTGGTATCTTGTAGCATAGTCTAACCATTAGAGCGATGAAACAAGTCGATTTGCAAGTTGCATCGCTTTGGATAGAGGCACCTCGTTCACATGCTTTACCCATAAGGAAACAACTTCATGGGTACCGCCGAGTCACAAGACTCACAAGACGAGTCGCAGTGGCTCATGGCTTGTTCCAACCAATTTCTTGCCAGTTGCAACGTGCGTATTCCTTGAGCGTGCAGTTTCTTGCCAAGCGATGAGGCTGTGGACGGGCCGTACCGTAACTGAAACGCCCGCGTTTCCGTCCGGACTCCCAGAGGTAACGCGCGCTAATCGAATCCGTATCGTTGACCGAGCGCCACGCTAACATACGGAAAGGCCAAGACTTTTGTTTATGACATTTTGCGAGCAATCATTATGTTTCTGTTGACATTAAAATTATTTCCTGATTGTATTTGATAGGTGGTTTTATCATGAGGATTAAAATAAACTGATTAGGGAATACGATAGGAATATTTCTACTTAGTAGTGACTTCTTTCACTAAGAGCTTTGACACTACTTTTTTACGTAAATTACGTCAAAATTTTCTCAAAATTTCCTTTGAGAAATCTGTAAAACATTCATTGGGTAAGCTTAACGCAAGAATTACTTTGTTAAGGCATTCAGTTTCCACAAACAAAAAGCTTCAAACTAGTTATACAATGAACTAAAAACTACGAACAATGGTATTTCACTTCAGCAATAATACTTCACCTGTAAGCCATGAAAAACGACGTCTAACAAAGCAATGAGCAATATTCGTCTTATGACTGCAATTCTTTCAGAACTTCAATATAATACCATTCATTTTATAAATGGTAGCAGTCTCATTGAAATAATAAAAGGTATTGAGACATTTAATAGAAGCATTCCATTCAGATTCTGCATTTAATTGACGGGCTTGTATTTGTACTGCAAATACAGGGTGTAAACAGACTCTTCACGAAGCCGTCAACCAAGCATTATGTACATCAAACTAAGTAACTTTACGCAAAAATTAGTGCTGGGAAACGACTTTTTTTTTGGGCTGAAAAATCACGTTTTACAGTAGAACTCAATGTAAAGCACTCAAAACATTGAACTGGTGGATGGATTGAATAGTAAGGGGGTCCTGGAGGTGTTAAAAGTAAAAATCTTACATAAAAAACATGTATTTAAAAAAAAACTTGTGGAAAAGTTGGAACTTTGACCCCCAATATCTCCGTAACTAGAAGGTTCCCAGGTATGATCTAGAACGAAAAAATGATTGCAATGACGGGGAGAACAAGTGCCTTTCGGCTTCGTTAAGAGTCTGTTTACACCCTTTATAATATTGTGGATTTTGGTTTAAATACCAGCAGCTGCTTTAAAATTCCCTTATACTCAAACAACGAAGTACAACATACTAAGATAAAATCTGTAGGTGAGTCTGAGTTTTTTTTCAGGAGAGCTAGATAAAAATATTTTCAGATTGCAAATGCAAACGGTAAACTCACTCATAAATTAATTGTAAAATGAAAAAAAACAAAGTATATTTTGCTTTTGCAGACAAAAATAAATCACTACTAAACAACTAGGCACCAAAAATTATAACAGCACAAAATAACCGTACCTATAAAACAAAACAAAAACTAATTCACGAAATAGCCACAGTCTAAAAACAAGCAGTAGATCGAAAACAAAACTCCCAACTAAAAGCATTACGTACAAATCACCTGTTTATTGCTTCGAAAAGATTCGATGCAAATGTACACACGGCAAAGTTTCCGAATAAAGTGGGGTCTCTAAGTCCCCCATAAGTCCCCGACGATAGATACGCAAATATTGTAATCGGATTGTGCATGTCATCTGAAGATGTTGGGCTTGGGGGAGTCACTCGAGATTGATGCGGCTCGTAAACGATGGGAAACTTGTAAGGACCTTTTAATTTTGAATTTTTTGGGTAAGGTCACATATTGATAATGTTATTTTAATAGCAATCATTTTACCAGTAAGGGTGTTGTTTTAAGGGCTGCGGGACTGTTCGAAAGAAATACCGCGGCCCTGGAACACAAAGGGCAAGGAAGGAACATGGATGGGTTTTATAGTCAGTACAAGTCTGACACTCCCTTCCGCTCCGCCCAGAGCGGGAGAAGTCATTTGACGATTTCCCATCCGAAAAGAAAAGGGTCTGGTTTTAATCTGTTTTCATGTGTATTGTTATGGTAATTACATAACATATATATAATAATATGGATCTCTTCAAAGTCCGAGTGAATCGGTTTCTTCTAGGCAAGCGTGCTCCACGCTAGGCCGCGTCTTCGCTTCACACCAGACGAGTTGCGGCCAAACGTATTGTTAATTACGCGTAAAAACATACTTACTCGCAATTCCAATATCTTGACGATTCAACAATATTCATTGTGGTCTTTAATTTTTCGAACACATTCATTTTTCGAGCATGAAACAACAGTTAATTTTTTTTTTTGGAAATCCCTCACCCGATGTTAACAGAAAGTGTGTTCCATGACTGCAGCGGGTTTTAATGTGCCTATTTGTTTCCTGCTAATGCTTTCTTGACTGATAAAATGATTACCTTTGTTATTATTGGTGATGATGATAAAATGGATAGTCAAATATCAGATACCGGATAATTATCCATTTTACGTGTAGGACTTATTGATAAAAAGTCAAAATAAGTTACTGAAGTTATACTTCTTTTGACGCGTTAGGGAAAAATGATGAGAGTAAATGTTTACGATGCGCGCGCACACCGTCACGAAAAACCGACACCCTGAAATTAGCTAGTCAACATACACCCTGAAGTTAGCTAGTCCACATTTTAGTTTTACACGTCAAAGAAGTAAAACTTCTTACGTGCGTACTATTTCTACAATAATGCTACTGCTATTACAGTAATTAACTGCACATTAAAACAGCTTAGAAGTCAATTTAAATAAATAAATAAATAAAATAAATAAAATTCATTTAATTCAGACACCAGTGATCCATATTTTGTTAGTATTACACACAGCTTATATTCTAGTGTTAGTAACATTGATAAAAAAAAAAAAATATATTATTAAAACAACGGACGGCCAGGCAGAAAGACACATTCCCTACCTTATCAACCTCCGCACAAAATGCCTAATATTTGGAGTATAGCTCTCCGCCACAGCTCTCAGGATATAGTTGCGACTACTCCGCACTCTGCACAGCAGCGAAGCCGTTTTTTTGCGTATTATGGCATGAAAGCCATCTGTGTGGGTCTCAGCAAACATTTCTGAAGCGCTACAGAAACGAGGCAGTCGCAACAACATCCTGAAAGCATTATTATATTGAACGCGCAGGACATCCAGCGATCTCTTAGTGTAGTTGACCCATAGATTGCTCGTGTAAAAGCTCTGACAGTAGGCCTTAAAAAGAGTAATTTTGACTAGGTCAGAGCACCGAGCAAATCTACGTGCCAGCATGTTACCTCTGACCGCCAGTGCCCTACGCTCCCTCTCAATATCTTTATCATCCTTAAGGTCGTCGGTGATGAAGTGTCCAAGGTACTTGAAATTGGAGACTCTGTTTAAATGGAGCCCATTCAGCTTTATAATTTCTGGTACAGAGTCTGGACATCTACCAGCGGCCCTAAAGAGCATATATTCACTCTTGGTGACATTATAAATAAGTCCATGTGAGGCAGCATAAGTCTCACAAACTTTGAGCAATTCCCTGATTGCCCCAGCACTCGGGCCCAGCAGCACCATGTCGTCTGCGTAACTGATGTTGTTGACGCTTACTCCATTTATTCGACATCCAACAGTCATGCTGCTGAGCTCAGCGATGAGGCCATCAACATACAGATTGAAGAGCCTAGGGGATGTCAAACCCCCCTGTCTCACACCACATTCCAATCCGTATGCTGGAGAGAGAGTGTTAGACCACTTAACCTGGTTTTTTTGATTGGCATACCAGAATTGGAAGAATTTAACCTTTAATACCAAATTTATGTAACCTGTCACGCAGTACGGGTGGTACTGAGTGACAAGTTACATGAATTTATTTTATGCACGTACAAATTAAATGTTAAGCAATTCCTAAATTATTTAACGGGACCAGTTCAGAATAATGTCCAGTTGTTATTGTTTGAACACTTTCGTTGTTCGCAAGGCCGCTTCAAGAGTGCCTTTGAGATTGTACGAAATTGTATAGGCCTTGTATTCTTGAGAGGAATAATTCAAAGCGAGCCAGGAGGGGAGGGACGTAATTCACGATCATTTCGTAAATGAATCCTCACAAACTTGGAACGAGTTTATAAAGGGATACGGAATATGATTGTTTTTTTTCTCTCGTGATCCTATTTCCTTTTCAACGATCTGTTGGGCTTGCAAATTGTAAATTTCGTTTAATGCTTGTTTGGGTAGTAAGTTTAGGACGCGGTGTTCCTGCCTGTAATGGGGGAGAATATCTCGTAAAGAGGAGGCTTTAAATAATGATCGCGGGCGGGCATAAAATAACGTAAGGAGTTTTTGGATGAAATTCTGATAGCAATGAAAATATATTGTGTACTAGCTGTGCCCGCAACTTCGTCCGCGTGGAATAGTGACTATGGGCAGCATTTTTTGCCATTATATAATCATAATTTTTATAAAAATTAGTAAAGATTCAGTCAATACTACCGAACAGAGAAAGAATTTAACAAATATTCGACGTGATTCTTTAAATTGGCATAACTTTTTTATTTATGAACCGATTGACATGACACAAACACTAAATGTTAAGTGAAGCTTACCACAATATATTAATGTAAACCACATCTAAATCGGATATGCCGTTTCTGAGATTAGCGTGCACCAACGCACAGACAAACAGACAAAAATTCTAACAATCATTGTTTTGGGTGCTATTTGCGTTGATAATGGTCCCAATAATATTTTCTCATATATCTTCCATGTACAGACAGCGATCCGTTACATTTTTATAACATGTATAGATGTAAAATATTGTGGTGTTATCGTTTAAAATTCACTTATGTTTTAACACATAACATTAAAACAAGTGAACTTTACTCTCAAGCTTTTCTTCGGGGCATCGGCCTCCAAAAAATCAAAGGCACAAAATCCCTTACCTCATTATTCTTAATTATCAACTCCTATTATAACATTAGTAGGTACTCTCTCGCACTTTCCCTAAATACGAAAATAACTTGAAATAAAACCTTAGGGAGAGCCTACTTCCAACTAAGACCCTTGTCTCCCGTCTTGGATCCCGTAGTTACACAGGCTGAAACTTCCAATTGGGTCTAGACTTTGAATAAGGCACCATTGTTAGCTGAAATTATTTAGGTCTGAATTAAAATAGCCTTTGTAAGTCCAAGTCCTGGTGTTATAGGTTTTGGAGCAATTACGTATAGCTCTGGCGTAGCCCTCGGTCACTCGCCCACGTGCGGAGGATTAAGGATTATTCATCCTAATAATAGAACTAAATTTATTATATTCTTACCAAAACTAGTTTCAAGGTCAACTTTAGTGGAGAAGGAGGGAAAAAACTTACTAATGATATTAAAAAAGTTTTGCCAAATAAAATTCGCTTCATTTGGTGTGAAACTTATGCGATATTTTTTCATTTACTGAAAGGAAAACTATGGATTCTGATAGTAGTCATAACATTACTAGCAAAGTTTAACACATACATCATTTTGGAAACAAACCTAATAACTGTCTAAAAAGATCTATAAGCTGCGTTAATTGAATAATAAGCTGCCTATAAATAACAATTGACCTAAAGAAAGATGCTCCAAAAACTTGAATAGAAATGGTACAGGTTCTAAACAGAAGCCATATACAGACTTATAAGCTTTAGCAAATAATAGTGCATGTTTGGTGACAGATGGTTAGCCCATCACAAACCACAATGCTCCTCCCGTCGGCTCGTGTGTCACACACATTTTGTAGATTTATTTTGCTCTGAGACTGGGCAAAATGTCGCTTAGTCTAATTAGACAATAGACAGTATTTAGAAAGATAAATTCACTACCATTAGCACCATATAATATATCAATGCAGATATTGAAATAATAATCACATATCACTCAAATGATAAAGCTAGCTAGCTATAGCAGTATTGTCGATCCCGACTGGGAAATAGATGTAGGACTGATCGAAGGAAACATAATATCACAAAGATAATAGCCATGATTATTAGAATTGGCAAACAGAAAAGCAGAACTCCAAACATAACGGCATTGATTATTATTATAATAATTACGATGTAGTCATCATCCTTGATAAAGATCTATAAGAAACTACTCGATATTTTTGACGAACAAAGTCATATACCCTACATCCTACAATACTTGGAAGCTCTAACATCGAGATAAATATCGCCTATCAAATAAAACTGAAGCTAGTCATGCGAGCAAACAATGTGACGATAAAGTAGAATAGAAACAGAATAGCAAACATATTGTTTACTTTTATACTTCTGGAGTTTCCGAGTTATTTACTTTAGCCACGGGAAACATTCGTGTTATGTAAGTAGTGCTTGTATGTGCCACGTTATTGTCATGTTGGATATGTTTTATATGTATTCAAAAGACTTTGGATATGGAAAATAGTAAATCTGTTTTGGTTTCATTCAAGCCTCTATGAGTGATAGTTTTGAAATTATCTTCTGAGGTATCCAGGCAGCTAGTTTAACTTTGAAGCTGCCGACCAGCTTTTCAGCGGGGCATAAAACATGTTTTGTATCTCTCATGCTCATGGTAACTCCTACCGCTGTTATAAAAAGTTGTTTAATTAAACTATAACTATACACCAAATATATAGATTAGGAAAATAAAGTAAAATACAACGGGTAATAAGAGCTTCTTAAGCCCTTACGTTTATTTCGTCTAGTTAGCAACGTAACGATACTTGAGTCAATCAGAAAATTTTCAAAAAAAAATGCATTTTTTTTAATGTTATTTGTTTACATTCATAAAATCTAACAAATAGTGACAAAGCCGGTGGTGAAGACTCGAAGTAGACGGATACAGATGGTGCCGATTGTACAAAAAAGTAAGTTTGGCACATACGAAACAGTATGGGCCGTAGAAGGAATATAAAACAGGACAAAGCGGGAATAAAATAATTAATATATTTTTTTGGGACGAAGGAAGCATACTGTTTGGGACGAACCAGGATTTCAATATGTGGGCCAAAACTCAGTGGGCTGAACGAAGAATAAATCAACATAAACCCCGATCAGACCTTGTTTGAGACCATAAAACCATTTCTCTTTCAGGAAATTTTGACACTTTTCCAAAAAAATACTGAAGACGATACAGAGTCAACACTATGAGAGCAAAAACTGCACAAAGAACCGACCACTCGGAAGTCCGTCTCCGTATTAATGAATAGAATCATCATACATAATAAGCAATAGGAACAAGAAACGGACATGCCTATGCTAATTTTAAGGTAACTTTTATTTTGTTGAGAACGGAAAAGGAATGTTAATTTTCTTCCGGTGGACTGTATTATCGCAATATGGCGAGTAAGATGTTGGATTTTAATTTAATGGACTTTAATGGTTTTTATTTTGAGAAGTAAGAAAAAAATGTGGTGTTTTTTTTCTTTAGAGAATTTAGATTTAGAACGGGGTTTATTTTTCTTTTCTTGTTGATTCACAGAATTATTCCGTGTTCTCTTTGGCAATTTCTAACAATCAAACCTCGGAGTTCTTGAAATGTGTCTACTACTGTCTGTTTTTTTTAATCGATATTTACATGAGTACTAAAGGCAAATACTAAACAAGAATTCAAATGAAAAATGTAGCAGCAAGAATCTCCTTCACCTACTCTTCCACGATAACCATCCAACACATCCGCGTCATCACCTCCCATCCACATCTTCCTGACACATATAACTATCCTGTCATGCTCCCCTGCCATTTGCCTCTCCTGTCATATACCTCCCCTGTCATTTGCCAAGCCGTTATCAGCGAACCACAACCGTATCTCGGCGCCACCAACCCGTGAAGGAGGCGGTCGGCAAAAATTGAGTAATTCACAAGGTCCTGCCGTGTCTCGGAAGACCCCAAATAGGCTTTTAGGAAAAAGGGTGAGCGTTTAATGGCGTGTTAATTTGGGGACCCGAGTGAGTTTCACCCTGATAAGTGTGTGACAGTGGGTTCATTAGGCCGTGCTATACGTACCTAAAGATGTAAGTATAGGTCTATGATGAATCTTGAGGTCTCTGACGGAATTTGTAAGAAATGGCTCTCGCTTCGTCGCGTCGGCGTTCAGAACTGTCTACGTTATATAATGAACTCGTTATAGAGTAACAGTTTCTTGACAATTCCTCGAATACTTGAATTTAAACCGAATTGTTTGGTTGTTAGAAACTTAGTAACATAATGATGTGCCTTTAACTACCAGATAAGTAAAATATCGAAAGACAAGATGATAATAATCAAAGTTTTTGTCAAGCAACACCAAAATATGAAGGGAAAATTGTCCAATACTGACAATTTTTTTTTTGAAGAATTCAAACAAACAGTATGTTTACATAGGACTCAGAATGAAGAAGTTAGAAAAAGTATTGCCACGAAATTGATAGATTTACATCAACATCATAACGCTAGGATCCGAAGTAGAAGTACTTAACTACATATTTCGAATAGTATTCTTAAATAGTCACAAGGTGCTCAAGCCTCTAAAAGAGACTAACAATGACATAAGTGCCGACTCCTTACGTATTGTGACACAACATTACTTTTGATACTCGTAACACAACTAGTTGGAGCTATTACAAGACCTTCGACCTTTCAACAGCGACGTAAAAGTTTTTCTGTACGAAGCCACAAACTGAAAACTTCCACGGCTTTATTGCGATGTGAAATCTGGTGACTAAATATTATGGTGATATTGCTAGGTCATTTTTAGGGTTCCGTACCCAAAGGGTAAAAACGGGACCCTATTACTAAGACTTCGCTGTCTGTCTGACACCAGGCTGTATTTCATGAACCGTGATAGCTAGACAGTTGAGATTTCTGTTGCCGCTATAACAACAAATAGTAAAAATATAGATTATTTAATATTTAAAGGGGGCTCCCATACAAGAAACGTGTGTTTTTAGGTTTATGGTGCGGAACCCTTCGTGCGCGAGTCCAACTCGCACTTGACCAGTTTTTTTCTAGACCTTATATACTCGTATAATTGAGAATGTTCTTTGTCTCTTTTCTATGGACTCAAATGGAATTATTCATCTATGTTTTATGTCTTTAGTCAAAATTCTAAAATTTTTTACTTCTGTCTTATATATTTCATTGTTCCCATTTAGGTTCAATAAAACAATTTGTAAGTAACGACTGAGAGTATGTAATTTTTAATGTACAAATATATTCTCATGCGAGACATGTAATAGCAATATAAATATTTTATTAAATACTCTTTGCGAACATATCGTCAGCATTAAATATTATTACAAAGGCAGCATCCTCCTTTGAAACATTTTTTTGTGTGTGTAGGAAAAAGCGTATTTTGTAAGATATATGACAGAACATTATTATTTCTCTTCATTTCCTTTATAATAGATAGTACCTACTACTATGTTTTGTACGGATAGTATATAATACTAGCTTTCCCCCGAGTAAACTCTTTTTTTTTTTCAAAATATCATTAAAAAATGATAGCCTATGTTATTCTGATGTACAAACTATTACACTGTAAATTCAGTTCAGTAGTTTTTGTGTTCATTCTCTCAAACTTCCGCATAAATAGTTATTGTGAAAGTAAGATTAAATATTAAACAAATATGATGCTATCGCATGATTATCAGGATCACTTAAATAACGTTGTACGTTGTTGTTGTGTGTTGTGTATTACTACGCAACAAAGAACCTAACAAACACCCTTGGGGAACACCTTTTAAATTAGCGTTACAATGATCATCATCTGCTTAGCCTTTTCCCAGCTTTATTGGGGAAGCATCCAGTTTAACCGGATGCAGTTGAATACCAATATTTTATGTGGAGCGACTGCCTATTTGATCTCCACAACCCACAACCACTGGGTAATACAGTACCACAACTACAAATGGCAGTCGGGACCAATGACTGTATATGCTTTCCGAGGTATGAGGGAAACTCAGTATGCACTGGATGGTCAGCCATCCACAGAGCCTTGAAGAGTCGAGTGGCTGTGACTATTTAGTCACGAGCACTGCAATTATAGTGTTACAGCGTTAAAGGAAGAAAAAATCGGAAAGCGTAACATTTCAAACGCGATGAATTGTATTACAGAAAAGAAGTTCATTATTTATTTATTTAATTACAACGGTTGTATACATATTTTATTTCCAATTACAGTAACTAAAACTATAAAAAATAAAAGAGATAATTATAACATTAAAACATACAAAATAAAATATTATTTAAGCGAGTGAAAAATATTCATTCATTCATAAAATATAACTAATAGCTTTATCGAAAGCTTTTGTCCGAGCGCTCCGTACACTAACACTCTATTTTGATAGAATTTATTAATAAAAGTAAAACAGATAGAAATATTATGCGTCCTCACTTTTCATCAATATGATTTAGTTCGATGAAAACAAAGATGAAACAAAATATTTATTCAGTAATTAATATTTATGCACGATTGGTGCAATACTATTACTTTAGACTGCCACTCTTGATATAATATTGGTGTATTCGTTAATATGTTGGTGCTGATTGATACCTGATAACCAATTATTTATAGAGGACAGTTTTTAAAAGGTATCTCGTCATCATTGCATTTTATAAGAGATAAACTAGACATTTCATTATGAAGGAAACATTGTTATCATTGGAGATTATCTCCAGTCACGATTTGGTGGTTTTCCGCTTTGTTCTAACTAGTTCCTGTGTAATCCTGTAGATAATTTTCACACGAAGGCCGCTATCTGTTCACCTTATACCCTTAGTTGCTTTTAACGATACCTATGGGAGGGTAAGGGTTCGCCTATTCCAGCTGAGGGCCTAACTGAAACATAAATTCGAAACCAAACTCATGATGAGAAGGAATTAGTATCAGAAAAGTTATGTTATCTGCATAATGTTCAACTGAAACGTTTAAAGAACAAGAGACTTTTTAAATGAATTAATAATTATAACAACAAAAGTGACCTAATTTTGTATCATTCCTCATCATACCCTAACTAACATTCCTGATCATAATCATTAAAGAGCTGACGAACATTCTGTAGATACACTTGAAAAAACCGGTAAAAATCTATTTAATTTATTGGACACTCAAAAACTTGTGAGAAACAAATAAAATACGCAATTGTATACATTTTGAAGAAAATAACAGAGAAGTGATAATTAAACAAAAACTAAAACCACACACCATCAAAGTAATCAATATCAATAATTATGATAATGACTGAAAACTATAATCTAATTCCAAGTAACGCTTTTCGTACAACCCAATTCACCAATGTAGGTAAGACACACCATTTATACGAAAACCCTCACTCAAAGAAGTCTTACAATACTAATTAAAACTTAACCCTTCAAGGACGCCATACAGACATACATACGTGATTTTGTACATAAAACCAGAGCTGTTCCCCGTCATGGCTGTTTACATATAACAACTCGACGTTGGAAAAGGCAAAGGGTTTGAGATCGTATCAGTTAACACGCGTTTGTCTGTCAACCTTCTACGTGACAGGCCTGATATATACGAACGTGTTTATTCAGACACATTTAACGTGTTAGCTAAAATGTAAGAAGAATTCCAGAAATAGGTATCTGAAGGAATTCTCTTTGTAGTCGTTAAATTAATTGAGGATAAAAGCCAAAAACTTAATCAAAATTTCGTAACGGTTACTTAAGAGTTTACTAGCGTAATCAAATATTGTAAAAAGTAGAATATAATGATGATCATGAATATAAATTTAAAAACCGTTACATTTATTTAAGTACCGATAAAACCGTAGTACCCGTAGAGCGCTATAAAAAAAATAATTCTAATTATTCGTAACGTGATAGCAACTCACCTTTTAATAAAAAAAAAACTGAAAAAAACTAAATAACCAAGTCCACTTTTTGTTCTAAAGTGACATTACCATACACAACACATGGGATCAAGTCAGAAAGTATTCGCACAACCGCATTCGAAACACGGCGACGGCGCGACGAAGGGACGCAAAACGCCCACCCCTGGTGACATCCAGCGGCGTACTGCAGAATAAATAGGGTTGGGAACGTATGTAACATCCCGCATCAGAGATACGGCGCATGCGCGGGACGAACACCGAAACGGGATGTCAGCTGACGGGCGGTAACTAAGGTCACTGTGTCACTGTGAGACGGATTCTTTTTTGAAATAGCACTTAAGGATATAAAGAACCCTAGCCGTAGAGGTAAGCGGAAACATGCCGCCCGTGAAGATAAAATAGACGTATGGCCGAGTAAAGCGTCGGGTATGATGGGCTCGAATTGAATCCTTGTTGATACGGACGTGGGACATACAGGAAGTTTGATATCATTTTAAAAAGGTTTTTATGATTTGAAGATTGGCTAACAGGTAAACATCTATTAGAGATGACCGCTACGTAAAGACACCACAAAATGGATTTAATTTATTTTATTCTTGAATTTAAACACAATTTAAAAATAACCCCAAGTGTTTTAAATAAATATCTCTTAACTTCAGTCCAGTCAATACGTCAATAATTATTTAACTATTTTTATTTATTAGTCAGACAGTAGCAAAAAGCACGGTTCTAATTATTTTCTAGAAAAAAGGCCTGTTTTTCTAATAAAGGATGTCTACGATGTAACAGATACTTCAGTCCATTCCGAATATCAGTTAACCAACGTCGGAGCTACTTGATATTCGATCTTCGAGGATGGAGTGGATATTGTGTCTTTACTATTAGTTAGTGTGATGGACGAAAGAAGCGTTATCAAATTACGGACTGCCCTGAGGAGATTGTCAAGGATTGAGACGGTTTGTTTAGATCTTCTTACACTAAAAATCTACACTATGTAAGACAAAGATGACGAAAAAGAACTACTGGACCATGTATGAAGCACTTATATATATATTTTTTAAATAATTGTGTTTGCTGCGTTTCAGAATAGTGTACTGAATTCATAATGCCAGGTTGATGTCCGTGTCCCTTAAACCGTGAATAAATATTTAATTATAATAATAGAATTTGTAAAGAGAGTATTTATAAAAAGCAAGTTCTTAATAAACCATAAAAATTGAAGATTTTATTGATATTTATTCCAGAGTTTAAACATTTGTCATTTTGAAATATATAACTTCGGTGGGCTACATCAATTGGGTACCCCAGTTGGGAACTTAGATGCTTTCAAGAGGGGCACAAACCGGAGATTGACAAAGGCGATATTGATGCACTCCTTTATCCAGTGTCACCAAAAAAATGCGCGAGGATATTTTCGCTTGGTGGAAACGGACCCTAACAGTACATTTACATTTCGCCAGTTATGTTTAAGTCGCATGTAATAGGGGGCGAGCTTATTACCAACCGGGCACAAATCCAAACTACATGGCTTCTACTGAGAAACCAAAACGATTTAGATAGGATTCGCTTGGTTTCCGTGCTTCGACAAGCACTTTAACCCTTAATAGGGCGGAGATAAAAATTATTGAAAAACCAGGATTTGTGTTATTATTTGTACGTTTTTTGTTTATTTCTCTATGGTCAAAAAGCTGAGGTGGTAAGCAATTGCCCTTTGCCTTATTAAGGGTTAAGGTTTTGACTTGGGAACTGATCCTAACATATTTGAGAAAAAGGAAATGCAGATTATGACGTAGTGAAGATGTCAATTTTGTTTCTCTGATAAAAATCGCGCAGTAGCACTTTTCTAATGTTGTAAAAAAGAATAAGTAAAAGAAGGCTAAAGGAGTTCCTTTAAAAAAGAGGATTTCATTGTTTTACAACTAAACATTTCAACGGATAGAAATAACTTTGGAGAGACAACACAAATTTTCACAGTCAAACACAAAAGGGCTACTAAGTACAAAACTAATAAAAGTATCTCGGACCTAAATTGCTACGCAAATAACATAGTTTCTAATTATCTTAAACAAGAGGTTCGCGTAGTACGAGTGCGAATGTGCAAACATGTGAACGGGTAAGGAGTCCCGATGGTGCTGTAAACACACCCCGGTTTACGATCGCCTCACTGTGCTTAGCTATAATTAGAGTTGGGCCGCTGTCCCGTTATGATTGTATTCAATCACAAGATTTAGTGCCGGGACCAGTCCGGGATACCGATGTGGGACTTCTGGCTTAGTCTTTAAGGGGTTTTGGACGTGCTTTGGGAGTGGAAGAAGTTATTGGTCTAGGAAAAATGAGCTATCATAATACACGGTGCAAGGAATATTGACGTGCAAAATGTTACCATGACTTCAGCTCAAGATTCTAAACTCCCAAGTGAATACATTTTTAGTCAGTCAATTAGAAATGAAATTCTACTGCATGCAAATATGCAAAGCCAACACTATTAAAATGTATGGTACATGTTATAAGAACTATGTTCAACTGCAGTTTTGGGATACTGTAACGTACCTACCAAAAGTTGGGAACGATCCATCAATTTTAAGCGTTACTAACTTTGCCGTCTCTAAGCTTCTTGTACATTGCGTTCGCCGAAACGATACTAAGACATCTTCAAAACTAGTTCCCGAAATCCAGTTTCAAACCTAGAATTCTATTAATCCAGGTTAATATTACTAGTGCCGGGACCCAGGTCTCTCTCTGTTAGAGGAAGTTGGCCGTAATCCACCTCGCTGGCTGACTGTGTAATTTCTGTCACCAAGCTTTAAATTTTCGATTAGGGACATGCTGGTTTCCTAACTTTTTAAAGATATTCAACTCTCATCAGTTTCATCACACCAGTGCGGTAGTTCTCTGAAAATCTAATATCATTTCCTAAAATTACCTGTACGAACACCAAAGTCACGTGTGCCGAGTAAAGAATTTTATATACCGAGCAATATGAGCAAAATAATCTAAAACACTGCGGAACGAACTAAATTGGATGCTCCCAGAAAGGACCAAAATATTTTTAGATATTTTTTAAAGTAGCATAGTGTTACTACCTTTCTTTTTTCTGAAAGATAAGACAAAGGTGTAAGGATTGGATAATGCTGGTTCGACGAAAAGAGTACAAAAACGTGTTAATGTGACTTAAATATAAGTAAAATGGCAATGCCATTATAGAGTTAATGTCAGGGCTGATCTAAACATTGTAATATCTATGTCAACTACATAAGTGTTTTTAAATATTACAATTTGACTATGAATTTGGATTTGCTGTAATTATGCAGTATCCAATCATTTAGATTACAAATATTCAAAAACTTTATAAATTTCTTCTTACCGATCGGGCCTATTTAGGTAGATACCTAATGTACACCCACATTATTTAGCACAAAGCAAGTTTAACCACCACGACCAAAAAAACACGTACCTAGCCGAAATACAAGCGGCACGAATTGAATTTCGAATATTCGGTGGCCATCTTTGTTTTGTTTGTACACAATCTCTGTCCAGCGGTGGCCGTTATGAAATTTTTCATCAAGCCCAGTGTCAACTAGTGCCGCCTTTACTGTTCCTCCAGCCTTGGGGTGTGGTACCATTGTTCGGGGGGATAATTCCACCGTTCCTCGTATTAAAGAGGAATTTTGCGAAACCGGTGTATAATAAGAGCTTAACGGAATATTTTGTGAATTCTGACACCACCGGCTTCCAGGAAATGTCTATTAGATTCAGAACTCGTATAATCGTTGCTGTTATATTTTAAGGTAAATGAAGTTAACAGAAAGATGGTTTTTGAAGCAACAACGGCACAAAACATGTAAGTATAACAATTATAAACCCAAACACAATTGTCTTCACGTAAAATGAGACATTCAAATAAAACGCTATGCTCTATTGTTTACCCGATCCCGAATTGCGTACACACTTTCTTTCACAATGCAAAGAATTTTGAAGGAAATTCCTAGTACATTGGTAGAAAAAATCGTTTGCCATAATGCACAAATGACACGCAACAAATATTATCTGGTGGGGGCAAACGCGATTGAACAGACGCAACCACCACCAGTGGAGGTAGATGCAACAAATAGTTGCAACAATAGTTGCAGTGGGGACAGACCGGTGGGGGTAGACGGGAATAAACCCTGTCAAAATGCAAGTAAATTCATGTTAGTGTGTCCCACAATTACCAAGCAGCTCACAAGCGATTGGTTGATTTTAATAAACTCATTTCGATTAATAATAATCGAATTCTTGAAGTCTTCCTGAGACAGTTTAAAGGCTCATTTAAATCGGTACAGGCCATTGCGGACCAGCTGCGGACACCGGACATCGACAGATATTGCAGGACATTATAGGAACATGTATTTGGCCAAACCCTACCGAGATTGGTTCAAATGTCACAAATAATTGAGAGATGTGTGCAACTATAAATATTGTGATGTTTAATAAATATGGGTATTAAAATTTTTACTGGGTGCCAATTTACTTGTTTTATATTTTATGTATTTTGTGTCGTATAGATATTAGACGAGTCTGTAATGTTGTTATATTTGGTGGTAAATAAATAAATTATCTGTCGTGTGCGGTGTCCGGCACGGCGGCGGCGTCCGTAATTTATCTGAACCGGTTTTGCCGAGCCTCAAAAAAGGGTGTTTCCTGCGATTCTTGTTTCCTTCTCCGTGGTCGCTTCGCGTGCAGTGGGGTGCGACCTCTAATATCGTTAGCGGGAGTTTTCATTAGCACGCCGTTGGCGCAGCGTTTAGTGCTCGTTACGCTTCATAGTGGACAACACGCTTTATTGTTATTATTTTTACCGTCAAACGAGATTGGATGGTATCCCTAATATTTTGACTTACATTGTTTGCCTTTGTTTTTTTATTATTAGGATTTTTTTGGTAACATTTTTAAATGAGAGTTTTTTTTTGTAAATTCATTTCAATCTCAAATAACAGTTTAAAAAATCTTTCAACATTATATTACGATGAACTCAAATATTATTTATCGTACGAATAAGTAATTTATTTCATGTTATAAATATTTTATGAACATGCTCTCACCATGTTTGTATGTAGGTATGTAATAAGGGCAAGATACAGACACAGATTCTTGTGTAACTGACAGAAAATAACCTAACTAAATTCTTCGTACAATTTCACCAATGAACCTGAACGCGATCAGCTTACCTACACCACGTTCAAGAGCTGTCAATGTCAATTTTCCATAGCAATGATGATACTGACAGCTATTGTGCGCAGTTTAGATGTGCTGATCGCATTCAGTTATATTAGTGAAATTGGACTAAGTATGTAATAACATAATTTTTTTTTTGTCTTGATTATGCCCTTAATTGTTATGTATTGCTAACGCCCTTAGTAATTATTGTTACTATAGCTACCAAATACATGGTCCCTTGTCTACCTCGAGACAGACGAAAGTCCCCCAACCCGAGGTGCGTCAGGCAGAGACAAGTAATCACTTAGCACCTCATAAAACTAGCTTCATGTCAACCGACGCGGCGTGAGTGACAAGTTGCTAGTTTGCTTACAGTTACACAAGTTACCTACATAAGTTGAGCCGTTACCCTCACTTGTCACTTGCTTACTTACTTACGACAAACTTTGAAAGGGTTTTCTAAAGGTTGGGCAAACAAAGATGGTATAGGTTTTGTATTAAGTGTTAAAGGAAAAGCATCATAAAAAAAAATATTTAAAAAATTAAGTAGTTGAAAAAATATGTCCAACTCTAAAAACTATTTTTGACACATTTTCATGCTTTGTAAATGAAAACAAATGATTGTAAAAACCGCAAAAAATCTTTTTAACCCAGGAACACTCTTAACACTTCACACTAAAAAAACGACTATCCTAATTACTTATTCCAAACACTACTCCAGCCAGTCTACACAGAAAACAAAAAACTGTCGCCAAAAAAAATAAAAATAAAGGGTGCATCCACACTGCACCACTAAAGCAGCATCACAGTCGAGCACAAATTATACGAATTGGAAAAAGAACCGGTCGGAACTGGTTGATACCGGACAAAGGCGCCGGGCGAGGCTAATCGAACACGAATGGAATGGAAAATTTCTGCATGCCTTTGTTGTTCTTCCCTTGTTCGGTGAAACTCATTTTCTTTCAGCGCATCCGACGCTGTTAGTGTATTTGGGCGATCTATTGGGAAAAACGAGAAAAAAACTGCTGAATTTATTAAGGATAGTCTTTTGCAGAGTCCTCTCTTTTATACATTTTTTTTCTGTTTCTGCTCTTGTGCTGCAGTGTCGGTTTTCAGATCTATTATATTACTTGCTATTTGTTTTAAAGCAATTCTGTTTCAAATTGATTTGGGAATAAAAGAAAAACGCAGAATGGATGGCTCGATTAAACACTTGCTTGCTATAAAAGTAGATGTACCTACTGTGCCAGTGGACAGTTTTATGTCTACTTGAAGAAAACTAATGGGCAATTACCATTAATGTTAAGGGTTCGTGTCATAGATTTCTTTTTTTATTCGTAGGACGAAATTGCAATTTTATTTAATCCAGGAGAGATCATGAGCGTACTTTATGTATTTATGTTTATTTTATGTCCAATTTCATGAGATGGGCTATAAGATCCTCCTAGACAATTTTATTGACGACGAACTAGAATACGTTTTGTAGCAGCCAGTCGTGCAGTGAGTCTAAGTACCTGCCAACATTGTTTACCAGTCGATGTCGCAAGACTTATTCTAAAAAGTCCATCTTTGTTTCTGTTTCTTCAGTAAGATTCATTATCAGGCTAAACATATTATTTGGTAGATTATGCACAAAAAAAACTATATAAAAGCACATTTTGACTAAAGGAGTCTGCTCACTACAGCCCGCACGGCACGGCGCGTGTCAGCAACGGCAAAATAATTTTGCTGACAATTGTTGACGCTCCGTGCATGATGATGGGGTGGTGATCGGTTACGAAACGGCCTAGTAGGCATACTCTCATGACACGTTCCTAGCACGGTTATGGTATGATACGGTGTAGTAGGCAGATCGCTTAATTTTTTACGATTCAATTATTTTGTGTCACAAATATTGTCATTACTTAATTTTTCAGAATTCTAGCAAACCTAACATTAATTAACTTTAATCGCAGAATCAAACATTAACAATTCTTAATAAGTCTATCGTCCAACACTTACAAGGTTCTCAAGAAAAATTCTCGAGCATACGTTCACACTATACGAGTACAAGTCAAAGCGTCCCACTTGCCTCGTACAAATCACACGTGCAGGCTGCAACTCTAACAAGCCGCCCTTACGTTACGCTGCAGTGAGAAGAGACCCTTATGTGGCAAATCGTCGCCTTACTGGTGAGGTCACAAAATTGACGTGCTCAGAAGATCTACTTAAAATCCGTGAAGTTACTGTGGAAACAAAAATATCGCCAACATTAAGAGTTAAACAAAAGAGCATCAGTGCAGAAAGAGTATTACTTATGGAGATTGAGATAAGTATCAATTACGTTACAAGAGCCAGCTCGCTACTACGATATGCAGCTCTTCTATACGCGTAATAAATATGCTTACTAACTAACATAGCTACAAGGTGTAAACAGACTCTTCGCGAAGCCGTTAACCAAGCGTTCTGTACATCAAACTAAGTAACTTTATGCAAAAATTATTGCTGGGTAACTACTTTTTTTTTTTGGGTGAAAAGTCACGTTTTACAGTAGGACTCAATGTAACGCACTCAAAACATTGTGTTGATGGATGGATTAAATAGTACGGGGGTCATGAAGGTGTCTTAAGTAAAAAAAAATACTTTAAAACATGTATTTAAAAAAAAAACTTGTGAAAAACTTGACCCCCAATATCTCCGTAACTATAAGATTCCCAAATATGCTCATGAATAAAAAAATGTTCGCAATGACGGGGAGTAGAAGTGCCTTTCGGCTTCGTTAATAGTCTTTTTACACCCTTTTAAATATTCTCTCTCATAGAAGTAGATAATCAGCTAAAAACAATAACAGACTGAGCAGTAGAAACTTTAAAGTGACATATTGTGTTCAACATAAAAACACAACAAAAGGATGAAGCCAGCTTTCCCTCTTGGGCTATGCAGAGGTTTAGCTAAATAGGTATCGTGTTTAATTCCCATGCAGAATATTGTCATCAACCAGTGACAAATCAAGACTCTAGGTAAACTTTACGACTGTACCTTCTAGCCTCTTCTATTTAGTGGTTGGTTGGAAATAATGAGCCGTCCTCCTGACGGTTAATGGCGTAAGTTTCAGTTTGAAGGGCCCTCAAACATGTATAGTTTTACACCTGCATGGAATTCTTACGCTCTTTTCCAACGTCTTGAGTTTCCACACATGTTTCTGTGCTTATTATTATAATTTAGGTCTATTTTCTTCTCAGACGTTGAGGTCTTGTCGTCGAGTACATACTTACCTACCACAGTTTAAAAACCTTGTATATTTGTCACTTGTATACTTGTTCTCACAAAGTAGGCAGATAATCAAAAATCAATGACGAGTAATTGACACGTGTTTTATTACTTTACCGATAAAAAATCAACTGTCAAATCATAACTAAGATTCTTTGACAGTTGTGCGAAATTACTATAACACAGCAATTTGCCCGAATAAATCATTTCCTTGGCGGTATTAATACATTCGATTAAAGGTTCAATTAAATAGGTACGTTATTAATTGTTGAGTATCTACTTTGTGTCAATACAAATACGTGTTTGACAATGAGGCGACTTCTTGCTTTCTTTACCTCTAATGTATTCATCAAAGATCGTGTCTTTTAACAACCGACTTAACTATCCTTAAAGTACTTTGCCGATAGTGTTAACACATCGTGTGGTTCATCAAACTTGAGTACATTGTTAACTCACTAACAATATTGTTGAAATCCTTCGTCAAGAATGGTTTCGAAGTTTCCAACATGTCTAATTATGAAATCTGAGCTTCGACATTCATTTACAAGAGCTTCACTTCACATAGAATCTTTACTACTTATGAGCCTCCCTTTCTCATCTCGCTTCTGATATCTATCAACAATAGTAATTAATTAACGCGGCTGAGCCACTGGGCGCCATCCCTGGCTCGAATGGTCTGTCTATGGCACTCATGGCCCCAACCTGAGCGGAACAAAACGCCTTTGTCACTGACATGTCGCCCACTATACGTGGAAGCGTGAAAGTGATCGTGTCTTTGAGTAATGTAGGTCAATATGCCATACATTCTTTGCTTGTCTAAAGGCGCTCAACAAACCAAGGTTCGTTTTGTACAGAAACAAGAGTGAAACTGAACTGTTGCTAATGCTCCTGTTGAGGGAGCACCGGAGAAGAATTTCGTAAATGGTGACGAAGAAATAACTAGTAAACATATTGTCTGGCATTAACGCGAATAGCATATAAAACAGCAATCATCTGACCCTATTACCGTCCACTGCTGGACATGGACTTCTACCAAGTGGCACCACAACATTCAGTTGCCATCACCCAGGCATAAATCCATACTCCGTGGCCGCTATGAAGAACCCAATAACAGTTAGCCCGACCCGGGAATCGAACCCAGGACCTCATGTTCAGCAATCGCGATAGCAATCACTAGACCAACGAAGCAGTTAGGAAGAATTACTACTATACATACCTAAATGGAAACTAATCATTTAAATTGCTAAATGGTGCTGCCACACCCTATATTATATTTTGCTTTTGATAGGCTCGATGGATGGCACTAGTCCCAGCGCACCTTTGTGGAACAAACGCCTTTGTCAGTGGCCACGAACGTCGCCTCAGTAAGTGGGGCATGGGCACTGAAAGTGAGTGGGTCCGACATCTTTGTTTTTTGATTCTATTTAGTTTATGTCTTATGAACTTAATATTTTCAAACAGTTCTTTTGCGATTTCTGACTTTATCTATCTAATACTTTTAAACGAGCAATTCTTGTTTATATATAATCTGAAACTCGGCAACGACTCCAACGATTTTCATGAAATTTAGTATGAAAGGGGTTTCGGGGGTGAGAAATCGATCTAGCTAGGTTTCATTTTTAGAAAAAGTCGTTTTATCCGTGTTACCGAGCATCATCCAGGTACTTACTTTTAATTACGTTGTTACAAAATCTCACCTGAAATCCAGAATGTTTAAGTAGAGTTAAACCTAATAGAGCAGCGGTGGCCCAATGGTAGCAACCCTGACTTACGAACAGTAAGTCGTGGGTTCGAACCCAGACAGGATCATTACTTGGTGTAATTTATTTCATCACCACTGCTCTCAAAAACGGTGAAGGAAAACATCGTGAGGAAACCGGCATGTCCTAGAACCAAAAATTTGAAGACATGTGATATCTACCAATCCGCACTGGGCCCGCGTGGTGGATTATAACCCAATCCCTCTCATAGAGAGGAGGCCTGTGTCCCAGCAGTGGGAACATTATAGGCTGATGATGATGATGATGAAACCTAATAGTACACCCGAATTTAGCCAGTTATAAATCCCACGTGATAGTTGGCGAGCCTGATGCCGTAAACCGGGCACAACTCGACTCCGGACTAGAGTATACTGGAGATCGGAAAATCTCAATATATTGAGCATGAGGTCCTTTAATTGATACCCAAGTTGGTCATACATGACCGTTCTATATTGAGTAGCGTTGTATATTGAGCAGTAGTTGATTTTAGAGTTTATTTCTTTTACAAATTAATTTGAAATTGAGAGTTTTTTTAAGCATATTTATTGTTCTTGGCATGAATCATAACATCCTCTAAGTAAGCCTCCAAATATTATTACAGCATACATACCCCGTGATCAATCTGTGTGCGGAGTGGCGCAATTTACATAGAAATAGATAGCAGATGCGAGTCCAATGGAGTTAGTGAAGTGCTCTCCAATGCCTTGCCGGGAAGCTGCCTCTGGCCGCTAGCGTCTTCCGAACCTGGTGAAATGTATGCGCAAGCTCCAAGTGGGTCCAAGATGGAGTATGAATATTATTATGTGTTATTTGCAAAACCCGATTGATACTAATTTGATGTTGTTTTCTTTAGTAGAGGATACTAATATAAATGATTGCTTTTTCTACAGAGCTGCCAGCCTATGTATATTAAAGCTTTGTATGTTGGGTTTACCGATTTGTACGCTTTTTTGTTTGTTTTTTGTCTCAGTTTTATTTTAAAGAAAAAATATAAATTCAGCCATGACGAAAATGTTACTGGCATAGTGAAGGTGTCTTAAAATCATGTTTTAATTTGATTCACATCCTAACATGACCCTTTTATTCCCTGTTGAAGTACCATGTAATATGGAGCCAGCCTATTGCCATCAACCGGGCTTAGAAACAGACTTTGCATAAAACCCCCGATGAAAAACCCAATTGATTTTATCTGACCTGAATAGCCAACCTAGAAACACTTGTAACCACTAGATCATCGAGGTAGTTCACAATCCGCACAACATATCAGGTCACTAAAGTGAATACTTGAAGAAAGCGTGCTAAGTACAGCTTCGCTGATGTATACCTTCATTACAATGTACATACAAAATGTAGCCATTGGCTCAGTTAGCGCCAGGGCTGCCACGCACCACATTACATGTAACTCAGGTAAAGCGCACTTTAATTAGCTCCCAACGTTTGACGAAAATATTTTTTTAAACTGTTGTTCTATGCAACGTTTGGCGTAAACGACGGAAATTGCACAGTTGTGGCCTTTAGTACTGTGTTTGGAGTCAGTCAGGCTATGTTTTTCAGGTTTACACCAACTTGTACTACAATGTATGACTACCCGTCAAATTCTGGTGACAGAGAATTTCAAGCCTGTTAGATTCTCCGTATTTTAAACTACAAAGCAACTTTTTCCTGTAATTTCATTTTCAATACTAGCAACTTGGATATCAACTTCATATTATTTTCGTCTCCAATCGCGACCTCAACATTATCATATCTACAAATATTTGTCTCCGTGCTAGCCCTGCGGGCATCACAATTCCGCAGTACTCGTGGCGAGATATCGAGTGATCGCCGACCGCTCGGGTTCGTCGATACTCTTGCTGCACCTGCTGCAAATTGTTCCCAACTACTCGATACCTAAGTTTTTGCCGAGAACACACGAGTGGCTGAAACTATTGCTATTTGAGATTGTGAATAGTGAAATAAGAATGTTGGTGAAAAATGTATAGCTGTCTTGTAAGCTTGTGTTTAATGTTTGTCTAAGCAACTGTTGATTGATCAAATAGTTTCATAGATTCACAAAGCTAATTATCACTTCCCTTTTCATGAGACATAATAAGTCATAGCCTGATAAAGCATTATTGTGGAGTCACCGTGACTCATTAAAGATCAATCCGAAAGTGGTACGATTTGCACCTAAGTATAAAACTGCAATGTAAGAATTGTAATCATCGAGATTATAAGATTAATGAAAACTTGATGACTATTTTATCCCGGAACCCTTTGCAGTGCAAGCAGGAACACAAGACCCGACAAAGCTACGCCTAAGGCCCTTAACGACATCGCCTGATGAAACTAATTATACTCGTTAATTATCAGCTTTTGTTCCAATTGTTAGAGCCGGTTTATTTTTATTATTTTATCTTCGTACTCAGCTATATCGTATCTGTGCGTTCCGATCCACAAAACAGTGCATACTGTACTGGGTATATTATAAAAATGAGTATTTCAATCATTTCAGTTCCAAGAACTTGTATATATAATGTGAAAGTTGGCTCCAATTCTCTTTGCGAATGAATTCACGTAAACTAACTTCAGCCACCGAGAAAACTTAACAATTCAATACATTACAATCAAACGGAAATAAGGCTAAAAATACGAAACTAACTTTTATTAACGTTTAGAGCTTGTCCGACTTTTGTTCTTACTTGGTTTGCAAACTGTTGCGTTCCGCTGCTGCTCGCTGCACCATCATGCTGAAATTTTATAAATAACTGGAAGAGTAAATGAAAAAAGTATAGGAATATCGTGAGAAATGAGGGCTGAAAAATTTAGTCAGAGTCAATCAGAAGTTCTAACTATGATAAGTTACTATTAATGTCTGTGAAGCCTGTTAAAATTTCTGTGTTCGTAAAAAAATAGCATTAACCTTACATGGTTCATGAGACTGGGAAAGTATGAAATTATTATGATCAGTGTAGACGACTGTTATTACAATAGATTGAAGACATGGTGGTCTATTTTATAGATTTCATTCAAAGACATCGAATTTTCCCCAAAAACTGTCTGTTTAGGGAAAATTCACTTTCAAAACAACATAAAGATAGTCCCTTTATCCCTTAATAACTCAAACACCCCATTACACAAAATATGAACGCAAAAAATTCGTCTATTATACGCAACGAGTGAATTAAAAATGAATTCAAAATAGTCCGCGTTGTCACATTTAGCGGGAAATTAAATACTTTCAACGGCCGACTGACTGAACTTTTGATAGAAAAAGTTGGCCTAGGGGTGGGGGTGGGGGTGAGGAGAGAGTGATAAACACAATTAAGGCACCTCCTCACCCGATCGGGCTGAAACTTTTTAAATTCCCTACACCTAACCTTCAAGGCCCCCGCCTTTATTAATCAGGAAGTCAATTAAATATCTTTTTCACGCCAGTCTGAGTACATTTTTGTTTACTTAAAGGGGATGTCCGGTATGAAGCAGGATTTACATATTTTGATGAGGGACTGAACAAATAGAAGCCGAATGAGTTGCTACGCTCGAAGGGGCATGTTTTGAAGGCCGTGGAGTATTTTGTTAAACATTTGTTGCTAAATGTATTAACATACTAGGTTTTAACTTGTGATTATATAAAACTGGATCTAGTTTTCTCGGAATTAAACTGAATATTTTACAGAACATTTCATTCATTAGTTTCAGTGTCACTCCATTTAAAACTGGTATTCAGCTAATTCCGGTTAGACTGGAAGCCAACCCTAACATAGTTGGGAAAAGCTAAGTAGATGATGATTTTACAAATCATATGAGTACCAGGAAGAGCAGGATCCACAAAGAAACGCCTGGTACTATGTTGGAAGTGTTATTATTAGAAACTTAAAAGAAATGCTATCCATAACAACATTTTTAAGACAAAAATTACTGTAGATTTAAATAACGGTCTAGTTACCCTAAAAATAAGGGAGAAATATGAAGGTTTTACCCAACTTATCTCATATAATAAGAGGAAAAGTATGCAGGTTTTCCCAACATTAGGATTATAACACCTTTACCCGGTAGCACCTGTTAGAAACAAAGGAACGCATGCGAGTAAAAACAGTTACGCGTCCCAGGTTCGTTGAAATTAATCACTGTTGCTAAAGTGACTTAAAAAAAAGGTTACCAGGAAAAAAGCGTGTTTCAAAAGGAATATCTTTTGTTTTAAATATACCAAACGAAGACAAGGTCATAATATTAAAGGTAAGAAGTTCGATAACTTCTGTATCCTTGCAAACACGTTTAAGAAAAATATAATTTACTAGCACTTAGTCCGCGACTTCGTCGGCAAAAACTGTCATAGCTCGGCTAGTATGAATTATATAAATATACTTTATAGCCTATTAAAGCACCCACGATTAATTGTCTGCCAGTGAAAGAATGTTTAGAATTGGATTATTAGATCCGGAAATTACCCCTTATATACAAACTTACAAACCAATTTTACAATTTTATAATATTACAAAAAAGTTTAAAGTAGTCTAAAATTAGGAATTTGGGGTAGGCGCAGAATCGGTCGCTTGCAATTCTATAGTGATCACTACGCATAGCCGTAGGTAATTGGGCATCACACGGACATAGTGGTTGCCTGACGACTGAATTATGCAGATGATAAATTATATTTCATCATCATCTGCCTAGCCTTTTCCCAACTATGTTGGGGTCGGCTTCCAGTCTAACCGGATGCAGCGGATGCGCTCCATGTAAAATACTGGTAATTTTACATGGAGCGACTGCTTGTCTAACCTCCACAAACCAGTTACTGTACTGTACCGGTAATACCCCCCCTTGGTAAGACTGGTTGTCAAACCTTTTGGGCCACTGACTTAGTAACGACTATCAAAGATCTACAAACAACAGCCGGGACAAATATAAATTATATTAAAATTATATTTCAAATAACATTAATATTTTTCCAGATTTGTGAATAATTCTCGTGTTATCAGTCTATATTTTTTAGACTACTACCCCCATGCGGACTCAGAGCAGGTAGGTGGACATATCACGTTACTCCTATTTAAATTACTCGCTCCAAAATTCTATCAGAAGGATCAGTCTGCTGTCTACAATTACTATATCCTCATTTACCTTGAGGCACTCCATTTGATTCGATTTTCCGTGCCATGGAGCCTGTTAATGCACACTTAGATCAATGCTACAAGTCCGGGCTGGGTGAAATTGGATTGGCTAGCTCGTGTCGTGAGTGATAATCCTTACTAATAGCTGGTGAGATGGAATTATGTAATTAGCTATCTTGTGTGGCGGATGAGACAATTTCATTACGAGGAGTATGTTATTTCAAAAGGATTTTAATTTGGTTTACACTGCTTTAAAAACATAACATAACATCATAACCAACTTTATTGTTTACTCTCAGAAGCCCACACTTTACCAGGTATGTTGAAATTCCGGGTAATAGAAGGCGACCCTGAACCATCAACCGAGCTCAACTCAAAACAGATACAGAGGTTGTTAGTAACATATTCCCGATAGGAAAAACCCAGTTACACTTTGGCTAACCTAGGAACCGAGCCCAGGACCTCATGATCAGCAATAACTCTTGCGCCCACTACCAACGAGATAGTCGAAAAGAACAGTCTAGCTAATACCAACCGAAAACACTGCTCCGCATATTTTGCGATTTCACAATGGAATCAAAACCTAGAGGGTAAGTGTCATGAAATTTGACAAGAAGCAATGTCTTACAACACATGTACAGGAAAAAATCTGAATACCGTAAATATGTAGTTTAATAACAAAAAAAAACCGGCCTGCATTATGAAGTTTATACGGAACCCTCGGTGCGTGAGTCCAACTCCTGGTTTTTACTAGCTGGTAATTAGAGCCATGAAATTTGACAAGAAGCTATGTCTTACAACACATGTACAGGAAAAAATCTGAATACCGTAAATATGTAGTTTAATAACAAAAAAAAACCGGCCTGCATTATGAAGTTTATACGGAACCCTCGGTGCGTGAATCCAACTCCTGGTTTTTACTAGCTGGTAATTAGAGCCATGAAATTTGACAAGAAGCTATGTCTTACAACACATGTACAGGAAAAAATCTGAATACCGTAAATATGTAGATTAATAACAAAAAAAAAAACCGGCCTGCATCATGAAGTTTATACGGAACCCTCGGTGCGTGAGTCCAACTCCTGGTTTTTACTAGCTGGTCCCGATCTGAGGCAATGGCGTTACTATGCTCAGTATGGATGGAGTTGAAGGGAAGAAAAGTTCAACTAGAGGTACAAAGCTAATATGTCTCCATAAAATTTAACATAACAGACAAACACGTGTTACTAGGCACTTTATGGGCGTGAACACAGTGGGCGTTCGCACTAAAATTAGTTTTCAGCCTGACAATTTAATCTTGGAATCGACTTTCCACCCACTCACAGTTTGACAGATTAGTGGAAAATTTGAGCTTACGTCATATTGTTATAATGTAGTTCTGATTACAATAAAATATTATGGGGAAATAGATCAGGCCGTTAGAACTCTTAAGTAGTTCTCATAGCCACTCCATTAAGTTCGGAAAAACTTAGATACACTTGATTTTTTTAAAATAACGTCTTTCAGGCATTTTATAGATACCTTTGCAGATACAAAATACGGTTTTCAGGCCAAAAATAGGCAAGATGAAAATACAGCAACAAAGCACGTACCTACATCCTACACAATATACTTATAAAACTCGTTGCTTTTCAAGATTCCACAAGATAACCGGGTCCATACTATCTAGATCTCGTAGCTAGCAAAGCGTCACCTAGGTACCCAACGTAAGCCTAACAAAGCCCTTTGCCGTGTTTTGATAAAAGAATCCATTTTGTAGTGACCCCACATCACCACACGGCCACAAGCTGCACGCTCAAGCGACACACGTTTGCTACAGCAACTGCACAAGAAACATATAAAAGAAATTGCTTATAGCATGCTGCGAAGTCTCGTGCACGCGAAGGAAACAACTCACTTACGCGCGTTTTGCTTGACAAAAGGTGCATTTCCTGAGGTCGTGAACGGGCGTTACATATGCGTGCTATTTAGACGACGCAGCCACACAGGAGGCTCTTTGCAAACGTTGATAACGCAAGTTTGTATGAACGATTTTTTTCGCCGGCTTTGGTTGGGCTGTTGTAATATTTTTGTAACCACACAGATTTTTGTTTTAAAAGGTATGTAGGATAGTGCTTTTTAACGCTAAGAATATGTGTATTTTAAAAATGGAACAGTGTTCCTATGATCTTTGTTGGTATGTTTTGTTTCAGGCCCAGCCTTGACAAACGAAAGCACGGTTTTACTAAAACTTTGATACATAATTATAATGTATTCTGGCGTTAGAGCAGCCCTTTTTTAGGTGCTATCTAGTGTTAGTGGTTAGCAAACGGCCATAAAAGATTAAATGCAATTTTCGTGGTGGTGCAGAATTTCTGTCCCTCCTAGAAAGTTTTTCTCATCTTAAAGTAGATGAGTATAGTAAAAGTAGAGACACTTTGTTATATAAACCGACCATAATACCTAACTTAAACTGTAACTAGGCGCATTTCTTACGAGTCGTAATTTGTCAGTATCTTATTTTAATAGCACAAATTATTCTTACAGAAGTATCTATTGTTATACTAAACTAATTTACTATCCACTAGATGAAGATATGAAGATGATAATATATGATTTTGATGTAAAGTCCAAGTAACCTAATTGAGTTTTTACGGAGACTTAAGCAGATTCTTCTCGGAAAAACCATTAAAACGTACTTTTCGCGGGTAAAGTAAATTTAAAACAATTTTCTATGTTTAGTACCTACTAAACATAGACCTACCCTACCTATAAAGGGTGAATTTTTCAAGTAGGCGTGGATGACCAAATCCAAAACTATGAGGAATAGCGAAATATACTCAAAGGAGAAGAATTTTGACGAAAACTAAAACTCGAACCCATTGGTTTCTGGAAAAAAAACACACTGTATTATTACACTATTCGATAGTGTCGCTAATAAGGATCAAATTCTGCGAAGTAATGACATGCGGCAAACATAAGAAAAATGTTAAATTTTATGTTTTTTCATATTTTAAATTAATTTCCTTGATTGAAGACACCCGCAGCGCAGTCGATCTTCACAGCATTATGTTCTAACAAGTAGGAAATACCCCTATAACTTCCAAGCTATATATTCTAGGTACTGAAATGAAACCTTGAACTGAAAATAAAATGAGTTTTCTTTAATATTTATACTTTGACTTGATAACTTGGTTACAGTTTGAGGTTGAAATAAGACAGTGATGTTCAATGTAATACATTATAAAAGTTTTTAACTTTTACTTATTTCCCTCTATGGACTGTTTAAAAAAAGGGTTTCAACGGATCAACTAATTAAATTAACAGTAGTAAGTGATCATAATTATAAGCTTTAGGGCAACGACGCATTATGCCTACGGCTATCCTCTGAACACTCTGAATATGTATAACCAAAGGATACCCACACATAAGGATACCCTCTTCTGCAAATTTCGCAATCGAATTTAGGTTTGCTGTAAGAAAACCCAATTTTGGGTTAAGCTCGCCTTTGTACATAAGCTATTTGTCATAATTTTGTGTGTATTTCTCTTTTTGTGTGCAATAAAGAATAAGAAAGAATGTATTAAATATATTACGCATAAGTGGTTTATTTAATAAACGATAAATATTGAATAGTTCGTACATGACAATTACCAATGATTTTTCAACAGACATCTTTCTCTTCGAGACGTACAAAAGCGGTAGATATAGAGAAAACGTCATGTGTTGGGATAACACATGACGCACAGTTGTTTTCAAACCAGGGATAAAAATGTATGTGTCGGAAGAATTTTTAATTTCACCCTCGCGTCCCGGACACCACCGGACACATCCGAAGACGGACTCTGTCCGATGTACGCGTCGTCCTCTTATATATTACGAACAGGATTGTGTCTCATTTGTTTGTATTGGATTTATGTAAAGCAGGCTGTGAAAGAGATATAGGTTTAAGTTATTGAATAGTACAACAGTTTGTAATGGACAATCAGGATAGACTAGGTATTTTCCTAGTTTATACTGATAATGGAATATCCTATCCTGATAAATTCCTTGAGTGTGAATTAAGGATCCTTCAAAGAAGAAATTTGTCTTTATAAAATGTAATAAGCGGATCTCTATTAACATCGAAATATACACAAAGAAAGAAAATTCATTCTTACGGAACAATTTTTGAATGCTGGTATTAAATAGTCTTGAACGACCCACAAGTATTTATCAAATTAATTTAAAATACCGACACCTAGAAGTACGAGATCCACGATTCCAAGATCTATGTTTTGCGGGCCCAAATTACTCTGAAACATAGTATTTAAACGAAGTTCATTATCCTCCGCCGCAAATCACAAACAAAAACACGACAAGATTCAACAAAAATCTACTTAGTAGACACCAAAAATAAACCACTCTCGCGCAATTTAGCGTAGGACGGGGATGTCAGGGGTGACAGCCGTCATGCCCTAATCCCTTGTCCATCACCCCGGATCACGCTAGGCACTGGGTAAAAGCTATGCCCATCTGTATATGGAGTATGGACGCATTAAGTATTCATGATGGACGCGAATAAAAGGAAGGTAGTCGGAAATTTGACGGGTGAAAAGGTCAATTAGAAGTGGGTTAGTTTTTATGAGTGGTGTAGCAGACAATATACCATTTCTTTTGATAATTTGAACAGTATATTTTGTACTTATGTATGTATTAAATTATGGGTAGATACTTGTCTAATTAACATAACATAACATCACGCCTGTAATCCCTGAAGAGTTAAGCAGAGATGTACCTAATAGTACACCCACATTTCGCCAGTTATGTTTAAGTCCCATGTAATAGAGGGGTCGCGGGTGAGCCTATTGCCGCCAACCGGGCAGTTGTATAATTAATTTCAAATTATAATGATAATTTAAATTACGCATGCCAGAAATGTTTGGTAAATATGATGACCAAATTATTTTAACGTAACTCAAACTCAAACTCAAACTCAAAAGCATTTATTTCAATTAGACCATTACAGGCACTTTTGAATGTCAGAAAAACAAATAAGGCTAAGCTACAGTCACAGACACAAGGCATAATAACTTGTGAAAGTACTGTAGTTGCCCATTCCAAAGCGTAGATCTCTATGGAGAAGAATGGGCAAGAAACTCCATGGACACTCTTTTCAAACAAAATATTGTACAAAATCTTGGTTACATCATTCATGTTGAGATTATACATATGTGAGTACGATGTAGAAATGTTCGATGTGTAACGTGCACGTTAAGAGCGTCCAGAGTAAAACATTATATCAACAATTTAAAAACAAAGTAAGTAGTTAAAATAAACCATGGCAGCCTAGAGATGACCAGTCCCAACATACAGCGCCCGTTCACGAACATTAATGTATATTATTCAACCGATCATACAACATACTATCCACTCTACAACACTACACTCCAGGTTGTCCACCTGTGTTATCTAAGTATCTATAGGAGGCAGTATATAAACTTTCTGTGGCCTCAAAAAATGTAATTCATTATTAAAATAACCTGAACAAAAAAGCTCTGCTACTGAAGCCCGAAAAAATAGAGTTTCGAGATATCTTTGCTATTATAAAAGCTTATGTACTCGCGAATTTAATTGTATTTCGCGAACAAAAGAAACCACTCGGAATTTATAACAATGAGAATATTTAAAATCGTTACCCACGGGGAAGTTCAAGGTTCCAGCAGGGTATTGTTAAAAGGAAGAATTATCTAAATTGAATACAATGGACTGGAAAAGGGTCAAGATGAAGAAGGTACTTCTTGAGTGATGAAGCAGCCGTGGCGAAAGATTCTCAAAACATTGTATAGCGGAATGGGCTGAAAATGATCAAAATGAGATCCAATTTTAACAACATTACAAAAAAAGAACAGTAAGGTTTTAATAGAATATTAGGGAAGACTATAGACACTAACACACATAGCAGAGGATACGAGCTAGGAACGACCTCCACTGATCTGTTTAATGGATGAAAATTATTTTATATCACGTTTGTTAAAAAATTATATCGTGAGTGGGTATGGCTAAAAAATTCCCGGCCAAGCTATTATTAATTGAACTTTTTATTAAACAGTGTACTCATGAGTTTAACTAATAAAAATACCAACCGAAAGGATGAAAATAATAATATGCTAGCGTTTGGTTGTCTACTTTTTCCTGGCGTAACTACTGGGTTGGCAATATAAACAGTTATATCGATTGTAGTTATTTTCACCCCTTAAATCATTATCAAAATACAATGATATAGGGTTGTCTGAAAAATCTAGTTTGAATGAGGGTTGTCGAGTAAATAATAACTTAGCCAGGAATTTTTTTTTTTTCCCACTCGCGATATACAAGGTGTAAGCGGACTCTTCACGAAGCCGTCAACCAAGCATCTTTACGCAGAAGTTTGTGCTGCGAAACGCCTTTTTTTGAGCTGAGAACTCACGTTTTACGGCAGGGCTCAATGTAACGCACTCAAAAGATTGTGCTGATGGATGGATTGAATCGTAAAGGGGTCCTGGAGGTGTTTAAAGTAAATCCTACATTAAAAACATGTATTAAAAAAAAAAACTTGTGAAAAAGTTGGAACTTTCACCCCCAATATCTCCGTAACTAGAAAGTTAGGTAGGTCTAGAAAAAAAAGTGCCTTTTGGCTTCGTTATGAGTCTTTTTACACCCTTTAGGTTGTACATACTAAATTAGATAGAAAATAGTTTTCAACCATTAAACAGATCAATGACGGTCGTTCCTAACTTGGATCTTAGTCTAACAGATTTAAAAAAAAAAACAGGCAAGATCCAACAGGAAAAATTAATTAAGCAGCCGAAAAATAAACTGAAACGCGAAGAAATAAAATCCGTTTTTATGAAATGTCAAAAACAAATCAGGGCTTTGTGTATCAACTGACAAGCTTTAGGGACGGGGATCATCACAAAATACAGGTAAAGCCTTCCTATTGGTGGGTTGATTGGCCGGCTGTTGTTTTAAACGCTGTCCATAGAATGGGGGATTACTTTATTAAGGTTCGGTCAAACTGTTGCGGAAAATTTATGGACGCGGCCCCAGACATCAGAGATGTTATTTACTAGCTTATGCCCGCGGCTTGGCCTGCGTGGAGTTCGGTAACTGTCCTACGGGATTGTACTACCGGGACAAAAGTATTTTATGTGTTTATCCAGATTATAACCTATCTGTGTGTCTTTCATCCAAATCCGATCAGTAGTAACATCATAACATAACATCACGCCTGCAATCCCCGTAGGGTTAGGCAGAGGCGAACCTAATAGTACACCCACATTTCGCCAGTTATGTTTAAGTTCCATGTAATAAGGGGCGAGCCTATTGCCATCAATCGGGTACAAATCCAGACTCCGTGGCTGCTACTGAGAAATTTCTTATGGAAAAACCCAATAGCACTTTGCCTGACCTGGAAATCAAACCCAGTGCACTCGACCAACGAGGCAGTCAAGCGACAACTAGGCCGATCAGTAGTTTTTGCGTGACAGAGTAACAAACATCAATCCGTCCATCCATCCATGTCCGCGGCTGGTCCATAATTTTTCCGTTGTAGTTGGACTTATCCTTAATCTTGTACAGGTGTCACGGAACTGGCGGACGGCAGAAATTAAAAATTATTCCATTTTTTTTTTGATGAGCTACACTTTGGTATTTGTTTTGCGTAGGACCCTAAATTAAGTGTTTTCTTGGTAACAGTGTCCTGAAAACCCTGGCCACGTTAATGATATATACGGTAAATGGGATATTGTGACACAAACTTTTGCCTGTATGTATGTATTACACTGTTAAAATGACAGCTGGAACAGCTGCATTTTTTTAATCAAAAATTGCAATTGCTGCATTTTTTTTTTTTTTTAAAGTTAAGAGGCCGAAAGATGTTTCGTTTTGGATAGTAATCAATATGAAAAGGCCTACCCTGTTTTCCCCATTACAGAGTACAAAGGCTTCTTCTCATACAATAAGCGAATGAGCAGTGACACTTGTTCATTGCGTGTAACAAGAACTCAAGACAAACTAACAAAAATCTTGAAAACTCCCCTAAAGCAGTAAATCTTCATCAGATTACGTAAACAAGGCTCAATACAGAACCTATTTGATCATACAGACAAACAAATGAAACCTTTTAAATTACTGTAAAAGCAGTTAATATTAGGGGAACATTGCTTTTTAGGGTACCGTACCAAAAAGCCAACGGAACCCTATTACTAAGGCTCCATTGTCTATCCGTCTGTCACAGGGCTGTATCTTTTGAACAGTTACAGTTAGGCACCAGAAATTTTATAATCACAGTGTGTACTACTATGGCCGTATAAAAATAACGTAAAATTAATAATTGTAAAATAAATAAACATGCTTTGGCGTTTTTTTTGCTCCAATACATTGGACGGTAGTACGGAACCCTTTATGTGTGAGTCCGATTCGCTTTTGGCGAATTATTATTTTATTTACAAAATACGTTGAATATTCAAAGAATCTTTGAGACCATTTTAATAATATAGACAGATTGTATTCTTTTGTAAACCATTTTCATATTACCTTTCTCGTTCAATTAGTTTTACAATTCGAAATTAATAGAGTTTCCAGCTGTATCGAAATAAAACTGATATTCAGTAACTGAGGTAAGTTAGACTGAAATCGAATAAAATGGTTGGGATTCTGACTATTGAGAGTACTTTCAAAAATACTGTTACTTTATAATGTAGGAATATTAAGTAGCAGTTATGGAATACAAACTCAAAGTTACTATTTTTGTATAGACTTGTTGTCATGCTTACATTGAAAGTTTGCTGCAGTATAGGTTGTGAGTGATAATTTTTTCAAGATACGTGAAGCGTTATACATATGTCTGTAAATAATTTTTCAATGGAGAATTCCATGGTCAGAAAAGGTAATTTGTGTACCGCAAGATTTCTTCAAAAGCCTGTACTTGTGATTTTATACACTAAAATTCTATTGTGACCATTTTCAATCACGTTAGAGCTCTGGGATCTATTAAACACAATGGTGAAAGGTTCAGGTGGCCTTCTCCCACAATATAACTAAAGTAAACCAAAAAATGCGACTGATTAAAGTATCTCAGTGATTAATTACGTGTATAATCTCATGTATATTGGAGATTGACGTCACGGGCGCTCGTGTCGCATGCGACAGATTACTGTGGATTACTGCCAGTTGAGATACAAGCATTAAAATATACTTTGTTATAACGATTTTGAGTAGGATGACAGAATACTCCCGAAATGAAAATGTAAAATACCAAATAAAGAAATATGTCTGCGTCACATAATATTATTATCCTATCTTTCAAGTTGGATCAGACTTAAAATCGGTTAAGTAGTTTAGGAGTCCATCGCGGACAAACAACGTGACACGTAATTTATACATATATTAAAATATTTTAAATGCGAAAGTAGGAGTATTATTTGTTTATTAACTTTTCACGCCTAAACCACTAAACCGATCATCCTAAAATTTTGCATATACGTTTTCAGGTGTACAGAAACGGACATAGGGTACCTTTCATCCCGAAAAAAATTACTGTTTCCGAGGAAAACAAAAATAACGTTCTTTCGAATCATGATTGAATTATATTATGACAAGCAGAGTACAACCCGAATTGACTGTCAAATTCTAAATTAACGCGAGCAAAGTCGCGGGCAAAAGCTAGTTTTATATAAATCTTCATGAATTGTATATCCTCGCATAACCAGAGGGCTTAGTAAAGTGGTAGTTGAGTGGTAGTTGCTTTCGAAGCGTATTTCGTTTTTCTTCAACGACTCAGGGTTAAAATAGCAAACTTTTCGGTAGCTTATTTGTGCGTGTGTGTGCTTATGCCAATTCAATTCATTTTTAACTTTTCCATCATTGAAATTCACTTTGTCGACAATCTCTGGACTAGTCAACCCGATAATAACAATGCGGATTGGGCAAACTGTCTACCACTTCTTTAAGCTACAAACACGGTAGGACCTTCCAATATTGTGTGCTATTGATAACTTATAATTGCACTATGGCAAATATTTGCATTAGCTACAAATATTTGACCCAATAACAGACACGACGTTCCAGATATTCCAGCCTTACTTGATCTCTACTCGCTCTATGTACCATTTAGTTTGTAATTTGTAGTAAACTCTAAACAATTAATCCAGAATCCTCTCATAGCAACCAAATTGAATGTCTCAACCAACCGACTCTCTAGTACACTAATTAGTGCCAAAATCGTTCGAATAATTGCCAGATTGCCAGCAAGCTGAATGGCGTTGCCAATAATTATGGCATGCCAGCATCAAAGCCTGTTAAAGCTAGATGGGTTGAGCGTACAAACATCGATTTGTTTTGCAAACAGTGTTCCTGTTGGCAAGGATTGGGTTTGGAGGAGCTAATGGCAAAAAAGGAAATCAAAATGGTTCTTTCATGTTTCTTTTTGATGTGATCGCGATGGAAAAGTTCATCTCTAAAAGTCAGCAAACTCAACACATGATTTCATTAAGCTTGTCTTTGCAATCTACAGAGGATTCAATCGATATCAGCTGGTAACTATAAATATTTTTACATTTCGACTGCCACGCAGTCTTAGGGCTCCCAGTCATGTCCAGTATCGACGCAAAATAATCCGATGGCATAATTTTGTTGCGCTGCGCATGTTAACTTCGCTGATCTTTACATAGTTGTAAATGCAGTATCGGAATAGGAACTTGAATATTCAATATCTGAATCTCTTGCTTTCAAAACGGTGAATAAAAATACCGTGAGGAAACCGAGATATCCTTAAATCAAACATTTGAAGACATTCATATACATTCCCGGATCGGGCAAATTGTTATGTTTTTATGCTTCGGGCAAATTTTTATGTTAGGTTTTTCATCAGGAATTTCTCAGTGGCAGCCACGGAGTCTGACTTTGCGCCCAGTTAGTTGCAAAAGGCTCGCCCCCTATTACATGGGACTTAAATATAACTGGCGAATGTGAATGTACTATTAGATATACCTTTGCTTAAGTCTTAGGGGACTTGTGTGACATATACAACCACTCACCCTAACGGAGAGGAGGCCCATGTCTCAGCACTCGGAACATAAGTCTTTTTTTTTCGGATGGGAAATCATCATATTGCTTCTCCCGCTCTGGGCAGAGCGGAAGGGAGTGTCAGACTTGTACTGACTAAAACCCATCCATGTTCTTTCCTTGCCTTTTGTGTTCCAGGGCCGCGGTATCTCTTTCGAACAGACCCTCAGCCCTGGCAGGCATCGGCCCTTGCGGGCTCCTCCCTTTGCTGACATCTCTTTGAGGCGCGCGTGGAACACGAACGCATCGTCAACAAGGCCTGTCGTCAAAAGACGGAGAACATAATAGTCTGATTACGCTTATCTGAATCTTAACCATCATAATAATTTGATACACATTCCCTTAACCCAATTCGTGTATGAATGACGTCACTACAATCTAATATGGCGATGCGTCCCGCCATCGCAGAATCATACACTCGCAATAAAACAAGCCTGCTTGATTGGTCGCCGGCGACCAACCGCCATCAGACATTATTGGTAACTGACGGCACGGCAGGCGCAGTGGCTGAGCGATTGACTGCTGCGCTGCGTGTCGCGGGTTCGATCCCCGCACGGATCGAATATTTGTATGGCTTACAGATAGTTGTTCCGGGTCTGGCTGTTTGTGTATGTGAGTTTAAATGTTTGTGAACGCACCCACGATACATGAGAAAATGCTAGTGTGGAGCAACGTTTTCAAATAAAAAAAAAAACTAGCTGAGGATACAGACTCACTTGAGATCATCTTCATTATATCAGAGGTACTAAAGATCTGATTGGTTATGAATTTTTGATATTCTTAAACGTTTAAAATCTGGGTAAAATCTGGATGAAGTATAGTTTTGATTATTGGGGATTTTATTTTTAGCATTATTGAAGTTTCAGTAGATTTTTACGGTCTCCTCACTCAGAGTGACTTCCCACTCTGTCAAAAGATAAAATGATGAATCTATGTCCCTATTCTATATGTGTATGTGTGTGTAATTATCTATGTGTCTGATTATATTGTAGGTACAGCAGCTAGACTGACATAAACTCAGAGCCAGCGAAGATGTTATTTTTAAAACCTCTATATTTTAATTCAAGATGGAGCGTTCTTCTTCATTCTCGAACTTCTTCATTCTCGAACTTCTTCATTCCAGAAAACTCCAAACTAAAATTAAACGCAAGAATATTTTCCAACATCTCAAAGACTCCACACTAGGAACTTGTGCCATTGCTGGCAACACTAATAATATCCTAGTTACCAAGGCAAATCGAATCGCTGCAAACGAAACTTTTCGCTTAAACTCCTTGTACGTTGTACACTAGGTCCAATCTTATTTACATGCATTACGCTTGCAGATTAGTTGCCAACTTGCACACAAGTCAAAGAAAAACTTGCCGGCTCCCTAAAGTAATTTTAAAGTTGACTTCGGACAAATTTGTAATGATATGCTCAATGGATTCTTGTTTCGATGTATGTGGGTTGTGGGGTGCATTTTATACTGGGTTTGCAACAGCAATACCTCTTAGTTATGAAAGGGGTAGAAATAAAGTAAATTTTAAGAAATTGGTTGTTTTTACGGCAGCAGCGTCAGTTGAAGTTCAAAATATTACTTAAATTATATTTTGTTCTATTTTCAAAAGATTTTGTCAAGGACGCGTGAAGCGAAGTATTGCATTGCATTTTAGAGCACGCATTACAAACATGTTGTCGTTGTGTGAGACAGGATCACTAAACTGAATTGGTACTCGGCAGGCCGCGTATGACGGATAACTGACGATTGCTGAGAAAAACCAACGCCGTAGAAGACCCAATCGATGATAGCGAGACGAACAAGACGCCTTGATGAGAGACTGGACCACCACTATCAACAATTGTGAAAAATCTTTTCACAGCGGTGTGGCAGTACGGGCTAAAACAATAACGAGTTTATTTAGTACTTAAAACATAGACGTACTAATAGGTTTTACTTTGAATTAACAGTAAGGCAGTATCATCATCATCATCAATGTCCTGCAAGTCAGTATATTGGTACACTATTTGTAGAGGATTTCAGAAATATACTGCCACTTCAAGTTCCCAAGTAATGTTCCCTGATAATGCCAAAAGAACACAGCTAGTACAATAATAATAACATTTTTTTGATAACGGAGGGTGTTTTTAAATGAACTTTTCAAAGTCTTAAAACCCCATGAAATTAAAACAATAACAAATTGTTGGTGCCTCAAATTCGTCGTTTTATTTACCACTGGCGGAGTTTGGGAACGCCTAACTGGTCCTTTGAAAAAACTCTAAGAGCCCATCAGAAACTTTTCTAATGGATGAAAACTGAAAGGGTCTCCAACTTCGCTTGAATATTAGTTGATATAAATAGGTACCTACTGAGTAAGACTCTACACAGACCTCTAACTTTTGGATTCCTAATGCATGAATTATCAACAATTCACCATTATCTAGCTAGAGTCTTCCTTTTGTGACCTTCCGGGTGTGTGTGGTATTGTTTATGTAAGTTATATATTTTTGGCCACAGTTGCCTGAAGAAGCCGAAGGAAGCCGATCCCAACATAGTTGGGAAAAGGCTAGGCAGATGATGATTTGTTGCCTGAGAATAAAATAATGTTATATTTAATCGTGTCACTTTTTTGATTTAATTTATTTTTCGTTTGTTTTTATACATTTACGCGTAACACACAATTCTCCTCTTAGTCTGAAACACTGTATATTGTCAAATAAGTTATTATGACGCACAAAATCTGTTTTGTCACAAAAAAGTTCACACATATAAAAGTTACATTAACATTGAACTATGTTAATGTAACTTTTTTAAGGAAATTTCGAAACACCTAGTTGACGCTTCCCGTGACCCAAGGGCTGGCTTTTACTTTGGCCAGAGGCTAAGTGTTGCCATACAACGTGGCAACGCCGCCAGTCTCTTGGGCACATTACCATCTGACAGCGTTGAGGAGGAGTTTTTCGATGCCCTTTTATAGTTTGTTGTTAGTTTATCTATTTTAGTTTAATAGTTTTTAATTATCAATGTATATAGTTAGTTTAACCTAATAAACTTTTATATATATATATATATATATATATGGATGAATACTTTATTAAGATAATTATTCTTCAGGTATTGCACTGTTTTTAACACTTTTACTATCAAATTGAGAAGATACATTTCGTTTAAATCATTTTAAGGAATTTTTATACGAGAGCACAATGTTTACAGACAGCCAGCACCATCTCGACCAAAAACGACTTCTAGAGATAGCCTAAAGATCCATTTAAAGTTACTTTTCCATTTTCGCAAACACGACTCTTCAAACAAACTTCATGCCTACAGTGTTAGATGGCTGCCCACCCCTGCTGTGTGAAAGCGACAGTGTGGTCCGAAGGCCGGTCACGGCCCGTTGACAGACGGTTCCATTAGACCCTTTGTTCGGCCGACGTTTATTGTCCGAATCTATCGCATTTTATTGCTATAGATTGGGATTTTTTCTGCCACCCATGTTTTGTGGGAACAAGCATGAATATAGCTGTTACAGCCTTGTCAAACTCGATTTTCATGGACTATGTTTTTCGGTTATTTTTTTCTGTTACTTTATTTAGTAGGGATTTTTTTTAAAGCTGCATAATTTTTGGTGAAACTTCATATAACTATTCGCTATATTGGGGTCGGCTTCCAGTCTGACCGGATGCAGCTGAATACCTTATTTAAAAATGAGCGATTATTTCAATAAAATCTTTTAATCTATACCCTACCAAAATGTTGCCCTATTTAACCCTAAGTTTGACTGGTAAAGAATGCATTGCAGCATACATTCTGCCTATACAGCAATTATACCACTACAGACTACCCATGACGTAAAACAAATTAACCAAAAATACAGTAATAAATAACCCTAGTATTAATTACATATGTACATAGTTAGATATCGGGGCTTATACTATGTAGTATAAACAACTCTATCAAATAATTTTAAATAATACACAGTACAAAAAAATCTAATGAATCAAATCGTACTCGTAGCAGATAATGCTACGACAGCGTAGCTGATTGCATGGCGTAGCGTCCTCTCGTAGCGAGCTACGCCGTAGCAAGCACATGCTCCACTTTACTTTATCTAATAAATTCATTCTGTTATGAATTCCAAGAGTCTCAGCTATTTGAAATATGAGTCATCATAACAAGCTCTTTGCTCGATATTTTTCTCAACTAGATAAACTAAAAGTAAATGGTCTCGTTGGTGTAGCAGGAGCAGGAGCAGGTCTGTAGTTCGATTTCCATGATGTCAAAAGTATAATAAGGGTTTTTAATCAGGAGATGTACAGTAGCAGCGCGAAGTCTGCGTTCTTGCCTTGTTGTAGTTAATGGCATCAGGATCGGAATAACATAACTCACTACTTATTATAAGACAAAGTGCTCCGCCGCGTCTGTCTGTCTGCTGGCGATTAACTCAAAAACTACTGCTACGATTTTTATGCTGTTATCACCAATGGATAGAGTGGTTCTTGAGGAAGTTTTAGTATATAATTTGTTAAGTTTTTGTTGCGGGAACGGAATCAAAATTTCATGATTACTATTGGTCGCGATAACCGACATCCACGCGGGCGAAGCCTTTGCCCAGCAGTGGGATCACGCAGGCTAACAGTATCAGTATGAATATTTAGAAAATAGTTCTATATAAAGAAATCATCTCCCGATATTATTCGTTTGATAGAATCTTTACAATGCCCGGCCGTAAATAGGCACAATATATATCTTCTCGGGATATTCCAATAATTTGTGTGAATATACTCGCTCGCGTTCACCACTTTATCGTTTGGTTGAGACGTACAACAATGAGTTCCATTCAATCGACATACTTTTTCTAAGTAAAAATGCGTTCAAGAAGCAAATCCAAGCAATCCTAAAGGACCATCAAACTACTGTATAATTTTTTTATATTATAAAAACTTAATGTTAAATTCGCACACAAAATCACTTTTTATTTTATTTTTATATAATAGATATGTATTTTTACACTTCCAGATGTTAGTTCCAGGACCGTTGACCAATCATCACCATCTGCCTAGTCTATTGCCAACTATGTTGGGGTCGGCTTCCAGTCTAACCGGATGCAGCTGAATACTATAATTTTACATGGAGCGACTGCCTATCTGACCTCCACAACCCAGTTAATATTGGGTTATACGATACCTCTAGGTAAGACTGGTTGTCAGACTTTTTGGGCCACTGACTACCTGTAACGACTGTCAAAGATGTACAAATGACAGCCGGGACCAACGGCTTAACGTGCTCTCCGAGGCACGGAGGAAACTCGGTATGTAATGGATGGTCACCCATCCACAGACCAACCTAGACAAGCACGGCTTAACCTAAAGATCGACCCGAGCGGCTGTTATTATTTTGCCACGAGCTCCTCCTTGATGACCGTTGACCATTGTATACTTGTAATGTTTTAGCTAGTTTTAAATACTTTAAATTGTAATATGTGGAGAACGTAGTGGGTAGCATTATTGTAATATTTAAGATCTTATGACTAATAGTTATTGTGCTACAGTTTGTTTTTCCTTAAATAAATAAATACACAGATTACTGTTAAACGGCTCGTCTCAAACTAGTTAAGGGGTCAAGTTGAGCGCGTTGTATCATGCAGGCAGTAGCATGGGAGTTTAGTGCATTAATAGTTGCGGACACATGCAACTATTAATGCAATAAACCCCTATCGACACAGACGGGCGCCGGCTAAACTATTTTGAAGTTTATGTTGGAGTGGTCTTAGGGACTTAAAGTGTGTCGAAGTTATTAGGAACATTAGAAGAAGAGATCTATGAATGTAACGCTGTATTTCTCCTAGAATTTTAAAACAATTATCCCCAACCGATTAAGCTGAAATATTTAGACACGTTTAGTTTGCATGACAATGCAAGGTTAGCTAAGTGACGTCATTCTAAATTTTCAAAAGGCGGACTCTCAAAGATGACGGTTATTTATTATGAGACCCCATGATATGTGTCGATTAAAAGAGGTTAGCTGAGAAGAATACGCAAAAAAATATTCAAAAGCTTATTTTTTAATGTTTTTTTCTATTAACTTGTTCTCGTAATAGGTAGTCCTTAATACACCCCAGAAGTCCGAAACTCTGACAACCAAGGGGTAACGTGGTACCGGCTGTAAATGGGTTGTGGGACTCAGAAAATTATACAGTCGCTCCATGTAAAATACTTGAGTTCTGAGACTTATTCAATTAGTGAAATCCGTTTTCTTTTTTTGTGTAAATAATAAATGTAAAGTTGCAATTTCATCTTAAGAGCTAATTATATAATTTTTACAATTACTTATTCCTAAAATCCGTAGTTGCATTAAAAATTCCCATACGTTTTAATCTAATCGATAACGCCTTTAAAAGATCGCAAAACTCTCAATTTCTAACATAACCTTAACAGAAAACAAACATTAACAATCAATATACGCAAAGTAAAAATATTATTTCAGGAGCCGTCCGGTTGCCGCCCGTACGCCTGCCGGCGTCCGGCCGAGCCGCGGTTAATCCCATGAATATTCACCTCGCCGCTGATCCCAGTAAACCGGACCGCGCGCCCGGATCGTGTATAATAGACCTTAAGTTGCGCGACTTAAGGGTCTTGATACTTGAGTTCGGGCTGCGGGACTGTTCGAAAGGGGAGTGATATGAAACTTCGAATGACATTATTGCGACGCACGCTATTTCGAATTTTTTTACGAGTGGTACGCCATTTCGAAAACTCATTAAGTCGAAAACCGCTACATCAAATGACGTTGTTGCGAACACGCTGTTTCGAAAAACTGTTGGAATGGTATTCCAATATGAATTTGTGTGGGAATCGAACTCGCGACCGAGTGATTACGATGATAAAACTGATACTGAGCTAGTTGTCTACACCACTAAGTATAAATGATTAATATTAGTACTTATTATGATTTAACTATGTATCCCTAGCATGATTCCCGTTTTAATAAGCTAAACATCATCATCACTTGGGGGGTAGTTTGACAAAAGTATAAGAAATTAAAAATAAATTTAAATCAACATTCATTAATTTGTATTATTATATGCTTTGTATTACCCAGTATTAACTGGGTTGTGGAGGCCAGATAGGCAGTCGGTTAGACTGGAAGCCGGCCCCAACATAGTTGGGTAAAGGTAGGCACATGATGATGATGATGAGCTTATTGAAACGGGAAGCAGTACCACTCGTAAAATTTTTCGAAATAGCGTGCGTCGCAATAACGTCATTCGAAGTTTCATATCACTCCCGTTCGAAAAAGATACCGCGGCCCTGGAACGCAAAGGGCAAGTACAAATCTGACACTCCCTGCCGCTCTGCCCAGAGCGGGAGAAGCCATTTGATGACTTCCCATCCGTAAAAAAAAAAACTTGAGTTCGAGAAGACTTTACTTGACGTAAGGTTTTTAGTAAGGAATAAAGACCTAGTTTGTTTCTGTAATAGGCAACTAGAGTCTGCTAATGATGTGAAGAAAGAAAACGCTTAGGAAATATTTCAGCAGTCGTGGTATGTTAATGAAGTTCTTTGTTAATAATACATTATAATGAGCTTACGTTACCTAAATACACTGTTTTTTGTGGTCGTTTTATATTCACAAATAGAGTCAAACTAACTCTATTCGTATTTACTTTTACAAGTAGAGTTGTTTTGACTCTATCTATAATCTTAAGCAGTATGATCGGCAATTGCCTAACATAGGTCTAGCGGTTATTTTTTTTATATCAAAGGAGAACACTATTTGTTTAACAGCAAAGAAAAGGTAAAACTAAACTCGCACGGTATGTAATTAAACACAAACATAGAAGGATGCAAATGTCAAATAGTATTTTTTAAAAAGTATAAAGGACCGTCAAGTATCAAAACCACTCAAGCGCACTATATTTAAATGTAACCGCGGCGCTAATATATATACGTGCTATGATGATAATTGATATGCGGCAAATTTTCAACTTCCGCCGAATATAAGCTCCGCCTAAATTAAGCGTTGCCTAATGTAAAGCTAAAATATTGATGACATTGTTTCATTAGCTTGCTGCGGTTTACCGAGGACGGTTTATAAATAATTTACAGGCAAACTAGCTGGTTTTGGGATCATGGTATTAGGAAATTATTAAAAGCTTAAAAACGTTAGAGATGGTTTAATAAATCAACTCGGAGGGGTTTACCTAGAGTGTAGGTATAATCGTTTAATCACAGATATCTAGAATATAGCTTAGGATAACAGGCTTAGACTGAAATCCTTATGAGAATTCCCTATGATTATTAAACCCTTACTTCGAAGCTAAACAATTTCTCTCACACACAGTAGAGGCACACGAAAACGAACAGCACCGTGGGGCAGGCGACGTACACGGTAAATGTCTTTGCACGGAGCCAGACGAAATTTGCAGCCACTCTGGCGATCCACACTTAAGGGTGGCCTGCCCAGACGAAGCAGCGGCCTGCGTAAACTCACCAAAGCCAAGCTGAGGGATCACCAGCACAAGGAGCCTGCCAGACTCTTTCTGGTAAAATAAATTCATAGACTGTATGAAGTCTGTTTGTTCAAATGTTTGAAACTTTTTTCAATACTACCCTGGAAAGGCCCCCACACCCTTTCAAGGGTAGTTTTCGATAATTCAAAACATCAATACCCCCTGGTATTTAAGTTTGAAAATGAAGAAAAAGAAAACGTGCAAAATCTGCCCCGACTAAGTCGCGAAAAAAGTGCTAGTAACATTCTCTTATATCTATGTGATGTTTCCAATTGTTTATCAACTTACCACCAAAACTTATTCAGGTCCACATTCCAGATCCTCAGTCCACCGTGAGAGTAAAACTGATCTTTGACTTTATAGCCTGGTCCTTAACTCCGACCATTACAAAAGGCATTCTCTAATTCGGCATCAACACCGTCTTTACGACTATGGCGCCAATTCCACAATGTTTACTACGGCCATTGACATCACTTCTCCTAATTCCATTAACTATTGCGAGACCTCTTTTTATTGCTATTGCTATGATAAGTAATTGTGGAGTGAGTTTCTTTGATTGTGAATTTTAGTACCTACTCGTACCTACGTGTTGGACCAGAAATATAATGCCCCATTAGATACTATTGAAGTAGTCGACGTAGCCCGTATAATTACCAAAATAGAGTAGCAATGGACAGGGCATATAGCCTGCAGAACGGATGACCGATGGTTTAGACTTAGTCGCTACGTACCGAAAGGCACAGCGTTGGAAGGCTTCCCACAAGGTGGATCGAAGATCTGGTGAAAGCTTCGGGGATCCGTTGAAAGCGAGTTACGCAAAACTGGTCTACGTGGCGACGTTATGAGGAGGCACAAGGCAGTAGACGGCTGCCAGCTGATATGATGATGTTCATCTATTTGTCTAGTTTGGCAAAATGAATGAATTTATACTGACCATAATAACTCAATTATTTTTGATGTAATTAAAAAAAAGACACAGGTTGCAATTGCTACTTCGGTTCATAACTTTAGGTAAAATATTAATAAGGCGAAAAAAGAAGTTAGCATGATCGTTACTAACTAAAAACAATTTTTATTTAACAAATCTGCTTATCTTTCAGCACTAAGTCGAAAATTTGTGCACAAAAACATGACACAACAAAAATTAATTCATACTTTGATCTCTCTTTTCACTCAGCACAAAACCTATTCACCACTTAGTAAACAAACGATTTCCTTCACAAATCCTTCATTTTCATAATAAGATTAATACCCTATTCACGTAATACCGGCGTCAATAGGCGTCCATTGATTAAGCAATTAACGCGTCCATTTGATATTCGTAAAGGATTGAAAGCTTATGAAAGAATATAAAGCTTTGAAAGCGTTTAATGAATCATCTCCCGATACTAATTGATGTCTATTGGGCAGAGGCTGTGAGGGGAATGTAGGTTGTTTGTTTGTTACTTTTAATACGCTGTGAATTCGATTGGGAGCTTCTAAAGTCTTTTTTATGCGAACTCAGTCAATAGTAGAGAAAATCTGTGAGTTTATTCTGTCTCTCTTGTGAAAAGTTGTGTGTTTGTGTATGTTTGATTGTAAATCAACGTTGTTTAGTGATTAGTGCTTAGTATATTTTCAATGTGAATACGGCCTTATTGTTGCATTTGAAGTAATAACAAACAAACAGATTAAATTTTTAAAGAACCTAAACCTGGAGGAAATGACAAGAAGTGATACTCACAGTTTGTCCAATAGTGGACATTTTCTGCTGAGTGAGTTTTGACTTAAACTCAAAACTCAAACTCAAAAGCATTTATTTCAATTAGACCATTACAGGCACTTAAGAATGTCAGAAAAACAAAGAAGGTTAAACTACACAGACACAAGTCATAATAACTTGTGAAGGTACTGTAGTTGCCCATTCCAAAGCGTAGATCTCTATGGAGAAGATTGATCAAGAAACTCCATGGCCACTCTTTTAAATCAAAATATTGTTACAAAACCTTGGTAACATGAGAACGATGTAAAAATACGTGCACGTTAAGAGCGGCCAAAGTAAAAGATTATATCAAAACTTTAAAAACAAAGTAAGTAGTTAAAATAAACCGTGGCAGCTTAGAGATGACCAGTCCTAACTGACAGCGCCCGTTCACGAACATGATGCATGGATCCTACATACTGTGATAAGGGGGTGATTACTGATATAACAACTAGTAGAGAAGGAAGTAGACATGCACCGACCCCAAATAAATGATGAACTACAAAAAACCAAAAGCAAGCAGAACAAAACACACTACATACATATCTCCTATCATCAAACCGTAAGTTGCACAAAACTGGACGCAACAAAAAAACAGGTGTACAAACCAACAACTAAACCAAAGAAAAACTCGTCCCGTTATCTCTTACATCCTGATCCACCGTTTACCAGATAAACCCTAAGTATTGCCTGAATAAAGAGCCTCTCCCCACTAATCTCTTTATCAAAAGGGGGATGCGAGCGAGTCTTTAGCTCAGCCGTTTAAAGGTTATTTTTCTTCAAGATAAGGGTGTTTTTTGGAATACGATTTTGAATTGACGGGGTTTAAATAAACGTGTGAATTTGTTGACGGTTTTCTTTAAACTTTACGAGAAAATTATAGAAATCGCAAAGTTGCAAAAATTGGTGCTATCGCCGCCATCTTATGTTTCTACACTAATTTCACAAATGTAGACCATCAACCCTCGCCGAGAATGTCGTTAAAGCTCCAACAGATCCTTGTATCATTGCATTATGGATGATTAAAGCACTGTAGATGGAAATGCAGGACCAATTTCACGTGTTACATCTACAAAGTTGTTCTGCTGATTGTTTTACGTTTTCAGCAACAAAAAAATTGGTTATCTGTAAAGTTGGTTTACGGACGATAGTTTAACATGATAACGTCATAAAATCGAGTGGAAGAGAGAAATTACCTATACAACCTAACCTCCTAGCTCCAGCAGTAGATTAAAAATAATAACCTAGGCTTGTCAATATCTGACACTACAAAAGTGGCGCATGCGTACAATGAGCGTAACGGTAACGAGACGGGACACTTTTTCGTGCATGCAGCCGGCGCGTTCATCGATTTATTAGACGTTGTCACTTCAAAAATATGAGACAATCCGCAAAGGTACCGTTACTAATTTTGTATGCATAATGCACCAAAACTGATGCACTGTGCAAACACTGATCACTCTCACAATGACCAATTTGTTTTATCTTGGTAGGATCCAAAAAAAAAACTCAAAAGCATTTATTTCAATTAGACCATTACAGGCACTTTTGAATGTCAGAAAAACAAATTAGGCTAAGCTACAGTCACAGACAAAAGGCATAATAACTTGTGAAAGTACTGTAGTTGCCCATTCCAAAGGGTAGATCTCTATGGAGAAGAATGGGCAAGAAACTCCATGGACACTCTTTTCAAATAAAAATATTGTTACAAAATCTTGTTTACATCATTCATATTGAGATTATACATATAATATGTGAGAACGATGTAGAAATACGTGCACGTACCTATTTCTACGTTAAGAGCGTCCAGAGTAAAATATTATATCAACAATTGAAAAACAAAGTAAGTAGTTAAAATAAACCGTGGCAGCTTAGAGATGACCAGTCCCAACTGACAGCGCCCGTTCACGAGCATGACGCATGGATCAGCTCATTTAGCTCAACCATATTGAAGGAAGCTAAATGACTCGACACACCCTCCACCATCAGCGACACATTTTAGTGAGTATGACATTCTCACCCACCAGGGCAGATTCAAGTCAATGAAAGATAACCAAATGTAAATGGTAGCTTTACAATAAGTACCACTCACACAAGTGCTATGCAATTATATAATACTAAGATATTGAGTCTATACAATGCAAATATATTATTACAATCTTCTGCAGCTTCCACAATAACTTCACATGGTAATCAATTAGTTTGCCCCTATGGTTGTGGAGCAGGACCAGCACTGAGCCAAGCATTTTTATCATCAATGTAATCCCCCAACTTATAATATGCTTGCCTACATAGTGTGCGTTTTATACAAGATTTAAATTTCGTCTCATTTACTTTTAGAATGTGGGCAGGTATTTTATTGTAACATTTTAAACAGTACCCCATGAAAGATGAGTCTACTTTAGATCACTTAAACAAGTCTAAATGTATACGATGATTTGCAGTGAAATTCCGATCCTAGTTTATAGTCACTGAAAACGCTTTGGAACATTTTGAAAATACCTTCAACATTTTACACTTCCAAAACACGAATTAAGCACGTAACTCTTAAAATACTGCGTAATGATTAACTCAAAAGTAATAAAACGGCGCCATTTTAAAGCGCTCTTTTACGATTCTACCCTCATCCCTTACGTAAAGTCAGTGCGCTTATAAAAATAAATCGACAAGTCTTTGAGGCCTTCCAAGTGTATCGCTGTAACGGTATACGTGAGGAGAATGCTGAGAAACTTCGCTTGTAAATTACTTTCCAAATAGAGTATAGGCTGGACCCGTGGGCGGGCTTGAAAAAATATACTTAGAAAATAATAAATAAATTTATATTTCAGAAAAAACACATTTAGGGTTCACAAAAACAATTTTCATTAAAAATTAGCATTTCAGACAAAAGTGAATCGTTGGTGCCTTCTAATGATTAAAAATTATTGTATCACAGACCCCAGAAATCAGTTTATTAACTTTAATTTTACAAACGTCAACGCGTTCTGTTTTTATGTTGTAAAAACAGTATAAAAATTAAAAAATGAGGAGTCTCTATTTTCAGAGTTGTAATTTGAAATGTTATTAGTTAGTATGACAGTTAGTTAAAAAGTTACTAGTAGCATTCGTATTCAACATTATTTTCCAGTAAACCGATGTAGATGGTGGCGCTGAAAAATATTTTAAACTAGCTTTTGCCTGCGGCTTTGCTCCTGTTAATTTAGAATTTGACTATCAATTCGGGTTTTGCTCTGCTTGTAACAATATATTTCAATAATTATTCGAAAAATACGTTATTGTTGTTTTATTTATTTATTTATTTAAACTTCATGTACAAGAGTGGTACATAGGCGGACTTAATGCCACAAGGCATTCTCTACCAGTCAACCTCTGGGTCAAATAGGACAGCATTGTGATAGAGTACAAAAACAACAAATAAGGAAAATACCATTTTCCCCGGGAACAATACTTTTTTTCCGAATGAAAGATACCCTATGTCCGTTTCTGTATACCTGACAACGTATAATACTCGTATGCAAAACTGGGGATACAGGATGATCAGTTCAGTGGTATAGGTGTGAAAAGGTGACAAACAAACTTACTTTCGCATTTTTAATATTAGTAAGGAGAGGTAATAAAAAATCTTCCTAAAATAACACACCCATGTCTAACATCCAATAATCTCAGAGACGCGCGATATCTTAGTTCTATAACCTAATTCTTAAAGTAAACAGATACGCACACACCCCACACACACGTACACACAAACACACCGTACATATAAATTATTCACGTACACTAGAGGCACCGCAACATCAGTCACACGTCGACCCGACTCAGCCCTTAAATATCCGCACGCACGGTCATATCCGCAAATATTCGGACATATCCGCGACACACGGACTTTGGGATTAGGTTGCGGTTACGCCTCCATTCCGTGATTCGCCCTTCATTACAACCCTTTCGAAACTACGCTAGATATTTGGACTGTTTCGATAAGGTAAATGTATGTATTGTGGTGTGGTGTAAATTTATGGGATCGCTTGTCAATTTTGGCTAGGTGGTATTCAAAATCAAAATCAAAGCATTTATTTCAAGTAGGCCAGTTACAGGCACTTTTGAATTGTCGACAAGATAAAGGTTACCAGTGAACGATAGCTATCTAGTACATAGTACTCACACAATATGGGCTATGCGGCTATATAATACTAAAGAGATTGAATTTATACAATGCAAAGATAGTTGTACAATCTTCAGCAGCTCCAACAATACAGTTTAATGCTATCCATATATGCGCCCCTGTCCTTGTGGAGCAGGACCGGCATTGAGCCAAGCATTTTTATCAGCGATATAATCGTCCAACTTGTAATATGCTTGCTTACATATTGTGCGTTTAATGCATGTTTTAAATTTCGTCTCATTCAGTTCAAGAATACTTTGTGGAATTTTATTGTAGCATCTCAAACAGTGCCCCATGAAAGATGAGTCTACTTTAGCGAGTCTGAAGCCTGGCTGAACTAATTGGTCCCTATTTCTAGTACTGTAATTATGTCTGTCACCTCTTTTATTAAAAAGATGTAGATTTTTTCTTACGTACATTATGTTTTCGTAGATGTATTGACAATGTACCGTCATGATGTTAATTTCCTTAATCAGTTCCCTTAGAGAATCGCGCCTACGAAGATTATATATGGCTCTAATGGCTCTTTTTTGCAGAATAAATATAGACTCAATGTCTGCAGCCCGTCCCCATAACAAAATGCCATAAGACATTATGCCATGAAAGTAACTAAAATAGACCAGTCTAGCGGTATCGACATCAGTAAATTGACGCATTTTTCTAATAGCGTATGCTGCTAAACTTAACCGCCCTGCAAGAGTACTTAAATGAGAACCTAGCCTTGTATCAAGCGTAATCCCCAGGAAAACCGTTTTATCTACGAATCCAAGTTACTCTTTACTCAAAACTATATCACAATCGCTATTTTTAACATTCGGTAAAGCAAATCTTATGCATTTCGTTTTTTTTTAAATTTAATACTAAATCGTTTGCTGTGAACCAATTATGGATTTGAATTAGGGCATTATTCACGTCATCTAGATTTTGGGCCCTTCTATTTATCTTTATTTTCAGATAAATATATCTTGAAAATTAGAGAAGTATCTTTAGCAAATAGCACCATATTTTGAGGCTGGTTTTTCAATAAATAAAGCAGATCATTAATATATACTAGAAAGAGGAAAGGACCCAATATTGAGCCTTGCGGAACCCCCATTTTTACTTTTAAACCCTGTGAATTAACACCATTTATTTGAACATGTTGCTGTCTATCACTCAAATAAGATTTTTCAGACTAAGTGCAAGTTTACCTAGTCCATAATGCTCAAGTTTCAAAAGTAATGTGTCGTGATTTACGCAATCGAATGCTTTGGAGAGGTCTCAAAATATTCCAATAGCGTCTTGGGAGTCTTCCTACGCAGCATGTCATTACGTTGTTTATATTTATCAATTTTTTTCAATAATATTAAGGAACCTCCGCGCAGCATATATTTACGGTTAAAGCAGCTACCCACCGTATAGTTCTCATAATTAATAAGCATTTGGTAATCCTATAGCCAATGGCAATTAGCCAATTAGAAATTAAATTGTTTTTACAAAAGAAAATGTTTGACATTATTTGTTTCACTTCAGTAAAACAAAAAATGTCAAACATTTTCTTTGTTTGGAAGAAATGCCTTGGATATTTTGGTGGAATAATTTTAATGTGGTCTGCTGAGGCCCTTTCCTACGAACTAATTGAGTGCAAGAAGATACCTTGCTGTTGGTAGGTTTAACAATATTGTTAATGGTACCTTCTGTTGTCTCACTTCCTAGTTTAAATTAATATTAATATCTGGAGTGAGTCCTGCCCTATCACCCGAAAACAAGATACTTAAATCTAAGCTAATATGTGTATAATTACAATTAGTATAATTACTAATTAACGTAGACCTATTTACAAAAAACTGTGACATAATATTTATGTCTGAGTTTATATTAAAAGCTAATAGCCGAGCTATTTGACGTCTAAGATTAAAAGGCAGGTACGCATTATTCCGAGTTGACTTCAATTTCTGAACGAAACTGTTGGTGTCGAATGTCAACTTGTCACTATAATGACTGACTAATAAATGCATGCGATCGTTTAAGCTATGGATAAAATGATTTTTCCTGCTTCACAACCTCTCAAAGTATGGAAAGGCACACAGAATTATTTTCTTACAATTTAGTTTTAACAGTTGAGTGACATTGTCAGTGATATCATCAATTTTAACGTTCGAACTATTACCTACAAGTACATTTATAATGGCATTAGGATTTAATTCCTTCCGAGTTATGGATGAAATTATCTGGTTGTAAGAAGCCTGAGGTGTACAATAGTTTTGTGAAGAATGACTCAGATTATTAGAAATAAATTTTCCTAACTCTCTCCCTAAACTATCTGAAAATATAATGGAACTGCAACAAAGTGTACTACAACAATTAATGGAAGAATTACTTTCTGTTTCTGCTACTCGTGCTCTTCGTGTGAAGAACGTATAAAGCAGAGAAGAAAAGAAAAAGGGAACGCAGAAAGGAAGGAAAGTACTTTTTATTACTCAGTCCTCTAAAAAACAAAACATAAAGAGGGTATTTCTGTATCGGTCTGACCCATCGGACTGGTATGGATAAAATTAATAGCGGACGCGGCTCTGAACCCCGCTGATGCATCTGATTAATGTACTGAAGTATAAAGGGTGTAAAAAGGCTCGAAAGGCACTTGTTTTCCCCGTCATTGCGATCATTTTTTTGTTATAGACCATACCTGGGAACCTTCTAGTTACGGAGATATTTTGGGTCAAAGTTCCAACTTTTTCACAAGTTCTTTTTTTTTAATAAATGTTTTTAATGTAAGATTTTTACTTGTAACACTTCCACGAGCCCCGTACTATTCAATCCATCCACCGGTACAACGTTTTGAGTGCGTTACATTGAGTCCTGTCGTAAAAAGTGACTTTTCAGCCTAAAAAAAAAGTCGTTTCCCAGCACAAATTATTGCGTAAAGTTACTTAGTTTGACGTACATAATGCTTGGTTGACGGCTTCGTGAAGAGTCTGTTTACACCCTGTATGATGTCAGTGTACGATGTCCGCAGCCGCATTCGACGCACTATGTCCGGTTTCACCGAACTTTTATTTACTCGTAGACTTTTCTCTATGCTGCGAGCAAAACTACAGACGGCTTCGAACACACTGCTTTTAGAAAGTCCACCACTCTCAGTCAACGTGCCCAACAGTTCCCGGCGCAGTCATTAATCTAGCGGAATTGGACTGTCTCTAACACAATTGCCTTTTAAAGTCAAAGAATTGAATTTCCGAATAAAAAGTCTTTTGTTTGTGTTGGACAGAAATTTGCAGTGATCCTAGGCATGTGTTTACATTATTGTGGGAAAGTAAATGTGGCTAGTTGGAAATAAGTAAATTTACTACAACCAACTTAAGTTTTGAATTCCAGAGGATGAGCAAAATACGTAAATATGAGCCAACGTTAATCTCGTACTACGCTAGGCCAGCTCAAGGTCGAAATATTCTCACCAACGCAACGTACGGTAAACTGTACACAAAAACTGAAAAATTATTAACATTAATTGTGAACTAACTGGAAGCAGTTTACCCCAATGTGATCTGTCAAGATGAAGATTGAAATCTACTTCTTTATGTTGGCACGAGTTCAAATCAAGGTGAAGAGATTGGTCAGACAGTAATTCAATAGCAAAACTTAGCAGTCAATTTTGTTATTGAATTATTCGGACTTGCTTCGCGGTATCAAATATCCTTATTATGACCTCACGCGAAAGCCATATGTACAAACATGAATAAAGTAAAAGGAGGTTGCTATAATTTCTGCCTCCTCATATGAAGAATAGACGGTTGTATCTTCCTCTTAAAGTACAGATAGCAAAAAGTTAAAATATGTTTGGTCCAAAATTTGGCTATGAGTACTCCGCTATTGACGAAGTAGTAAAGTCCTCACGTGCACAGCCAACAATACAAGGCAGCCATCCAGTAAGATAGTTGTGTAGTAGTGTTTATGTACATATAATTACTTAATAATCCACTCTCATTAATTAGGAACCCCCTTCATTCGATATTCTACTCATACTCAATTAATGAACAACGTACACATGTCGTAGTATCGTCTCGTGTCCCAGTGTTGTTCGACAAAGTTATTACGCGCGTAATTCGGCCAAACACCCACTAACGGCAGTAATAACTGCGCGTATCCAATAAGTGCCGGCCGAACGCTGGGACCGATACGGTGTGGTACTAGTTATAAAAGGAAGCGATTTCACAAAAGAACGGCAGGTACAGGGACCTCATATCTTGCCCTCTTTGCCCCAAAACAAGTCGATGAGGTGATACTTTTTTTTTTCGGATGGGAAATCATCAAATGACTTCTCCGTGTCAGACTTGTACTGACTAAAACCCATCCATGTTCCTTGGGTGTTCCAGGGCCGCGGTATCTCTTTCGAACAGTCCCGCAGCCCTGGCAGTCATCGGCCCTTGCGGGCCCCTCCCTGTCTGCTGACATCTCTTTGAGGCGCGCGTGGAACACGAACGCGCTGTCTACACGGCATGAGGTGACCCTTGAGGGAGGGATATGTCCAGCAATGGTTTTTGGTCTGAAACGATGATGATGCCGACATCATGTCCATAACACATATTGTGTGTGAGTCAACCATTAACCCATGAACCTGACTGGGTGTGTAATATAAGTATGGCCTAATGAAGCTTATTGATTGGCAAAAGCTTTTGGAATAATGATACCTAAAAAAAAACTTAACAAAATATTCAAAATTTAATTGAGCTGAGAATTACTACTTTCTGAAGGTAAAAATTACCTTAGACAGTCCAGTGATTCACCTGGGAAGTGACATAACAAACTCTATAGGAAAAAACATAGCTTAACATATGAAGATAACAATAGTTTTTTACTCTGGAACAAATAAAAAATACCCTAATATCTCATGACTTGGCCCACACACATACAAGCAACACTAAATCATCGAAGACTTAGTGGATCTCCCACTAATTGTTAGGAGCGACACGGACATATTGAGTGCGCCATAATAACTACTGTTTATTGGATTACTGACCAATATTGTTGGCATACTGTTGCCATGTTGCTACTCTGTGGTCATGGCAAACATAAGTGATGAGTAGGGGGTGGTTAATGAAATATAATAACGTTATTGGATTAACGTCCAATATTTTTCTTCCTACTTTGTTAGTCTAGTGTGCACTACTAACTACTGCGCTGATATGATGGGTTCGATTCCCAGATTGAGCAAAGTGTTATTGGGTTTTCGATCTGAAATTAGCAGCCCGGAGTACAGAATGTGCACTGTTGATGGTAATAGGCCCGCCCCTATTACATAGGGTTGAAACATAACTGACAAAACGTTTCCATTAAAATTCATTAACTTTTGTGACGTGTAATGAGGAAGTTCTAGATTTTGGGCACCGCCGAAATGTGGGTGCACATCTCTGCCTGATCCTTCGGAAATGCAGGCGGGAAGCGTTTGATTACGTAATTTTATTGGGTACGTCCCGTTTCGCCAACCTAAACAAAATACCATTACAGAAGTGCCAGAAATCATTCTGCCGTCATAAAGAAAAAGGGCACAACTAACATTTTTTTCGAAATTGAGTTAAAAACTCTGGCAGAATTGCCTTTTTTTTCTGATTCCGAATATGTAAACAACTCAATTTCGAAAAAAAACGTTAGTTGTGCCCTTTTTCCTTATGACGGCAGCATATATTTGCCATGAAAAAGCCGTTTGGTAACCCAAACGGGTTATTCTGTACCCGCATTGCTACCCACAGCCCTAGAACAATGTATGAAGATCATAATACTTATATTATGATCTTCATACATTGTTCTATGGCATACATTGTTGGCTAGTCGCTCCATGTAAAATACTGGTATTCAGCTGCATCCGGTTAGACTGGAAGCCGACCCCAACATAGTTGGGAAAAGGCTAGGCAGATGATGATGATGATACATTGTTCTATGGCTGTCTGTGGTAAGTGTTTGTTCTGATCGGTGGAGTGAAACGTTGCAGTGATAATAGCAGGAATAACTATAATAATAAAATGTTAATTAGGACTGACATGACTATGCATAATGATGACAAACAACATTATGTCCCGTCCAGCACTCACGTCTCATCGCTGAAAACACGACCTTAGTTTACATTGATGAAATAACACTGTAAAAGCTCCAAAGTAACTGAAATACCACTATAAGCAGTACTCACAAGTTTTAAAAGAACATTTTGAGTAGTTTGTTAACCAACCTAACTGTAATAATTTTTGCTTCGCCATAGTCGGGTTTAGTTTTTAAGCTGTGAGAATGACCTGATGGTTAAACCTAGTTCCAAACATGGGAATCGAACCCAGGACCATGTGCTCAGCAGTAGTGCTTGCACCACTAGACCAACGTGGCAATTCAAGCGGCAGTTTAGTTTAATTATTCGGATCAAATTATTTGAACTTCATGACGTACTTCAAGAAGAATATTGCATTCGTGAAGTATGTTTACGAGAAAATGCTGACGATGCTGTCGATTCTTACGTAGAGGACGTGACCTACGTGACCCAGAACGTGATCACCGTATATAAACACGTGTGCGGGTACAGCCCTTTTGCAGTTACGCCTGTGGGTATCGACCTCGCGATTTTCTCCATAAATGAAATATTCTGAACACTTACTATGAGACTCTTAGGTGCTATGAGAACACAATCTTGGCTCAATGCTGGTCCTACTCCACAACCATAGGGACAAACTTATTGATTATCGTGTGAAATTATTGTGGAAGCTGCAGAAGATTTAAAAAATATTTTTGCATTCTATAGAGTCAATTTCTTAGTATTATATAATTGCATAGTACATGTGTGAGTACTATGTACTTTAAAGCTACCATTTACATTTAGTTATCTTTCATTGACTCGAATTTGCACTGGAGGCTGAGAGAATGTCATGCTCACAATCACAATGTCTCGGTGATGGTGGCGGGTGTGTCGGGTCATTTAACTCCCTTCAATATGGTTGAGCTGAATGGGGCTGATCCATGCGTCATGTTCGTGAACGGCGCTGTCAGTTGGGTCTGGCCATTTCTTAGCTACCACAGTTTATTTTAACTACTTTGTTTTAAATTGTTGATATAATTTACTCTGGACGCTCTTAACGTGTATTTCTAAATCGTTCTCACATGTATGTATAATCTCAACATAAATGATGTAACCAAGATCTTGTTAAGATATTTTGATTGAAAAGAGTGTCCATGGAGTTTGCCCATTCTTCTCCATAGAAATCTACGCTTTGGAATGTGCAACTATACAGTACTTTCACAAGTTATTATGCCTTATGTTTGTGACTGTAGTTTCGGCTTTGACATTCAATAATGCCTGTTATGGTCTAATTGAAATAAATGCTTTGAGTTTAAGTTAGGAAAAAAATGTTCTTCACATTCTTGATCGTAATTGTCTATCACGTTTCATTGAGCACAGAAAACGGTTTTAACAACAAAAATATTATCAAGTACAATAGTATTTTATATTTTGCTCGACATAGACTAGTCATATGACCATAAACCTGTTTATTTTGTTAGCCTGAACAATCTCACTCCTGAGCAAAGGCATCCTCCACTTCCTTCCACTTGTCTCGATGTTGTGCCTCTTCTTGCCCATCCTCAATGTTTTCTCCCTCTATAAACTAATAAAGATAAAAACTTAAGCACTTACCAATAGATAATAAATAAAAAATACATTTATTTCGGACCACTAGTTTACTTGCAGCGGTTTTGGGGTCCGCGCAGGATGTCTTTTTCCATACTTGTCTATTAGTCAGCATAATGTTAGGTATTGGATTACAATCTGGTATTGTTCCTGTATCGTCGGTCTTTAGACAGGTAACAAGGAAGGACCGGTTGAACTCCATCGAAGGAAATCTTATTTTCCTTGAGTAGGAGTCCCTAGTGTATCCTCCTGTATGTTTTCTTTTGTTATTGAGTCGTGTTTACTCAGTTGCTTCCTTATCAATCGAGCTGTTAAGGGCGTTAATTGGTTGCTGTTTTTTTTTAGTAAATGCATTTTTACGTGGTTTTTCAGTGTAATTCTCGCTAACCCCACCACCTGTGGCCCCACTGGTGGGGTCAGCGGGTATTGATTAAAATAATTAAAAATTGTTTTATTTTATTTTATTTTATTTTATTTATTTGGCTCACCAACAATTGAATACACTGCTTCATAGACACGATATACATTCAATATAAGTTACAGACAAGTGTATCAACCTCTTACAGGTAAGCACATCATGTACCACTTATTTGTCGTTGAGTGTGAATCGAATTCAACGCAAATACAAAATTAAAATTAACATCAAAACCAAAATTAAGAATTAAAGTCAAAATTAAAGTAAAAACTAAAAATTAAAAACCAAAGTTAAAATCGAAATCAACATCTAAGTTAAAATTATTATTAAATAAAAATTAAAATCAAATACAAAATTCCAATCAAAATTAAAATCTAAAACAAAATTACGATCAAAATTAAAATCAAAAACAAAATTACGATCAAAATTAAAATCAAATTCAAAATTACAATCTAAATTAAAATTAAATAATCATGCAACCCTCAACACTAAAATGATTTTACAAGTTTTTGTAAATAATACTTCTGAACTTACCAAGTGAGTCAGAGTGCACATCTACGAGATCACTGCAGCTATTTAATAGTTTACATAGGCGGGGGATCGGCGAATTAGAACCAAGTACGGTTCTGCGAAGAGGAGGACGTAAGGGGGTTATAGGAGCTCTTGGGCTTTTGGTGGGCACTCGGAATTTGATCCTGCTCAATAATTGGGGACAATCAATTTCATTTCTCAAGATTTTAAATAAAAATGAAGAGTCCAATAAATCCCTCCTCTTTTGTAGGGATATCATCTTGAAATGCAGAAGTCTCTCTTTATACGATAATTTCTTTTTAGCTATCCCGGAAGAGTATGCTAAATGCCACAGAAATCGTTTTTGAACGATTTCTGTGGCATTTAGCATACTCTTTCCCGTTGACCCCACCGTATTTTTGAGTAGCATAGGTAGAACATAAAATCACGCCTATTATTGTCGAAGGGTACCGTTGAGATGTACCTATGGTTCGTTAACGTAATATTGGCTGTTAATATGAGTTGAACCTATTACAACTAATAACCGGGCACAAATCCTGACCCGAGAATCTCGCAAAATGCTACTGCTGAGTCTTGGGTTCGATACGCAAATCGGGCGTGTTCGGAATAATTTAAAAAATAATGTTAAAGTGATTTGTCTAATAAACAATTTCATTACTAACGTTGACACGGGACCTTCTACAAAATCTAAAGCTTAAGCAAGAATAAATAAAAAACGAGTGAGTAAGACAAACTGTACAATATTAAACACCCTTATCACACTGACTGAGTGATTCATTCGCATCGCGTTGTTCTAAATTATCGTTGTTTGTACTGATGTCCCAAACAGAATAATCTATCAATCAACACAGCCTATCCCAGTTCACTGCTAGATATAGGACTCTCCGAAACTGCACAACATCCTGTCCTACGCCTTCTGCATCCAGTCTTAACTTGCCACCTTTTTAAGGTCGTTGCTCCATCTAACTGGGAGGCTTCCAATACTGTCGTCGATACGCCATCTCCACTCCAGAACTCGATTGCTCCGTCACCCGTCATCGGTCCTTCGGCAGACATGGCCAGCCCACCGCCACCGCCGCTAAAAAGAAGTTAACAACAGTCCAAAAGGCCAATAAAGTTCAAGTAATGGTTACAGTACACAAATACAATCAAAACCATCCCAGTTGTAGAAGTCAATATTCGGTTTCTTTACTTGACTTTTACTCACTCAATATTACGCCCAGTTAAGGCTGAAAGTCTATTGGAGCGGAGAGCGATTTCACGAAATCCATATCTCCGCTCCTCGCTATTTCGAGTCCATTTCTTCGTCAACGCTCTGCAGTCGGTTCGCGGAGGGTCCTGACGAGCTCGAAACAACTTCTTTCGTTTGTTTGAAACTAGCATATTTTGTAGCGCGCATAAGGTCGTACCGAAAGGCGCCCGTACACGCGGGCCACATTACGCGCTTAAAAAAATTGCGTACAGCCGTCATTCCAACGTGTTAGCTTGAACCAGTGGGTTCTGTCAGTAGCAATATGTAGGCATCTCTCGCGTCTCGCGCTTTTACGAGCTTAAAAGCGCGACAACGCTCGTGCGAGTTGTGCGCCAAAATACCCCAACAATATCTGTAACAAAACAACTATCTGCGTGTGCCTGTGTTATGTGTAATATCTGTAACTTCCCTTAGTCGTTCTCGCAAGACGCGTGTCGCTTGAGCGTAGAGCTCATAGCCAAGTAGTCAGAGGAGATAGCTATACAATGGAATACCTGTATGTACAGCTGTATCCAGTTTACACATATCTAAATCTGGACATCTTTTCACTCTTGCACTGAACCTTAACACCGTTTAAGTGTAAGAAACACTCGTCTATTGCATGACAGTAACATTCTATTAGAATTGTGTCTAAGTTTAAAAGAAAATGTAGTGACAAAAATTTGAAAAGAGTATACTTAGATGGTTAGGTCATGTGGAGAGAATTAGTGAAAGGCACAAGGCAGATGTGAGTGGCAACGCTGGGAGAGGACGCCCTAAAAGCTGAAAGATGAGGTGCGTCTTATTGATGAGGTTCTTCAGAAAGGTCAGGTGCGTAGTACTCACAACCGGCGTGCGTATATAACCAAATGTATGAACGTGGACGAGGCAAAAAGAGTATGTAAGGATCGTAGCAGTGGCGTTCTGTGGTTTCTGCCTGCCCCCATGGGAAAAGGGCGTGAGTTTATGTATGTATGTATGTAATAGAAAATATGGGTAAGCCAGGAATGTATATTGGGTTGACAAGAGAAACCAAAAACTTATGATAATTCTGTAATTACATACGTGTTACTTGCGCGACTCATTATTCATCAACATACAACCTGAAACTGACCTGCAAATTGCAAAAAAACGGGAAATCTTAAGGATCGTTTGGTTCCCTTCTACGTGAACTCGCCCGCTCCAATGAACAAGCAACCTTAACCTAAGTCCCCAAGGCGATGTTATTTATTGGATTAATACGAGATTGTAACTATATTGTGTGCTGCCCGAGATTTGTATTGACACTCACTAATATTGACAAGTCCCAGTCTCGAGAGCTTAGCAAGTTGTGACTCAGAGGTTTAAGTATTAGTTGCATTAGTTTAGCAATTACTAAGCTGGCTTTGTTATTAATTGGTCTTATAAATAAATTAAACATTGTGCATGAGAAAACCGATAGATTCCCCACATCTTAGTACAAAACATACTAAGACATGTTCACCTAACTTGGTATTTTTGGTTCTAAGATTTAGAGCCCACTTTCTCTCACAGAAAAAGTCCCGTATCTTTAAAACTTGGAATATTTTGGAATTTGTAAAGATTCAGAAATCACGTATGGCTTCAAACATAACATCATGCGTATAATCCCCGAAGGGTTAGGCAGAGGTGTACCTAATAGTACACCCATAAATGGCTAGTATAATATGACATGCGAATGGGATAAGGATTCAAATGCTTGATTATAAGAACCCGAATAGTAACTTCATTGCTATTAAGAAGATTCACGTAAGCCTTTAATTTAGTAGTGAAACTCTTTGTATGTAGACCCATTAAAATCACATTAAATTCGGAGATTTCCTCTAAGATTCTGCCCCAGTCCCATGTTATCAAGGTCAGTGACGACACAAATTATACGGAACCTTTGAGCCAGGCCTGGCTGTGTCACGCTGCGGCCACGCGATCCATACATTTGTCACGCCTAATGCGCTCTGCACCTCTCATAGGGCTGGCAAAGATTCAAACTATTATTATTTTGTCATGGTAAATAAAATTAGTAACGTTTACAGTGCTGCAGTGAAACAATCTTTATTATCCTTATCCTGACCAAATTAAATTAAATTGTCATTTATTTCAGGCAAGCATAATCCATAAACAGAAAAACAACATTGGCATTGATCATAAAATTAAACAATTAAAATACAATAAAATCATAATAAAAGTCAAATGCAAATAAGATAAAATAAATCAAAAGATAATCAGTAACTAACTAATTAAGGATTAATATTTTATTAGGTTAAACTAACTATATACATTGATAATTAAAAACTATTAAACTAAAATAGATAAACTAACAACAAACTATAAAAGGGCATCGAAAAACTCCTCCTCAACGCTGTCAGATGGTAATGTGCCCAAGAGACTGGCGGCGTTGCCACGTTGTATGGCAACACTTAGCCTCTGGCCAAAGTAAAAGCCAGCCCTTGGGTCACGGGAAGCGTCAACAAGGCGTTTCGAAATTTCCTTAAATAGGCTATGAGCACTCGGACCCCACGGCTCTAGAGTTTCAACCCCAAACGGCTCGAAAATATAGTTACCACACAGGTTTCTATATTTACGCCGCTTGAGGTTCTCTGCAGCCGCAGCGGCAGCACCAGCACAGCACGATGAGCTTGGAAGATGGGATGGCGCAAGAGTATCGACGCATGTTGCGTCCCACACTAAAGGCCTACCCATCTTCCAAGGAAACAAAGACATGCCGTCCGGTCTCTTGCCATCGTCGCGTGCCAAGCCATTGGGTTCTAAAACAGCTGGGACGCCGACGGTGACAAGAGCTCGTCGGATAATGTCGTTTATATTTGCGTGCCGTGCAAAACGGCCCGCACTTCGGCTGCATGACAGGCCGTGGTGACCGAGGTTGTTGACAGCTTCACCGCAGTGACAGCGATGAGGAGAACAGCAAGCGGCACCAAGGCGTAAAGAAACAGCGAGGCGGAAGGTTGTGTCGTCGAACAATGTGCCTATGCTCGACGACGGTAGTGCGTGAAGCCAAAGACCCGACTCCCACTAACCCACAGCCCGCAGGCGCGCACGCTCAGCAGTAGTAGCAGATGTGTTCAGCAGATTGCTCTGAACTACTCTGCAGAGCGGCTCGTCCCACCGTCTCTGGGAAAATGGATGGTCGGGTTCTTCAGTATTCGGGCAAGCGAGTTTCCAAGCATCGATAGCCTCGGGCATGCACGGCACATCAAAATCAATCAGTGTGGAAGACAGGATATTCCTGATTAATTTCTTAGTGCCGTGGACCGAGGATATAAAAGCCGGTAAACTAATACTGGAAATTTTGCGGACGCCGAGTCCTCCCATGCGAATAGGAAGAGTAGCTTGTGCCCAAGCTCGGTCGTCCAAAGCCACATTTAAAATTGACGTTAGAGTATGTCTGATAATTTCATCCATTTTGTCCAAAAGGGGAGTGTGCTTCTATAAAGGGGAAGCACGAAGGAAATACGTTAATTTTGGACTGAAACAGCAGTAACGAATTATTGTGATGGCCGAATGTATGTTAATTTCGAGCAATCTTTCCGAAACATCATTGAGATTTTGAATTTTTTCCTCGATAAAATCGGGACTAATTAATATTATAAAAGCGAAATTACGTTTTTTTGTTTGTTTGTAACCTTTACACCTAAACCACTGCACTGATCATCCTGAAATTTTGCTTATACGTTGTCACGTGTACAGAGACGGACATAGGGTACTTTTCATACCGACAAAAAGTACTGCTCCCGAGGAAAACAACAACAATGTTCTTACGCTCATAGATAGCGAATTCTTTCGAATCATTATTGAATTACAAGCAAAGTACAACCTGAATTGATTGTCAAATTCTTAGTTAGCACGAGCGAAGCCACGGGCATATCTAGTAAATAGATAAAGTTAATGATTGCTTGGAAGGATATGGGAGAGCCTTTACCCAGCAAACTTCGTCAACGCCGGAAATTCCAATATTAGTCGTGTTTAGTATAAATCTATGTAGTTATTAAGAGATCAAACAAAACGAATTCATTACCAAGACGCGAATAACTGAATAGTACTACAGTCAATTCCTTTTAAAAAGCACTTCCAAAAACTCATTAGCTCTCCCCATCCACATCCTTACAAAGTCATTCAAACAGTTTCCCTAAAAAGAAAACCTTTCTTCCTCCGCCAGGTAAAGAGTGTAATAACAAATAGGTGGAAGTAGTGGCACCCCTAACAACGTACAAATCGTCGGTCCGATACGATCGGAGCGGATACAATTAATTACGCGAACAATAGACGCCGCCGTGAAAACTACTGATGACGATCGCGTGAACAATTCCCTGTATGCGGGGCTGTGGGGGTGCGGGTGTCGGCGAATTACTTGCTGTTTCACGCTTTCATGTAATTTGGGGGTGGACGTTGACGTGGATTTTAATGAATAAAGGGGTTTTTGGGGTAATATTGAAGGTTCAATGTAGGAAGTTTTTTTTTAAGGTCGTTTTGAGAGTTAGGATTGCGTACAATTGTATATAAGTCTAAAATGCCGGAAATATCTGAATAATACTGAGAATATAGAAATTTCCGTTTCTATTAAGAGGCTTTTCCTCAAACACAGATTAACATTGATTGAACAAGGGAATACTACCATATGGAAATTGTCAATGTTAACAACATAGTATTGAACATTTAGTTTACTGGACTCACACAGGACAAACAATATAAATAAACTGCTCCCAAAGTAGAGACATATGCATGACAAAGCCTAACCTATCACTCATTCCCTCCAACAACACCCGTACATACCGGACCCATTCCTCCAACTCGAAGAATACCATCGGCATTTACGAAGTGCTCAATAAACAGACCATTCCAGAGTATTCCCAGTTATTGTGCTGCCTTTTATCAAGAGATACGGCCGTGTACGGAGCTCGCTTGGGAAATAAAATAAAGAAATACGCGTGCACGCGACAGAACGGGCCCCAACATAAATATTAGAGTCGATACGGACTTTTATGAGACTTAAGCTTATGAAAATATATGTCCTGAGATGTATTGTGATCCGGTTTTTGGTTCTTGGGATTAATCTACAGGTTTTTTGGGTCTTCTCTGTTGTGTGACTTTGGCATCGTGAGTTATTTACTTGTTGCATGTTGAATCTCGCATTTTTGCTAGTGAGATTACAATCCCGTATTTTAAACAACACAATATTTTTTTACAACCCATAAAATAAAAATACTAGTTCAGCGTAAGATACAATTTTTGCATATTTTATGGCCCTATAAAAAAATTATATCCGCTCATCAAACAAGATCCAAACCCATAAAACAATAAAATCAGCGTTATAAAAGTAAAACAATCAATAAAAGTACAACATTGAATTTAATGCAGACAACCGTCGCGTTTGAGCGCCCATATCCAAATGACCGAAAACAATGAAGCATGAGCTTAAGTGTGCGAGAAAGAGACGGTGCTATCCCCCCTCTCTTTTTCACCAGTTTATCATTTAATCAGGATCCGGTTTGAGTGCACTCATAAATGTTTAGTGCCTGTATGTGTGTCTATTTACGTTTACAATAGTCGTATAATGTCCGATCATTGGCAATACTCGTAAAAGGTAATTGGTATTTTTACTTCCTGATTTCAGCTTTGTCGTGACATGACGGAATGTCAAAATAACTGCTCATGCAAAAGGGTAAATATTGGCATATGTGATGAATATTCCGCTCGGATTCATATCCTGTTACCTGCTTCATAAAGTATTACTATCACGACATTGCAATATGTTTCATTTCCTGGTAAAACAATAACAGAATCATTGCGCTGGGTTAAACTTCCATGTTTATTTAAACCTTTGGGTCACGTTAATTCAACCGGCAATTTGAAGCAGAAACGAGTAAGCTGTGCTGTATCTGTGTGTTCTATTCTAAACCTAATATCTTCACAACCTGTGGGATTAAAACGCGCGCCTATATTAGTATAATGGATGTAAGAAAACCCTTAACGAAGCCGAAAGGCACTTGTTCCCTTCATTGCAATCTTTTTTCTGTTCTAAATGCTTGGAGTGATTTTTCATCCCAAAAAAAAGCAACACAGCAGCTGTCTCAGAAGTGTTAGACAGAGAGTCACGATGTGGGTCCCCTCTTGAAAGCACGTACGTTCCCAACTGGGGTACCCAAGTGATGCAGCCCCTCGTACCTATTATAGTACATCCTATTTTATCAGCGCTGTTCACCAAAAGCAATAACACTACAAAAACACACTAAAAGCAAATAAAACAGCAAAGAAAGCTTTACAAGATTCTTCGAGTTATAAGTCTTTGTTACGGCATCTATTGAATATTTCACCGCGGCCCGGAGCACAGCTATCAGAATAAAAAAGTGAAGAGCGTCCCCGGGGCGCGCAATTTGCCTACTTAGTTCACACATAAGGAAAGAAAACGTAACACTGTGTTAAATAATGGATAAAGCGATTCTTTTGGTACGAACAGCCGTTTCGAAGTTTCTCTTTGTAATCTTTTATTTTCGTTTTTGTGATTATGTATTTGAATTTGCTAGGTTTATAATGGTCGTAAGGCCAACCAGACTCGACTCGACATTGTGAATCAATATTTTTCTAATGAGTGTAAGTTTTCTTCGTCTGGAAATCAGATTCTTTTTAAAAATGCGTAATATAATTATAGCTCTATGGATCATACTGTAACTGGCTATACTGTGTTGTGAAATACAAGCTGATGGGAATACCGTACTTCTTACTGTTATTAATCTGACTATATAGCGATGCGTATGTGCGCCACAACACCCTGTCATCCGGCTTCCTCCCCCAGGCCAACCTTTTTAAAACCTCTCATAAAGTAGCCAATGAGGTCCCAGCCGCGGTCAAATACTGAATATGTTCGATAAATAAATACTGATTGGCCTGTTGGTCTAGTGGTTAGTGACCCTGACTGCTAGGACGGAGGTCGTGGGTTCGATTCCCACACAGGACAAATCTTTGCGCGATGAGTACGATTACAGTTGTCTGGTTGCCATAGTACAGGCTCTGCCTAGTTTGGGATCAGATGGCGGTGTGTTGGTTGTCCCAAGATAAGGAAACTAGAGATCCCATCCCTAAAATAGCGTTATATTACACTTTCTGAATATTCATTTGTAACTGTCTCGCATGATTTGATGGCATATTCATTTTTAAACTGAATCCATACTCCACTCGATATTTCCGGCCGTCAATTGTTAAAATATTGGAAACTATTTCATCTACTAAAAGCGCTCGAACTGGTCAGTAATAAAATGGATGCAAACTACTATACCATCCAGACAGAAGTGTGCAACATTTTTTGGGGAACATAATAAAAAGAGAATTGTTGTTGATATGACTCTCTGAATAATTAATGTAAGCTTTCGGTAGCTAATAAATAACTTTCAATATCAATGTCAGTCAACATATTCAAACAAAGGATCCTTACCTGTTTCGTTGGGTTCCCTACTTAATTTCGAAAGTTGATTTTTATTATATCGAACACGGTATGTCGATAATTCAGTTGTAGGATGTTTTATTCCTTCGATGCTTTATTGGTGCGATGTAACGTTTGTGCGAAAAATCCTGTTGCGAAAAACCCTACAGCGATTGCTCATTAGTTCGGTAATTTATTTGTTCGATAATATGTCGATTCGAAACGCCTACTGTTGTCCGTGACATTTAATTTATAATCTTATTTTGCTGATTATGTCTAAGTTTATATATTTTTTGTTATTTTTTCCGTTTCGTTTCATGCTTAAGTTAAAGTTGTCATGATCACACGTAGGTTCTGACAGCCTGCACCATTCTATCTTCATCGAGTTGTGTTTTATATATTGGCCTTTACGGGGCTATACTTACGCATATCTAAAAATATCGTCTTTCACAAAACATTTAATTTAGTGTGTTACTACTTATAGCAATAGTTGGATGCAAGCCGCACTGGTCGGCTCGACGCGCATCTTGGCGACGCTAGGTCCCAAGCCTAAGTCCAGCTGTACATCTGGACACCTTTTGGCTTATAAATATGATGGTGATGTTAGAACCGTAGCATATAAATACGAGTAAATAAAATACTGGTATTCAGCTGCATTCGGTTAGACTGGTAGCCACCCCAACACAGTTGGGAAAAAGCTAGGCAGATGATAATAATAATATTAAAAAAGACAGGAATAAATGAGTTCGTAATATCCATAAAAAAACCTGCAGTAAAATGTTTACAGCGCCTGCCCCGGTCCAATGCATTAACAGGCTCAGTTCGACAGTTTAAGTTTAAAGGCTCTGAAATTGAGACGGTATTTTTGTACTTAATACCCATTGATGGCTGAATGCATTATTTTCTAGATGCATTCCATTATCGCTTCTTACAGCCCCGTTAAATTAAAGTTGTCAACCAATGGTTATACATTTTTGAGTGGGTGTTTTAAAATTCAGACTTGATGTTTTATTTTTGCTGTGCTTTGTGTGGCAAGGTTTGCAAATAAATAAAGTTAAAACTACGTGATTATTAATTGACAAGTAGTAGTAAAGCCAAGTCAGAGGCCCATGGGCGGCACAACTCTTACACCTGGTAAGGCACTAACCACACGAAGAAAAAAGACTATATAATTTGCTTTTACATTTATTTTGTATGCAAATAAAGAGAAACCACTAACGGCCGTGAAACATAAAACAAAATAGGCTATCAACAACCCGTATGGGGTAGAAGGGGGTGAAACCATAAAATATAACAACGGGTAGTTTTTCACCGAACACTCGTAAATGTCAACGAAGCTCTAAAACCATTGGTAATTATAGGACAGCGAATAGTAAAAAATTTCATAACTTTAAGCTAGGAAAACGTTGTCATGTTTACTAACCTTATACACGACCACGACCTACGTCTTTACGTCGTCGTCGTTTGTCTCTACGTCTTTTTCTTCCGCAGGGACAAAGTGCACAAGTGTTACTAATATAGTTTTTAGCTTTTATTTGTTGTTATTTACCTAGCATACTGTGTGTGTTGTGTAGTATTAGCAATATACACCACTCACTACCCCCCGTTTATGTTTTGTTTTGTTCGCACAATCCATCCGAAGGTTGTCTGGAAGATATCGCAAATAGAATTAGCAATATTGTAAAACAGTTGTGTTTAAATTTTGCTGTACCTTGTAGTACATTGTATTATATTCCATTTATAATACCAATCTTGCAGAAACATAAATGTATACCAAGACCAGCATAGATTCACCCCATTGTACGACATATTATAGGCGCAAATAAACGTATATTCTTTTATGTATAAAGTAAATTTCCAACTGCAGGTTGCCACTTGTTCTTCAGCATGAACAGTAGAATAAATCATGCCCTGATAAAATTGTTCAGAGTGTGATTTGGACACCGAAGGAAATTTATGTCGCAGTAGACAACGTTTATCCGATTGATTTAAGCTGAAGCTGACCTACTATGCAATGATTAGCAGCCCTATATCTTTTTGATTACCCAGAAACGTGTCTTGTAGAAGCTCTTGCAAAACATGAAAACGTTTGCATAGTGACAGCAGTTAGCAAAAGTATTAAAGAACATTCTGAAATATAAATTTGCGGTCATCCATGTTTTATTCCATCACCACCGGACCTCACTATCCATAAATCACAAACAGTCATAAAAAACTGATTAACAATAAAACGGGGCAGGAGTCCGATAACATCGCAGTTTATTGTCAAAATGATTGATTCATGGGGTGAGTAATAAAATTAATTTACCCCTTTTTGATTCGGAACGCAGTCGTCGAGTGGACTCCGGATTAACGCGATACCGTGGACGCTATACGTTAATCATTACTAATGCTGATATACATACACGTATGTTCGTACTGCCTTTTGTAGCACAATGGTAAAGTTTTAATCAAATTGTACAGAAACTGGGACTGTATTACCACCTTTTATAGCAGTTATAATTTAATAACATACTTACGCCTATACAATGTGGAAGTGACGCCGACGCACAAACGCTTACCACACATATCACTACATCATTCTGAACGATGAAAATAAATAAAAGAAACAATCGATGGTAATTAAAAAAAATATGTAATGTGTAATGCTGTTGCATACATTTTGACAGTGTAGGTATGCTACTTTTGTAGGAAACAGCAGGTTTATTTAAATTATCGAAAAACAAATGCAAGGGAGTTCTAGACGATGTACTGAATAGGTACATAGTAAGCGTTTGTGGGTCGGTGCCCCATGCACCCTGATATCTTCATCTGTTCGACAAAATCAAAGAAGATTAGAAATACTTTCCTGAAACAAATTGAGGTGTATTTCTGTTTTCGGTCTCATTGACGTGTTTCTTTCTGTATTTACCGACTAGTTTCAGATTGCAAAGGAAGGATGAACTTATTAAACAATCATTGTGAACGGGGAAAATGACTCCAATAAAACTTCTGGGACACGCGCAATTCCATGGCGCAAACAGGCTGGCTGATAGAACATCCAGGTATGGATTTCTTTTATTGGGAAAGTTGCTTGATACTTTGCCAATATGGGGAGAGAGACAGCTTTAAACACCAAGCAGGGGGTCAATATGGAAAAGGCACGCCAAAATAGTGGCGATAAGTCCCCTCTTTGAGGAGTGGCTGGAGAGGCGCCACGGCACCCTCACCTTCCGCCTGACGCAGGTCCTCACCGGACACGGTTGTTTCGGGAGATTCCTGCACCGAATCGGGCGGGAGGAAACGCCCGGGTGTTACCACTGTGAGGGTCGCCCAGAGGACACGGTGGAGCACACGGTAGAGGTCTGCCCCGCTTGGGCGGAGCACCGCCGTGTCCTCGTAGCGGCGATCGGCGGCGGCGACCTATCCCGTCCGGCCCTGGTCCACTCCATGGTCCGGAGCGAGAGGGAATGGGACGCCATCACCTCCTTCTGCGAAGCAGTCATGCTAGGGAAGGAGGTGGCGGAGCGTGAGAGGGAGAGAACCTCTCGTCCCAGCCGCCGCGGGAGACGCCTCGGGCGTCGGGGGTCACGTGGTGGCTTCCGGCCACCGTAGACGCGGACCTGTGGACGGTGAGTAATGGGCTAGCTCGCCGTCCGTCCGTCTTTTGACGACAGGCCGTGTTGGGGCCCGCAAGGGCCGATGCCTGCCAGGGCTGCGGGCTGTTCGAAAGAGATACCGCGGCCCTGGAACACAAAGGGCAAGGAAGGAACATGGATGGGTTTTAGTCAGTACAAGTCTGACACTCCCTTCCGCTCTGCCCAGAGCGGGAGAAGTCATTTGATGATTTCCCATCCGTAAAAAAAAAAAAAAAAAAAGAGTGTCAATATGGTTTGAAAATGATGACGGTGAGCAAACATATGGATAAGAGAACAAATGCGATGTAACCTTTATTTCAAAGTAAAAGTTTTAACGAATGTCTGGAAAATAAACCAGATCAGATTTTGAAAACCTTAAAATAATCGACGATTGTCTTCATTCAAATAGCAGTCCTTTTATCTTTTGTAAGAAAACGATATCGTTTCTTTCCAATTTTCGTTAGTGAAAAATACGTCGTATCCAGACTTCAAATTAAATCAATTATGTTCTAGATAGTTAGCTCCACAGATGTTCTCAAAAGCTCAGAGATTTATTCTATCTAGATTTTAATGGGACTAGCCTATTATAGTTGAGCATTGGTCTTTCTTGAATTCTTTTGTAACGAAATTGAATGTGAAATTCTGTTATTTTATCGCTATTTTTAAGATCGTATTTTATTTGAACAAAGGTTCTCAAATAAGCCAATTCAATTAAAATACGGTACCTACATAAATTACCTTTTCTTGGCGCTACTGCCAATGATTACTTTACTGTCTAGAAACTGATGACTTAAAGCGAAAATGAAGACAATTTAACACTGGAAAAAAATGCGAAAAATACCACCCCAACAACCAGAAAATAAAATTGTGATCACTCAGTTTCAATTTTTTGCTTTCCTATTAGGGATCCTTTTTGAGTAATTGAAGCCTATGATTGTCAAATATGTTATGGTTACATCAGCAAATCACCGCCTTAACCCAATTTTTAACCATCTACATTGTTCCAGACGGTTCTGGGCCCCAGCCATGCTGATCCTCCTGGGCCTAGCCATCTCTCTGGTGCTGCTGACCGTCGAGCGGTATCAAAAGAACCCCACCTACATGGTGCAAATAGAAAGGATCCTCACCTTCAAGACGTTCCCCACAGTGGTGCTGTGTCCTGAGGTCAACTTCGTGGAGGACAAAATGGATCATTTTATGACTAAAGTGTATGAGTTACATTTTTGTTGTAGTGCTTTTCTTGTGAATACTCCAATAGTCAACATAGCTCACAGAATAAGTAAGCAGAAGTGGCAATGGGCCGGGCATATTAGCCGTAGAACCGATGACCGTTGACCCCAACGGTCATCGGTTCTACGGCTAATATGACCGGCCATTGCCACAGACGTGTTCTTGAGTGGAGACCGCGAATTGGCAAACGTAAATTGGGCCGCCCTCAGGCTCGGTGGAGTGACGATCTTCACAGTGTGGCTGGTAGCAACTGGATGAAAGTTGCTGAGAATCGAGTTGAGTGGCGTGCGATTGAGGAGGCCTATGTCCAGCAGTGGACTGCTATAGGCTGATGATGACTCCAATAGTTAATCAGACTAAAACAGCTACTTGCTCCACGGCCTTTTCTTCAGTTCACTGCGTAGTTCCACATTTCCCGGTTTAACGCCATTTTGTCCATTTTGTTCTAAAATCGGTAACTTCAGAAATTCTTGTAAAATTACCTGGATAGGCCCAGAGACAAGTTTGTCACATATGTATTTATTGGTGTTTTGGTTCTCTTTTTTGACCACGAGGCCTAAACAGGTAGAGGAAACCAGTACAATGTCCACTGGCTGATGCAAAATGGGTTAATATTTTTTCAGAAAAATTCCTCCTGGCATGAACTCTTCTAGAATGCGAGAAATCCTGCCACAACTAGCGGCATTCTATTCCCTCGACGTGCTGTACAATCTGAACGACCTGCTGCAAATAGAACAACTCCTGGACTATAATGGTATAGACGTAGAGACTGCTGGGGAGTATCTCACAGCTACCTGTGAGGAGACTGCGATCAAGTGAGAATAATGTCTGGTGTCACTAGCATTACTTTTAACTCTCTGCACCTCGTCTTAGTGGAGGACTTTTGACCGCAAGGAGTGGTGTTCTGTCGCTTCTACGGGCAAGTGAAACATGATCGCGCAGTGACATGCGCACAAGTGAAGTGTTACTAACATAGCGCACAAGTGAAGTGTTACTAACATAGTTTTTAGGTTTTATTTACTAACACAATTTGTACTATATTATATGTATGTTAGTCTGTAAGGCATATATCTATGGACCTAAGTGGCCTGAAAATAAGGACCGCTTGTACCACGAATCACTAAACAAGTTTAACGTCAAACGTATTTAAAACATCGTGCTGTTTCTGCCAAACGCTTAAAGATTACAGAGACGGAATTACGTTTTAAATATGTTTAGCATTAAACGTGTTTAGTGATTCGTGGTGCAAGCGGACCTAAATGTATGTTGTTGTAGTTGTTTTCGCGTTTACGATGTTGGTCCCATAGAGAACGTTGTTCAGTTTGATGGCCTATACCACCTACTTACATGACCACAATTTTCTCGTACACGTTGTACGTACAGACGCCAGCACATCAAGCTACCCAAAATTTTCACATTTTCATCAACCTTTTAACGTAATGCTTTAGCGATAAAGTTGAAAATCTATTAAAGAAATTTGACAGATTGCAGTAGCTTGATGCGCTGGTGTCTGTACCTGGTATACCCACCCACAGGTGCCGTTATAACCACTATATGATTAACTGCTCAAAGTTGTTCCGGATGGAATTTACTGGCGATGGATTCTGCTGTGTTTTCAACGGAAGATCCTTGAAAAGGTGCGTTGTTCCGGTTTCCCAACAACCCGTTTTCCTCTTGTAGTAAGATCATCATCATCTTTCTAGCCCTTTCCCAACTATGTTGGGGTCGGCTTCCAGTCTTACCGGATGCAGTACCAGTATTTTACATGGAGCGACTGCCTATCTGGCCCCCACAACCCGGTTAGATAGATAGATCCTCTTGTAGTAAGATAATGACAAAAAACAAAAACCTTACTACAATATTAAGTTTAAACAGAGGTAAGAGAAATATATAGCGATTGGTAATGTTAGATTTTGTGTGAAATCATCTTCTACCTAACCTTTTCCCAACTATAAAGGGAGTAAACAGACTCTTAACGAAGCCGAAAGTCACTTGTCCTCCCTGTCATTGCGATCATTTTTTTGTTCTAGACCATACCTGGGAACCTTCTAGTTACGGAGATATTGGGGCTCAAAGTTCCAACTTTTTCACAAGTTTTTTTAAAATACATGTTTTTAATCTAAGATTTTTACTGTAAACACCTCCACGACCCCCTTACTATTCAATCCATCCATCAGCACAATGTTTTGAGTGAGTTACATTAAGTCCTACTCTAAAACGTGATTTTTCAGCCCAAAAAAAAAACGTTTCTTAGCACAATTTTTTTCGTAAAGTTACTTAGTTTGATGTACATAATGCTTGATTGACGGCTTCGTGAAGAGTCTGTTTACACCCTGTATATCAACCTGGATGCAACTGATTACAGTATTTTATAAAGAGCGACTGCTTATCTGACCTGCACAACCCAGTTAGTACTGGGTAATATCATAACCCCTGGTAGGACTGGTTGTTAGATTTTTAGATATTGTCTGTAATGTGTTGTTTACCTAATAGGTAATATTCACCATTTTCGCGTACTTTAGACGAAGCAAATAATTGCCAAATAGAAACAAATGCCATAAAATGATTTTGCGTTTCACAAGTATATATGAATTTACTTCATGCGATATTTACCAAGTTGTCGTACACAGGAAGACTATCTCCACGATTTAAACTTACGAATATGAATATCTTCAATTTAGTTTCGTCTTGCTTTAAATAATAATTTCTCTGAAGTTACGAGTAACAACTAAGTAACTTCGCAAAGTACCGCTTACTTGGTACGCACATGTACAAGAAAGTTAAACGTTTCTATTAATCGGACAGATACGGGTTCAAGCAAATAGTACTTTGTAAGACGTGCTTCAAACAAGGCAATGTTTTAGTTAGAACATTCTTATGGCCGTTTTCATAATTCAAAACGACAACCTAAATGAATTCCTTGCTTTGCTACATCTTTTATAATGCGCACAACCGAGTGGAATTCCTACCTGCGTCAGTGTTCCCAAGTTCATATGACCGCAATCTATTTAAGTTACGAGTTAGGTAAGCTTGTTCCATCGTCGACCTCATCTCTGTCCTCAGGACTACATTGAGATCAAAAGCAGGCCCATTTCCTAGTTCCTAAATGAACTTTCAAAGAAGCTCAGCTTAGCGCTGGGAATTGAAATTGTAACTACCAATTGTAACACATTTATTGTTCCACCTACTGTTAGTGAAAACAGGAATTATTAACTTAGTCCACAACTAAGTATAAAGGTACAAGATATCCCAATAAATAATCTCAAAAATCCTGCTTTGGTGAAGATCGATGCTATATCTTATACCATGTTTATTACTACAGAGAAATGGAAAAACACGGACTAGATATAGAAGTAACCCAGAGCCGACATCACAACTACACGAAGTGGTTCGGCTACAGCAGCGGTCTGATGATAGCCGTCAACCAGAGCCAGATACCCACCACCGTAGACCTTTCTTATAAGTGGGTGAGTAAGTACATTTACCTGAACATAATGAACTCCAGCGGTAGGTCAGAGTGGAAGTAAGGACAGCGTCCATAAAGTAAAAATAGTAGCCAACGATGGTTATCTGCCAATTGCTGTGGGAGGAGCACAAGTTAGACGAACAACCTTTTTGTATGTTTAAAGGAGAATGTCCGTTGACTCTTGGGCACGAGTTAACCTCAAGAGGCACTCGTCTTGTGTCAGCGACGGGGCCGAGAAAACGGATAAAATAAGTTGTTAAATAAATAAACAAAATCTTTATTTTCAGACTAGAAATCCATAATGAATAAAAAAGAACTTGGTAATTAGTAACTAAAACACGTTAAACAAACTAACTATAGCGCATATCTGAATGATGTTCTGTGTGCCACCACCCACTGACACATTATTTGGTCATCCACCCTGCCGGCTACAGTAGCCACGAGGCTGTTGGGGCTGTCGCGCACCCGATGCATCAGTGTTGCGATTCGTAGACGCAGCAGCGAGCTGAAATCCAGAACGCGTGCGTCCGCGAACATCCCCGACGTGCCACAGAAGCGCGGCAACCCTAGCAATACCCGGAATGTGTTATTATACTGAACTCGTAGAGCACTGTACGAGCCCTGTGTATACTGACCCACAGAGCGCACGTGTACAGCGACTGGCAGTAGGCCCTGAACAGTGTTATCTTAACCTCTCGCGTACACCGTGCGAACCTGCGGGCCAGCATGTTACATCTGACAGCCAGTGCTCTACGTTCCCTCTCTAAATCAGCGTCATCCAACAGCCTATCGGTGACCCAGTGCCCCAGGTATTTAAGACGAGTGACTCTTTTCAGCGGAACTCCGCCCAAGGTAACCGAAGGAACAACGTCATAAGACCATGCCACCGACGGTACTCTTGCGAGGGAAACAACTAAAAGAAAACCCGACTCAAAGAAATTTTTCCATGACCCCTTGCAGATCGCAACCCTCATAAGCCAGCATTTCGTGGACGTATCAATGAATGGCACAGCCCTCAACCCTGGCTCCGAGCAGTGGATCGCCTTCTACAGCAGGGCCGTCCAAATAGCAGTCGGAGCGAGGTCACTTAACCCAGCGTTGAGGAAGTGTAATATGTCTACCGACAAGTTGAAGTACTTCCCGACGTATACCGAGTAAGTTTTTAGTTGCTTTTGAAGTTACGAGTACGAAAGAAGCTATTATGAGGTTTACTGCTAATAAACGAGCGAATAATAAAAACTGCCTTCTTTAGGCCCGTATAATGACGGAGAACACGTATAAGGTCATAGGTGGTATGACCACCATGGTGATAAAAAATCAAGTGCACGTGCGTCATCCTCGGGAACAGCAAATTTGAATGTAGCAGTCATCGAGATTGAATGGTACGGCGCGTAATGTTGAATTATGATTAGTAAACAAAAGTAACTATACAACGATACACTATAGTAAAGGTAAAACCCTCAAAGTTCGCTTCGGCCTAAAGCAGTCCACTGCTGGACAGGTCAGCTCAATTCTGGGCAACTCTCATCTAGCTGCTCATGTAGCTGTTAGGGTGTCCCACTTAACACTTGCCGATTTATTTCAATTAAACCATTACAGGCACTTTTGAATGTCAGAAAAACAAAGAAGGCTAAGCTACAGTCACAGATACAAGGCATAATAACTTGTGAAAGTACTGTAGTTGCCCATTCCAAAGCGTAGATCTCTATGGAGAAAAATGGGCAAGAAACTTCATGGACATTCTTTTCAATCAAATATTTGTTACAAAACCTTGGTTAAATCATTCATGTTGAGATTATACATATGTGAGAACAATGTAGAAATATGTGCACGTTATTAGCGCACAGTTACAATAAATGATGGGGCACATCTATATCTATATATACATATAATAAGACAGTAAAGAAACTGTGTCTGTACATTGAAAATATAAAAAAAAAAAATTGGGGGGTGTTTAGAAACAGTAATAGCACGAATCCAAAAAAAAAATTGTGTCTGTTTGTCTGTTTGTCTGTACACGCTAATCATCGGAACTACTCGACGGATTTGAATGATTTTTTTTTTGTTGTATAGGTATTAAGTCTGAGCAAAACATAGGCTATAATTTATCTTGGAAACTTGAACACCTGATACAGAACCGCAACAGACCAGCTAAACTATAAGAGATACAAAAATGGTACCATAGCAAAAATTGTTCCACGTAATGAGCATTTTCTGCTAAGAGAATAAATTTGAAGATCTGGAACAGCTGATGTGGAACTCCAAGAGCCCAGCCACACTATAACATATATAGGAATGACGTCTTAGCAAGAGTTGTTCAGACTGATAAGCACTCTCTGTTGACGAATAAAAATTGAAGATCTGGAACACCAGATGTGGAAATTAAAGCTATCACTAATTTCACTGTATTTCTACCAAAGGGTATCGTATTACCCATAACTAACTGGATTGTGGAGGGCAGATAGACAGTCGTTCCATGTAAAATACTGGTATTCAGCTGCATCCGGATGTACTGGAAGCCGAACCCAATAGCACTACATATTATAACACAATGTTCTCCACCGCGTCTATCTGTCTGTTCGCGGTAAACTCAAAAATTACTGCACTGATTTTCATGTTGTTTTCTTAAATAGATAGAGTGGTTCTCGAGGATTTTTTTAGTATATAATTAGTCAAGTTTTTGTTCAGATTGGCTAAAATATAATGATATTTGTTGGAGGTATTGGAAAAAAATAAGCCGTCTGGGGGAGCTTTCAACGAAAACGCTGCCCTTTAAGATATAACATTATGATGAATGGTAGAATTGTATATCTTATATAGGTCTACAGAAAAATCCACTATGGCTTATGTCTATCTCTTAAGGATAATATACTATATCCATTTTAATACTTTGACAATGGGCAAACTAGGTTCCCATGAGTTGAGGGAATGGGATCATCATGATTACTTTTGGTCGCGATAACCTATATCCACGCAGGCGAAGCCGCGGGCATCAGCTAGTTGTTTAATCAACAATAACAAACGCGTTCGATCTTGTAACCGAAATCTTCGCTACGCTCAATCAATCAGCACGTGCCACGGCACGCGCCACTCGCAAGTCCTGCCCAATTTACGAGTATTCTTGTCGCGACCTGCGCTACATCTACATCCGCATGAACATCAGCATCGATTTCTGCGGATGTGGATGCGGATGCTCCGCATTTGAGGATATCCGCAACATCCCTGGTTGGAAAAACAATTTCCATTTATGAAAAGGGACACACCATCGCCATTTGCCCTTATCCCAATTCATTTGAGGACACCGCAGCATGTCTTATTCTTCCATACTTCTCAATTACTCGTCATATCAGCAGTCACCTCCGCTCGAGCCATATCAGCCATTCGTACTCAAAACTGCAAAACAGACCGACAGAAAGAATTAATTTGGCATTTATAATATTGGTATAAATGTCTAATCAATCATGATCAAATGAATACCAATTGCGACCAGTATGTAAATACATTGGTGCCGCGGCCCTGGTGATGAGGAAGTGGCATTGGGTGTGATGGCCAAGCTGATGCAAGTACTACCATGAGAATAGCCGTAGTTTACATAGAAGGGGTCCATACTCGTAACACTCCAGATAGCCCTGTTTACAACATGGAAATTAAGTTTTTTTTAAACCACCAAAATATCACTATCACTACATATTATAAAACAAAATCCTCCGCCGCGTCTGTCAGTCTGTTCGCGATAAACTCAAAAACTACTGCACCGATTTTTATGCTGTTCACCAATGGAGAGTGGTTCTCAGGGAAGGTTTTAGTATATAATTTGTCAAGTTTTTGTTGCGGGAACGGGTTCAAAATTTCATGATTACTTTTGGTCGCCATAACCGACATCCACGCGGGCGAAACCGCGGGCATCAGCTAGTTTACAATAAAATATCTTAACACGACAAGAAAAGTAAAGTAAAATTTTAATTAAAAACAGCGTGTTAGTAGTTTATTTGCACACAACAAGCAGATCTTCTGTCCGTGCATAAGACATGGTTTGTAAAAATGTAATTATAGATTTTTTACAGCTAAAATAATTTAACAAATATACTTAATTTTCTATTTATTCTATTGTACAGAAATGGGCCTAAAAATGACAAGAATCTTTCGACAAAGCCATGTATTGGAGGTTGCATTAGAAACGCATACTATATCATTCCGCCTCTTGTTAATATTGTCAGCATTGTACGTGAGCATGGTGTGCTGTTTTAATACAAAGTGCATAATGAAAAGCTGACGCACAGTCAGTACGTTGCAGGATTTATAGAGCTGATCTGTGGGAAAGAAAAAGGAATGGAAGTTTGCTACCTTTACAATTGCTCTTTGAATTCAAGGGGAAGCAAGATAGTTTTTGACGCGCCACCCCATGAAATGATACAGTAATGAATTATAGATTGACATAGGGCGAAACAAACTTGTGAGATTAATTTTGAATCTGCATTTTGTACTTTCAATATGATGCCTAAAAGAGAGCGTGTCGTCAATTATAACTCCGAGGTATTTAATGTTACAGGTTTTGAGGATAGAAGGACAATTGCACATGTTAGCTGACAGGTTACCACATTGATATATAAGGAAGTTAGCAGTGTTTAGCTGAGGCTTGCGTATAGAAAAGTGAACATATTTAGTCTTTCCAGCTTTTAGTGTTAGTAACTTGCTTAGAAACCACCTAGTCACAGTATTGTTACGTTGGTTGCTAACGAGAACATTCTAAATGACATGAGAGTCTCGAATGACCTACTATAAAACTGTCTAAGACGACTAGAGTCTAGAATGTTCTACTATAGAAATTTCTAGAAGATTCGAGAGAGAGATGTGGAACCTTCTCGAAGGACAATATTCCACTATGGAACTGTCTACAACATTCGAGAAAGATATCGAACTCTCTCAAAGGATGATGTCCCACTATGCCACTGTGAAGAAGGTTCGAGAAGGATCGGTCGTCAAATAAATAGCCGTTGTATTTGCGGGAGCGAGCAGTCTGATTTTGGCTACACAACGAAGCGAATCTAAGTGATCTAGAAGTACGATATCAAAGTGAATAGTGATCAGTAGTGTATTTGTGCTTAAGTTTTTTGTAATTAATAAAGTGATTTCGTGTTTAGTCGGTAGTAATTAATTTATCCGATACCCAGCTCGTTACAGTATAAAAACTGAGTTGAGCGTTTTCAAACAATGCGCTAGTGGTTTTAGTAGAAAATATTAGCGCTGTGTCGTCAGCATATGATATGATATTGCCGTGGTTTTACACAGGTCGTTAATATAAACCAAGAATAAGGGGGGCCCAAAATACTTCATGGGGAAAACCAAATCCAAATGGGAAATGTCATTTCTAACATAATTATATATATACACATTGAAACGTGTACGTTTATAAGGTAATATTATGATTCCAGAAAATACTGTTCATTAGAACAAGAGATAGCAAACCATTTGGAGAAATGTAAGTGTGTTCGACCGAATCACCCGAAGCCACCGGGTGCCACACTATGTCGAGCGGCGATGCTGCAATGCTCCGCACAGGCCTTGAGTGAGTACCTTGGGTTAATCTACTCCACAGCAGCCCATGACTAAGTTTCACTTAGTAAAGGCGAGGAACACAGTACTGACCAAATGGGGGCCAAGGATGGGCCAAAGAAACCAGGGTGTTCAAAAGGACGCTGTGTGCACGATATCATCAAAAACGCAAGAAATACTTGTTTAAGAGGCGCACAGAACTATGGCCGAAGTTGATCCACTGGGACCCACCCACAGCCACGCTATACACGAATGCGTGATTGACAAATGAATGATCCACATCATCCATGAACATTAAGTAGCAGTAACGTCCTTAACGTCAACCAGGACATAGCTAACCATGTCGACTTAACTCTCAATCAGTAGCTAGTGTGCGTTAATAGTAGTTCTGGAGTGGCGACCGCGAACCGGAAGACGTTGCGTTGGAAGGCCTCCCACTAGGTGGACCGATGACCTGGCGAAGGTCGCGGGGATCCGCTGGATGCGAGTGGCACGGGATCGGTCAATGTGGCGACACTTGGGGGAGGCCTATGTCCAGTAGTGGACGTCTTTCGGCTGAAATGATGAATGATGACGATGAATAGTAGTTAGGGGAGCAGTGGTGGCCCAGTGGTAGCGACCCCGACTTACGAACAGTAAGTCGTGGATTCGAACCCAGGCAGGCGCATTACTTTGTGTAATTTATTTCATCACCACTGCTCTCAAAAACGGTGAAGGAAAACATCGTGAGGAAACCGGCATGTCCTAAAACCAAAAATTCGAAGACATGTGACATCTACCAATCCGCACTGGGCCCGCCTGGTGGATTATAGCCCATTCCCTCTCATTGAGAAGAGGCCTGTGACCCAGCAGTGGGAACATTATAGGCTGATAATGATGATGATGATGATGCGTTAATAGCAACCTCTGGTAAGGCACCTAGGTAAGGTGCAAAATTGAAAATATGAGTAAAGTATTTCTTCACAACGGACTGTTTGCCAACGACATATTAAAACTTTTATAAAAGAATCTGCTACCTCATATATTTTGTTAGCCTTTTGCAGAACAACATCGCCCCTTGCTCATGTGCACTCTAATTTATCTCTGCACTTTCAACACTTGTTTCCAACTTGCAATTCCAGTTTCGTATGACGGTTCCAGCACCGACTGTCCTAACACATGTGACGTGGAGAAGACCACTGTTGTGGCATCCAGTTTTGTGCTGGATGACTCTGTGAGGACTATAGATTCGTTTTAGTAAGTATAACATTATTCAGCCAACAAAGCGGATGAACAGGCACAGTTGGTCCGCATCCTAGACCAGATGTATCACATCCATTGGGTAGAAATAATTCTAAGCCGGGAATGTTAGGTTTTTCCGTTAGGCTCGAGCATTATATATATATATATTAATAACACGGGACACAATGAATCAGGTACAGTTCCAAGAGCGCTCAACTCAGCCGCAATCAGGCAATGACTGTCGTTTTGGCCACGAGCTGTGAACATCAGGGGTCTGTAGAAGCACGCTGTGGTGTGGGTAAGTAGGTTGTGTGACGTCACCACAGGCGAACTGCGATTCATTTTAAGTCCATACCAATGACCGGATCCGACATGTATAGATATAATCGTTTTTATGTTCCTGTTGTTACGTAAGTTACAACTCTGCAACGGGTGATGAAGCGCAGAACAAAAAGCAGACAGGCTGAAGTGAGAGTAGGCTGACCACGGCGCAGGATATATCCGGAGAAATAGGCCAACATCGACCCACTAGACGCCTGAGGGACGATATGACTTACAGGTTCGGGGTCAGGGAAGGTGTTGTTACGATGCGACCTTGTCTGGCTAGAGATCGTACAAGACTCAAAGGTTTGGTAGAATATAGGAAGGATTTTGCCTAACGACATGACATAAAGTAGTCTTACAAAAAAATGTGTAGTACTTGTTCAAACTCAAGCTTTATTTCAAATAGACCAGTTACAGGCTCCTTTGGTTTGCCAGACACAAAAAGATAAAGGTCACAAGGCAAAATAACTGTGAAAAATCTTTTAGTTGCCCATTCCAAAGCGTAGAACTTTATGGACCTCTATGTTGTTTCTGTTACCACAGCAAGGGGTTGGACTTCAAGAAAGTGAGCGTGGTGAGGGTGTTCATTCAGAGTCGCAAGCAACCTACACTGGAAAGATGGTCGTACTTCGCCTACTTAGACTTGTTCTGTAAGTTTTATTTCTTTATCTAGACTAAAGTTGCAGATTTTACATCATGATCTAAATTACGTTGGAGTAAATTCGTGCCTGCTGAGCATTAGGTCCTAGGTTCGATTCCCAGTTAAAGCAAAATGTTGTTGGGTTTTTCCATCAGGAAATTCTCAGTAGGAGCCTAAGCCCCGTATAGGCCCCCTGTTGCACAGGGTGGGTGTAATATTAGGTACACTTCTGCCTTCCCCTCGGACTTTACATCCGATTTTCCGTTTTCCACGGGGTTACTTTTAAATATACATTATTTTTGTTTGTTGCAGCTCAAATAGGTGGAATATTCAGCGTATTCTTCGGCTGCAGTATCCTCACCTTGTTGGGGTTCGTGCACTTCATCGGGCATATTATACTGAAGCAGTGGCAGAAACCAAGGCGTTGAATCGAATATCGTGGATTTATTAGATGTATTTTCACATACGTTTGTTTGTTATAGCCTGTCTGCACGAAAAAAAGATGGGCACACTTAGGGCCAAGTTCACCGACAAGATAACGGTCTGATTATCTGAAAACGGCTGTTTACCATGACTTTTAAAAAAAGCAAATCTGATGATTAAGGGCCATGTTAACCGACATTGAATTAGCGATAACAGTTGAATACTGTGTTTAATCATCAGATTTGCTTTCGGGAACACGAAAATTCATGGTAAACCGCCGTTTTTAGATAATCAGACCGTTATCTTGTCGGTGAACTTGGCCGTAAGTGTGCCCATCTTTTTTTGTCTTTGTAACCTTATGGACTTTTTCTAATACATGTGTTTATTAATTAGTAGTGTATAAGCGCACCATTTGCACCTGTGACTGTCTGTCACGTACTCCTAATTATTAAGCAAATATCTTTGCCTTGATTCTTATTTCAAAATCACAACGTGGTGTCGGCCACTTACAAAACATTATATCTCTAGTTTATGGGTTTGACAGGCTGACATGTTACCGTAATTAATAACCAAACGTTCCTTCTTTCTTTGAATTGTACAACAATATCGGACCGCTTAGAAACACATAAATTCTCTATTTAATGGGAAACGCACTAGGGAAGAAAGCTAAATGACAGGCCAATATATTATTTCATAGAATCCTTAAGAAAACATAAAAAAACATTCAATTACTAAATGCATTTCTCAACACTAACGCCGACATCTGGTTACCATGTTTTGGGCCGTAAGCATCCAACGAGACACTTAAAACAATTGAGACGTTTGCACAAAAACGGTCATAAACGAATTCTGTGAAAGGAGCCCCATGGCTCATCGTGCGTGGTGGTTTGAGGAGGCTGAAGAAAGGATATCGAACGGGCAGTTAGTCTTGGACGGTTTGAGAGGTCGGACGAAAAGTCTGGAGACGTGAAAGGGAGTCTGATTGATACCGCGAACGGGCGGTTAGTCTTGGATGGTTTGAGGGGTCGGACGAAAAGTCTGGAGACGTGAAAGGGAGTCTGATTGATACCGCGAACGGGCAGTTAGTCTTGGACGACTCGAGAGATCGGACGTGAGAGTCTGAGGAGTTGGCTTGAGATTGCGAAACGGTCCGGACCTTAGGCGAGTCGAGCTAAGTCTAGGTAGCGGGTGTAAAACCGATAACGTGCTAGGACGTCCTAGGTTAGGCTAATGAAGTTACCGTAGTCTTGGTACCAAGATGCACATGTCCCCGTGGACTGTCGTAAGAGAGCGATTCGTATTTTATAAGTTAAATATAAGTAGTAGTTATAAGTCTAGTTAAAGTGAGTGTTGAGACGCGGAAGAAGACGAGCTGTGGCGGGCCGAAACTGATAGAGTGTGCAGTACTCCGTAAGTTAGTTTTATACTAATCATCTTCAATAAACACATGGTAAGTGTTAACTATATTAAATTCCCAGTTTAAGTAGTAGCTTGGCGGGAGGGTAGAGGAGCTGTTAATAATCATTTATTCCAGCATGACGGAGCAGCCGCCTTATATCGTCACGATGTATAATATTATTATCTTATGTGTTATGTGTCCATCTTCTAATCCGTACCTTGGCAAATATCCGTCATCTGCGTTTGGTTATAGGGAGACGGAGAAAGCCTTCCGCTACACTATACACCTCACGCATACGATATTACACTGCACACTAATACACCCGACTATTGACAATTGTTGACTTATACCTGACGCAACACAAATGGAAGGCAGAACCGTAATATACGCTATTCGATTAATACAAACTGGTATTATTGGTCAGGCTATAATGCCGACTCATAGTACAAATCAACCAAACGTTGCTGATGAATATTGCTTCCTAAAAGTCTAGCTCAGAGACATTGCGTGAGGATTGTTGGCGCACATTTCGGGAGAGGGGTAGGCCTCACGAAGTACCTGACAATCAAACTGAATTGATAACTCCGTTCTAAGGAACGCTAGGGACTGAAAGTGTCTCGTTATAACCAAACCCCGGCCACTGATAGGCCTATTACTGAATCGACACTATTTAGCGAGACACGCAACTACGACATGGGGAAGAGTAAAGAAATGTGAAGTGACGATAAACCACTTCGGCGTCCACCAATAACAATCGCAATATGTTCTGCTACAGACTGAGTCTACGGTGCGCTTGTGCAAACTGTGTTTTGACATAGTAATTGGGGTAGACGGCCGTAAGGGAGTTATTGACATGAATACGCGTGTAGGAAGAACTACTAAACGTGCCTTCCTCAATGGCAGCAGGACTTCTCAGAACTCTGTCTTAGGATTGAGAAAGACATGTGAGCGATGCTTAGGGAGCGTGATCTGTTAGAATTCGTAGCAGTGTCCTTAGTGGACCTATGCGCTTAGGTCTAACAGTCACGTACTGGGGCAGTTATTGTAACCGGTTACATGCCATAGACATGGGTTCGTATTACATTTAAATCATGAAATTAACGTAACTGTAAATAATGAATTTCTTAAGCGCAAGCGTAACGTTTCCTTACCAACCTGTTCATTATATATCATATCTTTGTGTCCTCTCGTCTTACTAGAGTCACACTTTATTATTGGTTTGTTTTATATGATTTGATATTATTCATGTATATGTGTTAACTGTGAATTCCCAATATTAACTTCACCTTGTATTCCCTCCCTGTCCCCCTAGCTTTCAAAGTCGGGACAGGGCTGCCCCAAATTGGGAATTCAGTCCTCTTAGTCGGTGGGAAGGCGACCAGTCTGGGACGAACCTTACAGGAGCCGTGCGGTATTGGCGGGGCGCGGCCCTTTCCCCTTCGGGGGAAACCGACCTTCATACTAATATTAATATGATTTAGGAAAAACGAAAATTTTATCAGCCTAGGGTATTTTAGGAGCAGTCACACACCCATAATGTAGCATCTATGACTACTTCTACCATAAACAAGAAAACGTGACATTGATAACATGACGCAAGCAATACAAAAGTCATTGATTGATTTTTCTAACATTTTTTTATAGTATAAAGTTTTAAACAGTAATAATGCTGTTCGCGGTCGTGTCAGACGCAGAATAAATTAGTTTCAGAAATAAACGGCCTGTTGTTTATACAGAGTGTTCACAGAACTTCATGTGTGGTCACAACAACATTAATCTTACGTTATTATGAATTTATATTATTCGCTGTTTCGTAGTGTAGACTCATAAATCGTGCTGTATTGTATTTTAGAGGCATTTAAATAAATGTTTTCAAATTTCAAGTTCCTTCGGTGTTTTTTTTGTTACCTAACTATACATACATACATACTACATATACATACATACATACATACATACTACATACAGATAAATAAAATTGGAGTGTCTGTTTGTAATATTAAAATAACCGCTTTTTACTAAGTGCATATGGATGTATACACCCAAACGTGTTACCAAAACAACATTTTTACAATTTTTGTCTATCTGTCTGTCTGTATATTCCGGGTAATCTCTGAAATGGCTGGACCGATTTTGACAGGACTTTCACTGACAGATAGCTGTTGTAACAAGGAGTAATTTCTTTTATTTTTGAGATAATCATTTCAGATAAATAATTAGGGCTCCGTGCAAAAAAAAATCGAAGATTCAAATAAGGAAGTGCTTATAATAATGGGGATTTTTTAATAATAATTTCACGCGAACGAAGGTCGCGGGCAACAGCTAGTATTTTATATAATGTATATGTTCATAACGGCCTGTTCATGATCTCAGTCGATGCGATTTGCGACACGACTTGGGCCAAGCGACACTAACGTATCACTGGTTTCCTTCATGTGAGACCGCTTTGACGCAAATCTTGCGGCGGTGACTAGTGGCATGCTAAATGGCGCAATTACATTTGGTCGTTTGCCCGTACTGGAGTGATACCTGACTCGAATTCGGGCACCCGATGCATTTATTATACTAGTCATCTTAATGGAATACAGGCTTACAATTGCAAAAAAAAAAACGATGAAGCCGAACAAGTTTGTGCGAAGACGGGCGTACTCGACCGCGTTCTTTTACACTTGGTCGTTGCCCGAATTCCATAGGCTAGCAAGCTGTCCAAGCGATTATGTACTAGTATGTATAGCTTCCTTTAACACAAAGTGTCTGTCTAATCTAACGTGTCATAAAAACCTGCGAAAATATATTTATTAATAAAAATATCACCTCTCATGTAAAAACTTATTAAACATTGTACGCAAAAAAAAACTTCAATAAAAGATACTGAACTGATCGAAAGTATGTGTGACACGGAAAGTTTCGCACCACTCGAAATTCTCACTGACAACCCTAATGAATAAAGTTACCCATCAGATTGGAACTCGCACCGTTTAATTAAAATACTCCAGATTATACTCCAAACTTAACTATTCCGTTGGATTCTGGGAATACGTGGAGTTTTTGGGACAGGTAGGTAGGTAGTGTAGGTACGTGTTATTTTTGACTTTTAATTAGACTTCAAAACATGCTGATGACTTGACACGAGGTTTGTGGTAACCATGATAGGTTACGATAGCTTAGCCAATTATATTTTTGCACAAGCAAGGGTGCTTGCTGTGATTACAGTATGTATGGAACTACGTCTTAAATGGATCCGCCCTGACGGGATAAAAATTCCTTCCTTAACGCTCACTTTCATTTCAAAAGCAACCCTTCTGCTTTTCATGCCTCTAGACCGAACGGTTCGGGTTGTGTTGTCTGTCAATGAATGAATGTGATGTTTAGAATGAGAAGATCGACACTGCAAAAGAGATAAGACTATTCTGTGAACAACGTATGTTTCCAGACACCAGAGAGAGTGGGCCGTAATCCACCACACAGGCCCAGTGCGAGCTGGTGGACGTCACATGTCTCCCAATGTTTTCTTGAATGACATGCCGGTTCCCTCAACAGCATCATGCTGAGATGGGAACAGAACCAATTTAGTTTAACGCATGTTTTTTTTGGTTATTTTCTTTTTATTTGTTTTATTGCTTTACCTGTGCGAGTTAAATAAATACTTTTTTCTTTATTTTCTTTTCTTTCTCACGATGTTTTCCTTGAGAGTTTTGAGAGCAGTAGAGATATTTTTTTATAATGTATGTATACCTAAAAGTTACTTAAGCAAGCGAAGCAACAAAAATACGCCAGTTCATCCACGAATCCTAATCCATTCAACATTTCGAAAAGTCACTCCGTATCCGGAACCTATTGCTCGCACAAATCGAATTATATTTTAGCTAAATCACGGTGGAGCAATATATTGCGTTCTCCTCGCCTTGCATTCTGTATCGCATCGCCGATTGATACCGATTGTAGCCCGAATCGATTCCGAGAGCAATGTGAATGTAGACATGTGAATTAATGTGTTAGTCCTGATGGGCGAATAAAGACGCTATACAATAAAGTTGTGGGTTTGATTTTGATTGATATGTTTTTGGCTTGTGGTCAAACAAATGAATATTTTTTTTGCTTTTCGTCAGCAATTTCACAGTAGCAGCCACAGAAAAAACGTAACTGGTAAAAAATGGGTGAACTATTAGATACACCTCTCTGCCTAACCCTTTCGGGATTACATGTGTGATGTTATGGTTTTTTTACACGCTTTTTATTAGCTTCATCTGTATGTTTGTTTGTAACTGAATCCTTTGGGCGTGATTTTTATAACCTTTGAATTATAATATTACCTACGGAAATAAGCTTATAAGATCCTCATCATCATCATCATTTCAGCAGAATGACGTCCACTGTTGGACATAGGCCTCTCCCAGAGAGGGGTTTTGCCATAATCGCCACGCTTGGCAGGTGGGTTGGCGATCGCAGTACGGTTGTTACAAAGGCATAAAGAACGCTGCTGCCCATTTTCTGGTAGGTTCCTTAATCGTCTCTTACGACACCTACGGGAAGATATGGGATGGTGCTATTCTCTACGTCCGACACCATAAAGTACCACACAGAAGCTTATAAAATAACATTCCTAAATTGAAAAACCTGTTCATAATTTAGACACGACCAAAAATAAACGTATCCCTCTCAAGGTTACCCAAAACCATTAGACGCTCGCTGAAACCAACAAAAAAAAAATAGCAAAACAAACAAGACGGACTCAAAGGGCTCGTATTTAATGCCACGCATATTACCCTAAAAAAATAACCGCCGCTTCCGTTTATAAAGATTGCAGGACGCACGGAAGCGCGGGGGCCAAGTTCATACAAAAATTATACAGTGGAGCCGTGCTCGGTTCCCGAGCATAAATTGTTCGTAACCGAGCCTGCCCCTTTTAAAGCTTATTGTTTTTACCTTGCCACGAATGTTTCCCTTATTGGTGTAAAATATTTGCATGCCTGGCATTGTGGAAGCCTTTCCACCTTTTTGTGCGCTGTTTTGTCGTCTGTGCAAAAATCTGGGTCTTGCGTAACGGTGTTTACTTTAGAAATATGATAGGATATAAAAAGATTGCGGTATGTACGTGTAATTTTTGTGGGTTCGCTGAGGTAGAAAGGGCTTTTGTGAAATAAAATGGTGTGGTTTTAAATGTCGGTATTCTTTCTTTTCGTAACGTATACCGAATTGAAGTTTTAATTTTCTAGAAAGCATTCTAATGCTTTATATACAAACGTACCTATCTATTTCCTTGTTTAACAACTAAATTACTTCTAGAAGTTTTGGTCAAGCAACACCATTTTATCGACACACATATTATTTTCTTCAAATTCAAAATATTTCAGTTCATCACTTTAAGAAACGTACATTATTTTCTTAAATAAAACCCAAAATCTAAGAGCTGAAAACCTTCATTGAATAATTTGATTATTTAAAACCACAATCAAATTCAAAATTACAAATGATTCTCATAACCCTTCACAATTCCCACTAACTAAACAATTTAATAACAAAAAGCAACAAACCATATAAAATCTAAGCCCGGAACTTTGTCATCCCAACTTGTCCCATAGTTTTGCAAGAGTTAACTTGAAGAATAATTTGTTTCACAAACGCGCCGACTCAAGAAGGCCATGAATTCTGCGGAATATATCGCCGAAGTTATAATATCAACCCGGTAGGACCCGACGCGAATAATAATATTATAGGGATGGGACGAACAGTGTGTTACGGATTTCTTCTATTTAATAAAATGGCCGTTTGAAAATGGAGTTTTGTTATTGGTTGGTTGTGAATGGTGTTTAACTAAGACAGGCAGAGACAAAAACTGCTAACGCTGCTGCTTATGTTTTACAAATAAATTATTATGATTCTGATTCTGCTACTGAATACTGCTAGATGTACAATATTTTTCACTAGCGCTTCTTTTATAATATAATTTAGGCGAGCACTAAGAAAGAGTTCATTCCCAAGAGAGATTACTTAAATAGGGGATGAAAGTTTGTATGGAAGTTAATTATTTCCCATAGCTACAAGGCATGTTACTAACTAAATTATGATTCTGTTTCATCTTTCTAACTTTGTATTTTAAAATTATATGGATCAAAGCGAATCTATTAGGTATGTGCCACCAATGTGGGCTTTAGTCCACAGATACTCATAAAGATTTAACTCTCAAACAATACTCAGTTCCGGGGAATGCATTGGCTATTGCATTCCCAAGTAGTAGAGATTTCCCAGCATGTTCAATTACATCACTAAAGCTATGACTCCCGAATAGACTACACTACAAATCCCGACCTGCCTCACTGCTTGGAGTTCAGAACTTTCCGTACAAAAATGCTAGCATCGTACACCAACCATAAATAAATGGATCCCACAGTACATCCACAAACTGGATTTATACAGAACGACTTTGGAAAATCGTTTTCCATCTTGTTACCGAGAGTAGGGAAGTTTTTTAGGCTGTGGCTTCATTAGGGTCTAAATCGACTTTCAAAGAATATTTTTTTCGCCTCAGTATGTTTGGACATGAAGATAGGAACGGGGTTTTCTTTGATGTTGATTGACACGAACTCGTATGTTAGATTCGAATTACATGAGGCAATTGAAATCCTACGAAAACACGTGTACACGTAAACGCCCGGTAACATTTTGATAAATAAATACCTGTTTTTGTTAGTTTACATTCAATACAAAAGAAACACTCTCGTGTATTTATTCAGCTGCTGAAATTAATGAATTCTTACGCAAATGCTGAAATTCAGCAAAATATATTTCCGGAAAATGGGTAAAACATTTATTTTCAATTGTTAACCATACATTTTTCATAAGCTATGCTTTCAGTGAATACTACTTTCATAATATTATACATGCGAACGGAAATCTGTGTGTCTGTTACCTTCACATCTTACTAGATGAACGACCATGGTATGAAATGAAGTCATACAGGCTGCGGGACTATCCGGGTTGCAGGACTGTTTGAAAGATATACCGCGGCCCTGGAACACAAAGGGCAAGGAAGGAACATGGATGGGTTTTAGTCAGTACAAGTCTGATACTCCCTTCCGCTCTGCCCAGAGCTGGAGAAGTCATTTGATGATTTCTCATCCGAAAAAAAAAGGTAGACCATGACCACCTAGGTATATTATACATAGGATCATATACCGTTGTTCCCGGTACAAAGTTGCCATAGAATAATTCCCCTCCACGCGAGCGGCGCCACAGGCAAAAGTTAGCTCAAAATAATTCGAACACAGATTGAGGACATTTGCATACGCGTCGAGTTCTCATACATAAATGTTGCTCCAACTATATCAGCGCTCAGATCGACTAGTTGAAACGTGCTGCTATTTCTGGAGCAGACTATTTTTAACACGCTTTTAGCTAAACACATCGGTGTGAAATATTTTAAAATACATTATACAAGATATTCCTGCCCGTTTGTCTGCATAGAATAAACCTTTACCACTAAATGCCGTATTCAATGGTTAATAGAGCAGCATGACTGTTAATCAAAAATCGGACAGCTCAAGTACAATTTAGTGAACGATGGCCCATGCGAGTTGACTTCTCTGAATGACCAGCGTCCATTTTATACAAGTTAGCATGACAACAAAAAGCAATTACCAATATATCTGCGTCATTCTATGAGCTTCTTTGGAAGCGGTCACTGGCAAACCCACGTTCTGCAGTACAATGGATTGAAAATACGTACGTATTGTAGTAATACGAACAAACAGGTCGGATTGTTATTATTAGTAAGTACCATACAGGGTGTAAACAGACTCTTCACGAAGCCGTTAACCAAGCATTATGTACATCAAACTAAGTAACTTTACGCAAAAATGAGTGCTGGGAAACACTTTTTTTTTGGGCTGAGAAATCACGTTTTACACTAGGACTCAATGTAACACACTCAAAACATTGTGCTGATGGAGTAAGGGGGTCCTGGAGGTGTTTAAAGTAAAAATCTTACATTAAAAACCTGTATTTAAAAAAAAAAACTTGTAAATAGTTGGAACTTTGACCCCTAATGTCTCCGTATCTAGAAGTTTCCCAAGTATGGTCTAGAACAATGAAATGATCGCAATGACGGGGAGAACAAGTGCCTTTCGGAGTCTGTTTTATACCCTTTATTATGTGTGGGGTGGCAAGAGGGTACATGTACTAGAATATTCCACGAAACGTGGAGGCGCATGCTACAGTAACTGTTTTATATTACTTCTTACTGTAATCAAAGTTATAGTGATAATTGGTATATCTATTTAAACTTAAAATATTACATCACGCCTGTAATCCCCGAAGGGTAGGTGTACCTGCAATGCATTTGCTGCATATTTCACAAATCCAGACTAAGCGTTGCTAATAGTCCTCATGGAAATTTCAAATAACACGGTGTCCGACCTGGCAATCAAACGCATGACCAAATGATCAGCAATCACGCTTATAGCTACTATACCAACGAGGCACAAACCTTCTCAGCTTCCATTCTGCCGACGCTCATAAGCACTTCTGTACATTCACTCCATTAACCAAACAGAAATGCAATCACCAAACAACCATAGCCCCTCTCCTAAACACAGGGAATCCGGCCCTAATCAGGCTGCTTCCATAATCCGGCCGAGAGGCAATCATCATACCGCCATGTTATCAGCTAATATTTATGAGTTCGCTTTGTGGGTCGCGGTTAATTATCAACGAGAGTATTGACGTAAAACGTGTGCTATTGAATTAGTGAGAGGGGCTGGTCACATATGAGAGAAAGTAATTAAAAGGAAAGATAAAAAAGTGTTGTAATATTTATGTTAAGTGCTACAAGGATCTTTTGGGTCTTGAGTTAACAGAGGGCACTCACTGTTGGTAAATGACAGCGCATCATGGCCGTCGTCGTCAGAGTCACACAATAGTCAACATATTGGCTTGTACCAATAAACGCACAGTTATAGAGCAAATTGGATGGAGATGACAAGTAATAGGGAAGAATGGAAGAAAGACACATGCTGCGCCGACTCCATATAAATTGGCAGGAGAATGATGACATAGGAAACACACATGATGATATGACATAGGAATTAGCAAGAAATATCATCACAAGTTTCATGAAAATACCTTACATTACAGTTAAAGCTTATATTACAGTTTAGGGTATTTATTTGTGGCAAACTAAGAATGCTCTTTCATTCTCAATACAACGCGTTTTATATACAGACATTCAAACTGAGTTTCCTTCTGACAGACCCATTGAATGATGTTTTTTATTCTTACAGAAACAGTAATAAAGATTCCTATGATGCAAAATTATAGGTAAGAGAACAGTGTAGGGATCAGTATATTTTACTTGGTCCTATTGTTACGCTCACGCTCATTAACGAAGATGACATTGCCACACATTAAATAAATATTGGTGGCGAATTCATTACGTCATACAGCCAGATACACATAATCAAGATTTTATTCAGCTCACTTCATTATTAAATGTTTTTTCATTTTTTATTAAAGATTTTGTATGAAACTAATCAATCTATATTATACTGTGAACGCTGTCGGTGTTTTGTTACTAAATATTTGAATTTAATACTACATAGGTTTGAATAATATAGGGCTTTTTATAAAGGTCTATATCTGTGCCCGCGGCTCCGCCAATACTTTTAATTCTCTGGGAATCCAATGTCTGTTTTCCCATACGTTTTCAGTGTGGTTTTATATAAGCTTTTATTCAGGTGTCGCCTACGTAAATGAAGGCTTAATTACAGGGTATAAACAGACTCTTCACGACGCCGTCAACCAAACATTATGTACATCAAACTAAGTGACTATACGCAAAAATTATTGCTGGGTAACGATTTTTGGGAAAAATCACGGTTCACGGTATGACTCAATATAACGCATTCAAAACATTGTTGCTGATAGATGGATTGAATAGTACGGAGGTCGTGAAGGTGTCTTAAGTAAAAGAAATACATTAAAAACATATATTTGAAAAAAAAAACTTGTTAAAACGTTAGAACTTTGACCCCCAATATCTCCGTAACTAGAAGATTCCCAGGTATGGTCTAGAGCAAAAAACTGATCGTAATGACGGGGAAAGCAAGTGCCTTTCGGCTTCGTTAAGAGTCTTTTTACACCATTTATAGGTGTGCTGCTTGATTTTCAACTTTCGACGCTGACGCGTTGGTTTGTTGTCAAGATTTCGGGCATTACATTTCATTAGCACTCTGAGTCTTTCTCAACATACAAACCTACCTTCTTTTCCAACCTGTAATTCTGCTCACCCCAAAACACCTTTCAAGTTGACACTGCTAACTATTCTAGCGTACTAAGTTACGCAGCTTTTGGGCGGCAATGTTTTGATTTAATTTGACTACACATCCTGTGCCGTTGGTTCAACGCTAGTGTTGACTCATCTTTATCTATGTACATACCAAACTACTAGCTAGATAACTGTATTGTAACGGAAATATGTACCTACATAAACTCACGCCTTGTTCCCATAGGAGTAGGCAGAAACCACAGAACGCCTCGCTACTACAATCCTTACATAATTCATCCATTTGCGTCATCCACACTCATACGTCTGGACTCTGGTCATACATGCACACCGGATGCAAGTATGGTTTCTTTTTTCGAAAATAATATCTACACATTATTTTGTAGCATCCAGTTTTAGAGAAATGATGGGACAGTGAGGACCACATACATATTCTTTTATGTTTTATGACGACGCTCGACAATGCCAAACTTTTAGTCATTATTCGTTACTGTAAGAAGATACACAGGCTGATAACTTACCCACAGACAGACAGTTCCTGTTCTACTTTAAGATCCATCTACCAACTACGTCATCAAAATCCGTAGTTATTGGATGTGATCGCTATAGCCCAAAGATCAATTAAGTTTAGGTATGTGTAGTTATGAAGATGTTTGTACTTTATCTACTTGTATATTTAACTCTTAGTAGGCTCTAACAATTTCAATTAATCACTAAGACAGACCCCTCAGAATTTCTTCAAAGGAAATATTTTAGCAATCCTTTTTTTCATCACACTTAGTAAAAAAAATCTCAATTTTATAAAACCCCAATTAGAAAAGACAATTAAGCCTGAAGAAAATTTAGTACTTACGAAAAGAAAAAGTGACCTATTTTTTGGTTTTTGCTAAGAACTGGGGTTCCGTTTAGAGGTTTCCGGGAAAATTAATTAGGGGTGAAGCGGGGGGGGGGGGTATTAACCCTTAAAAACCCGACACCACCGCTTACGGGTGAAGATAACATGTGGAATGAGGCATTGTGGGTGAATCCGGAGGGTTTGGCAATTACAAACAGGTTAAAGTGTAATGTGTGTTCTAGCTGATTAGGGAACCCCAAATATTAAAAAAAGTGTGTGTGTGTACTTATGTACACGCGTTAGAAGTTATACTTCTTTTTAAAAAAAATTGTCTGTCGCCTTATCTTAGCCAGCAGTAGATTAAAAATAAAAAACCTAGGCTTGTCAATATCTAACACTAAGCTAACTTCAGGGTGTATGTTGACTAGCTAACTTCATGCTGTTAATTTTGTGTCACAGATGCGCGCGCATCTTAAAATTTCACTCTCATCATTTTTTCATAACGCGCCTAAAGAAGTATAACTTCAAAAAAAATGTTTAAAATCACTATGGGCGCTCATCACATTGTAGTTATTATGTACATCAACAACACGACTAACAAAATGAAGCGTGCCGTCGTGTTTCATTCGCATGCTTTATTTTGTTTTGGTTTTATTTTACCTACAATGATGAAAATAATGTTTTTCTGTAGGTACCTAGATCTTTTTCAGATACTTTTACACGCCATTTCAAAACGAAATGGCGCCGGCTTTTCCTATCACGCTGAGCCTTAAGAAGAAAACACATAGACAACTATGGTATTGGCAAAAATATATAGGTTTCTAAAACAAAATACGGTAAAGTATTGGCCACGTAGCGCGGGTATAGTGGTCCATCTCCAGCACACGCTGACTTCCTAAAACTTCGGCTGGCCGCCTCAAGTTTGAACGAGCGAACGTCCGAACGAATGTGACCATACTGCTCTGTTTTGAATCGATGACAAAATATACATATAAACAATGAATTCCAGTAGGCATCTGAAAAACCACCAAATATAGCGTTAAGTTAACGACAGTTTATAATAACAAACTTGCTGTTTCTTTGTTCCTGTTTGTAATTCAATTTCTAAAAATGAAAACAAATATATATTTTTTGGAAAACTAAACCTCCAATACATTAAGTTCAGCTTGAGCTAAAACTAAATTTTGTATGGATTTTTCAGTAAAACTAGTTAATCTTAAAACAATTTAATTTACACAGCCATAAAGTACACACATCAATACTGTCTAGGCATATATATGTTCTTAAAACAAAAAAAATTAAAAAGATTTAGTCGTTAATTTCCTGGCACATTTATCCAATTAATACAATTTAACGATTGCAAAATGAAGTCCGTCATGAGGTGCTAGCACCTGTATTCTAACCACACCGTTTGCAAATATGTCAAGATGTTATGCGTTTGCATGATAATGCCCGCCCAACTACGACTCGAGTGCTAACTCAGTAGCTACAGCAACATAATGTGGCAGTGCCAAGATTTAAACTTACTAAGCACGCCTGGAATATGCTGCAACGAAGGTTTTCACTAATTTTCCCCAAAATCTGCAGGCAAACAGTCCACTATTCATGCATTTTCTACGAACCTGGTACCTTTTACCACAAGGCGATACTAATAACCTCGTATTGAGCATGTATAATCGCCTGCAAATGTTATAAACATCGGAGGTGCTGTTACAGTTTATTCATTTTTATTTTATACAAAATGTCATCATCATCTGCCTAGCCTTTTCCCAACTATGTTGGGGTCGGCTTCCAGTCTAACCGGATGCAGCTGAGTGCCACTATTTTACATGGAGCGACTGCCTATCTGACCTCCACAACCCAGTTACTACTGGGAAATACGATACCCCTTGGTAAGACTGGTTGTCAGACTTTTTAGGCCACTGACTACTTTAACGACTGTCAAAGATCTTCAAATGACAGCCGGGACCAACGGCTTAGCGTGCTTTCCGAGGCACGGAGGAAACTCGGTATGTAATGGGTGGTCACCCATCCACAGACCAACCTAGGCAAGCACGGCTTAACCTAAAGATCGACCCGAGCGGCTGTTATTGTTTTAGCCACGAGCTCCGCATTTTATACAAAATGTATTGTTTCATTTAATTTTGTTTCTTGTGTATCACAAAAAAATAGTAATTTTACCTTTTTTTATTAAAAAGCCCAGTTTCTTTATTTAATTATATGTAAGAGTATAATTTTCTGCGTATTTTTATTTAAGGATGCTTTAAGAAATTATTTTTAGTTTTGGTGAAATACATGAGTAACTAAAATATCCCTAAACTGTGTTGATGCGTGTTAATGTCGGCAAAATAACATACATTTGGATAGCAAAATTGAGTATGAAATAGCTCTTGAAACGACTTTCTGTAATCGTTAAAGGCCTATCTATAGTGCCCTTTGGAAAAATCAATGCAGTACCTACCCAAACACCTATTTCCAACCATACTAAGACGATCCCTCGGCCTACACACTTTATGGTGACCACCGAACAGTCCAGGATTCTAGTCACGCGCTGGCCCGAATTGAAAGGTGGCGAAGATTGAATAAAGATGGCGCCCAGCCCTTATCAAATCATCCAGCCTGCGTTTGAAACGAATAAAAACTGATTTCGTTATCACCCTTAATTTTGTGCGTATGTATCACACTGTCCAACGGAATGCCGAGATTGTGAAGGAGTTTTAGAAATTATTCTGTGGTTTTTGTCAACTACGTTTAAATATATTGCCTTCAGCTTCTCGACTCATACAAATAATAGTACCTGTAAACACATGTATCTAAACAATCTATTTAGGATAACCGAGATGTAAAATCGAAATATTTGTACGGCTGAAATGTCGAATATAGTGAAACCCATTTACCTTAATATCTTATGTTACCTATATTCTTGCAAATAAATGTATCATTCATCATTCATTCATCATTCATTCATCATTCATTCATCATTCATTCATCATTCATTCATCATTCATTCATCATTCATTCATCATTCATTCATTTACTGTTGCATAGGATTTTTTTACACAAATCTCAATCAAGATAGAAGAGAAATAATCGAATTTCTTTGGGAAAGTTGATAATCGCCATCGTCACCACCGTGCTGTATTGTATTGTAAGAGCAAATTTTACAAATAAAACTGAACACGATCTGCAAATCTAAACGCGTTCAAGAGCTGTCAGAGTCAACATTCCATAACAATGATGACAGTGAAAGCTCTTACCATACCCATTTTTCGAAATTCTATTACGTTCTCAATTAGATGGAGAGAGATTTGTTTAGAGTGAATTTGGTTTAATTCTATTTTTAGCCAACTGCGCCAGAAGGAGGGTTATGTTATTTTAGTTATTTGTTTGGCCCTACATAACCTGAATAGGTCAAGAAAGAGACGGAGTTATACAAGACGTCTAGCTCCATCTCCTTCCTACTAAGGATAGATACGTATATACGGAAGGTTTGTTTAATTAACGGGTAAACCATTATTATTTATTTTTTTCGTATACACTTTAATTACATTTTTTTTCGATTCAAATTAATAGTAAAAAAAACTGTATCACCCGATTTTGTTATTATTCGTTTTTTTTTATTTGCCCCCCGCTATGGACGCAATTTAAAGACGTATTCACGGCAAAAAAAAAACATTTTAAATATTAAAAAAAAATCCCACTAGTATCGGGAACAGGGCCCAAGCTACCGGCGGCGGTCAGGGCTCCAGAGAGAGGACCTGCTAACAATACAAGCCGTGTCCAGGACTACCGTTAGTAACCATTACTATTGTTGACATTTTACCAAAGAACATAAGCATTATTATATACATTATATTAGTATCTAGTCATCGCCAGAGTCATAGTAATTATGTATTATAAAGTATCTCGTATTTCGGACTACTTGTACGTATTATAATATAATTATATTAGTTAATTATATATTTATATATAATATATGTACCATAATAATATATGTACCCATTTATGTGTAGCATTATAAGTAAACAAAATGGTAATTTCCTTATTTATTGTTTTTGTACTCTACCACAATGTTGTCCTACTTGACCCAAAGGTTGACTGGTAGAGAATGCCTTGTGGCATTAAGTCCGCCTATGTACCACTCTTGTACATGAAGATTAAATACATTGCATGCATTGTTTCAAAACATCTGTGCAATGTGAAAACATCAGAATTAAATTATAAATGATGTTTATTATGCAAATAAGTTTTTCAAATACTTTTATGCATCATATTTTTTTTTAAACTAGAAGAAACCGCTGAAAAAAACAAAGAGGTCTTTTTTAAAATTCAGACCATCTTGTTCAACTCACATGATGACTATGCAGATTAGTGTCTGAGATGGTCTTTTGAAGAAAGAACCACACAGATTTGAGTGGACCTGTCTAGTCAGTGCAAGCATTTGTCAGTGATCGTGTAGCTCGACTTAAAACTCAAGGAGCTCAACGACATAACGAACAATACCAGAGAAAAAACATGTGGGTAGGTCGCTTATAGAACCCAAACTGCCAGACAACCGTGGGAATAAAAAAAAAGTAAAAAATAATATCCACACGGTCCTCACATTCACAATAATCAAATAAAATGTATAATACTAGCTCATAAGGTCACCTAATTCTATCTAAATAATGATGGTTGTACATCATTATTTAGATAGAATTAGGTGAATTAGGTAATCCATTTAATAATATCATCCCATCTTCCAAGCTCATCGTGCTGTGCTGGTGCTGCCGCTGCGGCTGCAGAGAACCTCAAGCGGCGTAAATATAGAAACGTGGTAACTATATTTTCGAGCCGTTTTGGGGTTGAAACTCTGGAGCCGTGGGGTCCGAGTGCTCATAGCCTATTTAAGGTAATTTCGAAACGCCTAGTTGACGCTTCCCGTGACTCAAGGGCTGGCTTTTACCTTGACCAGAGGCTAAGTGTTGCCATACAACGTGGCAACGCCGCCAGTCTCTTGGGAACATTACCAGCTGACAGTGTTGAGGAGAAGTTTTTCGATGCCTCTTTATAGTTTGTAGTTAGTTTATTTATTTTAGTTTAATAGTTTTTAATTATATACATTGATAATTAAAAACTTAAGTTAGTTTAACCTAATAAATGTTCTTAGCTTTAATAATATTCACCCATCATTTGGCATAACAACTAATGCATTTATACATACATACATTACTGATTGCACAATCTTCAACATAACAATCATTGTCTTCTTTTCTTCAATTATTTACTTCAGTACATTAAAACTTATTAACTTTCCTTACAGTTCTACCGGGGCTAGTATTGTTGTTGAGTAATGAATATTGCATCGTTTGGTACATTGTCTTGAAACACATAAAACGCTTACATGGGGGTGGCTTTTTCAGTGTCGAATGCAGTTTGCAAGGCAACATGAAGATCTTAGCAGGTCTAGTATTTGTCTCTGCTTTAATAATGTTATTTATTTTACTAAAATGTGTTTGATTTCTCATCCATTAAAATCTGTTCTTTTTTAGCTCTCGTGACATAAAGAAAATGTCTTATAACTTTGGGTAAATCAGAAATCCTACGATACCTATTTTTATTTTTATATTTCTCGTAAGTCCATAATGTTTATCATATTTTCTTGGGCTACTGATTCTGGCTGCAAGTCTTCAACCATACGTTGTATAGGCTGACTCCGAGACAGCTAATACAGCCGCAGCAGCAGCAGCAGCATCCAAGGGAGGGCAAGATGGTGCTGCCGCAGGCGCAGCAGCTGGAGCAGCATCAGGGGGACGGGGAAGCGGCGCTGCCACGGGCGCAGCCGCAGCAGCAGTAGCATCTGGGGCAGGGGGCTCTGCCTCCGCCGCTGCCGTAGCTACTGCCACCGCTTCTTCTCTGTCTTCTGCATACATCGATTGCATCTGCGAACCTGAATACAAGCCAGTTTGCGGCTGCGATGGCAAGACCTATTCCAACAAGTGCGTCCTTCACTGCATCAGCGCACACAAAGTTGAGCACAGGTTCCAACCCCTCCATGTTAAGAGAAATGGCGAGTGTATATACATACCATGTAACTGCACTCCTGGAGGCAAGCCTCTCTGCGGCTCTGACGGCCACATTTACCCTAACGAATGCTACTTTAAGTGTGAGAACACAAGACGTTGCATCAACGACCTTCGCCCCATCATAATCGACCACCACGGCGACGCCTGCAAACTGCCGACTTGCATCTGCCCCAAGAACATCAACCCCATCTGTGGAACTGACGGCAGAACTTATAAGAATGTGTGCATCCTAGAGTGTGTCAGCAGGTACAACCACGCCAACCGTAAGTCAGGCGTCAGAGTGAAATGCGGAGGAGTTTGCGATAAAGAGAACTGCCACTGTGCGCTTGACAGAAACCCACTCTGCTGCAATGATAGTAAAACGTACAACAATCGGTGCCACCTTGAGTGCGAGAACAGAAAACTCAATCAACTCGGAAAGAGCTCGCTTGTCGCTCTATACAAGGGAAAATGTGTGCCGGACTGCCCTAGCTCAAAAACATACGACCCAGTATGCGCAAGCACTGGTACGTGCACATCGATAGCAGGGGCATTTACTTTCTATAATAAATGGACTCTGGGCTGCGTGAACAAGAGACGTAAAGAGAAGAAACTTCCACCTCTGATCATTAGGAGTCACGGAGAATGTCCATGCAAGTGCCTGTACGATAATTGTCCTGTTTGCGGTTCAGATGACATAACTTATGAAAATGAGTGTCGTATGAAGTGTGAGAATAAGAGGCGGTTTGACTTGGGCTTGCCGCAGATTACTGAGAAAAACCGCGGGCGCTGCGCGTGCCGCTGTGGTCACTGCCCGCGCAGGTTCAAGCCGGTGTGCGGCAGCGACGGGCGCAGCTACTTGAACCGGGACTGGCTGGCCTGCAACAGAGACTGCAACACCGACATCGGTCACCGCCTCTATATAAATCACGACGGCCCGTGTTAAGATATTTTCGTTTATATTTCTGGCATCATCAATTTAGCTTATGTAATAAAAATGTGCATGAAATTCAACTTGGCGTTAAAATCAGATTCTCAGTTACGCCCACGCCGTCCTGCCTACATTAGTGCTATTCCCGCATTAGATTCCGACTTAATTTTCGTATCGAGTCAAGACACATCTTCAGGTTTTCTCCGGACTTCCCCGAAGGTTGCCGATCACCGAAACGTGTAATATATACTGTTTCTCCATTTTACCTCTTTGTGTCTGCTTTTATTTAGAGCCATGCAAGTATTATTATATAAATAGGCAGAGGCAAAATATTTAAGTACCGTTTTCTCTTATGCTTGTGAATTGTTTTTTTAGTCTTATGTTTTCCCTACACTCAACATATAAATCAATTGATGTATCAATTTCAGGCAAATTTTGACCATTGGGTGACCAGTACTTTATGTTAATTGATAGTAGGTAATAGTCCTCCTGACCGTTTTCGGCATCACCACCCAATCTCAGCGGAGCTTAGCCATCTGCGCAGGGCGTATTATTATAGTATGTGTGTGCGCTGACACAAGTGCTCTTTCTGTTCCTTTACTCTCATAGTCCGATGGGATGGCAATTCAACAAGACCGGAGAGAGACCAGGCTTATGCTTTGCAAGGCACGGGTGTATTATACCGCCAACGTCCAAACGCCGATCTGCTACTGGGAAATTCTATTTATATAATAACCGAGTATCACTTTTGGCCCCACCCGGAAATCTTACCCAGGGCACCCGCTCAGGAGTCGCGCTGACGACCACGAGAACAGTGACATTTGAGGCGTCCAATTTAGACTCTGCTTGATTGATAAAGTTTTTGTTATTAGATTAAATTGAGAGAAATTATTCACTGTCTTGAATGTTGTGCTTGTAATGAAAGTTTTTAAAACGTTAACAAAGCAACAGTCAGCTGCATGGACGATGTACAGAAGATCGCGGGGAAAACCGGGATGAGAATCGCACAGACCAGGGCAGCAGAGCAAGAAAGAATCGCACAGACCAGGGCAGCAGAGCAAGAAAGGGAGGAGGTTCCTGTATTAAACACTAGCTGTCAAGCGCGGATCCACTGTTGTGGGCACGATGGGCATACCCACAACCCTAATTGAGGTCGATAGTCTGATTTTCTACACAAATAGTGTTACAAATCGGAGGAGACCTGCTATTTGCGAGTTCGCGGCGCCGGCTCCTGAATTCTAAAGTCTCTTGATTATTCTACAAATCTTAAAAAAATCGAGCATATTATTAATTTCTTCTTGCAAAATTCATCATTAAACTACTACCACTCCACGAAGATTTTTCCCTTTTTTTTGTTTCGACGGCTTTTGCCGATTTTAGGGCGGTTATGACCACAACTTATTTTGAGGGCTGGATCCGCGCCTGCTATCTGTAGGGATAACGAATCAAAGTTTTCTTGTGTTAGACTATCATTTAAAAAAACAGAAACTAAATAAATTCTTGTGCGTTTCTTTTGTCCAGTATTATCGTGATCTATTTGCCTACGTTCTAGTATCTGTATTAAGTTCAGCAGGAAATCCCGAGCGACGCTAAGTTGAAGCCATGTAAGCAATAGCAATAAACAGCAATGTTTTATAATGCTGTGCTGGCAAACGATGTTATACGAACACTGCACTATTCCTTTCTCCAATGAGCTTGCTTTACGATCACATACAGTGTTAAATATTTCTACACACTAACGAATTGTTATGAGCCACTGCTGGGGTAAGCTCTATTTGGTACTGATGCAATTTTAATAGAATTTAGGAGAGGCCCACGTGGTGTATATGTCATCAGTGGGAACATAATGGGCAGAATATGCTATGGCAATCACGCAGATCGCGAAACTAATAACTCAAAGGTACCAAAACACATTGATTAGCATTTCATGACTTTCCTTACTTACTCGAATTCAAACTAAACATGAAATGACTAAACTTTTTCTTCAGTAGTTTAAACCGCAAAACAGCTGTGAAAATATAACTACCTTGACGCAACGGCTAGAATTCTTTGAAATGCCTTTCATTTGTATTCATGGAAAGGAAGGCACTATAAGGGCTACTCAACATAGTACGTACCTACGTAGACACAGGACACAGTACTAAACTATTGCACTAACTAGCCGAGGTCACGTAGACAGGTCAAATCACTCACTAAGATATTTTTCGGGAACCTTGTTACTTTAGTAAACGTTAAAGTTACTGAAGTTTCAAGAGATCTTCAGTTATTAATATTACTAGCACTTCGCCCGCGACTTCGTCCGCGTGGGTGGAAAATACAGCCCTTGGCAACCAAAGAGAATGTTTGTCACTGAGACTTGTTAATAGTCAGGGCAAATTATGTTTTTACGGGAAACTGGAGTCGCTTAGAGACTGCCTCGTTGGTCTAGTGGTCGCAAGCGCGACTGCTGAGCATGTGGTCCTGGTTTCGATTCCCAGATCGAGCAAAGTATTATTGGGTTTTTTCGTCGTTATCAGATTTCAGGATTTGTACCCGGTTGATTACAATAGGCTCGCCCCCTATTACATGGGACATAAACATAACTATTAGTACTATTAGGTACTTACACCTCTGTCTATCCCTTCGGGGATTACAGGCGTGATGTTATGTTATTTTATGTGTGAAGTCGCTTAAACGATATACGCAGGTCCGTGCGAATCATTGGAATTCTCGGGATCTGCGCCAACTGGCCTGCTCCTGGTCCGATGAAAATGTACCATACCTACCCAGTACCTACCCTACCTACCTACCTAGTACCTACCCTATCTACCTACCTAGTACCTACCTACCTACCTCCCTAGTCCCTACCTACCTACCTAGTACCTACCTACCTACCCTACCGACCTCCGTAGTACCTACCTACCTACGTGAGGTGTGCTATCAATTGCGCTAATTTAAAAACGCTTTTATTTATAATTGTGATAGCTTCGTCTATGCCACCAAGATGTCTTCGGTCATCGTCAGGCAGGAGAGAAGAGTATTGCATTGCACCAAGCTCATAAGCGAGTTAAACGTTTTTTGAATAAAATCGATGTGGTTATTTTATGTGTCAATTTCGATGAAAGTCCAGTAACATTAAAATAAAATTCGGTTCTGAAAAATATGTCTTGCCAATTTGACACTCGGTCCACAGATTTGACAGATTGTTTTTAGAATAAAATCGGATTGAATTTTGCACTAAGGAGTATTAATATCAACTTCGATGCAAATGGGTGATTTAACAAAATAACTTTCTACCCCTTTTTAACCGCGTTAGACGATGAGTTTCAATAAGATACGAAACACGTCTTCCAACAATTCTGTCAAAGAATGTTTATGAAAAATTTGAAGTAGATTGGACCAAGGAATCACGTTGTCGCATACAAACTTCGCCCCCGTTTTTCACCCCAAATCCTTTCTTATCGGATCCCTACGACATACAAAGAACACAGTCTCCAAGTTTCAGGTCTCTACGATCAGCGGTTTAGGCTGTGCGTTGATCCGTCAGTCATTCAGGACAAAGCATTTTATATACATATATTGTAGATACTTACTGTAGAAGTTAAGGTTCTGTCAAAAAGATACGGACGGATTGCGGACGGGATGTGGACACCAACACACAGTTCGAAGAATGTCCTTGTGGAATGTCAGATAAAATAGTCTTTAAGTAATAGTAATAATCTTAAACGATTTTAATCTATGCTGAAATACTAATGATTGAACTAAATTAAATATTGTAAAGCCTGTAACGAAGGTACGACGGGTACTCAACTCGTCGACTATGTTATTTTCAGTTTTTCATTAAACCCATATGTTATCTCTTTGATCTTCTTTGAAAATTAGGTTTCCTGGTATTTTAATCACTTCATCTAGATTCATATAAAACGGACACAGATAATAATTATTTTAACAAAGAATTATTAGATTCATGTTCAAGATCGATCTCTAAAGAATTATCTCTATTTCATCTTTGAAAACCAAATGTACTTATATAAAAAAATTTACCTGTATGCCAAAATAGGTCCTATAAAAGCTAGTGTAAAATTAAAAATACTCCGGTACTATGCATCATTTATGATATAAAACTTTTGCAGCAAAATAAAACAATAGCCACAACTGCGACTCAGTGAAAGCCATGGAAAAAATTCACGGAAAAGCTCAATTCTAACGCCACAGTACAGCATTTACAGTAGGACAGTTATTAGGATCACAGGACCGGTTATGCAGTTTATGCTTTTATTTTACTTGAGTCACACATTATTACTTAATATGTCATGTAACTATGTTGTATGTAAGGTAATCGTATCAAACGCATCCAAAAAAACTTCACCTGATTTCTTCGGTATAAAGATTGCACCTGCTCTTATAGAGCTGACAACTCACAGCGATTGTCTCACTTTAGCTGGCATTCCCTTGAACAGCGACGCGTATTGGCTGACGTCACGACTCTCTTTAAAATTCTTAATGTTCAAATTTCCTCACCCGAACTTCTCGCTAATCTGCACCTGCGCGTGCCCCGTTAATGTCAGAACAGTACGACCGCCCGAAATGTTCGCTATTAAATCATCTCGCACAAATCTCGGTCGATCAGCCTAAATTAAACCGAATGATGGACACCACCAATAAGGTCATCTCCATTAATACTGAAATTAACCAACAAAGAATGAATGAATTTCCAACAATATATATTTTGCGAGTTATATGGCGTGGTGACACACCATATAACTCGCAAAATTTATGTTAATGTTAGGAATTATATATTTCTTAAAATTGATATTATGTTTCTTATATTACGTTTTTTATACTTACGTCAGTGTTAATCATTTTAGTTTATTCTTCTATGTTCTAATATGCTACTGAAATTATTTGTATGTGTTTTAACTCTCCTACATTACCATAATCTATTTAATTATTAGGGGCTTAATTTGTTAACATTATCGTGCATGCTGTGGTCTCCTATAAGTGAAGGAGTACACCTACCTAATACCTTGTATTTTCCATTTCTAATAATGCTTTGTGTATTCTTTTGCTGGAGATTCTCAAATAAAAAAATATAATACAAATACCGAAAAAAGTACATCGACGTCTTGTATACACTTTTAGAAGTTGCCGTTTTTATTTTTAACTGCACTTTTTATTTAAAATATTTTGGGTTGATTTTAATGTTTTACATATTATTGTTGTATGTTTGTTGTTGTGTTAACAAACTCAGAATTTTCTCTCTCCTTTTTTTTGGCACCCCACTCAATAGGAAAGCAAAGAAACATTTTTAGATCCTACTTCTTTGGATGCGTCAATCCAAAGAAGTATGATCCATTGATGTTGTTTTGATAAAATATAGTCTGTACCTGAACCATAATAACGAATCGATTAACACAGAAGTGTTAATCACGTCATCTAGATTCATATAAAACGGACACAGATAATAATTATTTTAACAAAGAATTATTAGATTCATGTTCAAGATCGATCTCTAAAGAATTATCTCTATTTCATCTTTGAAAATCAAACGTACTTATATTAAAAAATTTACAACATATTTATATAACGTTTCGTTATCAACATCGGCTCAGTTGCTGAGCTGTGTGAGTGAGCTACGGTGGAACAAACAAATGTTACAAACACACAAACATTTTTAGCCTGCTAAAACCATAACTGGCATACATGGCTTTGACGTAGTACGGTCACAAGTGAACCATCTGTAATGTCTACCTGATTTAACCTACTGTTCACTACGTCACTACGCCACTGCACCGCGCATGGTGAGCCGCACGGGATTTGTCCCGGACGCGGGCCGGACGCGAGCTCATCTGGCGCCGCTCCGGCTACTAAATATTGTATAATAATAATAAGCGCATAAAATATTACACGATCGTCTCATTGGTTCAGTTGCTTTTTAGTTCAAAGTATTTTTATTTTTCTTGTTAAAGTTGCAGGCGCTGCATGTAAAATACTGGTAGCTATTACGCTGCACTCGGTTGAACTCTCAGCTGCTGACTGCAACACAGCTGGAAAAAGGCGAAGGTGATGAGAGATATCATCTCTTTAGGGCATGAGTTTTAGGTCACGGGAATGTACACAGAACGTATTTTGACTGTAAGTTACGGATTAAAATGTATTTCGACACTGAAAAAAACATATTTTAGCAGTAAGTGAAGCTTGACCGTAGGTTATGACTCTTGATCCCTGTCAGCTTATGCGGTACGGCAGCCTAGTATCAGGACGCTATCGCCAGTCTCTCACAAAGGATCATCATTTTTGTAAAAATGCTATTCATATTATATTATATTAATTATTGTTTCATTTTTCTGTTCACAAAGGCTCACATATACCTTTGTGAAAAGAAAAATGAAACATACACACTTGTCATAAAGGTTTCACTCAACGCACTCATTTGGTTTTTTTCTCAAGTCAACTATTGATCGTATAGTTGAGTTATTGGTTAGTGCACGGATTTGATTCCTGCATTCATTGATGAAAAAAAAAATTGCATTGAAGGAAGATTATTTCAAAATATTATAATCATTTGTACCCTAAATGATTATAATATTTTGAAATAATCTTCCTTCAATGCATTTTTTTTTTTAGCCATAATCAGATGTTTTCTGGGATTAATTTGGATTGGGTGCGATTCCATTAAACAGCACCGTATGAGTTGGTAGATACTAAGAAGTTAGTTTCTCTGATCTATGTCCAGTATTTGCCATCTTTTTAGGCGAGTTACATCTTCGTGTCGGATTAATAGGTTCTTAGCCAGTTCATTTGTGTGCTTATTGAGCCTCTCCTTATATCTCTTGCTTATTTTACAAGCTTCTTCCCTTATAGTCGGCATCTCCAGGTATTCATGTATTTCTGTGTTTCTCACGAACCAATGTGCACTTGAAATTGTTCTTAGAGCAATGTTTTGAAATCTCTGGAGAATCTCGATATTGGAGTTGCTAGCACAGCCCCAGAGGTCTATCCCCTAGGTCCAAATTGGCTTTATGATAGTTTTGTATACGAGTAGTTTGTCCTCTAGGGATAACCGGGATTGACGCCCTAGTAACCAAGACAGACCCTTGAATTGTAAGGTTACCTGGAGTTGAGAATAAGACTTAGGTCCAGGTGTCTCTGTACCAAAGCACATCAAATTCGGTTCCAGGGTTCTCTATTTATTTCAAGTCGAATAGGTCTAACTACTGAATATTATTGAAACAAACCTAACCTAACTCAACCTAACAACTTTTTTTTTTACCACCACAGCTTAGACTACTTTTGTTTGGAAGGTATTACAGCCATAGCGCATAAAATTAAAATTCTGTTCCAGGGTTCTCTATTTATTTCAAGTCGAATAGGTCTAACTACTGAATATTATTGAAACAAACCTAACCTTTTTTTTTTTTTTTTGACGCTGGGAAAAAATGCATTACGCATACCCTCCCGTCGGGGGATGGGAGGGGTATGTGGGACTCCCCGGGCGGCCAAACACCACGGTATACCCACTAAAACGACCCAGCGCATTCCCGCTTCGTCATAGTGGAGGGGGACTGGGAAACCGGCACAGCCTTTACTTCCAGTCCCCCGCCGACGAACACACAAGGCGGACCCCCCTCTTGTCCTCACGGCACGGACGTGGAGGGGGGGTTCGGGAATGACCGACGGAGGTGACGGGTGCAATGCGGGCGGAGGCACCCCCGCGCCTGTTGCCCGCCCGTCACCGTGAGGAGGGAGGGCAAACGCCCCTTCCCCCCCCCCCCGCCCGCAGAGCAGCGCAGCGAGAGTAAACTCCCGCTGGCGCTCCGCCTCCTCCTTCTGCGAAATCGCAGAAGGAGGCAACCGCTGACCAGGCCTCCTCGCTCCCCAGCATGGTGTTCCGTGGCACGCACGCCGGGAAGCGGGAGGCCCAGTCGCCCGCGAGGTGACGGGTGCAATGCGAGCGAAGGCACCTCCGTGCCTGTCGCCCGCCCGTCACCGTGAGGGGGGAGGGCAAACGCCCCTTCCCCCCCTCTCCGCTAGCGGAGCGGCGCAGCGGGAGGGTCCTCCCGCGCGCGCTCCGCTGACCAGGCCTCCTCTCCACACTCCCCAGTATGGCCTCGACCACGCCGGGAAGCGGGAGGCCCAGTCCCCCGCGGTACTCCCCTGCTGTGCCCTCTGCTATGCCCGCTGCTCAGAGGGCACGCAGGGGAACGCACACCGCACATCGCATGAGTCATCACACGACGTGCGGTGCGCCCCTCCCCAGAAAGCGCCTGGTGGTTTTTTGTTGCGTCTATTTCTTATGGAATTAGATCAAGAACAGGGCGGCAACCACGTGAAGGTAACACACCAGACTTGCCTTGAGGATCTACACGACCGTAGCGCTCCCCCTCAAGACCCCGCCACCCTACCGCCTCTGAGGGAGGCAGTAAGGTAGACCTGCATCTATGCTACCAAGCAAAGCATGTGCAAAGCTTGTCGTTGTGCAACCGCGAAAGCATAAATACAGATCCGCCCCAGACCAACCTAACCTAACCTAACCTAAGCCCAACCTAACCTAAGAATAACCTAACAACTTTTTTTTTGTCCGCCACAGCGTAGCCTATTTTTGCTTGAAATTTAGTTTAAAATGAAAAATTACCAAACTGTCCTTGGAATGGTTAAAAAAGACGAAAAGTACCAATGTAATAACTATTTGGTGATAAATTAATTATTTAGAAATCTTACATCTTTAAAAAAAACAAACCTAGTTACAAAAAATGACAACCGGTTGAGGATCGAACTCGCGGACCATGGTTAATTATTTTGGAAATCTTATAGCATTAAAAAAATCTAAATAAATACAAAAAGTAAATATTCGAGCTGAGGTTCGAATTTGCAAACACTTTTTCAAAGGGCGACCGCTGACCCGCCAGGCCACTTACATCGGTGACAAATAAATGGTCTAAAATAGCTGTTCTATTCCAATCATGTCATCATGTATGTTGACAGTTGTCAGTTGTCAAACAATTGATGAAAATGGACTGAAATATCCATGTAATGCAATATTGCTCATCCCCCTAAGTTATTAGCGCAATAATTTATAGCCTATATGTTATTCCAGATTATAATCTATCTATGCGCCAAATTTCGTCCAAATCCGTTAAGCCGTTTGAGCGTCAAGGAGTAACAAACATCCACACATACAAACTTGCGCCTTTATAATATTATATGTAGGATTATACCTAAATTAACCTTTGTGAAGAGAGAAAATAAAGATATTGTTTTGATTCCAGGTCACATTATCAGAAGACCCAACATACACACAAAAGTTTCACTTGATGCACTCATTTTATTTCTTACTCAAGTTATCGATTGGCGCACTAGTTGAGTTAATAGCTTTGGTTTGATTCCTGCAAGGTACAAATGATTATATTTTGAAATAAACTTCCTTCAATGCCAATTTAAAACCAAAAGTATACGACTCCTGCTTAACCTTTCTGCAATAAAGATGCACCGGATAGCCGGATAACCGGATCGCTCCGTGTGCGTCTTGGAAGCGAGGCTCATCTGCCGCACAGAACTAAATTGTTAACTCACAGCCTTTTAAAACATCCCAACTTTTGCCCGCCGGGAACTTGCCGCTGTGTGGATACGATGACCGTACTTTCGTGGCAAAAAACGGGATAACCAGTTGACCGCGAGCTACACAGTCAATCAACACGCATCTTCCAACACCGGCTGCTATAAAATACCAGTTGTTTAGAGCATGCCACGAGACAACGTGATGTTGCTTGCGGAGCGACGCGCGACGGTACTCACGTGGCGAAACGAGTGTCGCGCATGGGTTTCGCTGGACGCATGTCGCACCATCCGAAGTCTTGAGGTATCAAAGCGCAACTATTTTAAAGCGCATACACTTAGTTCCAGTTAATTTCTGTTTGCCTGGTAGTCCGTTTTAATAAATAAACAATTAAGAAAGTTGATTTAAAACTGTCTATCCGAAATCTTTAATCCATCATACCCCTCTCTATTTTTCATCATGGTTGCGCTTTGAGGAATGAACATATAATATTTTAAATTTGAATTTGTGAGCGCAACTAATGGTTTCGCTTCGAGGAATAATTTAGTTGCGCTTAATTGGTTGCGCTTAAAATAGTTGCGCTTTGAGGAATACCTCAAAGTCTGCAACGGAGCTTAGTGCGCTATTTCCACCTAAATACATATCACAAGATCTGTTAAGTGATCTGGCACGTAACTTGCCACTGGCATTTCAAAGTAATTGTATGGAGTAGTGCCCATTCGCGTGACACGACCTGACGTGCCAACTACTACTACAACATACTACTTTAAAACCACTTTACTGTCACGTTACTCAGATGGGAACAGCGCCTGCTTATACTTCAACCAACTTTAATCTGTGCAGGCGAAAAAACACAAAACGGCACCTTGAACTGCAAACTTCAATTGATCATACTATAAGGCCATCCCGCCAGACTGACAAGTGACACACACATTCATAAAAAATTGAACACTAAACTGGCGTCAATAACTTTGTCCACCAATGTGTCATAGAGATAAGAAGCAAGAGGCTTGGCACAAAAAGCAACAGGATCTATTTTTATGTACTTGTAGAAATCGTAACATCTACCAACCCGCACTGGGCCCGCGTGGTGGATTATAGCCCATTCCCTCTCATAAGAGAGGAGGCCTGTGTCCCAGCTGTGGGAACATTATAGGCTGATGATGATGATGTAGAAATCGTGAAGAGTCTGTTTACACCCTGTATTATTTATATTTACATCATTTTAATTTGATTAAAGTTTAATTACAGGAACAAATAACGATTGATTTTGTTAATTGAAAAAGTAACAACACAGCTGTTAACAATTAATCAATTGTTAATTGATATTTCACAATGCCGTCCGTTCGTCTTTTGACGACAGGCCGTGTAGACGGCGCGTTCGTGTTCCACGCGCGCCTCAAAGAGATGTCAGCAAACAGGGAGGGGCCCGCAAGGGCCGATGACTGCCAGGGCTGCGGGACTGATCGAAAGAGATACCGCGGCCCTGGAACACAAAGGGCAAGGAACAGGATAGGGAGGAACATGAATAGGTTTTAGTCAGTACAAGTCTGACACTCCCTGCCGCTCTGCCGGAGCGGGAGAAGTCATTTGATGATTTCCCATCCGTAAAATAAAAAAAAATAACAATTAATCAATTGTACCTTGCAATTAAATTTTTCCCGACACTGGTAGATTCTATATATGGTTGTAGAGTCTGCCCTCTCACCTACCCATTGTTACCGTTTTAAGAGGAAATGCGGTAGGTATCTGAAGAAAGTATCGCTATCGCTCTGCGAGCGCGATTTCGACATTCCAAAGTCGACATCGCGCTTGCAGATTCGTGCTATAAGGACAACTACAGTAAAAAGTCATAATTCGAGGTGCCAAACCTCGAATTATGACTTTTTCTCGACTGTTTCCTCCTTCAATATTCAATCAATATAAAAGATATTTCATAAACTAAATTAGAAGGATATATAAGGTACCATTAAAATAGATGGACAAACTTTTAGAAATCGTTCAGACCACCAAAATAAGGACAATGGTAAAAAAAATTAAGAAAATCGCATTAGATATTTACAAGAAAAAAAAATCAGCTGACGAAAATACGGTTTTTTACTTTAGGTCAAATTAAAATCACTTTAATCAGTGTTTTTTTACTTGGATATCTTTGGTTAGACGGAATGAACGCTGTGTTAAAATTTGTCCATTTATTTTAATGGTGCCTTATATACTGTGTCCCTATGTTTTAAATTTTTCATTAATAGTTCTCATATTTGTACACTAGGCCCCTGCTGACAGGCGATCTAAATAGGCAATTTTGAGAATTTGTAAAGGCTCTAGTGCTTATACAAATTATGTATCATCAAAGAGGAAAAGAATAGGGACACAGAAGAGGTTGATATTTATTTAACTGTTAAAAATTATAGCTTTAAAGTCATAAACCAGAAAGAAAACAGGCAAGAGTGTTTGTATGGAGAAAAGACCACCCGTATTTCCTCTTAATGCTGAACATTTGTTTGAACATGTTATATATTACGTCATACATAACATAACATAAATTCTCGCCTGTTATCTCGAAAGGGTTAATCAGAGGCATACACTGTCCAGAAGTCCTGAGGATAATGCCTTTATATACTTTGTGTTATACCTGGATTACTCAGGCAGTGTTTTTAAGATTTGCTGATTGGAACTTGTCAATTCACTTAAAAAATTCAATCTCAAAGTCTGGATTTGTTACAGGGAGGGGCCCGCAAGGGTCGATGCCTGCCAGGGCTGCGGGGCTGTTCGAAGGAGATACCGCGGCCCTGGAACACAAAGGGCAAGGAAGGAACATGGATGGGTTTTAGTCAGTACAAGTCTGACACTCCCTTCCGCTCTGCTCGGAGCGGGAGAAGTCATCTGATGATTTCCCACCCGAAAAAAAAAACGTCTGGTTTCGTTTGTGATAAATTAAGAATGTAGGCAGCGTTCGGGAAGTTGCGTGGTATCTCCTCGTCCAACTTACCGCAGTGTCTCAAGACGAAAGTCTATGACCAGTGTGTGTTGTCAGTGATTACATACGGGACCGAAACGTGGTCTCTCACAATGGGCCTCATCAGAAAGCTTAAAGTCACCCAAAGGGCAATGGAGAGGGCTATGCTCGGAGTTTCTTTGCGCGATCGAATTAGAAATGAGGACATCCGCAAGATATATAGCCCGAAGAATTGCCAAACATAAGTGACAGTGGGCAGGGCACATTGCTCGCAGAACGGATGGCCGATGGGGCCGTAAAGTTCTGGAGTGGCGACCGCGAACCGGAAGACGTGGCGTTGGAAGGCCCCCCACTAGGTGGATCGATGACATGGTGGAGGTTGCGGGGATCCGCTGGCTGCGAGTCGCACGGGACCGGTCAATGTGGCGACACTTGCGGGAGACCTATGTCCAGCAGTGGACGTCTTTCGGCTGAAATGATGATGATGATGAATTAAGAATGTCTTCCTTAGTCGCTAACTGACAGTCACCGTAGGCCGAAACTTGTAACAAAGTTACAGTAACCGAAGTACAAACTATGTGTCTAATTAATAGAATGCGCTCTCTAAGTGAATTGTTGATTCCTTTGCTTGAACTTGCCGCTCTAACTCCGATGTAAATAACTAGGAAAGGTGGTTAGGATTGTGACCACACAATCCTAACCACCTTTCCTAATCCATCTGCCACAAAGTCTACCAAGACTTTGTGGCAGATGTTTATGTGACGCTTGAAGAATGTTTGCGATCATTTTGTTGGTAAGGGTGCCAATCTATATCACTGGACTATTAAGCTATTGCATAGCTTCTATCGCGGGCCTTGAGCGTGGAGACCGAATCCAGAAATTCCGTAACGAAAATAACCTAACACCTAGTGCCTAACACGTAGTGTCAGATGTTGACAAGCCTAGGTTATTACCTGGACCTATACAACGCTGGAGCTAGGAGTTTAGGTTGTATAAGTAACTTATACAACCTAACCTCCTAGCTCCAGCGGTAGATTAAAAATAATAACCTAGGCTTGTCAATATCTGACACTACGAAACTGAATAAATAATTATAATTACAGAAGTTGATAAAAAATGCTATGCAATAGCTTTACCGCGGCAGTCTCCGAGTGCCACACGTCTTTTTTTTTTCGCTGCTGTTTTTTCTCTGATGTTCATCACTGACAAAATTATATTGAACCTTATTCTTGACTATTAGTCTGACAAGCAGTCTTACTAAAGGGTAGCGTATATCCCAGTTACTGCGTTATAGAGGTCCAAAGGGCAGTAGCTCCATGTAAAATACTGGTATTCAGCCGCTGCCGGTTAGACTGGAAGCCGACCCCAAGTTAGGTTTAAACTTTGAACTTTCGGGCCACTGACTGCCTGTAACGACTATCAAAGATAAGCTACAAATGGTAGTCAGGGGTCCGGTACCAACGGCCTAGTGTGGTTTCAGCGATATGAAATGGATGGTCACCCATTCACAGACCAACCTCGGGAAGCGCGGCTTAACTTAGAAAATTGACGTTATTATTTTGCCAGGAAATTCTTTCTGACCAAGTAAGCAAAACAACTCATGATCATCGTTCAGCAGTTTATCAAACAGAAGTTCACCATTCTCCGAAAATTCCACATTGAAATTACGAATACAAAAGCCTTATTATAAGTAATTCTAAAGCTATTTATTCCGCAGATTACATATAATTGAAGTGTATTGTCTGCGTCACAAAGGGGACGGCCCACTTTCCAACTTGTACTGTAATCGTTTTATTCTGAACACTTGGCGAAGTGCGAACAATGAACGCTGCCCTTTTCAGCCTGTGAGTAAAAGAATACGCGCCACGGTTATTATCTGTGAAGAAAGTTTGCGAAGTCTGGGAGATGTCTCGGTTGAATAGATAGAGGTACAGGAATCTTTTAGCGCGTGGCAATAATCGGAACTTAGTCCGCCGTCTAGTATTTTCAATACAAATTCATGAATCACTTTCGCGAATGTTTACTACCAACGCTCTCTTGATTTCGCCGCAAAAAGATCCTTGTAGCACAGCCTATTAAAAAGATTCCTCTAAATGAACCGCTAAATTATTAAAGTTTCAATAAATCATTAATTACTATTTTGATATTTTAAATTTTAATAATAGAGTATCCAATCCTAGCTTTTTATAAAATTCAATAAATCAATCGGTCATTAGTCGATAGGAAACGCTGGTTTTAACAGAGATACTGAAACAACGATCGGTTTATAAGTCGTCTCATAGTTTTGCTTGCTTTCAACCGTAACGAAGTAAATACCTATTATAAATTGAAGGAGTAGGTACCTAAAATAGTTCACTCGGATTGTTCGTTACGCTAAACGCAAAACTTTTATAATTTTCCTTGTCACTGCCAGTCAAACGAAAAGATTGAGGAAAAAAGAGTTTTTTCTTCAAAAATAAGCAATTCTTTTAATCAGTACCCGTCCGCGATAAAACTCTGTATACGTACTGTGAAATTTTGCCGGAACTTCTCCGAGACAGTTTCGACCCCGGGACCCCTATCCCTTTAAAACGTGTTTCACGGGTTGGAGACTCCGCCCCGGGACGTGTTTAGAGCGCTTTAAAACTTAGGAAATCCCCTTTTTGAATTCGTACGAACGTACTGCTTCTGGCTATGGGAGGCGAAGCGATCCGCATATTGATTTTCACGACTATGCGATAATTTCAAGAGTTATTGAACGAGTAATTACAACGAATTAATTGGAAAAGCAGACAGAAGGTTTGGTAATAATCATCATGATCATTGTCAGCCTATAAACTTCCCACTGTGTCCCAAAAACAGGCCTCCTCTCTATGAGAGGGAATGGGCTATAATCCACCACACTGGCAGTGCGGTTTGGTAGATGTCACATGTCTTTGGATTTTTGACAAAGACAAAGACAAAGACATTTATTCGTAGGATACGGTATTCACAAAGTTGTTAATAAAATTTACATAGTTCAGGACATATCCGCCGTTGGACGCGGCATACGAATATTTACATTAGTAAGTGTACTTGATACACTACATATTTTACTCACATAATACCTAACCCTAGTTTACTAACATTGTAATAAAGTAAAACAACAAAAAACAAAACTAAAATGTGTGAACTCTATAATCTAATAAAACAGTAATATAAAATAAAATACAACATTAATATTAATTTTAGGTATAGCATGAAAACATTAAAAAAGAAATAATAATAACACTATCTATTTATATTTAATATCTTCAAAAAATTCTTTTACTGAGTAAAAAGTCTTTTGAAGTAACCATAATTTCAACTTTTTTTTGAAAAAATGCAGCGGTGATTCTCTTATTACTTTCGGAATGTGGTTGTAAATTTTAATAGACATTAGGTAACTGTTTTTATAGTGAAGAGTACTATTGCAAAGTTGGTTTTTTAGTTTAGTGGGGTCCCTTTTTGTGAATCTGTTGTTTTCGGCTACTGTGGAGAAGAAGTGTGATTTTTTTTTAACAAATACCCCTATTTCTAATATATAAATACAAGCTAGAGTTAAAACCTTTAACTTTTTAAAAACTGGTCTGCAGCTCTCATATGGCGGTGTCCCAGTGATTGCTCTTAAGCATTTTTTTTGCGCTATGAATGGTCGTTGGACATGAGTCGAGTTACCCCATAAGAGTAAGCCGTATCTCAGTACAGACGCTACATAGCCATGATAGGCGTTAAGTGCGGCTTCTTCATTTGCTGTTTTGCGTAGCTCTTTTAGCGCGTATACAAATCTGTTTATTTTTTTACACAGGTTGTCAATATGGATTCCCCAATTACAATTTTGGTCTAAAGTTAACCCTAAAAATTTTATGTTATTTTCTTTGTTAATTATTTCATTATTGTGTTCTAAATTAATTTTTGGTGGGTTCTGTTTATAATTTGAAAATTGAATGAATTTTGTTTTAGTTAGGTTAATTTTTAGGTTATTTTCATTTAGCCAATCTATTATGTCGGTAATGGTTTGTTTTACTTCTTTTTCGTGTAGTGTTTTGTCAGTCTCCGGTATTATTACTGACACATCGTCGGCAAATAATATGCATTTATGTTTTGTAATATTTGGTAAGTCGTTAATATATAAGAGGAAGAGAAGAGGCCCAAGGATACTTCCCTGAGGCACTCCTGACCCGTTGTGACGAAATAAGGACCTGTATAGCATTGCAACAAGTTTATCACTAATACGGGATACTTCAACACACTGTTGTCTATTGCTCAAATAGCTTTTTAGCCATTCTAGTGCAGGACCTCTAATTCCATAGCGCTCGCATTTATCAAGAAGTGTATAGAGATTAACGATATCAAAGGCCTTACTCATATCAAGGAAGATTACTGAAACAGAATGTCTTTTATCTATATTGTCTGTTATGGACCTTACTAGAGAGAATGCTGCCAAAGTGGTTGACTTACCTTTTTGAAACCCATTTTGTTCCTCATTAATAATTTTATGCTTGTTTATAAATTGAATTAAACGACTATGCATTATTTTCTCATAAATTTTAGAAAATATAGAAATGAGTGTGATTGGTCTATAATTAGTTTTATCTAGTGTACTCTTACTTTTATGAAGGGGCTTGACTATTGAAGATTTTAGAATATTAGGAAAGATTCCCTCAAATAAAGATAAATTAATTGTGTGACACAGTATTGGTGATATCACTTTAGCGCATATTTTCAGTATGTGAGTGGAGATCTCATCATACCCCACCGATTTTTTATTGTTTAAGGATGATATTACTCGAAAAACTTCGGTGTCGGAACATGGATTCAAAAATATAGTGGAGTTGTTCCGTGTGGGTTGAGATGTACGGGTACTCCTGGCAGGTTGAGGTTTTGTATTAGAAATATCAATAAAGAAATTATTTAATGAATTGGCAATTTGAGTTGGGTCATTTAAAATGAAACCATCGTGATCTATTGCATTTATCTGATTAAACGTTTTGTGTGTATCTGTTCTATTTTTAATGATATCCCATGTAGCTTTATTTTTATTTTTAGATTTTAGTATGTAGTTAAGGTTAGAAGTTTTCTTTGAGTGGATGACGCAAGATTTTAATATTTTATTATATTTTAAATACCTAGACCGTATTTCGTTATTTTTATTTTTTAAGTAACACATCTTTTTAAGTTGTCTTTTATAAGAGCAAGATTTTCTAATACCTTTCGTAATCCATTTAGGTGATGTATTATTAACAAAGACTTTAGTTTTCCTTAAGGGAAAACATAACTTATAGAATAGCGAGAAGTTTTCATGGAATATATTAAAGCTATCATTTGCGTCGGTGTTATCGAAAACATCGATCCAAGTCAGATTCCCAACAGCATCCACAAATTTTTTAATGTTATCGTCTGAGTAATCCCTGTTTATTTTATACCAATATTTTAATGCAGGTTTTCTCTCCTCGACTGGGAATGTTAGTGTTTGGCATGTATTATGATCTGATAAAAATACTTCGTGTGTGGTTCCAGTTGAGTTTTCTATGTTACTTATTATCTGGTCCAAGCAAGAAAGCTGGCGTGTTGGTGTATCAATATGCAGACTTAAACCATAGTTAGATAAAATATCTTTAAGTTTGGTTGTATCATTACTTACTTTTAATGTATCAATATTTAGGTCTCCTGTAATGATAATACGTTTTTTCCGTTTGAGTAATTTGTGCAACAATAGGTCTAATTTTTCAAAAAATAGAAATTATTTTGAATTAGGAATTCTATAAATACAAATAATAATACATTTTAAAGAGGGTATCTCTACTCCACAACATTCAAATATTTTTTCAGTACATAAATCCTTAGGTAGTTCTACGTTCTTAAAGTCAAACATTTTTTGAACCATAATACAAACACCTCCACGCTTATCTCTTTTCCTTGAAAACGAGCATGCTAGATTAAAGTTTTTAAAATTAATATTTAGTTCATCGCCTGCTCTTACAAACGTCTCAGAAAAACAAAGAATATCTACATTAAAATTATTATCAGCTAAATCATTTAGACAAAGTTGGACAGAATCAACTTTATTGAGCAGCCCAGCAATATTTTGGTGCAAAAGAGTAGCGGTATAATCATAGTTGCAATCAGTATTATTTTTGGTCACGAAAAAGATTATCTGCGTTAGAATTTAGATTTTCCTGTGTACAAGTGGAACGATAGTTAGTGTTTATTGAGAAATAAAATTGGATAGTGCCCCTCTTTGGCGGCGGTTTTGACTCATTGACAGTTTTAATTACTTGAGGTTCTGGGTCAGGAAAATGTCTTATAGTTAAGTTCCCACAGTAATTTATGTCTATCAAACTATTAATTCGATTACTAGTGTCATATAGGAAGGGTGTCCTATATTTTGTGACATTTGATAATTATAGGAATTTACATTGTTTAAAATTATTACAAATACCTTGTAGTAAATTATTGAGCTTCCATTCATTCAAGTATGGGTTGTATGTGACACTTAAAATTATAATGTTTATAAATTGTAGCTTACTTAATAACGCAGCCAAGTCCATAGTTATTTTTGTAGGATTTTTATCGTTCTGAGCAACACTCAAGATAATATAATTTTCAGGTGTATCTTCTATATACTTGTAACAGTCTTTGAGGATATCTGTAGTTTGAGCATACGGTTTTATAGTAGAGGCTATTTTATACTGTTCAAATCTTGTTCTCTGTCTCGTACGAACTAGAATGTCTCCTAATCCAGCACATTGTTGACCACCATATATGTATATTTTTCGGCATTTGTTCACTTCGGGCCTATTAACTCCATCTATCGTATTTTTCGGAAACGAATTCGACAGGTCTTTTGTCGATCGTTCGCATACAGTAACAGCTCCATCTGTTGGCAACTGGTTGCAGCTATTAGTGTTAGCACTGTTTACCGAGTAGGAGTTTTTTTGGGAAGTTTTGTTTAAAATTGTTACTTCTAATGGAGATTCTGGTTCGGGCTGCTTCTGCTCGACCTTCTTTTTAGGTGTAGAGGTTGTAGGAATTTTTTGACTTTGAAACTGTGTGATGATATTTTGTTGTTCTATTGTTTGTACTTTCAATGCACTGTTTTCATGAAGTAAATTCTTTATTTTGTTCTGAGCTTGTTCTAGCTGTTGTTTCAGGTCTTCTATTACGTCATGTAGCGCTTCAGATGCCTCATACCTTGTTGACAGGTCCGGTAAACTTTTACACAGATAGTTGTCAGCTGATAGTGTTGACTGAAAAGAATCATTAAATGATTCGTTTAACGACTTCTTTTTTCGAATAGTTATATTTTCGTAATCCATTTTGGTTTGATGTTATCAATCCAATTTGCGAAGAATAAATCGAAAATTCCGTAAATGACATACAAAAAGAGGATTGCTTCGTGGGACTTGAACTCGCGCATCTATGCAGTCCAGGCAACGTACATATGCATCGAGTCAAACGTGTAGACGAAAACTGGGTAGAAATTAAGTTTCTTTAAGTGCTTTAGAAAGTTCGGTAAATTGGCGGTTATTAAGTTTGAATTTTTTTTTAAAATAGACGCGCTGTTTAACTTTTTTTGTCACTGTTTTGATAATTTGAAATATTGGCACAGTTCTATTGAAATGTAACTGTTCACTGATTGGAAGGGTTTGTGATTGATTTTAAACTTATTTAATTATCACTTTAATTGTACAACACATAGTTTGGAGCAGAATAATGTTCACATATTAAAACCTTTGTAGATTAGTCCACTGTGATAGTTGAGTTTGGATAACGCTTTCACTTAATTATTAAACACCAAGAGTCATGTTAATACTAATTTCAAAAAGGAATAACAGTTTTAAGTATTTTTATGAATTAAATTGTAATTTGTAAACAGAGCGTAATGTTTATGTGACGACAGCGCCACCTAGTTTTCTAGTTTGGTTAGAGGACATACCGGTTTCCTCACGATGTTTTCCTTCACCGTTTTGAGAGCAGTGATAATGGGTAAGGTTTAGTAATAAACACATTTTAAAAGTAATTTTGCCTCTGACCGTGTAAAATAAGAGCGTTATTAAACAGAATAATCAAAAGGATAAATCCAGAAGTACTTTTACGGAGTCAAATTGAGTGGGTGGATCAAGGGTTTGATAAAAAAGCCGTAGTCCTTGTATCCTATACGGCACGCACTGTAATTTCCGAAGCCTTTAAAAACACTGAGATTTGTTTAAAGAAAATATGGTGCTAAATAAATATTTGTCATAAAAACCAACTGCCATTAGAGTAAAGGACTGATAATCGTCTTCTTTTTCTCGTCAATTACATAAATATATGAAAAAATAAGCAGCATCCCCCAGCAGTGTCTCTCACTGAATAAACTTGTTTAGCTTTGAACAAAAAACTGAAAAACTTCTTACGAAAGCACCTTTTCTTACCGTAATATTCTTTAAAAATTGCCCCGTCTCTCTGCAACAAGAGGACGCAATCATTAACTTCGAATAATGTTAAGCAGAGAGGAAAGTTGTTAAACGCCTGCACAAACACAATAGCAACAAGTTTCACCCCGGCGCTCCGACAGCCATTGTCAGCAGGCGTCCGTCTCGTACGATTGCATAACTTAGTGCACCCCATAAAGTTCTTTGATTTCACGGCCATTTATTTTTATAACTTTTACTATAATTATGTTTGACTTCTTTGGATAGAAGATAGGCTAGTCTCTGCCGATATATATTGTAAACAAGATGTCGATCAAGTCATCACAGCAAAGAAAATGAAATTAATTTTGAAAAAAGTTTATCATTTAAATAAAGTTTTTAGCTAACAGTTGAACAATGTTGTTTAAAGTTTTCTTGTTAGTTATTGTGAATATTTGCCACATCATTTGCGATGAGGAGGAAAAGCCTATCGGTGCCACAAAAGAGATGGACTATACGCCTTTAGCGCGAGAAGCGGAGATACATAAGAATGACATTTTGGAATTTTTGAATCGGACACATGTGAGGGAGCAATATAAAACGTTATATAACTGCCTGTTGGCGAGGTTAATCGAAGGTAAGCTGCCCATGTTGTTGATTGTGCCGACAATACGCGACACGGTTAGTTAAAGATTCGAAGAAACAAATTAAAAGTTACGAACATTTGTACGCGAATCGATCACGATGTCAGTAATGTTTAATTTAACTTTTAGTATTTGTTAGAAGTTCCGTTTGTTGTTTTTTAGACTTTCTTATCTCTTTTCTAAAGATAACAAGCGCGATATTCGATTTCTAAATAACTTGGCTTTACAAACGTCTTTTGTTTTATTTGTATGATCGTATCTGCTGAATGTGGGCAACATTGGATTTAATAATATGAGGTCAATGATCGTTATTTATAAAACTTCAGAAAATAATGACGACTTAATTTTTTCATATCGGTTACCTACAAATAGATACAAACACACAGACCAACCATGGCTGAAATCAGCTCTCTATCTCCACTCTAGAAATCGTACGCCGAGCGAGACTCAAGATACAGACTATCTATCCAGTTCCGGGCTCACTCGCGAATCATGACTTGTGAATAACCTAGCTGTTGGTAATATTTCAAACGACTGAAGTAACCACAAAATCTTTGCCTACGTAGAGGCAAGGACATATTGTTCATAAAAGTGATATTCACGAACTTAGGGCCTATAGCCGTAATGCCCCACGGTGGCCACACTTCATTTACTGCGAGAGACGCTGGCCCCTAGTGAGCCATTCACGACAAGTTTTCAGTTACTATAATTAGTTCATCTTACCGATACCGTGACACAGCTTAGCGAGGAGTACATTTATTTTTATACTGAATGCAGATGTCATACAGCTACACCTAAGGCCAAGCCCTGCAGGGGTTACAAGCGTGTAATGCGTGATATTTATAGAAAAAAGAATATTACCTAACTTTGTGCATATTCTAATGTTCAGTGTCAGTAAACGATAATTACTTAGTTCCAGATGACGGTTACTCAAAAACAGAAAGACGAGGTAACACGTTTTTATAATGTTATACTATTTGAATACTTCCTAAACTGATGTTGAAGATGATGTCGATCAATAATCATGCAGCTCTACGACTATGCGGACTCTGTTCATGTAGGTAGCCTTTAGTATACGTTCCCAATGGCGAAACCAGCTGTCAAGATTTCAACTATGACAAGAGTGAACAGTAGATATTTAAACATGTTTTTATGCGATTATTTCGCCAGTGGCAACGCTGAGTTCATCGTCTTTCTCCTTCCCTTATCCCAATTTATTTTAGGTTGGTGAAGCATGACTTCTTCTTTACTTTTCTATTACTCGTCACTTCAGCAATCACCTCCTTTCTAGTCATATCATCCTACACACATGGCAGTCATATCATAAAACCGCGATAATGCACAGTTATAAAACCCAAGAGGCTCTCTTTTCTAGCTGCAGGTCCAGACCTGATCATGCCCACCTCCACGCGGCGCATCGTCTCCGGACGCAACACGTCCATTGCAGCGGTACCCTGGCAAGTCTCTCTGAGGGAGAAGACCTACCCCATCTGTGGAGGCTCGGTAGTCACTGATGTATGGCTACTGACAGCTGCTCATTGCCTTTTGAGGTAATTTTAGATACAGTTTACGTTGCCAGACATTTTAAGTTTGACTAACGACATTTTAATTTGACTATGTTAACCACCACCCGCTTTTTGGAGGCCTAGGCCAGTCTCTGGTGTTACCAGTCAAACCAAAAAAACATTGATATAAATTAGGCGTCAGCCTAACGTCAAAATTAGTCCCCAAAACAGTAACGGTTCTGTAAAGAACAAGTGGTGCTACAAACTCTCCAGCAACACCTGTCTGATCAAGTCTAATGTTAGCTGTAACTAATTGGTGTCGTTCATGAACCAGTAAGTAGTGATATTTATAAATCTATCTACTTTATTCATGATCCAGTGAGTAGTGATAAAAATCTATCTACTTTATTTATTTACCATTGTATTGAAAAGTCTTAACAGCTTCTACATTTTTCACGCATCACGAACGAGGTAAGCAAATACTGAAATTTCGTTGCGCATATTTTCAAAGAAAAATTGCAAATTTTAACTGCAGGATCGATTATTTATCAAACATACACCAAGAACCCAAAACTGAACACACAAGGGGGAATAAAAGAAAAAACAATAAACATTCAACCAAAAGCAGCGAACTAGAGGAGCCGCGAACTACTCGAAATAAATTCACGCAGTACCTACAGTTTTTATGGCGCACCCCTAGCGAATTGCGTTCGTTTCGCCAATTTCAATTTATGCCCTAGCAGCGCTGTAGGGCTGAGTTTTTCCGATGCAAAATAGCAATCGCCAGAGGCCATGGAACAAAGCAGCCACAGTTTGTTAGTGAGGTAGTGTGTCTCGCGGGACTTTACGATTGCTCCGGAGAAATTTATTGTCACCCACTTGGAAAGCGATACGTTGCTGGCAAAATGTTGGGACATGTTTCAGTTCAATATCCTTCGTATTAGAATTGAGATGTTTGTTTCTTGTTGTGTTTTGCGTAATGGGTTTCTAAGCGATGGTTTTATTTGCTTTTGTAATTATGTTCTGACCTGTGGTTCCGATGGTGGTAATTATTGCTATAGGTCGATTTAATTATATGACTACTGAAAAGAAAAGAGTGTGGGTTTCTTTTGTCCACAATAACTTGTATTAAACGCTTTATTTTGACTCTCTTTTCATTATCTTAATGGCATTTTTCTCTTCTCGCCTACACACGCCAAATACAGATTTTTATTCAGATTCTTTTCAGTCACTTCTAATCTATTAAAATTGCGCCCTACAAGTCCTACAACACAATACACCCATCCTAATTATTCTCAATTCTCTAAATTCGTATTCACTGATAACAAAGACAATTCTGATTCCTATTTAGTTCAATATTTCTGTGTTTTCACAATAACTCGTGCCTAATTACAAATTAAGCGGGTACGTGAACGGTTTCAATAACATTTTTACTGAAGGTCACCTTTTTTACGACAACAGATGTTTTCGCAACGCCCTGTTCTCGATCGTTGTCGATTATTGCGACAATTATTATATTATTTGCATTGTTATAGGGAATGACGTCATAGCTAGATCATGTTTTGTTCACGACTGTAGCTGTAACGTTCTGACTGGACGTATTGTCTCAAAATCAAAATCAAAGTATTTTATTTCACATAGGCCCAGATGGGCACTTATAAAACGTCGACAAAAAGGTGCACGGTTCGGTTGGTTGTTTCCTATGGAGAAGAACCGGCAAGAAACTCCATGGTTACTCTTTTCAAATCATTTGGTGTTACAATATTATCATGTTACAGCATTAGTACTTAAGTATGGGGAAACACCGTAGGCCTGACATTAAGTCACTGTGTATTACACAAAAAATGTAATACAATATAAAAAGTTAACAAGCATCTGGGAATCTACAAAGTCTACAGTGTTCACACATTCACAAACGATCGATAAAAAAGAATCTATACAAAGGTAAGAAATTATTGTAAAATACTATAAATAAACAAGTGACACAAATATTGTTAACAGTGCTGTAACTATTCTGAGCAAAAGATGTACAAATGATTTGAAACTATTGTAAAACAGTCTGATTAGAAAGAAGGGAAAATATGAGATTGAGAATAGTTAGAGACATCCACATATTTGTGCCGTTTATGAGCTACCAGGGAAGCCGCATGCGCAGAAGGCACTAAAGCCAAACTTCTTTATCTTCAATGTAGTCGTTGATTTTGTAATATGCTTTTTTAATAAGGACACGTTTGATGTAGTTTTTGAACTTTCCATCGGTCAATTCTATAACTGACTTCGGCAACGTGTTATAAAAGCGTATACTGTTAACAATAAAGGACTTGCTAGTTTTTGCGAATCTGAATTTAGGTATCACAATTTCGTGTTTACTGCGTGTATTTATATTGTGGAAGTCGCTTCTAATTTTGAAAAGCCCTAGATTAAAAAAAAAAGGTCTCGAGTCGTGGTTTAGTTGTGGAATGGATTAGTATTCATTTACGCTAATATTCAGTTGGACGGTTCTTTGTGTCTTTTAAGGGCTTCGAAGGGCGGACGTTTTGGGGGACTGGCTTGTTTAATTGACGTTCAAAAAGTGCTGATCATCAGCATAGTTTGAATAAATAGATTTTGATTTAATTCGTCCTTTATACAACTGTCCGGCACAATGTTAACACTTTTCAATCCAGTTCCGCATCCAGTCTCCAGCATCGGTAGGAAATAAAGCAGGCACTAATTATGATCCATTGCTACTAGATTCAAATACTGAACCAATGTAATATTCCATTTTAATCTGCAATCTATACTCTACATTACTATATTACAGAGAGGTTAAGTTTGTACTATGTTTGTAGTTTTGATGTAGGAAGTAATCTTCGGAACTTCTGAGCCGATTTCGAAAATTATTTCACTAATGGTAAGCTGCATTAACCCCATGTATCAATGAAAATCATGGCACGGCAACGTTTTAAATACAGCCAGTATGTATTTAAAATGAAGCCGCGGGCAAAAGCTAGTGTAAAGTAACTTTCCACCCATCCAGAGCTCGAGCGAGTGAGCTGAGCGTCCGTCTCGGCTCATCATGGAAGACTCACGGTGGCGAGATGTACGACGTCAAAGAGTGCTACGTCCACCCCCGCTACGTCAGCAAGACGAAGACCAATGACGTCGGGCTGGTGCGCCTCTACTCGCCACTGCGGTTCTCTGCCAGGGTCTTGCCCATCAGACTTGTGGCGAGGGAGGCGAGGTTACCGGCCAAGGAACCCGCTATAGTCAGCGGGTGGGGCAAGCTTAAGGTACGAATTCTTAGATACGGCTTCAAAATGGTTCATCATCTGCCTAGCCTTTTCTCAACAATTTTGGGTCTGCTTCTTCTCGGTGGTCTCATATGGGTGACGCTTAGTGAAGCCCTAAGCCCAGCGGTGGGCGTGGTCCTTCTGTGGATGATGATGAATACGCAATATCGGATGCATTTACTTTTTTTTTTCTCTTTCTTAACTGTCTAACATTACTTAGAAGATGCACTTTTTCTTAATCCACCGACCTTAGAGACCTCTGGCTTGACAATGATACTAATTATCTGTATTTCTAAGCCCTCTCACCTATTTTGCTTTTTCCAGGAAGGAGGTCCCTCTGCGACATATCTGCAGTCCTCAACTATCAGGACTATTGCCATGAAGCTATGCCGTCGCTCCGGTCTGGACCGTAAGGCCATAGACCCTGCCTCCATGTTCTGTGCTGGTTCCTTCAGTCAAGCGTCCCCTGATGCTTGCCAGGTAATGACGCATAATTCTACGGTAATATCTGTTTTAGTGACACAGGGCCTAGGTACATCTATTGTATGTTTCTGAGCAAGAAATATCAAGTCACTACCTCGGCGGTGGTGGGCAACTTAAAAAATAAAGACATTCTTAATATTCATCTGTACCGTACGTATTTTAAATGATCTCCCGCGGAAATAGTGACAAAATAATACAATACCAACGCCGCAAAAACATGCTTTACACGGAGTCAGTCTCCTAACCAGCATGTCCTAGAACCAATAATTCTTAAGCATAAGACATCAACCAACTCGAACTGGGGTCCACGGGGTTGATTAGGTCCCACTCTCTCGCACAGAGGGGAGGCCTGAATGTCAGGGGTGGGAACGTTATAAGCTGATAACGTTCAGGCAGTTTTACCTCTATCTCCTCATTCCTAGGGTGACAGTGGCGGCCCCATCGTGTACGAAGGTGTCTTGATCGGCGTGGTGTCCTGGGGCCTGGGTTGCGCCCGAGGCAACTTCCCTGGCGTCTACACCCGCCTCTCTTACCCACTCATCTACGACTGGGTGCACAATCATATAACGAAAAAAGATAACAGCACTAGTTTATAAATTAAATAAATACATTCTTCGTTGTCGTGTCGATGGTTTCCATAATTATTATTCAAGTTATATAAACTTCGACAAGAAATTAGACTTAACTTCATTTACAAATACATTTAATATTTTTGCGGCTCAACTCTTGGTTCTTGGATTATCCGCGACGCAAACTGTCTTATTACGTTTCTTTAGGAACTTTTACGACAATATTTTGTTCCACTTTTAATGGATTGTGTGGTGCTGAAAGATTACCACCACACCTTCAACCAAATCGACCTTAGAACTGCTTCATTACTCTAAGGACTATCATTTGCACGATAAAGAACCACAAGATGTCATTGAGATAGTTCCAATTTTTGTGAAATTTTCATTCAATGGGAGGTTTTGTAAAGAGTTTTGAGTTGCTTTATATTTAGGCTATGCTCACTTAAATCTGCCGCCAACCTGGGTTCGGATGGGTTAGGTTCCGATGTGAAAGGTAAGTACATATAAAGGTCTGAGCCGGCGAAATGGGGGTGGCACCTGTAAGCTGATGGTGCTAATACAGCTAGTTCATAGGTTCCTAACGAGTCACACCCAATCGTGTCATACTGTGACTCATTGGGATTATTTTTCCCATCGAATCACACACGAGTTAGAGTAACAGTGTGACTCGTGACTCGTTGCAACCTTATTTTCAAGGAGGGTTCTCAACATGTGTCCCAACTGTTGCACATTACAATTTTATTATTCCGGTTCAGTCACCTAAAATGAAATTCTTACGAAGCTTAGCTAGTTAATGTTTCAATTAAATGTTATGGCTCTCCAAGCTAACTGAAATTGTCTAGTTCATCGGACTGTAAGAGTCAAGGAACAGAGACTGCACATCATTTTTCTACCCCTATATAAATTTATTAGGTGTCGGCGCAGTATGTCTTTTACAAGCTTTTATTTAACTTGCCTTGCTAGATACTTTGTAGGTATAATGTATGGGATAAATCTTGAAACAATTTATCCTCCATACTTTCCTATTACCCGTCATCTCAGCAGTCACCTCCTTTCTAGCCATATCCTCCATTAACTCCCTTTGGTCTCTCTCTACTCTTATACCTGCACACTACACCTGTACACTTCTCCCCTGTAATGGCTAGTCTCCGCTGCTGTTACCCACCATCACCATGGGTAAAATTCGGTCTATTATGAAATTATAGGGGGACAGTGAAAATGCAATGTTTTCGGATATTTGTTTATTGAATATCGTTTCCACGTATATTTTTGGTTTGGGAATAAATAAAAGCTTTACAAAAAGTTCTTTTGAGCATTTAAATAATTATTCCCACGAGTTTATTAATTTAGTTTGATTTATAGAATTCACTTTTGAAATACAAACAATTCCTTTAAAATATCGAATACCGAATACAGCATGATTTAAATTCATGACATTAAATTAGGCATAAAAGTAGGCACCTTACATTTTATAATAACAAAGATATTCAAGTTCCAACAAGCTAAACATGATTCGTCTTTTCTAATACAGCACTACGAAATAATAATACTACATAGAGTACTAACTACAACTCAGTGATTTAATAACTAAATAAATATCACACCTTTACAGGTCGGTAAAATGGTGCTTTGACATAATTCACTAAACAGAATTGGTGACAGCTCCAATTTCATCGAAGGTCTTGTTCCATAATTCCATTAGCCGCTCTGATGGCCAGTTCAACTTCCTAAGAAAAAGAAAAGGTTTGGTCCAATTAAATCTATTTAGAGTTTATTCTAACTACTTGCAATGTATAAATCAAGTTTTAACCAACAAGCAACATCACAAAATATGCCAAAGATTGACGATAGATTTGTAACTGTTTGCTACAACGCCATCTATGGCCCAAAAGCGGAACTTCTTTATTGCACGCCATCTATGGATTATTATAAATGGAGACAAAAGAGAGATTAATCGAAGCGTTCACTTAGATCTTGTGAATTTAATGCCGTGAAAATAAAAGTTAAATAAAGCAAACATAATGTTATCGAATACCATATTTTGCTTATCCAAGTTACTCAACGACTGAAGAAAATTCCACCTTGAAAAAAAACGTGATACGAGGCAAACAAAACCGTCGGCATCACCAGCATAAAATCTCTCAATTAGAGGCACCATACAGTATAGCCAAAGTTTTGTTAACAGTCTACAATTCTACATATTCTACATAAATAATATTATACAAAAGTTGCGCTTAGTTACTTCGTGCTTTTACATCTATAACATTTAGCACATAATACTTTGAATCAAGACCACTCGGCATACTTTTATTCACTGCGAGGCCTGATCATCGACCATTTCTAAAATTAATGATTTATTGCCAAGAAAGAATACTTAAACTTTTTCTAACAGTACCAAGAACACAATCACTTAAACTTATTATCTAGGGGATCAATGATGCCATATCTCATTATAATATAATCAGAACATCGCCATTCATGAACTCAATTCAAATTAATCCTATTTGTACTTAATTTAATTTTAATTAAATATTCATGTTTTCATACTAATATCTTTCGCAAAGTGTCCCAACTTCTTATTTAGGTGTGACGATAGTGAGATTCGAACTATCTACAAGCTTGTGAAGTTATAATGGCCAAGGCTTCTACTTATTTTAAATCAAAATACAAATTTGTCTTTAACTCGAAGAAAACAGGTTTAAAAATAGATACTTACTGGCACTACATTTGTTTACAAAAACCACCACAAACGCTATTGTGTTACTCAATTTAAGCTCTGATGAAACGGTTTTTGGATTGGATAGATCTACATAATTATAATTTACTTACAACAGAATGTACAACAGTCAAGGATACCTAATAAATTACAACTATTGCGATACAAATATATAGAAAGGTACAATTACTTGTGTATATCTATAATAAATATGTAATATATACAGATTAAGTAGATCAATTAAAAAGATTACAATATCAATATTTCACTTACTACTGGGTATCTACATAATAGGAACGTATAACAAAATGTTTAAGCTTAAGTACTAAAAGTATACATACATATATCATAAGTATTACTCTATAAATAGACTGCGGAATTTTGCATAATCATGTTGAAACGCGACACTTGACAAAATCACTCAAACATTAGTACCAGAAGTAATAAAACTTCGTTCCAAACACACGACACTTTACAACACTGAACATCCTTCAAACATTCACTTCTTCTCGTCATCAGAAGATACTAAAATGTAACAGACACAAGCCGATACAACAGTCCAAGTCCATCCCTTCTTTTCTTACGTCAGAAGAGCCAAGAAGACGCTATTATGGTAAAGAATCCGAGGCCGGCGAAGATGGCGCGGCCTCGCGATGCCTAGATCTTCTTCCCTTGCTGAGGTCTTTTAAGCAAATGCAAAGGGTCTTTCCGGTACCTCGCAAAAAGCTCCCTCTTGAAGGTTTCGAAATGTTTCCTATTCTTCGCGTTTTGTTTCTCCCGCCAGATGGGGCGGTTCCTCCTGGCTTGTAGGCCCCAGTGGATTGTAAAGATTGGAGATAGCACCTTGAATTGGTACCCGATTAAGAACATCTCGTATACCTGGAAATGAAATTGAATAGTTCAGAATTTTGTTTTGAACAGACCTGAAATGTGTCGAATGTTTTTGAGATTTTGATTTGTATGTGTGTGCATGTATGTGTGTGCATATATGTGTGCGTGCCTGCACCATTATGATATTGTGTTGCTACAACAGTAATAAACTAGTATCCAATCGCAACGGTGGTTTCAATCGGTAGCTGACAGATAGATTTCCATAGTGGAAATATTAATACTACTTAAGCTGTCCACTATTATTCCCTTAATTCATTTATATGATTTCATGTGTTAATACTCCTATACAAAATAATATAAAAAACATTTAAAAATATAAATAATAGTAGCCCACCGGCGGTATCGGGAACAGGTTCAAAGCTACCGGCGCCGGCGGTTAAGGCTACAGAGTGAGAAACCTCCTAAAATACGCGCCATGTCCAGGAGTACCACTTTCTGAATCAAGCCCTTAATCCAGCTGCCTAACGAGAGCCTCCTCAGGTATTGATCGAGGCTCTTGGCAATTAAACCATACGACTATCGGCACAATGATCGCCGAGTCCGTATCCCACATGTCGACAATCTCGCGAGGCGCAGTCAAGATACTTGATCTATTATCTTTCTCGGCGTTCAAGAGGTTTTCGTCATGCGGTACCGTTATTCATTCAGACCATTTATTATTATTCATATAACTTATACTTGCAAGATACTATAAAAAAAAAACTCGAATAAAAACCCACATCCGCTGCACAGGAACACAACTTACGATGAGTAGGTGTACATGGGTTTTGTATAACTTCCAATTACAAATAAAATAACATTACGTCTAAAAATTTTATTACAAAACTGTCTTTTACAAAAATAAATAAAATATAACACTTAAAACAGTCTAGGCAGAGCTTCAGATCAGGAAAAAAACAAAGCTATTAGCGTCCACGCTGCTGATATCTTGTTACACAATTAAATATTACTTCTTCAGAAGCTATCTTTCAAGCCATCAAACCAATATGCTGTTAAAAATAAAAGGCATATGAAAACTTGGAACAAGAACAAAAAGCATCCTTGCTACACTACAGTATATGAACCTAATCGTGGGTACAAAAATACAAAAACAATATTTCCTAGTAATCGAAAAAGCTGGCTCCAAGCCAGGATAACGTAAGCATTAAGTTATCCAGGATAACTTAAACTCTGCTGGATTCTACATACATTTATCTATCACAGTGACGCTGAAATTTAAATCTACATGGTGTAAGAAAGGGTTGAATTTAGTTTAAACGCCGGTGTTGTCTGTGATCCAAGTTCTGAGAGAAGCTATGTTTGTGAAGACGGTCGGTGAGAGCGGTAATGCGCATCCTCTGGCGAACGATACGACGCCGAATGCTGTGCCTCGGAACACCGCAGGGCCTCCCGAGTCACCCTGGAAGTGTTACAGACAAGTGAGTTCGATGGAAATGGTGATTCACGTAGATATTAGGCCATCCATTACAGAAAAGTGAATTGTATGTCTAGTTTTGCTGAATAGCTAAGTAACAAACATAAAGAATTACATTTTATGACACACGATAACGAGCAACTTTTTAGATAACAATTTATAAATAATAATAAAATATAGTTATAAACCACTGCCTTGCCCTTTGCGAATTAAGTAATTTATCAATCCTTTCAAGGCAAATCTTGCAACTACAAAAATTTTTACTCTATCCATCATCCAACCATCCTCGCCACTCACCTGACAAGACGACACTCCTCCAATGAGGAAGTGTCCCCCACAGAACATATGATTGGTCAGAGCGTCCCCGTACGACAGGCGACAGAGCCAGTGCGGTACTACTGGCACGTTTGCCTCCATCATGATGCGCGGGATTCTACGCCCGCCTACCTGTAGGATAGACACGATTAAATTTATTAACTATCATCATAAGATTTTCTCAGCAGCCTCCAAATAAAAATCACTAACTAGGAAGTGGTCCTCTGTCTAAAAGTGGAAAGAAAGTGCAACCGAATAGAAAATGTCTATATTTGGTCCGCATCATGTTTTTATAAAGCAATCACGCATTAATTAAGGTATCAGTAAGATGGATGAATCTTATTTGAAATCTCAGTTCTGCTTTTCCTTTCCCATTATTTTGGGACCGGGTACCCTCACTTTTCTGCGTCAAGGCAATCTTGGTCGATAAGGGAATCGGGCCATAATGCGACCCTCTTCTTTATACCGGTAGAACCCAAGTTACTTGGATCACGTGATATTCAGGGTGTCTTTTACATGGCCTACCTATTATAATAAGTTCAAAATAATTCTTATACTCACGGCAGTGAGCCCCCATCCAGTTACAGTAAGCCTCACAAGCGGAACGCCCTGTCCCCGCTGCGGCAGTCTAATAGCCCGTATATTGTCATTGAAGGTCAATGGCCTGGCCAGCCTGAGGGCGGCTATGTCGTTATCAAACTGTGGCCGTCCGTACTGAGGGTGTACGGTAACGTTGGAGACCCTCACTATCCTGCCTCCGGAGTCGCGCCGAGTACTGCCTACCCTCAGGCGGATGGCGCGGGGAGAGGTGCTAAAATATTCGAAGAAAGCATTAATCATATTGCTTAGAAAGAAAAATGAAGTTGCTACATTTTGTTTTTACCCGATTGCGGCAAAGCCAAAGAAAGGGTTATGGGCTGAGACACTACCACGAGGGCTGGTTCGAGGTCACGAGGTTCCTGGAAGAATTTGGGGTAGACCTTTGCCCAACAGAAGGACCGTTTAGTTAAAAAATCGGCTAAGACCTTATGTCATACAGGATAGAATCCCATTCTCCATCACATTGACAATGAAATCAAAGAAAACCCTTGTGTCCAGCATGGCCTGCCAATCATATTCATATACCATAATGAATACCTTTACCATACATTGAAAAGGATAAATGAAACCGCGTGTCTGCGTATTGATTTCTACTACTTATTAATTCATATTTTACTACGCAACTATCTACATATGCTGTCTCCACCATTCGGACGCCCGGAACGAGTTGTCTGCCAACTACACAAATCTATATTACGCCTACAGCATACCATGTTACGTTCAATTGGTTGCGTGTACTGCTACTGACAAGCTGTCAAGTGCACGATCTGAAGCTAAGAGTCAACTAAAGATAGATCTCGGTAAATAAATACAACGAATGTTAAGTCATGCCCGTTTCCCATGAGGGTGAGCAGAAAGTATAAAACGTCACTGGCAATGAGCCTTTTTTTTTACGGATGGGAATTCATCAAATGACTTCTCCCGCTCTGGGCAGAGCGGAAGGGAGTGTCAGACTTGTACTGACTAAAACCCATCCATGTTCCTTCCTTGCCCTTTGTGTTCCAGAGCCGCGGTATCTCTTTCGAACAGCCCGCAGCCCTGGCAGGCATCGGCCCTTGCGGGCCCCTCCCTGTTTACTGACATCTCATTGAGGCGCGCGTGGAACACGAACGCGCCGTCTACACGGCCTGGCAATGAGCCTTACATACTATTTTTGCTTTATCTATGTTCATACATATCTGGTCATATATGCACGTCGGTTGCAAGTACTACACAATCGACCTTTCCGGAAAACATCACTTTAAATGTATGTCTTTCTAGGGCGTCTCCTGCCGACGTTTCCACTCACATCTGACTTGTTAAAACTTTTTGTTAGTTGCTTTTCACCGAGCGTCTTAACCTGACCAAACATCATGATCTAAGTAGATTTTCTAGTTACTCAATAATCTGAAAACAATTGCAAATAATCTTGCGGTGCGGAAACCCAATAAACACAGGATTAAAGAAATCTTAATCAGTGCTAATGAACTTATTTCGAAAACATAAATAGAATATAGTAATGTAGCTATAATAACTAAAGTCTGGGAAATCTAGAAACAATAACTGCAAGGTTTTGTGCCTTTTTTGTGTAACCTTTTTATGGTTAACAAATAAACAGACCGAGCCATTGGTCACGAAGTTAAAGTGAATTTTAAAGTTTAAATATTTCAAGATGGTAAGGGCCTAAAAACAAAACATAAACAGAATTGTAATATCGAAAAGCTTTCATCTCACAGTCAGCACATTCGATTTGGCAAGATACATATAGAGAACAATGAAGTCATCCCGAATTAAGTATGTATTCAGCTTTCATACATCTACCCCCGCTGGATCATGTCGGCGACGACTCAGCACAATTCGAGCATAACCGAGCAGCTCTTTCCCTAACCAATATCTAGAAATATTCGCTCATACCGCCCAACAGTTCCGAATCATGCCAATCCAAAAAAGAGTATAAAATCCAGCCATCCATAAAACTCAACGATACTACGATTCCTATATTTGTTTTTTTTAAAACCCCCTACAAACTACCTACTTCAAACTTACTTATCTGGTTGCTCCACAAGACCCATTCAATCATCCTCTCTAGCTGTCCATGATACCGAAAATGAGCCCTCAACGACCATGAATAACCGATGGACGAGCAAGAGCATTGCATCGTAAACTGGCGAACAAGCACTCGACCAAAACATTCGCAGTGGAGTGCGGAGAACACTCGAGCCGACGTTACACTGTGCTTCATAAAATATTCACGTAGAGAAAACCTAGCGGGTCATGGCTGGAACGACTGCGATTTAAATACACTGACAATATATCTTTAGATGCTATGGAAGATATAATAAGTGATATTTATTCCAGTAAGCAGATTTGTTCAAACACTTTTGAAAGTATTTTAAAACTAAATGAGGTCGTTGTTTAATATCTCTGTCTATCTACTCGAGTCACACAAACTCAGTCTCTTTTAAAGTCCGGACATACAGATCATGTACGAGCCACGCAGATTAGCGTCTTAGATGGTCTTATGAGAAAAGAGCTACACAGATTTCCTGTCCAGTCAGAGAACACGTGGAATATGTGTCAACAAATATGAAGCTTAACTCAAAATATGAGGAGCTCAACGATTAGATCACAAGGAGTCTATATTATTTATCGGGGCAATTTTTAAGTTTTTTGGTTTGTAACACCGACAATGTGCCGTATTCATCAATCTACATAAAAAATACGGACGGGCGTTTCATTCGCAAAACTAAGAATCTTCAAAGAGAATATAATAACTGAAGAAGACTGACTAATTTGCTCATTAGAAATAATGAATCCCAAAGATACTGAGCAAATGATGGAAGACTTGCAAATCGGCATTAAGAATTTTAGTACCGCGCTTCGCACTATGGAAATGAAACGTCCTTCGTGGAAATATTTCTTGGGCATAAATAATTTTCCTCGGCCTTTATATTTAACGGAACCCTCGAAGTGATAAGCAACAATGTTAAAGAAGACCATAAACCCTAAGTCCCGCTCCTCTGGTCACAGTTTTATGATTACTAAAGTCGTAAAGTTAAGAAACGTTACGAGTTTGACCTTGGCACCGGAGAACCCAAAATGGTGTAGTCTACGAACAATATCTCCGAATTTACTACTCCTAGTAAAAAGTATAACTATTTTTATGATGACTGATAAAATGGAACGTCAACAAAGCCCCATTTACGGTCGCATTAAATTCCTCTTTGATTTTTCCTGCCGGAATAATTTGGATTCAGAGGCTGACCGTAAAGTTTATGGGCTTTTAGATTCAATGTTTATAGATCTATCGGGTTATTCAATTACGGAAGAGGTAAAATCTTTACAGTAGATTTACTTTCCCATTCACAATATTGGAGAAAATATTCAGATGGCTAACTTACTGTAACCTTGCTGTCTAAACTGCTGAAACCAGAACCGACAATTTAAATCAAACTCATATCTCAGCCTAAAAATGGTAAACTTTCATATAAAATATTGTACCAAGCTCTGGATAGCGAGAAGTGGAAGTACGGTGAGAGGCCTTGGCCTAGCAGTGGAACGATACTGGCTATTAATAAATGCATTAAAATCCCACTTACTTCTGTACACAATGAGCGGCAGTTAGAACATAATCCTGACTGATGATGAAGCCTCCACAAAAGGAGTTTCCATTCAAAACCATAGACACCTGGTAAGGATGTCTGTTCACCGACGTCGGCCTACCCCCGATGATCTGACCGCTCAGCTCTGGACAGGCTTCTTCTAAGTCTACGTCTAGTTCCTGTTGGGGATCCTGCGTCTCTTGAGCCTCGTCTGCTAATGGGTCTGCGCAACATTCCGTGTCAACTGCTTCTTGGAGATCTGCAAATAATTTACACTTTAAAACTACTTGAAAGAAAACTTGACTAGAGCGAATAACATAAAAATAAATGAAATCAAACATGGAATTAATAATGACAGAAATACACAATAAAAAAAGAAATTCCATTCATTAAATGTCATAAAAAGGTGCCAATTTAAAAGACAAAGTTCAAGTTATAGAGTCTGATCCAAAGAAAAAAGAAAAAACCGTATTCACTATAACACATGTAACAAACAAGACATCATCACTCACCCACAACACTGACGAGACACAACAACAGCAGCCCAGCGGTGACCGCAACCATGATGCCAGGTAACTCCACCTGCTTCAAGCACTGACTTAGCCGCCGACGCGGGCGCAGCAAACTGTCCCAAATCAAATTATTGCCAAATGCCTGGCGCAGGTAATTTCGCACGGTAAGTCCACGGTCGCGACCTTTTCACTGACTTCCATTAAATCGAGTTAAGTCAAGGTTGGAGTGAAAAAAACGGTAAATTTACGAGGTGATTTAATATGCGTAACGTTGATACGACAATAGGACGAGGGCAAGATAAGTAGTTTTAATGGTGACGTGCTCTCATCAGTTAGAACAAGATCCAGTAAATTTCGCGAGCGAACATCGTAATGAATTGTTAGCTTGTTCTAGGTTTAAACAGCATTAATGTTCAACTTGACAGCTAGTTGAAAATTTCACGACGATTGGTATGAACTTTTCGTGACTTCTATTAAAGGTGTCAGGTAAAAGTCATAAAGTATTTATTATCTGCAATTCGGCCAAAAACAACCAAGTTTATAAAGCCGTTCTTTCACAATAACAAAAGATATCTGAACTACTATATTTGAAACTGCAATACATTTGCAATACAAAACTATAGTATCCTGGTGTCCACATCCACAGCATGCAATTAAATTAAATCTACAAGTGTATATTACGTATACGCGTAATAACCATAATTTTCCACTTTCAAGGAACCAGCAAGTAATATTGTAAATAACAAAAAATATTTTATTAGATTACTTATACATGGTAAAATAAATACGGCAATCGTGTTCAATGTTAGACTTGGCAATTAGATTTTTTGGTCACGTATTCTTTTAACTATTACCGACTAAAAACCTCCGCAAAGAAAGTTAGACTTTAATACCACAAAGCCCATTTGCAGACAATGCTTGCAAACAAACATCGCTAAATGCATTGAACGATTTAAAACTCCTTTCTGTATTTCTCACGTTCAAACGATTAACAGAATTAGACCGATGTTTACATTTCGTTTAACGCTAAATCATACATTGAATTGGCCTGAGAATCAACACTTATTTCAACATCAAAGTTACTTATATCCTTCATGTCTTATCAGGGTATCATCACTTCTTTGAATATAAGTTGAGGAGAAGAAATACCCGGCAAAACTTGTCTGTACTTCAAACCTACATAATGATCAGCCAGGAACTTTACCATGCTCGAAAATAAACACGCAGGCCCAGCCCGGGTTGTGAGATGTAATTTGTTTTCGATCTTCGGTTTTAGGGCATTCCGCTGTTTCATCGATGTTTTCTATCACCATTTTGAGAAGAGTGGAGATGAAATAAATTACACCAAGTAAGTAGTGATGGTGAGAGGCTGGTGCTGTTGGTGGCTGGTGGAACAAAGAAAGGACAAAGGTAGCTTTGAACCCAGGCAGGGTTCAACCCACCTTTGTTCTTCCGTTTTGCTCAACTTCAACGACATGGTAAACATGACAGTAAACGTTTCTTCAACAAACAAGACCTTCAGTAGATAATAAAGCACCATCACGCGTTAAAATACGCCTTTACGTCAATCGCAAATTAACAGTAAAAGCCATAAATATAATATTGTTGACGACTTGCTTGTTTTACGAGAAACATTAAAATTTTCCCAACTGTTCGGCTCCCGAACCAACGAGTTGTTTATTTTTAAAACACTATCTTTTGCACACGACTTCGTTTGAATGGTTCACAAAAATTGACATGTGTGTTGACAATTTTATTTTATGTTTCTTTTGACGCTAAATGTTTGTGCATGGGTTTGTGTACTTTTCAGTTTTGTGGTTTTTGCTGTCAGTGAGTTGATGGTACTACTGTTTTTAAAAGTGTTGCGTTTGTCAACTTTTGAAGTAAACTTCTGAAAGTAAACCCACTCAGTGAACTCATATTTTAATGATTTCCGGGTGAATTTTACTTATAAAACTAAACGCAAATATAAACAGCGCACAACAACCATGAGTGTTAATATTCAAAAGCAATGATGGTTCTTGAATGTGGCATAAAAATGCTTAGTTTCATGGCTGAAGTTCTCCCCAAGTTACATCGTAGATACCTTTTTAATAACCCAATCGTTGCCGAAGAGCACCGTTCTATAAAAAGCAGTCAAAAAATATATGAAAATATAACTGTAAGAATATCTAGAAATGAGCTAGTAGTAGCTAGTATTACTATTAAGCCTGCTGTATTAAAAATAACCAGGGAGGTGAAAACCGATTCGATATCGCGCAATAAAATTTCGGTTAGTTGTGGAAGTGTTTCTGTTTCAAAATATGCTAAGGCCAACGCAATATTGATATTTCTATTTTACTAGCAATTTGATCAGGTTTTGCTTGTAATATTAAATGAATAACCCGACTGTATATTTGTGATATAAATATTTTCCATATTTCAAACTTTTCAAATATTCCCTTGTTTGAATAACAAGCGTAGATAACTTCCCCGCTCTGTCTCAGTTGACAGATTACTGGTTGTTTATGTTAGCTTTGCATATCATAGTCATACAATTAAGAAACTATACGCTACACGAAACCTTTATTTAGGTACATCCGGCTCGAAGGACCAAAATGTTTTGGTCATATTTCCGAAAACCAGTTAATTTTTAGGGTGTTCGTCAATCAATAGTAACCATTTTATTTAAACTATGTTATCGAAGCAAAACCCTATCACATTTAAAAGCCGTCAAGAATCCACTTGAACAACTTCACATTACTCGTTCAATGTAATTAGCAGTATGTTTAAAACCGACAAGATTAAAACATTCCACACGGACCAACAGACTCACTAACACACATACCTATTTCTACTAATTTTAGCCGTCAGCATCCGGCGACGTCTAAAAATAATTATAAATCTAACACTTGCAACACCGAGCTTTATGAAATTTTAAAATATCTTGCGCTGCAGCGATCATGCTGGAACCGACGATTGAATTATTTGTTATTTAGTTATTCAATAAAAATATGAAACCTTTTAACAGACTTACAGAAAAAAACTCTTTGTTGGTACCAATCGGTTTTAATAATATTCTCTTCCTTTTTTACCTCAAAAGGTAAAAAAGGAACCCTTATAAGATCACTCTCTTGCCCGTCGGTCTGTCTGTCCATCTCTCCGTCTGTGTTCTGTCCGTGTGTTACCACCGATTTCCTCAGGAACGGATGGACTTAGCAAGTTAAAATTTATACCACATACTGAGGTCTATAGTCCCTATTAGGTGTATAAAAATCAAGGTCCTAAATCAACACGATAAAAAGATATGGGCAAATTTGAGTTTCGCGAAAACTTGTAAGTACTCGTACTACCTTAATTTTCAACTGTTTTATTTCTTTTTTTTAATTTTCCCTTTACTTGTGCTGTAAGACCTTGCTTTTAACTAAAATTGACAATTTTAGGTCAACCGGAAGTACCCTATAGGTTTTGGGTCGATAACCTATATGGTAGTTCCTGTTAACCTATAGAATCACAAAATTTGGCAAGAAGCAATGTCTTACAGCCCATGTAAAGGAAAAAATCTGAAAACCGCAAATATGAAGTTTAATAACAAATTACCTACGAGTTCATACGGAACCCTCGGTGCGCGAGTCCAATTCGCAATTGGCCGGTTTTTTTTATCACAGAATACCTGTTATCATATCTGTTACATTATCTTACTAAATTCATCACCACAATTGAAACTTCATAAAATACATAAAGGGAACACGATAAGCACACCCATTTCCTAACTAAAGTGTCGGTTCTCACTAGCACTAGGCGTCACCTGAATTAACGCCTATATGAAAACCTTCAGCTGGTTTCCCAACTCTCGGCTCGACGCCGAATATACACTGCAATAACAAATTTTAGGCTATCATTCACGCATGTAAACGGAACGCGCTGCCTAATTACACATCTCTTTTTATCCCAATCAATTTCCTACAATGAATGCCAAAAAGTGAAACAATTAAAATGTTTGGCTATCGATTCATTGACCAAGCTGATCGCTATTATTACAATACCTATAGTGACAGAGTCGATCAGGCGATGACTCACTGACCTTCCACTGGCGGTGGACCGCGACAAACCCAGATGTTACTGGACAAGGTATGAGAGGCAGCGAATTTTAATTTCAACTAATATTATAGCAGGTAACGGATTTATGGTCGAAGCTCATTTAACTTGAACATACCGGGTGTAAACAGACTCTTCACGAAGCCGTTAACCAAGCATTATGTACATCAAACTAAGTAACTTTACGCTAAAATTATTGCTCGGAAATGCCTTTTTTTTGGGGTGAAAAATCATATTACGGTAGGACTTAATGTAACGCATTCAAAACATTGTACTGATGGATGGATTGAATAGAACGGGGGTCGTGAAGGTGTCTTAAGTAAAAAAATACATTGGAAACATGTATTTAAAAAAAAAAACTTGTGAAAAAGTTGGAACTTTGACCCCCAATACCTCCGTATCTAGAAGGTTCCCAGGTGTGGTCTAGAACATAAAAAAATATCGCAATAACAGGTAGAAGAGGTGCCTTTCGGCTTCGTTATGAGTCTTTTTGAACTGTTTATTATAGCAGGTAGCGGATTTGTAGTCGAAGATCATTTAACTTGAACATGTAATCAACGACTTGACGGTAAAGAAGAACATTATAAAAGATTTTTTTGATACGGGAGATCGGATTTCGGTGTTATTTGGTACGCAGATATACCTCAACGTACGTTTTCATCGCGGTATTTTTTTTTTAATACTACCGCCGCCGCCATCATAATACCTCTATGAAAATAGTAAACCAGTAAACCGTAATTAAAATCCTCTCAAATTTATCTCTAACCTCATTAAAGCGCAACTAGAATGCGAGCGAACATTCGAAACCGTTCGACATTGTCAAGATTCCAAAACTGACGTAGTACCGTTTATCCTCTACTAGCGATATTTTGGAAACTCGCCACACGGACAAACACATTAAGAAACAATACGGCTACGAGTTTCTCGTGAATTACGGAATAAATAGGTAGTGCACATAATTTACGAGGCGACTGGAATTACACGTACTAAACTGGAATTACACGTACTAAAATCAGGTGAGCTATACATGCAGCTGAAGTTCAGACTTTTCGCATGTCAACTGCGCCTTCAGGTAGTGTATCGACCAGAGTTCCGACAATGCACAAAAGACACAAGACAGTGAAATCTTCTCTAGTTTTCCTTATTTTTTTTCCTTTTTTGCTATAAATGTTTTTAAATTATTTTTATGGAAACATAACTGTTGCTCAACTGTAAGCGTTAATTTGAATTAATTGAACAATTTGCAGACAATTTGAATCGTCAACCGATTAGTTAGTCAGAAAAATGGAACTAGTTGTCCCTGCCAAAATGTAGATCTCTATGGAGCGGAATGGGCAAGAAAATGCATGGACAATCTTTTAAATGACGTCAAATATTACCAACAAATGGGCAAAAACCATAGACATTCTTCTTTTTTTATATCTGTGGTAAAAACGTACGATCACAAAAAACCTACTTAAACAATATTTGGATTCATTCATGTATTTCCATAGCGACTGGTAATTTTGGGTGCGGCAGATTAAACTCATTAATCTAGTGTTGTTTCAATATCGGAACGATAGCGTCTATAAATTTCTCTGTGAACAATTACGTTCTGTCCCGAAAGGATAAAAAAGTATGTTATTTATTACGAATACGTACGTATTTGGATGCTTTAAGAGCACGTACTTGGATAGTTTTTCTTTTAGGGATTGAACACAAGAATACTTTTATTAGCGTTTGCACCAGCCTGCATATGCATAAAATTATTAACATCTCTTAACGTAAAAGACCGAGAGAATGTATCTGTCCCAGCTGTGGGGCACAAGCCTCCTCAAGTCTTATGCGACGAAGTGGGCGATCCAATACGTGGGTCTAGGTGTGGGTTGGTGGGTATCACATACTCATCTTCGAATTTTTGGTTCTAGGAAATGCCGGTTTCCTCAACAAGATTTCCTCGTTTAACGTTTTAAAAAATCCTTTTGTTTTGTTCTGAGGCAGCAGCACGTCTATTTCGCAACGACCTGTTCCTAGTAATGCTTTTGATTCGTTATTGGTGTTGTTATTTATGTTAGTAAATTAATTATCTTTAGTAATTGGTCGTGAAGTCAGAAAGACACCGCTGCGAAAAAGTGAGTTAGTCGAAACTCGCTGAATTGAAAGTATCGTTAATATTTTTTAGAAAACCTAACGATTTCCGACAAATTAATAAATTGATTGAACCGTTGCCGCTTAAAAGACAACCCGAATAAACAAACATGAGATACTATAATCAATTTCTGAAACAACCCCGATGTAAAAATTATATTGCAAAAATAAACAAGCCCAAACATTTCATGTAGTATGACTGACCGCTGCCTGTCGAAATATTTAGAAGATGCACTTTATTTCTAAAATAAACGACATTCAAAAGTTCACAAACTTGTATTTTAGAATTTTTTGAGTACCTCGTCGGTGACAACTATGTTTAAATATATAGCTGCAATTTTTACAATGGCGTAGCGTAGGTAAATTTAGAGGTAGTGAGTTTGAACCTAATCAGGTACTTTAGTTTGCTGCTGTCAAGAAGGTGGTTTTTCTTAACCATTTTGAGAGCAGCAAAGTTATTAATACCAGTATATTCTACCTCTTTATAATATTTTTATTATAACATAGAAAATTGTACTGCATTCATGGCAGTAGGTAACGCTTCGATTTCCCTTCCACCCGCGATATTTTCAGAGCAGATACTTAGTGTGGATGAACCATTAGCAGCCCAAACCCCACATCTAGCACCTCTAGAAGTTTCCTCCTAAGTGTTGTGGGCGTTTTATAGCCCTCAAGAGAAATTTTATTTTTGTTTTGGAAACCCTATTTTTATTGCGGTCCTTAAACCCAACACGTAACTCTGTACAAGGGCCTACGCTTATACGGCGCTAGCTTTAGCTCCAGGTTTCGTCCGCATTGAGAGTATACCATGGGACCGTACTACTAGGATGGAACTATTCTATAAGGTCCCAATAAAATAGATGGACAAACTTTTAGAAATCATTTAGACCACCAAATTAAGGACAATGGTAAAAAAATATATAAGAAAAACACATTAGATACTTACAAGAAAAAAAAATCTGCTAACGAAAATACACTATAAATGACAGCAATTTATTATTTTTGGTCATAATAAAATTACTTGAATTAGTGTTTTTTTTACTTGGATATCTTTGGTTAGACGTACTGAACACTGTGTTAAAATTTGTCCATCTATTTTAATGGGACCTTATATATGACTTCTAAGGCCTAGTGAAAATTTCATCCAAATCGGTACAGCCGCTAAGGGATGCAAACCAACAGACAGCTGTCAGTCGGAATTACTTTCGCATTTATGGATGTTGTTATTTGATTTTACGGTTTATTCCCGGTCGTGCCCACTGGGTACGAATGGTAAAAAAAAGTTTCGTTCCTCCCCAATGGTGACGATTGGAACTTTTTATTTCCCACTCGTTCCGCTATAGACCGAAAGTCAATTGAGAAAATTATTGTGAATTCGTTGATTACCTGTGCTTCAGTCTTTTTAAATTATTTTTAAGCAAAAACGTTGTTCACTCTTGGTCAGAAAGTCGTAATTAAAACATTTTAACAATCCGTGAAATCTGTTATTGAAATCCCTATTACTGCATTTTGACTCTCAGTCTATAGCGGAACGAGTGGTAAATAAAAAGTTCCAATCGTCACCACTGGGGAGGAACGAAACTTTGTTTTCCCATTCGTACCCAGTGGGGACGACCGGGAATAAATGGATTTGACTCTGACTACTGATATTTTGTTAAAACCCTTGGTAATTTCCATTCTGAAATACATAAATTTAAACGTCGAAAAGTTTAATTGATAAGTTTTGATGAAACAATGAGCCAATACAAATATTCGGATAGACTTCTGGAACTTTCTGGAATTCCAGTAACCGGTCAAAATTCATAAGACAAAGTGGATGAAATCTAAGTACATAGGAGTTAGAAAAAAAAGCCTTCAATGATAATTTAAAAGACGGAAAGTGTTTGTGTAACATGGAAAAAATGTAGATCATAAAATTACATGAACATTCCTTGTTTTACGTATTCCAACGATTCGGTGTGGGCCAAGAGCGTCGGCGATATATTTACACGACATAAATTACAACAGATCTTTAAAAATAGCAACTTTCGCAACGCAACAGTAGCAAAAGACATTCAGACGCTTCGGATTAACCGAATTTAAGTGCATCCGGAACCTAGGACCAAATCCATCGATCGGAAAGATTTATTCGTCCAATCTACTTTACATTGCGTTTTTCCTTTAGAGTACTCGTTCGTAATATTGCAGGCAATGTGCATTGGATTGCAGACGGTTTAAATTTTATCGTCGAATAATTTCATAGTACGGTGATTTGCACACAAGTGCAGATTTCGAAGCATTAATTGAAATGCTAACTGTTATGACGTCATTCAGAATGCTTCTATAAAAATGTTTGTGCATGCCAAATGGCTCTCATTATTACTTCACTAATTTAATAGCTACGGTTTGTGTTACTGAACAATGGGTTTGTATAAAAAATCCCGCAATTATTTATATTTTTGGGATTTATAAATATAATTAACCTTTTGAACGCCAGAGCATAAACGCACGCACGTGCCCTCTACGTCAAGCCACAATTTTACCAACCATTTTGTCACATATTTGTGCCTGTCACGTAATATGTGACTATGCCGGTCAAAAGGTTAAGGTGGCCTAAACTGGTATGACGTCGGTACAACATCTTAGGGAATACTATAACACAGCAGATACCGAGTACTAGAAACAGCTGCAGTCTGAGTTGATTGATCGAGTATTATCGCATTTATAATAATACAGCCATACGTATAAACAATTTATAATATTGATCCCTCTGGGTCATCATCATCATCATCACTTATAATATTATTATTATAGCTAGCCCATATTGTCCCACTGCTGGGCAAAATCCTCCCTCAATTCCTTCCAACGGTCGCGATTCTGTACTACTTCTTTCCAATTTACAAGGAAGACATCCATTTCGTCCCGCCATCTCCTTTATAATATTATAAATGCAAAAGTATGCTTGTTTGTTTGTTACCTTTTCATCCCTAAACCGCTGAACCGATCATCGTAAAACTTGCATATACGTTGTCAGGTGTACAGAAACGGAAATAGGATACCTTTCACTCCGAAAAAAGTACCGTTCCTGAGGAAAACGACTCTACAGTTCTTATAATACAGATGCCACGCCACGTGTCTTTCGAATCATGATTGAATTATATTATTACAAGCAGAGTACACCCCGAATTGATTGTCAAATTCTAAATTAACGCGAGCGAAGCCACGGGCAAAAACTAGTTTATAATATGTACCAATCGAGAAACTTTACTCATGTCACAAGTGTTGTTGGATGGAGAGGGAGAGAAAGACCACAGGAAAGGTGAATGGATGGTGTGAGATATGTATGTTACTGAAGAAAAATGAGTAATAGTCATGGTTGAAGGGCAAAATGAAAAAAACATTTTGTGTCGACGACCCCAAGAAACATAAGATGATAAGGTCAGGCAGAATGATGATGACGATTGGAGGAATTCTTCAGTAAAGAAGTCGAACATAAACGAAGTAGAGTTATGCCAAACACTTTGGAATTTTGCATAGTAACCATTATTTATACTCAAAAGTCACCGATGAAATAAAATTTCATTGCGTAGATTATATTGAATCTACTAATTGCTAAATTAAATGAATTAACATAATTCATTCAATTTTAGATGGTGGAACGTAAATAGCTATTAAATATGAAATAATCTGTGTTCTAGAGTGTTGGAAACTTATCAATGTCATGTTCTCGAGATTCCTTCGAAATAATTTATAGCTTTTACTTTAAAACTGTAAACAACAAGGGATTACTGAAATCTTAGAAATATTTATCACATTTTCTTGATTTAGTTAGGATATGTGTAGTGCAATAACCTACCAAGATACATAATATGTATTAAATTACATAATAATTATGATTCACAATGAAACAAATGAGATATGTTGATAGTAGCATAATATGTATGTAGTTTCATCATCATCATCATCATCATTTCAGCCGAAAGACGTCCACTGCTGGACATAGGCCTCCCCCAAGTGTCGCCACATTGACCGGTCCCGTGCGACTCGCATCCATCGGATGCCCGCAACCTTCACCAGGTCATCGGTCCACCTAGTGGGAGGCCTTCCAACGCAACGTCTTCCGGTTCGCGGTCGCCACTCCAGAACTTTATGGCCCCATCGGCCATCTCTTCTGCGAGCAATGTGCTCTGCCCACTGCCACTTAAGTTTGGCAATTCTTCGGGCTACGTCGGTAACCTTGGTTCTCTTGCGGATGTCCTCATTTCTGATCTGAAAGCCCTCTTCATTGCCCTTTGGGTGACTTTAAGCCTTCTGATGAGGCCCATTGTGAGCGACCACATTCGGTCCCGTATGTAATCACTGGCAACACTGTAGTACGAAAATAGTACTACACTGTAGTAATGAAACGAATGAAATACGTTAATAGTCCAATGAAGATGATCCTGGGTTCGATTCCCAGTTTGGGTCGGAAAAAATGTTATTGCGCCTGCCGTCAGGAATTTCTAGCTACCGTTGATGGTTCGACCTGTATTACATAAGACTTGAAACATAACTAAAATGTGGGTGTACTATAGGTCCCCTGCCTAACCCTTTGGAGATTACAGGCGTGAGTGTAGGAAATAGTTTTCAAATTTTGGCATTTTCTCAAGAGCTGGGTAAGAAAGACAGAAAATAAACAAACAGTGCAATAACCTACCGAGATAATTCAAATTTCAAGTTGAAAATGCAATATCCATTTTCAAACATACCGAAAGTCTCCTAGAATTACATGCTTCTAATTATAATAAGCTAATGACACAGTTAACGGATGCAGGCGTAAAGCAACATTACGTCTATAGAAGTTTACCTCCCATAACGAATCCCTTGAAACAATAGCGGGCGAGCAGCAACGTAAATAGACGCGCGGGTTATGAAAATACTCGCGCGGAATATTTCTGTACCGCGGTGTAATGCGATACTGATACCGCGCGGGGTGCGGGGAGGTGGTCTTTTGGTCTTTTGCATTCAAAAGGCCAGACAGTTTTATAATACTCGGTTTTACCTACATACGAAATGATGAAAATTGAGCCAGGGAATACAATACTTCATGTGAATACTTTATATTGATATTTTATTGATTTGAGAACATTATGTTGTTGTCTTATGGTGAATGCTGCGTACACCTATAATAGGCATACATACCAGCACTTTCATGTTATTTTGATTGTCTTACAGTAATTCTTAGTATGTACTGTTGTTGGTGTACCAAACAAATAAATAAAAATAAAATAAAATGTGCCTTTTGCAGCACAACTGTCATAATTTTTACTTTTTTCAAATTAACGGTGATTGAAAAGCTTTAAATAAAGATAATTTAAGAATCTATAGATAGAGAGTCTTTCCGAATAAGTCATACAAAAACTGCTCCACCACCAAAATACTACAATTTCCAAGGTTAATTTTATACATATCGCCTCTTTCCAAGAGCAACGTGACATCTCAAAAAAAAACGTTTTTATGAGATGTCACGTTGCTCTTGTAAAGGGCGATATACGGATTCGAACCCCTTTTTTTTGCTTTGGCTTTATACTATGACTTTATACGTGCACATTCAAACAAATAGTTGCCAAATTCGCCAAAATTCTCAAAACTATAATTTTCTACAGTAGGAAGGCTTTTGGCACAATACAACGGCACTACATCAAGGGATTAACACTGAATTGTTGGCCAAATTTGTATTGTATAACCGTGCTCCACAACAGCAGGTGCACTACCCATCAATATTGTTCTTGTCTTCTTAGAGCTGGACGAGGGGAAATGGTAGGAGTTTATGGCCAACCTTCAGTACCTAAAAAGGTAGTTGACAAAAAAATCTAATTAATCCGTCAGATAGATTTCCAAAAAAATATTGGACACGTATTTTTTTTCTCGTAAACTAAATGCCGCATGCCCAATGAGCTGTGAGCCAAAATAACCACTTTCTGGAACCCTGACACAGCCAGAAGGCGTCGCGGCAGTCCTCGTAGAAGATGGCGGGACGAGCTGGATAAATCCAACGACCAGTGGCCTACATTAGCCCTGGATCGAAACAACTGGAAGTCATGGAGAGAGGCCTATGCCCAGCAGTGGGAAGACGCAGGCGAACAGTATCAGTATCAGTAAACTAAAAATAAGGACGATGCAGTGCGTCGAAAACACGTGTAATTCGGTACACTTTTTAGCTGAAAGTGACGTCACAAGCCGCCATCCATGAACTTTGATGCGTTTTATCTTCGTTATTTTTTATTGATTTGACAAAACAAAAAAAAACTTATCCAATATTTTTCGATAAGTAATCTAACTGACGGAACTAAATAGAATTATATTTTTTGTTAATCAGGAAACATCCCTATTGGAGAGGTACCAGAAGAAAGAGGACTTAGTGCTGACTGTATTGTTCTTGACTACCTTGTTGGTCCAGAGTTCACAGGCGCTACTGTTAAGTATCAGGTCATGGTAGGCTGGCCCCCTATAACATGGGATTTAAAGATACCTAAAGGTGGGGGGCTGTGTGTATTACATTATAGTATCTGGATACGGGTCTTACGAGCAGTAACTATAGCTTAAATATTTTTTTTCATACTAAAATATTATAAATACGTAAATAGTTATAAACTACCCCTATAACATGGGATTTAAAGATACCTAAAGGTGGGGGGCTGTGTGTATTACATTATAGTATCTGGATACGGGTCTTACGAGCAGTAACTATAGCTTAAATATTTTTTTTCATACTAAAATATTATAAATACGTAAGTAGTTTATAAGTTTGGATGTTCAATCTTCGAAACTTCTCATCCAAGTTTAGAAATTCTTTCAATTATGAAAAGTTACACATTCATAAGATATGTTACGAGTACTTTGTCGCGGGCGGAAGCTAGTGTGACATAAATAATATATATGTATTTGAATAGAAAATAGAGCATGAAATTGAAATGAATGACCCGATTTTCAGGAATTTACGAGTACTTGAAAAATGTATTCATATCTGTCACTCACTCCCAAAAACTAGAAACGCGACGATTGTTGGTAATTAATTATACTGTATAATACACTGACATAGACACCGCTGCCCGAGATAACAAGAATCGGAATATTTGCACGATGATCAGGCAATTAGTAACATGGAAATGGCACTAATTAGTTGTTTCTACAGAACGAGTAAGTAAACCTAGGAGAATGTCAAGCTTTTGTCAGGATGTTGCCATATTAGCATGGTACAGATGTCTATTGCATCGCTTAAGATATTAATCGGGTCAAAACGCTGCAAAATGGCCCTATTTTAGGATACTATTAAAGGACTAAAGTTCCACAGAAATAGAGAAAGGGATCTGACAGATTGGGGACAGACTGAGCATCTTCTCGTTTGGTCTAGATCTAAACCTACCTTAATACGAATTGTACAGACGCCAGCAGGTCAAGCTACCCGAAACTGTCAGATTTTCCCAATCAACCTTGAACCTAATGGTTTAGTGATAAAGTTGAAAATCTATTAAAGAATTTTGACAGATTGCAGTAGCTTGCTGTGCTGGCGTCTGTACTTTATTACCTAAATCTACTAAAGGGGAGAACTCAATCAAATTCACGCTTGTGTGTGTTTAAAGAGCTAAGCAATAGGCAATTCACGGAAAACCCATACAGAACTCGAGTGATCAATATCTAAATATATCAAGTTGTCAACCTTAAAGCATGAATGCATTTAGGTACTACTAGTTATTGCCTGCGGTTTTACTCGCGTTAATTTAGAATTTGACAATCAATTGGGGTTGTACACTGCTTGTAGTAATATAATTCAATCATGATTCGAAAAACACGTGGCACCTTCTATTATCATAAGAACGTTATTGTTGTTTTCCTCGGGAAGAGAACTTTTTTCAGGATGAACGGTAGCCTATGGCCGTTTCTGTACAGACTGACAACGTATATGCAAAATTTCAGGATGATGGGTCAGTGGTTTAGGCGTGAAAAGGTAACAATCAAACCGCCGTGTTGCTAGTGACTTCATTCTCATACTTTACTACAACTGCAACCTCACTTGCAACCTGTATCCAGTTAGAGGCTGTGCAAGTAATGTATTGATTACAGTTACTTAGTTTTTACATTAAGAACAGCTATAAGCCAGTGTTAATGGCCCTGAAAAACGATAGTTCGTCGATTCATAAGTACCAAGTCAGGCACTTCACTTTGTGTAATTTATTCCATCAGCACTGCTCTGAAAATAGTAACGGAAATATATGACATCTACCAACTAGACTGGACCCATGTGGTGGATTACTTACGGCACTCTCTGTGCCACTAAGAGGAGGTGTTCCAACAATATGAACGTTATATATAGGGTAATAATGCTGACTTTTCACATTACCAACCATAACTTCAGCAAACTGTTTCGTTGTTTATTTTACACAAAAAAAAAATCGTTGAGTGCCAACAGTTTCATCCTCTCGCATGTTTTTCCAGCGTGTACAAAAATCCGAGTACCGTAGCGAACAGCATATTCTTTGGGCGAACAACATAATATCCAACGTGGCGATTATGGAGAGGTGCCAAACGGGAGCATTTGGCAGGCGGCGCTACAAATCTATCAGTACCAGCTCGGCACTATGGGAGCCTGGTACATGCTGATTAACTTGCATTCGCGCTGGCGTTTTTGCAGGTTCGTAAATAATAGTCTACCAATCTCATACATAAAGTCAAGCGTTTTTCTTGTGGGGGGCGGGCAGAACCTACAGAAAGCCACCTTTTTGCAATCTTTACTTGGAATGAAAACTTAACAAGACGAGGAAAGATCAAGAATATTTTGTTACCATTTTAACAGAATTACTTCTCGAGAATTACATCCAGGATTTCGCAAAGGATTTCTAACTACTAAATCTTGACTAATTATCTCGATAGATTTTTTCGACGGTTATTCTCTCAAAATCAAATACATCAACGGCACAGGAACTAACTCGATAGACAGTTGTTGTAGCTAATTTTGAATAAGCACTTTACACATTTACCACTGATTCGTCACATAGGAGGATTTTACGAACGTTTCACAGATCTCATAATATCCATTCCCAATAACTTTGACAGTAATCGTTCTACAAAATATAGATTCCCAATGATTACAAAGGTTGCTTCAGCTAATGAACGCAAACGATGCGGCGCTTACTGAAGACACGCGTAAACAACAATAATAATATTTATTATGCTTATAAATATATTGGCAGTGTTGTTATATGTCGTTTCAAAGTTTATGGGGCCGATTTTGTGGACCAACTAAACTTAAACTAAAATCCTTCAATAACAGAAGCCCTAGCACGAGCGCGCGGTGTACATGTAACGTAAATACGTCGATTTTTTTTATTGAAAATTGCCTTTTTTTCTTAGCGTGTCGATGGCAAATTATTAAATATGTTTGGCCCAAAATTCAGCTATGAGAATTCCGTTCGCTGATGCGGTCATAAAATCATCAAGTGCGCAGGTGTCAAGGCATGCAGCGCAAGATGGAAGAGCTAGTCCAGCTACCAGCAATGCCTCCACAGCGAGATTTAATCTCTGGCGGGAGCTGCTTAAGCCCCCTGACGGTTTCATCGAGCCGTCTGAAAACAACCTGAGCATGCTTTGCCGTGGCCGACTTGGAAAATTGCGTCGTCTTTTTCCCAACTAATATGTCTTGCCGGACGCAGTTTTTTACATGGAGTGACTGACACTGAACTGACATCCACGACCATTCAACTGGGCAATACGATACCCCTTGGCTAACCAAGGGGTATCGTATTGCCCTACATCTGTAGGCCATACAAATATTTGTTCCGCGCGGGGATCGAACCTGCGACACGCAGCGCAGCAATCAATCGCTCAGCCACTGTGCCAATCGTGCCATCAACCGGGCACAATTCCAGACTCCGAAGCTACTGCTGAGAAATTACTGTATGGAAAACCACAATTACACTTTGCCCGACCTAGGAATTGAACCTAGGACCTCTGGCTGAGCCGTCACGGTTGCGACCACTAAACCAACGAGGTAAGGGATTTATTTAATCAATCAAGTATGCTTCGACTGCTGATGATGTTGTCACATCAGTAAATAATAAAATTATTCTCTTTGAGTGTCTTGTTCTAATTACATAATTAGCAGGCAAGGTTTTATTAAGAAGGTTTACTCTATTAACTAAATAGAACTGACCTTGTCTGACCTAGATTTGGTATTATTTAATAAATATTGGTCAGAAAAACCCATAACATTGACAAACTGCTCAATTAAACAATTGTTTCACTTTTCAGTGGGTATTCCTTAGCCTTCTGATTCCGTATGGTTCCTTAAATTGATAGAGCTAGACCATCCATCCATCCATCCATCCACCGATACCATATGAAACCAACAATTTTTCAAAACTTAACTAGATGTGTGTATTTACGAATCTGGGAAATGTTTTTGACACAAGTGTCAAGTGGGCTAATTCACGTAACTAAAGAAGTGCTGTTGCAGTGCAGTTGCAGTGCAGTTGCAGTTAAGTTTCGATAAAAAAAAACGCTTTTCGTATTCTCTACCGCTGTCAGACACGCTCGCGTCAAGTTCGCGTCACGCGAGCGCAATAACGACATTCTACTGTTGCGCATCTTTGGTGCGTGCTTCGGAACGCAACATGATCGGTATTCTACTATTCGTTTGAGGTCTCTAAATGACAGCTTATAAATGATAATAACGTCTAACCATTGAAATGTAATCGATTCTATTCGATTATTTAGTGAGTAATATTTTTTCTCTCATGTGGCCACACCATAAGTAAGTTTGGTAGAGTTTGGCTGTCGTACAGTTGACGCGCAGTTCACGCGCAGCTTACGCGCAGTTCAAAGATTACAAGAATACCGTTTATCACTTAAACTTGAACTTAACTGCAACTGCACTACAACTTCATCGGCGCGTCATAAAATTACGTGAATTAGCCTTCTGATTCCGTATTTTTACTAACTCATATATTATCGAGTTAACCAAATAACATAGGTAAGTAAGTACACTTAAATTACGAATGTAATCACTTGTTTTCCAAGAAAGTGGGCGAGGTCGACGGAAACCATCAGTTACTGAACGAAAATATCTGCTTTATACACCGACAGCTGTGCGCCGGCGCCGCCTTCACAAGTAAATCGAAGAGCACTTGTAATTGTAGGCGTCATTAGATAGATACCATTCTAATTCTTGAATTACTTGTTGATAAAAGTGGTAGATTATGAAACTTTCGAGTTATCTAGATAAATAAATAAGGGTTTTCTTTCTTTTTTTTCGCCAATATCGAAGAGTAATAGTTTGCAATAACAAGAAGACGGAAAGATAGATAATAGCTATAGCACAAGTTCCTCAAACTAAAATAAAATTTGCTGCCAGTACAATAAACTATCTTGTCAACTTTATAATGGAATAAATAACAAAATATATGTACACAATTACACGAGTGCAAAAAATTTCTAACAAATTGGATTAAGACACTAAATTATGCAGACACTGAGGCACTATTGCAACACACAAAATGGTACACACACAAACACACACACACACACACTAACACACAAACACCCACCCGCTCACACACACACACAAATAATGTTTATATCTAAGGTACTAAATAAATTGTATATTGCTGAGGAAGAGCGGAGTCTCCTAACACAGGCATTGTTTGCCTAAAAGGAGGCTTCAATCACCAACTAATGTAAAACTTTTTGGTTAAAAAATAAAAATGTTGTATTTGTATTTTTTTAATATTTATTCCACGGAGTTGCTTTGAAAGCTTCGGTACAATAAAAAGGTCCATCGTTCGGTTTTCAAGGCCTTAATTTTTATTATCTTGAATTAGGATAATTCAATTTGACTAGGTCCAACTAGGTAGTTGGTTAATCTTTTGCATAGCGATCGAGTGCCACTATGATAAAAGATAGCAAGGAATTTCTTTCCTAAAAACTTTTTGGTTAAATAAGTGATTATGATCATTATACTCTCTCTTTGCGCACGGTGACTTACGTCACGGTATTACTTACGTCCATATACCTAATAAGGTTATCACGGTGTTTTAGTAAGATTGAACAACAACTAATGACGTCAAACGGTCAAAGTCAGGGCTATTACTCACTCGCCACTGGTGTTAAAATACAGGATGTGCAATGTTACTGGCTGATGTAATATATGAAGAGTGCAATGTGAGTATGGTCATTTATTTACGTGTAAATCAAGTGCACTTCGCCTGCCTTAAGATGTTCAAATGGATTTTTACATATTATCAAGCTCGCTCCGGAAAGTAAGGACGATTTTGTGAATAAAATCGTTATTTTTGATATGACATTTTAATAAATTGCTCCAAACTTAGAATATTCCAGACAAAACTAATTATCTTTTAAACGTTAATTATAATTTCGTCAAGTCTATCTGATCGTGTTCCCGGATGTCAAATAGTTATTTTTGTCAGTACCTACTCATATAATTTTTCCTATTTTCTTAAAAAAGTCCTCTCAAGTCGAAATGTGCGCACAAATAACCAGAAAAAGCCGGTCAAATGCGGACGGACGGGAGCTGTCCTCTCTCCACCATACAAACATCCGTCTCCGTCTCACCTGCGTATTCCGAGTGAACCCGTAGCCGAGGAACCTCTCGTCGTGCGCCGGCACAGTGTCGGGCGCCACGTAGAAGGGCTCGTACAGCAGCTCGAAATTCGTCACGTTGTGGCTAATGTGCGTCTGCGCCGACTCGTTACCGCCGCTCGCTTCCCACCTGGAACGTTCGTGGTAGTAGAGAAACTAGCTGGTTCAGGCTTAGCCAAGATTGGTTAGAACTGTGACCAAACGTCTAAACGCTACTAGTATCTGCGTGACTTCAAAGAATATTCTGACTGTCGTACTACCTTGTCAGTCATATTATCTTAGTCGCTGATTCCTGTTACATACGAAAAACGATACAAGGTATTTTAGATGCGTAACTTTTAGCGCACCAGTATTACTTCGTCTACACACTTTCTTGAAAATCAATAATGCACAATAAGGATTGACATCTTACCGAGAAAAATTTGAAGCGTACTGGTTATAAATGAACACTTTCCTATGAAATGGTATCGCTAGGTTGCCTCTCGAGAGCCGCACTAGCTCTGACTTGTTCGCTGGAAACCTGGCGACCCTTCGGTCGAGTTCATAAGTAGGCACCACATATGCACACAGCGGACATTTGGGAGTACTCGCCAGAAAACTATCTAAAGCTTCCGCCATTCCTTTAGAAGGTACTATATCAACATCCACTAAGAAAACAAAAGGTGTGTGGCAATTCTTCCGCGCTAAGTTCCTCATGTGATTCTGAGGGTAGGGATGCCTCGCTCTCCACGCGACTGTATCCGCTCTTCTCTCCCCGGGCGGTAGGGGAGCGACGTTACAGTTCTTCGCCCACTCTGGCATCGCACCGTATAGCCCTGGCCTTTCCGCTGGCATAGTTATATGTAAAGCTAATCTTGAATAAATTTCTGGTTTGCATGTACACAACCAAGTGGTGAAAGCTCTTAACAGTCTCATTTCGTCCCCGGCCACGAAGACGGCTACGGAGATAGGTCCGGTCCAATGAGCCGCTATTCTGAGCAGTTCGTGGAGTCTTTCTATGGAGCTCTGTGTGGCGAGGCACACGCGGCTGACACTGGACTCTTCGGCGTACAGCTCCCCGACTGCTGCGTAGTCGAAGATTCGGTAAGAGCGTGTGCCGTCCCATCGGCCCAGTCGCAAGTCAACTCTGGATATGGGATCGTCATCTATTGCGGAGTTGGGGGCTGTGCCGCCGATGCAGGGCTCGCAAGTTGGCGGGTCGGAGGGCGGCGCAGTGGGGTGCAGCGGGCAGGACGCGGGGTGCAGTAGCCACAGGTTGGCGACGGCATTGTACGCCACCAGCGCCACCGCCGCGAACATCACCACGCTCCATTGGAACCGCCAGCTGCGCTGTACAAACAGTACACAGGAGTCAGTAAGATTCGCGTAAAAGATGTACTACTGGCAATAAGCCTTCTTGTGGGCTTCACCGCAGTCGAGTATATAAATACTTACGTAGAGGAAGCGTTCTATTTCCAGGTCGGGCAAAGTGTTATTAGGCTTTTTTATCAGGAATTTGTCCGTCTGTCCGGAGTCTGGATTTCTACCCGGTTGATGGCAAAAACTGACCCTCTATCAACTGTAGGTCGACCTCTACATAATCCTTTGGAGATTACAGTCGTGATGTTATGTTAATTATTTTAATCTAGAAATATGTCATCTGAGGACACCTAAATTATAAATTAAGGATGGATAGCTCTTTCCACATTGGCTGAAACATCAGCTTGCTACAGGCACTTTCTTCATTTTTTGTTTCAACTTCGACACTATTTTAACTGTCGCATATATTTTAATTGTTTTATATATAAAAATATCATAACTATAAATAATTAAACTAAAAGTAACCTAACTATACATTCATCATCGAGTATGAAAAATGCAAATTCATTTTGATGTCTGCCACCATGACATAGCTTAAATATAAAGAGGTTTATCAATGACTTGTATTTTCTCTTTCGATATTTTAGAAAGAAGGTAAGCTAAATTTATCACAATTTTAGGGTTCCGTGTCAACAAGGAACCCTTATAGTTTCGCCATGTCCGTCCGTCTGTCCGCAGTTTAGCTCAAAGACTCTTAGTACTAGACAGCTGTAATTTGGTAGGAATATATTACTTACTTACAAAGTGGTAAAATAAAATCTCGAAAATTATTTTTTTAGGGTATCGCCTGTACACGGATGGTTTTTTTTCTTCTCTTGTACCCCATTGTCGATGTTGCCCATTGGCCCTGATGCCCATTGGGATGTCGTTAGATAGGTCTTTAAAAAATATCACGAGTTGTTTGTAAAATAATTTTTCGATTAAGAGATTCGTTTGTGTGTTTGTTTCGTTTGTTAGCTTTAAAGTGCTAATTTTCGTTTTAGTCTAGTGTCCCCTCCCCTCTACCAGCTAAACGGCTGTGTTTGGGTGTGTGAAAAAACTCATGATGGTAGTATATTTAACGAAATTAAAAGGAAAACTATCACAGCTAAGTAGGCTTTACAAGTTTACGAGTAATAGTCGACCAACTTATAAAATGTACTTATAAAAATATCTAATAATATCTTGGGACAACCAACACACTGCCATCTGATCCCAAACTAGGCAGAGCCTGTTCTATGGCAACCAGACAACTGATAAACATACTTATATATGTCTAAATACATACATATTGTAGATAAATTACACACCGAGAAATAGAACAAATAATCGTACTCATCGCACAAAGATTTGTCCTGTGTGGGAATCGAACCCACGACCTCCGTCCTAGCAGTCAGGGTCACTAACCACTAGACCAACAGGTCATTCAACTTGGATAACATAGCACAGGATTTTCCACTGCAAATGTTAGTTTAGTTTTTGGAACGAAGTTCCTTATCGCGCGTTGTGAAAGGGGGCTAGACGGAAAAAATTCTCACGAAAAGTTGTCACGACACTTTTTGCTATAGTAAGCTATTGTAAGCTGTGCGGCGTCGCATGTTTCTCTGTCTGTCTCTCTCTCTTATAGAAAGCAAGCCAGATATTTTCATTTCTATTTCGCATTGAACAGTGTGGTGTCTGTCTATCTGTCTGTATATCTGTCTGTCTGTCTATCTGTCTGTCTATCTGTCTGTCTATATATTATAATAACTTAAAAAAAAGGAACTTCGTTCCATCCGGGTGTCCCTTGACACCTCTCAAGTTTTTTTTTTATTATTATGGGCAACTACGGAACCCTACATTGTAGGTGCCCGACACGCATTTGGCCGGTTTTTTCATTATTATCTTACCGCACCCGAGTGTAGCCCTTAACTTTAAAATGAATGAATGAATGATATATTTATTTGCAAGAATATAGGTAACCTAAGTTCTTAAGGTTAATGCGTTTCACTATATTCGGCATTTAGCCGTACAAATGTTTTGATTTTACATTTTTTTTCGTTTTTATTTATTTAAGGTTCATTCGTTTAAATTTTCTTCATCGGTCATTACAAGCCTATACCATAATCATCATCATCATCATCATCATTCTCCTGTCCTCATCCCAATTCATCTTCTTCCATACTTCTCTATTTATTACTCGTCATGTCAGACTCCTCTTCTCCTGCCATATGATCCTTCACACAAACCATCCATCGTTTTTTTGTTCTTCCTTTACTTCTATTAATAGCAATCCACAATCACACTCGTAACTTTCCTCATCACAAACAAGTGCCCATGCAGTCATTTATTTATTTATTAAAACCTTAAGCACAAGTAAAAAAAAAACTGTACAAAGGCGGACTTAATGCCTTGGGCATTTCCTACCAGTCAACCTTGGGGTGACGCAGAGACAATATACAGTAGGTGCAATAACAGAAAAAAAAAGACAAGAAAACATATATAAATAAATACATATATACATACATATAACAAAATATATAAAGTTAAGAGAGATAGACAAGAACTACAACAACTTAGTTCTGAGACGAATCTGCAAACTTCATTCCAGTCAGTCATTTCTTATTCTAATGGTTAAAATAAGGCTTCACATCCCTCATAGCCGCAGTGACATAGTAAATGTACACCACGACAATATTAATAAATTTATACGAGTTTTTGTAATTAATAATCATGTAGATTTAAAATTAAATTAAATCTAATGATTATTAATTACAAAAGCGTGTTTTCTATTATTTTCTATTATTTTCAATTGTAATCTGTTCGTTCTCTTAATTTAATTTTCTTATTTATAATTCGTAATCATTTTAATTGTATTAATTAATTATAATTTAATGAGACATTTTGATGCAATTATGATTTTTTATATTTATTGTTTCCATTGTTAATTTTCTTTATATTATTTTAATTTTGTTTTTGTATGTATATTAACTTTTTATGTTCCTATTATTTAAAGACGTGTTTATTCTTTGTGCATGTGGTGTTAACCTTTAATTAATTGTTGCCCTTGTAAATGTTACCCTAGCAATTCAGTTAAAAATGTATGTGTAAACAATTGTTGGTTAACCTAAATATATAAAAAATAAATAATAGCATTCTCATCACAACTGCAAACAATTGCCAGACCATTGAATGATCGAACCAGAAAAATTGAAATGACCAAACGTAAATGCAGGGCTGCTGCAGGCACTTAAAACTTCAAACGGCGCAAATACAATAACTTAATTGGCAGTTATGTGTTCGAGCCGTTTTGGGTTGAAACACAAGAACCATGGGGTCCGAGTGCCGACCTAGTCTTTCGGGATATCGTCAACCGGTTGGTCGACTGACTAACCAGAGAGCTCGTCTTATTTAAAGTCAAAGAGTCATTGCCATCCAACGGGGCAATGATGCCAGCCTTCTTGGCACTTTTCGTGCTGACACCAATGCGGACGAATTATTTGACGCCCTGTAATTCTGTTCCTCTTTGTATTTTTTGATACTTGTACATATTTATATTATTATTTTAAGTATATTTAGTTTGTAAATAACTACCGAATTCACTAAAACTTGGTGAAAACGGGCATTGAGTTAAGTGTCACCTAGGTTTGGTGAGAACGGGCATTTTGCATTGAGTTAGGTATCCCTCAGTGTTGGTGAAAACGGGCATCGGGCATTTAGTTAGGTGTCAGTTAGTGTTGGTGAAAACGGGTATTTGGCATTGAGTTAGGTGTCATCTAGGTTTGGTGAAAA